>CM010610.1:5825601-6513101 GCA_003430845.1 Xanthoceras sorbifolium
ATAATAGAAGTCAATTTGATGCACATCTTAAATGCATATAAACTGATATGGGAGGGGAATACAAACTCTTTATTTCTTTTCTCAAAGACAATGGTATCCTTATTCGTTTTTCTTGTCCCTACTCACACCAACAAAATAGTGTTGCCGAGCGTAAGCATAGACACTTGGTTGAGACTGGTCTCACCTTGTTAGCACATGCAAACATGCCATTACAATTCTAGTCTGAATCTTTTCAGACAGCAGCCCTTTTGATCAATAATCTTCCCACTCCTTTACTCAATCTTCAGTCACCTTTTGAGATTCTTTATCACAAAAAAAAAAACCAAATTATCACTACTTTAAATCTTTTTGTTGTGCTTGCTATCCTTATCTTAGACCTTTCTCTCTTCATAAATTTGGTTTTCATACTTCAAATGTGTGTTCATAGGTTATAGTCCTCTTCACAAGGGCTACAAGTGTCTTCATTCTTCTGGTAGAGTCTACCTCTCTCGAAATGTCATTTTTCATGAACTAGAGTATCCATTCAAGACCTTGTTCTCCTCACAGTCTTCTCATATTTCTTCTCCTAGCTTGCCTGTATCTATTCTTCATTATGTATCCCCTGTGTGTCAATCAGATGCACATTCTGTTTTTGCTTCTCTTAATAAGCCTTGTTCAAATTCACATAATCATTTTACTAATTCAGTTGTGCATGCATCTATGAATAACTCTTTATGTCCTGACTTTACTTCCTCTTTTCCTATGCCTGAGACTTATCATCCTTCTCCTAAGTGGCACATTTCTCTGCCTTCATCAGATATTCCTGCAGCACCTACTAATGCTCACCCTATGATCACTCGATCCAAGGCAGGGTTATTTAAGCCTAAAACTTTCTCTGCCTTATTTCAATCCCCTCTCAGCTTTTTACTAAAACTAAACCTCACAAAGTGAAGTATGCCCTTCAAAATGTTAAATGGTTGGCAGCTATAAAGGAGGAGTTTACTGCTTTGCAATCTAATAACACTTGGTTCCTTGTTCCATCTACACCTTATATGCATATTGTTGGAAACAAATGGGTGTTTAGGATCAAGTATAATCTGGATGGGAGTGTGTTAAAGTATAAGACAAGGCTTATAGCTAAAGGATTCCATCAAAGTCAAGGTATTGATTTCTTTGATACTTTTAGTCCGGTGAGTAAAAATCTTCCACCATTTGAATCATTTTTGTCTTGCTGTCACCTACAATTGGGAGATTCAACAGGTTGATATTAATAATGCATTTCTAAATGGTGAGTTGAATGAGTTGGTATATATGCAGCAGCCCGAGGGCTTTGTTGACAGCAAGTTTCCGGCTCATGTGTACAAGTTAAATAAGGCTCTTTATGGCTTAAAGCAAGCCCCTAGAGCTTGGTTCCATAAGCTCAAAACAGCCTTACTTGGTTGGGGTTTTGTGAATGCCACTGCAGATGTTTCTTTGTTCATCTTCAAGCAAGGTTAGCATGTGGTTTATTTGTTGGTTTATGTTGATGATATACTCATCACTGGAAGCTGTCCTCTCTTGATAAAATAGACCATTTTAACTCTTAATTCAGCTTTTTCCTTGAAGGTTTTAGGTCCTGTTAATTACTTTTTGGGGTTTGAAGCTTTCATAAATTCTAATGGGATTTTCCTCACTCAAACCAAGTAGACATCTTACTTGCTTCTTTGCACCAATCTCCAGAACTCTAAGCCTTGTTCTATGCCTCTAAGTGCAAGCACACAGCTCTCTCTCACAACTGGTTCAGTGTTTTATGATCCTTCTTTATATCGAAGCACCATTGGTGCCCTTCAATACCTTACACATACTCGCCCGATATTACTTATTCGATGAACAAGTTAAGCCAGTTTTTGGCTTCCCCTACTGATGTGCATTGGGTTGCCTACAAGAGAATCCTTCATTATTTGAAGGGTATAGCTTCAGTTGGCCTCAATTTTCCCCTGATTTGTTGGTTCTAGGCTACTGTTGAGGCATATTCGGATGCCGATTGGGCCTCTTCTTTGGATGATCGTCGCTCCACCAGCGGTGTTGTATTTACCTTGGCTCTAACCTCATTTTTTGGAGTTCTAAGAAGCAAAAGATGGTTACCCGTTCCAGCACTGAGGCTGAATACAGGGCGTTATCTCAATCAGCTTCTGAGTTGCTTTGGCTGCAATCTCTTTTCATGAGCTTAGTGTCTCTCTTGCTTCCTCGCCTATCATTTGGTGTGATAACCAAAGTGCAGGTTCTCTTGCTCAAAATTCTATTTTTCATGCTCGAACTAAACATATCGAAATAGATGTCCATTTCATTCGTGAAAAAATTGCTAATGGGCAGCGTCGTGTTCAATATGTGCCAACCGAACTCCAACGTGCTGATATTGTAACACTCCTGACCCAAATCACTCGGACCGAATCAGGGAGCGCTACTATATACTAAAAACTAACTTTTACTTTTATATAACATAATTTAAAACTACAAAAAAAAAAATTTAAAAATAGTCCAAATAAATTTTCGAAAATCTTGTCAGAGTTTCCTCTGTTTTACTGACTTTCCAAAACCTGTTTACAGTTAAAATTCATAAAAATCAACTTCTAAATTCTTAAATCAATTTTGCGCACCCTTCCAAATTTAGTGCGACTTACCAAATCAATTTATCACAAGATAATATATATATATATATATATATATATATATTCAAATAAAATAAACAGATAATAAAATATTTACATAGCGGAAGCTCCTCAAATATGTACAAACAGTTTCTGTATATGCATGCTATATCAAAACATATAGACTTATTACAAAAGGACTACCAAAATATATGTAGGACCGATGTGACTCTGGTCTCTCTTTCTGCAATCTCTACTCTTCTTTGTCTTTGTTTCCCTTGGAATGTCTGTTACCTACGTGTGAGAAAACTCAACACGCTAAGCATATTACTTAGTGGATGTACACAAAATTGTATATACAAATATACTATATCCAATAAGGTTATCTATTTCCGATAAAAATACAAATCACATATAATTAAATCATATATGGGGCTCATGTCAAATCAAATCATATACTCAACAAATATCATATTCAAAATCAATCAACAGACAAAATCTTCATAATTTTTCAAATTCTTTCATATAATAATCAGTTTTCATACTAGGCTCCTGATATACATAACATAAGTTATCGGACTGGATTACGGGTTGTTCGGCATCGGATACACAAATGGGGCTACCCGCTGAACATTAGATCAAAATGGAACACCAACGGAATTACCCGCTGTAATTGTCCCATAACAAATTTCAGAACCCTAGGACCGGCACTTTGGGCATGTACTATCCAAAGGGTGGTACATTTAGAGTATATCGGCACAGTACTATTCAGATAGAAACCCAATTGACATGTCAACCTCATATATCCATATCTATATTCACATACATCAGAGCCATTTCACAAAACGTTTTCTCAAATCCAATGTCAACATATTTCATTTCTTTCAGAATCATCGAATTTAACTTTCAACGTATTCAATTTCGATTCATATCGATATATATATTTGAAATTCAAATTTCATCAAATATCATATAACGGAAATATACAAATATATTGTAAATTAATAATCACATCAAATCAATCCAAAAATATATTCCAACGTATTTCATAATTCCATATCGAATCAAAATGCCCCAAAGTCATTTTCCGATACATTTCAAAAATATTATATATTAAAATCACCTTCAATAATATTTCCATAACATATTAGTATCAAAACATATTAAAATCTATTCATACTATTATTTACAATCAAAATTTCGAATATAAACTATATTTCGAGAATTCGCTATTCAAATCATTCCAAAATCAATTTCAAACGATAAACTATAATCAATATAATTCAAATAACTCAAAATTAATCAAATTCAATCAATCCAAAATATTCTGGAAAACGAAAAATTCAAAAACGAGTGTACACCGAACCTGAACACTTCCTCCTACTCTTCTCCTTCTTCTCCTCCTCTTTCCTTCTTCTTCTTTCTCTCTCTTCTTTCCTTTCATCTTTTCTCTTCTTCGAGCTCTCACTTCTCTATTCTGTTTCTGTTTTTCTTAATTCCTCTATTCTGATGGTTTTGATGAAGCTCCACCGCTTCAAAATCGTTTGGTGCTATTTTTTTAAAACATTTTTGGGCCATCGCGACCGCGTATCGCTAGCGATGGTCGCGTCGCTCAGTCGCAATGCTCACTGGTGGAAATTTGCCACCCCGCTAGAGTTGGTCGCGGTACTCACTGGACCAATTTTGCCACTTTCATCGCGAGCAGCTACTGCAATCTCTGGTTGTGAGCCTGGTCGCCATGCTCATTGAGTTTTTCACTCTTTTCTCCGTGCATTGTTTTCGACCGTTCAAATTAGTCCACTTACATTTAATTACATTTTTCACCCCTCAAATTATAATTATTACATTCACATACTCCATATTAATTAAACTACACTTTCCATATTTATGTGAAATTAGGTATGTTACAGATATTTTTACAAAGCCTCTTGCTCAGCATCGGTTTGAATTTCTTCAATCCAAACTGACTCTTGTCATATCCCCCAAGTTCACTTTACGGGGGGATGTTAGACAAGCTACATCAGCCCCTTATAGTACAAACAATACAGCTGCTCATTGCCATGCAGCTCAGTACACTTCAGCAGCTCAAAACATCAAACACAAACTGTGACTACTCTATCCAATACCTGATCCCTCGATAGCATATTGTCATCAATATGATTATGGATATATTGTAAAGTGACAGGGCATTCTGTTATTATTTATGACCTGTCACCCTTGAGCTGAGGTGTATTTAGTTTGTTATTGCTTGAGTGGTTATACACAATGCATGGCATGAAAAAGAATGTATATACTCTGTATTTTCCAGATTTCAATAATTAGAAAGTCAATGAGGAAAATAAGAATCTAGTGATTATTCTCTCAATACTCATCCATGGAGTTTTTCAAAATTGCTTAGACATTTTATTAAATAGATTGTTTCTTTTATCAAACACTTAGTTTTATCATGGGTGTTGGTTTGACCGGTGAAATTTATGCTTGTGTTTGATTGATGAAAAAAAAAATTGAAGAAAAAAAAGGAAGGTGGGCGTTTGTACGGGGGTGTAGTTTGTGTGAGTGGTTGATGAAATTTTTTTTAAAGAAAAATAATATTCGGGTGCTGGATTTGTTTGGGTGGTGTTTTAGTGGTGTTTGAGTGGGGGAATTTGAATTGTTTTTAAGTTGATGATAATTAAAAAATTGAAAAAAAAATTGGATAGAAAAAGATCTTTATCTTATTGATGATGATGTTGATAATGGAGGGGGAAATAGATTTTTATGGTAATGATGACTATAAATAAGAAAGTGGGAGAGAATGAGAATTTTAAAAAAAATATTTTAATAAAAATTTTGTTTATTTTTTAATTAATTTAATAAATAATTTAAGAGTCAATTACTGAACTGCCTCTATAATCTAAAGGCTAAGTTAATTTTCTTAACATTTGGATAACAGATGGAGGAAACTGACTAATTCTTAAAATATAAGAGGAAAAATGTCGATATGTCAATCGTCAGGAGAGCAAATATAAATTATCCTTAATATTAATAATAATATAATTAATATCCATCTAAATTGGTAATTACAGGTATAACCTATAGTAATTACATTTCTTAATTAATATATATATATATATATCCATTTAGATTGCGATGGTCATAAAAATCAATAATTTTGTATATAATTATGTATAACGTATAACATATTTTCAAAATTATTTAAAAAAAAAAAAAAAAGGTTTAAAGTCAGCTGTAGCGGGCTGTGGAGCAGAACTTATATCATAGACATGGAAACCGCAATCAACAAAACTAAAAAAAGAAAGTGAATTTTAATACACGAGAGAGTAGAAATGCAACATCTTCCATTAGCGAACCTAAAAAGATCGGTGTATGTATGGAACTTAATTATCCGAAACTCTACCAACAACGGCTTCTTCACGCAGACCTTAAACACATACTCTGTGATGCTACGTAGCGGATTTCTTGGCAACAACTTCACTTTCCCTTTGCTCTTGAAAGCCTGTGCTGCTCTCAACTCCATTTGGGACGGCAAAAAGCTCCATTCTCATGTCCTCCAACTGGGTTTTCAAGCTGACCCATTTGTCCAAACGGCTCTCATTGATATGTATTCTAAATGTTCCCATCTCTCATTTTCGAAGAAAGTGTTTGATGAAATGCACATGAGCATAAGAACCTCTGTTTCTTGGAATTCCATGGTATCTGCTTATTGTCGTGCTTCTTTGATCGACGATGCGATTTTGGTTTTAAAACAAATGTGCGTTCTTGGTATGGAGCTAACTGCGTCTACGTTTGTTAGCGTTATTTCGGGTTGCAGCCTTCGACAAGGCTTGTCAATGCACTGTTGCGTTTTTAAACTTGGACTTATAAATAGTGAGATACCTTTAGCTAATTCGGCTATGAGTATGTATGCAAAATATGACTGTGTTGGAGAAGCTCGTTTGATCTTTGATGAAATGGGTGAAAGTTCGATTATTTCATGGACAACAATTATTGGTGTTATGTCAATATTGGGAATGTAAGCGAAGCATTTGCCTATGTTCAACCAATTGAGGCAACGGGGTGTTGCTCCAGACTTGGTAGTGTTTGTCAGCCTCATTTCGGGTTGTATACACGCAGGGAATTTGTTGCTGGCTGCATCAGTTCATTCTCTTCTGCTAAAAAGTGTATGCAATAATAATGAAGACCCCCTTGACAACCTGCTGATTAGCATGTATGCAAACTGCCGCGACCTGGGTCTGCTCGAAGAGTATTTGACATGGTGCATGATAAAAATGTCTTCTTGTGGACGTCAATGATAGCTGGGTATACTCATTCTGGTTATCCTGCTGAGGCATTTGATCTCTTTAAAAGGTTGCTGAGGACATCTATTAGACCCAATGAAGCAACTCTAGCTACTATACTTTCTGCTTGTGCAGATTTGGGATCGCTGGGCATGGGCAAAGAGATTGAAGAGTACATTATGTTACATGGTTTAGGGTCTAATCAGAAAGTTCAGACCTCTTTGATACATATGTATTCTAAATGTGGGAGCATAAAGAGGGCAAAAGAAGTGTTTGACACGGTGACAAACAAAGACTTGGCTGTTTGGAGTGCAATGATATATGGTTATGCCATCCATGGGATGGGACATGAGGCCCTTAGTCTCTTTCGTAAGATGCAACATTTAAAGGGCATAAAACCAGATGCTGTAGTTTACACGAGCGTATTATGGCTTGCAGCCATTCAGGAATGGTAGAAGATGGGTTGATGTATTTTGAAAGTATGAAGAATGATTTTGGAATAGAACCCAGCCTAGAACATTATACGTGCTTGGTAGATCTCCTTGGTAGAGCTGGTTGCTTTGACTTGGCTTTGAGAACCATCAATGACATTCCTGTACAAGTTCAAGCTAAAGTTTGGGCTCCATTGCTTAGTGCATGCAGGAAACATCGCAGCATTGAACTTGGGGAATTTGCAGCCAGAAAGTTGCTAACCTTGAACCATCAAAGTACTGGAAATTATGTATTGATGGCTAATTTATATACCTCTGCAGGCAAGTGGAAAGAGGCAGCTAAAGCAAGAAGCTTGATGGATGATAGAGGATTGGTAAAAGAACCCGGTTGGAGCCAGGTTGAGGTTGATGGTTCCATGCATGTTTTTGTTGCTGGAGATCGATCACATCATCTGTCTATTGATATCTATAAGATGTTAGATGAGCTAAACGTTAAATTATTAGAGGCAGGGTAATGCAAAAACAGACACAGTGATTCAGGACTTGGAAACGGAAGTGGAGGAGGAGGAGGAGGCATTGATGGTACACAGTGAGAGGTTGGCCATTGCATTTGGCCTCTTTAGTACCAAGGCAGGTACAACTCTGAGGATCATGAAGAACCTGAGAACCTGTGATTGTCATTCTGCTTTGAAATTCATCTCAAAGATTACAGGAAGGCATCTTATTGTGAGAGATTGGTCATTGCTTTCACCATTTTGAGTCTGGTTCTTGTTCATTCAAAGATTTCTGGTAAATTCACTTTCCCTTTTTGTGCTAACTAATTTTTCAGCACCGTGTCTATATGATGGCAGACCATTGAAGTGTTTACAGTAGATTTTTGAGTTGTTCCCGAGTAACTAAATGCTTCTTTATACCTGATACGGCACGTTGAAGGGCAAAGGTGTTGAAGCTGGTCCAAGGAAGAGTGTATCAGTGTGCAAAATCTTGGATGATTGGTAGTTCTGTAATGAACAAAGCCATAGCAGGGGCTCCTGAGGGTGAAAACGATTTACTTGTGTCAATTACTGTTCTCCAGAAGATCAATTGAATTTGGAAAGTCTGGTTGTGGATGCTTTACTGAAAAATCTACCCATAGTCAGAAGTTGCTAGGTTGAACCCACAGCAAAATTTAATTTCTCGATGAACTTGAAGGAGGTGTTCACTAACTTTCGGTGAGCTCCTAAGAAGCAGCAAAGTCAAGCTTGCTAAAGCATCTGGAGTCAGAAAAACAAAGTTGTCTTTGAACCAGGATTGTCTTGGCGGAGCAATGCGGAGGAGAAAATTCTGAAGGCCAAATAAAACATCAGGTTCTAAGAGATGAATGTAATTTGTACACTACAGGGGTCTCTTGGTACAGGTTCATTCTGTCATAGTTGATTAATAGCTCTTTCAATGACAGGAAGCTAAGATGTGTTACCATATGGAAAAAACCCATTTTTTTATAATTGGCATTCCGTTTTAAGGGGTTCATATAATGAAGAAAAAAGAAAAAAAAAAAAAACTTATCTTAAATATAGTCTCTTAGACGCATCCAAGGAAATGTGTCTTGAACTGAATTGGAGACCAATTTTCTAAGAGCAGCATTGGCATGGTTTATTTAAAACCTAGCTTAGTAGTTGTCATCTCAAGAAACATAAACTAATTTACGTTTTACCATCACAGAGAAAGCGACAAAGACCGATTAAAACTCCCCTAGTATTTGGAGAAGAGTCATCAGTTACAGTCTTGAAGAAAATGTGGTGGGATCACCTACACCTCTAGCAAGGTTAACGGCGTTCTTTTCAACCATATAAGTGCAATGATTTGATGGGACAGTTATTTACAAGAAAAAATGGTGATCCACAAAACAATCATCATTTGTGTCAAACAACTATTCTTTTTTACAGTATAAAATCCAATTCCCTGTAGGATTTCTTTTGATCAATATATATGTATAACTGTAACTGGACTTACAAGTTTTAACTCAAGACTGAAGCCACCATGATCTGCAGGTGCTCTTATCCCCAATATGACTTCTCTGAATGCAGTAATTCCTGTTCTGTAAGTGACGAGTCCCATATCAACTTCTAACTCAAGGGATTCTAAGCATCTGAAAATAGCAGCAGACATCAATGCAACCCTTCTGATGTTTCCAACAAGGGTGTTTAGCTGTTTCACGGTCCTCTCATCCTCTCAACAATGTTCCTGCTTTTTTCTTCAATGTGACGCCTTTTCTCTTCCAGTTTTTCCCCCATCTTCTTCCCCAAATCAAGCATCCTTGCCCTTCTCCCCAATTTCTTTGGCCTTGAATCCTCCTCATCAGAGGTATAATTTTGTTTTTCTGACTGAGTTGAAGACCTGGATGGTGATTCACACTCTTGGACGTTCTTCTTTTTTGATTCGTGTGATTCTTGTGGCACATCACTTGCCAACAAAGGAGTATTCAAATTTTGTAACGACTTGCTATGTTGTATACATCGATCGGTTGATCTTTCCGGGGGCATCGATAGTGCCCTAGTAGCATCAATTTTGGTTTTCGATTCACCAGCTTGGGAACTGGAAGATTCACATGCTGTGGTGTTATCACTAATGGCTTCCTGACTACGCCATATAAATGGAGCAACATTCTGCGGCACCCAGTCATCCTTTTCTGCTAACATCCAAGGAATGTATATACTTTCACTGTTAGGAAGCACCATATTCTCCCTAATGGCTGCCTGTACAAGTGAAAGAGCATCAGGTGTAGCTACACAGCTTATTAGCTAAATTCTACTATATTGCCAACCCTGAGAAAAGGGGAAACTCAGAATAAATCAGGTATGTTCTCTATTGAATGATAATTTAAGAGAAGCTCTAAATTGGAGGATTAATTAACTTCCCCCAAATAAATGAATAATATTGGAAAGTCAAAGCATAAATCATGTGTGAGCAACCACTACACCTAAAGCTAAACCTTTCACAATCCCCCATCCCAATAACAAATAAAAAATAAAACAGAAAAAGGAAAGAATAAAAGAAGAGACAAGGAAGAGTATGCTGACCATGCTCAATCTTATCATTATAATAATTATTTTGGCTCATGAGTCAGTGATATTTGAACATGAATAGGAGCAAATAAAAGGAATTTGTTTATAAATGGTTTGACTTTATCAGAAAATGGATTCAATGTCCTAGAATGCACATCTGACAAACCCTGGATGTTTCAAACTTTGGAGTACTTTATTAGAGAAAAAAAATGTTACCTTTTGCAAGTTCCCAACATATGATAGAGAGAGAGAGAGAAAAGAAGAAGAACAGGAGGGAGTGAAGGGACAAAATAATTAAATATCATAAAATATCAGTTTCCCGATGGATCCTTATTAGCAGTGGAAGGAAAATCAATGAAGATTGGAAATGGAATGTGATAAAAAGCAGTTAATATACCTTAAACCGGCCGATCAAAAACAGAGCAATTTGTGCACTAGTAATCTTGTGATCCCCAACAGAAGACTCCAGATCAAACTCTATGTCTGGCATGGATGTGAAACTAAACCATAATTGGTCTGAAGGAGGAGGTTTTATATGAAACCGCACTGTTCCACGAAGCGATGCAACCCTTATTGACAACGAGAGAGGCACCTTCAATTTAAAAGATCAATTAGTATCAAAGTAAAAGCTTGCCTTAGGTGAAATTATGCTTTAGAGTCTCTATAGTTAGGAAAGTTTTATAAGCAATAATGCCAATTCTGATACTCTAGCATTCCTCTTGTAATTAGTCTTTAGTCATATAGATGGCTTCGTTGCCCTACCGAAGGACTCTTTTAAGATTAATCGGAACTGATGACTTGGATTCTTTCTTTTGCTAACACTTGTGGGTCATTGCTTGGTGTTCTCAAAATCAACAAGGTTTATTTCCGTTCGATTTAATGACCTATGTCTTAGACGCCTCTTTGCATCAAAGATTTAGCTGACTTGACCTAGCACCTTAATATTCAAATCAAAAGAAGAAACATGGTGAAGCAACGGCATTTTGTTTCATTTTAATTCACGTGGATCAATCATTAGTGAAACATAATGGTTTTCCCAGCCATCCTCTTACATCTACTTTTCTATATGTTTCAGTCCAACCTAACATAATTTTGTCCAATGCTTAGAGAATCAAATATTTTAGCATTTCATCGTAACAGCGAAAGGAGGAGAAATGTTTATGAAAACAGACAAGAAATGTACACATAAATTGATACAAGCTTTCCTAAACGAACATTGACCTGTGGCCATATAAGAAAGGTTTTAATAAAGATAGATCTGCCAGAAATAACAAACCGCACAAACCAAATGCATGTTAAGAAGATATTACCTAATATAATTTTATTTTTGACACTCAACCTAATAACTGCACTAGTAACTTAGCAAGGGCAGAAAAAAAAGAAATTTGATTTTCATAGGTTATATGGATGAGGGATGTGAAGTCATCTAGAGCGAATCAAGGTTGCATAGGAAGACATACTATCAAGTGATATAACTGAAACCATGGTCCAACAATGAGCAAAATGGCAGTTTTAGATTTCAAGGTAAACACAATTTTCTGGAAATGAACTTCATTATCTAATATCAACATACTGAAACTTATGTTACCGAAACTAACACAACCTTAATCAGGCAAGTACCTGAACCAAAATATATAAAGTTTAACATCAAATTTGGGCCTCACTTTTCAAGCAAATTCTAGTACCCGATGACACTTAAAAAAGTAGAGAGCAACAGTCATCTATCTAAAGAAAAGAGGGATATAGATGTTAATTACCTACGGGACAGAATTTATTCCTTGCCTTTCTATGGACCTCAGCTTCAAAAAGAGTTCCAGGAAACCACTTTCTTCTTTATCCATCTTAATGGACAGGAGTCTTGTTTTTATATTGTATGGTTGGGGCTTATGCTTATTTATTTATTTATTGGTATATACAGCGAACTGGCATCATGGAGGAGTTATTTTATAGTTGTATAGCTTTGCGATATTCATCCGAGTTTTGGTTTCATGACTCTTGCAAACCTCTGGTGTTGGCACCATTTCTTACTGGAAATGAGCCCTTATCTCAGCTTGCTTTTATCTATTTTTAGGTGATTATTGGTTGTTTTTGATGTTTTCCTTGAGTGTGCAGGTAAACAGGGTCATTCGGAGAGTTAGAAATCGGGGCAAAACTGCGTCGTTTTGGCCCCGCTACTTGGGCCGCGACATGCACTGCTACTTGCAAGTTGCGACAATATAATTCTAAAACCAGACAGTGTGTGCCGCGACATGAACAGCAAGTCACAAGTCGCGGCAATATAATTTCAGAACTTGACAGTGGCTACCGCAACTTGGGGCGCGACTTGCCAAGCTGCAGCGGACAAAAAAAGTGCCCTATTCCGCTCAAGTATAAATGGAAAAAGGTGAAAAAATAGAAGGGGAGTTCGGCTGTGGCAACCAGACAGCAGAAGAGAGAAGAAAAGAAGGAAGAAGAGGAGAGAATGAGTGCTAGGAGACTAGACCCCAATCAATTCGTCGTTCGTCTACATCAATTGAGGAGTTCGGATTGTCGAACGAGGAGTTCACCCGAGACGGAATCAGACGAGAGTCTTTCCGTCTAGAGTTCTTGTTCTTCGTTCATTCCTCCTTTATTGTATTTCTTTATTCATGTCTTCATTGTTGAACACCATGTATTGCTTTGATTACTTAGTTATGAACTAATTTTTATAACTAGGGATGATAATGGAACTTTGTATGAATATTGATTGATTTTATATACACATGTTTGGATGATTTAAGAATTACTGGGCGAGTGGCTTTTTAATGCTTATTCGTATGCTAATTGATTGATAACCTTTTAGCATGTTTTGTTGTTGTGGGTTAAGTACTGAGAGGAGACGCCCACAACGTGTTCAATAAAATGCCCACCATAGTTTAGGAGTTAAACAGAGATATATTAACTTATTCTATGCTGTCTTATGCTATTGTGTGTTAATGCATTCTTATATAATTAGATAGTCATCGAGAGATAGGGTATTAGTATATGTGGAATAGGTTCGAATTGCCTCGAGAGAGGATTTTGGATAACTGAGTTAGCATGATCGTCAACCGATAACAATTAAACATCCTTACATAGTAATTTCAGTCATTAGGATATACTTAGTGAAATCGGATTCTCTAGTTCCTTCTTGCATTGATTAAATCCTTTTGTTATTTAGTTTCTGTTGAGACCCTAAGAAGATCTAGGAGACTTGCGAGCCAAGAAACAAGTCTTGCAGAAGAAGAAATTAAATGGCTGGAGGAAAAGCAACCATAGTCCTATTTGGGCACAGATTTAGTTTCATATTCTTTTTTGATTATTTGTTTCCTATCTTATTTGATATTGTTTCCTTTTAGAATTAAACTCTATTTCCTAGTTCTTCCATTATTAGGATTTAGAATTAAACTCTATTTCCTAGTCCTTTCATTATTAGGATTTAGTTAGTATAAATAGAGCCTTTTCATTAATTTGTATTATTATTCAGATTATCAATAAACTTGAGAGAGACTTTCTCTATTTCGGCTTTTTCTAAGCTTGGGCTAGTTCTAAGGCTAATAACCTAGTGCTAGATTATTCGGCTTTTCTTGGGATTTTGCACTCGAGAATCGCTTGGGCTAGGGTAAGGGCTAATTAACCCGCGTTCTAGAGAGTTGGTGATCCCTAATTAAGGTGATCTAACTCAAACCTATCGTGTGTGTGCGTGACTTGTGGTGCAAGGTAG
Source organism: Xanthoceras sorbifolium (assembly GCA_003430845.1). NCBI lineage: Eukaryota > Viridiplantae > Streptophyta > Magnoliopsida > Sapindales > Sapindaceae > Xanthoceras > Xanthoceras sorbifolium. Next base: position 5,839,681 of record CM010610.1, read on the forward strand.
GGTTTGTTGTTGGATCTAAACCTAGGTCCTCAACAATTTGGTGCTTTCATTGAGAGGTTTTTAGGGTTCTTCAGGGAGTCAGTCAGCGGCTAAAAAAAAAAAAAAAAAAAAAAAATTGTCCAAATAGCCACGGCAGCTAGAGATGAGGCAGGAAGCGGGTCGCAGTCCAACAAGCAACGGTTTTGAAGCCATAGAAAAGAAGCAAGAACGGATGTCCGAATCTATAGCAGCATTGACTACGACCTTCACACATTCACTAGAGCGGATTGAACGAAGGCTGATTGAGATCAAGGAAAAAAAACCGATAGACAGACGGACTCATAGGGAAGAACGACGATCACAAGGCTCTAGATATGGGGCTAGATTTTCTGAGGTTGACGAGGGAAACCGTGGTGTAAGGTTAGGTGGGCGTGTAGAACGGGGGCCATTAGTGGTCGAACGGTGGTTGCATGATAGGGATTCAAAAGCGGAATTGGGTGAGAGTTTCGATGAGGAAGACCGAAGATTTGACCAGAGAACTCGTGACCGTATGCCTGTTTATGAGCAACAAAGGAGACTGCCGAGGCGTGAGACCGAGTTTGATGGTGAAAGGCGGCGAGTAAGGCATAATAGTCGGGGATCCAGGAAACCGAAGGTAGATTTTCCGCATTTTAATGGTGGTGATCCGCATGAGTGGCTAGATAAAGTGGAGCACTATTTTCAGGTCTATGATGTAATTGGGGAAGATCGGGTTTCCACGGCTTGCATCTACCTTGATGGTAAAGCCAATAGTTGGTGGAGGTGGATTAGAGCGCAATATGAGCAGGATGGTAGGAGAATGGGATGGACAGCTTTCGAAAGGGAGTTCATGGCTCAATGGGGACCATCACCGGTAGTCAATCATCATGGTCGTTTGGCCAAACTTAAACAAGACGGAAGAGTGCAGTCTTATATTGAGGAGTTCCGTCGACTACAGACTATGGTGAGAGGGTGGTCCGAAGAAACATTGGTGGGCACATTCATCGAGGGGTTAAAACCATGGTTGGCAAGGGAGGTCAAGTTGAAGCAGCCCAACAGGTTAGTGGAAGCAATGAAGATCGCTGAGGTTTTGGGTGATAGCCATTATGAGGATCGGAAACCATCTAAAGAAAGTAATGGCAATAAGTTCTCTGAACCGGGGCACCAAGAAATAGCCGGTGCAGAGAAGGAGGTTGATGGAGACATGTTCAAGAAGGAGGGCGGAGATGTGAGGAAGCTATCAAGGGAGAAAGTTCAGGAAAGAATAAAAAAGGGCTTATGTTTCAAATGTGGCGATAAATGGGGTAGAGATCACAAATGCAAGAATGGTAAGGTTTATTTTGTACTAGATTCGAGTGACTAATGATGATGGCGATGAAAGGGAAAGTGAATCCGACGATAATGGGGAGTTGAGAGTGATTGCAAGGGTCATTAAAGTCGGGGAGGCTAAGGTGTCGCTTAATGCCATCACAGGAGCTTCCACTCCATCTAACATGAGGCTTATGGCGTGGGTTGGCAAATTTGAGGTATCGTTACTTGTGGATTCCGGTTCCTCTTATAATTTATAAAAGTTGATATCATCAGGAAGATCGGACTACGAGGGGCAGCCATAGAGCCATTTGAGGTAAGGGTAGCCAATGGGGATAAGCTAAAATGTGAGGAGGTGATCCGAGAGGTCAAGATGAACGTGCAAAGGGTACGAATTGTGGCAGACTTACATGTACTATCCTTAGTCGGAGTTGATATGGTTCTGGGTAATGTGTGGTTGCGGAGTATCGGCACAGTAACTACAGATTTCGGGACTATGACGATGAGGTTTAAATTGGGTGGCAAGCAGAAAAAGTGGACAGCCTTGTCCACCAAAGATATTAAGCAGTGTGAGGCTTACCTGATGGAGCAACTATGCAAAGAAGGCGCCCAGTGCCTCACCGTTTTAAGGGCGGCTGAAAATTCTGCTGAGGAGGGTAATAAGAAGAAAGTGGGGGACACTAGTTTGATTTCGAGTGACTTGCCAACTTTTGATTCAAAGGGTAAGGTGATGCTTCAACCATCTGCAGTATTGAGGTATCGCAAATGGAAGAAAGGATATGCGAGGTCCAAGGTGTGGCAAGTTTTGGTTCAATGGCGCAGGGTTCCTATGAAAGAGGCTACTTGGGAGAATTACGATGAGATGATGGAACGATTTCCAAATCATACCCTTGAGGACAAGGGTATTCTTAAAGGAAGGGGGAATGTTGAGACCCTAAGAAGATCTAGGAGACTTGCGAGCCAAGAAACAAGTCTTGCGGAAGAAGAAATTAAATGGCTGGAGGAAAAGCAACCATAGTCCTATTTGGGCACAGATTTAGTTTCCTATTCTTTTTTGGTTATTTGTTTCCTATCTTATTTGATATTGTTTCCTTTTAGAATTAAACTCTATTTCCTAGTCCTTCCATTATTAGGATTTAGAATTAAACTCTATTTCCTAGTCCTTTCATTATTAGGATTTAGTTAGTATAAATAGGACCTTTTCATTAGTTTGTATTATTATTCATATTATCAATAAACTTGAGAGAGACTTTCTTTATTTCAGCTTTTTCTAAGCTTGGGCTAGTTCTTAGGCTAATAACCTAGTGCTAGATTATTCGGCTTTTCTTGAGATTTCGTACTCGAGAATCACTTGGGCTAGGGCAAGGGCTAATTAACCCGCGTTCTAGAGAGTTGGTGATCCCTAATTAAGGTGATCTAACTCAAATCTATCGTGTGTGTGCGTGACTTCTGGTGCAAGGTAGAGTTTGTTGTTGGATCTAGACCTAGGTCCTCAACAGTTTCCTAGGCTATTTAGTTGATAATTAATTAAAATTCATCACCAATCATTTAATCATTAAAATAGAGATAGGCTTAGTTCATTTTAGTATTCAATACATATAACATCCTCGTGGGAACGATACTTACACTTACATTTTATTATTTGTGCCGACCCCGTACACTTGCGGGTAACCAAAAGGCGTAACAAGTTTTTCTGGTTCACTGCTTAAATGTTTTCTCTTTGACTTTCCTATCCAAAAGGAAACAAAACAGTAATAAAAAAGAATCCCCTGTATTCTTCAAGGCAAAACTAAATCTTAGGTTGAACTTTTTCTCTATTATAATGTATTTTTCTTAACTTCATGTTATAGAGTGAAACCGTCACTCACAAGAATGGACAGAAGAAACACTTCCTTAAAGATGACTCTATCATGAGAGAGAGAGAGAGAGAGAGAGAGAGAGAGAGAGGCAAAACTAGACCCTTGGTTGAACTATTTTCTTTAATGTATTTTCTAAACTTCCAAGTTATAGAGTGAAACAATCACTCACAAGATATATCTTGTCTGATCTCAAATCTTAAGGTGAAAACCTCATTCACAAGAATCAACAAGCAATAACTAGTTTTTTAATGCTTGTCTTATGAATACAACCAAAAGATAAGCAAAAAGTTTGTTTATACATGTGTGTATACATGTGTACATAGTTTGTATAGAAATATCTTCATTACAATAGATTGACATGTGCATTGGCAGATCGGGTTATAAACTTAGAAATGAATGCAAGTACAGGAAAAAATATTCACAAACCTGAGAAACCTGTTTGGCTATGGAATTTAGAATATTCTTCCACCTGGACCCAGAAGTTGATGCCAGCATGCTTTTATAGTATTTTGAGCCATCTATAACAAAGAAGATCAGATAAAAATGTCATCTGACATGAAAATTTATTGAAACAGCTCAATGTGGTTCTTCCTCACATTCAAATTAAGAATAAGAATTGCAACTATTTTGTCAATGTCACAAGAATGAAAGTCTGATGCAAAACTTGGACAAGGAAATTTTTATTGATAAATCAGTATCTGCTCACTATTATGATATATTAATACCTTAGGTGATGGACCATATACCCAACCATTAAAGCTACAAGTGTGTTACATTCTTTTCTTAAAATCTTAATTTCTAATTGAACATATCAACTATATCTTGCACCAATATACCATCATAAATTTTACTTGAATGATAGAAACAGAAAGAAAACAAAAGTTGGTTAATCCTTGTGATGATGATCAGAATCACATCAGATTTCACAGCCATGCATGCTCGCAGCCAGAGTATGTATGCAAGAGGTCACTAGCCAATTAATCATCCCTATACCAAAATATTCATTACAAAAGAACACGACACAATTTTCCGTGTTATGATTATACCATACTAATATTGTAGGAAAATATATTGTTAATATTCTGTTGTTATTTAAATATAGTAATTCTAGATTAGAATATTATCTTAATTACTAGATTTCCCAAGTTATAATGAAACAGTTAAGAGTAGTTTCCTTTTTCCTGTAAACTTCTGAATGTATATAAGTAGCGCTGTATTCTTGCTAAAGAAATAACAGAGATTATTTTTCTCATATTTTACCACATGGTATCAGAGCCTAGGGTTTTCTAGGACCTACGGTTTCTTTTGGCCTTTATTGCCGATTGATCTCTTGCCTTTACTGCCGACCGGTCTCTCTTGCTCTTCCTCTCTTCTATATTGATTTGTTCTACCCAACCTGACCATGTCTAAAATCCCTAAAACCGCAACTACATCCACACCGAAAGGGACGGAACAAGAGAAAGAAAATTCTATCACTCAGTCAACTGGAAAATTCCAGAATATTCAATCCGCATATCGGCTGAATGGAGAGAATTATTTGCTGCAGTCCCAGGTGGTGAGAACGTTCCTGAAGGGAAGAGGTAAATTGGATCATCTCATGGAAGTCGCTCCTAAGTCAATGGACCCAAAATTCAAATGCATGGAACGAAGAGGACTCAATGATCATGTTCTGGCCTTGGAATTCAATGTTACCTAAAATCAGTGAACCTGTATGTTCTTATCTACTGCCACAAAAACATGGGAGGTTGTTCGTCAAACTTATTCAAAGATGCGTAATGCAGAACAAATAAATGAGATCATGTAGTTTTAGGTTTTATCAGAATACTACTATATTATTCATTTACAATCATCTCTCTTATATAGAGATTGTTTACAGAGATGGTTTACAAATTCAAAGAAAGAAAGTCAAGGTTAAGATTTGCTACTATTGGTTTCATATTGACTAAACTTCCTAATCTAATTATTTACAATTAATAATTCACACGGACTCTTTTTTCAACACTCCCCCTCAAGCTGGTTTGAAGATATCTTCCATAGCGAGCTTGCCAATCAAGTCATCAAATTGCTTCTTTGGTAACCCTTTGGTTAGCACATCTGCAACATGTTCAGCTATAGTGACATAAGGCATACAAATTAGTCCAGTGTCAAGTTTCTCCTTGATGAAGTGCCTATCTACTTCCACATGCTTCGTTCGATCATGAAAGACAGGATTATGAGCAATGGAAATTGTAGCTTTGTTATCATAGTAGAGTTTCATAGGCAATGGATTGGAAATTCTAAGATCCTCTAACAGTCTCCTAATCCATATCACTTCACAAATTCCATGAGCAACGGCTCTGAATTCAGCTTCAACACTGCTTCTAGCAACCACATTTTGTTTCTTGCTTCGCCAGGTAACAAGGTTACCTCCAACAAAGATACAATAGCCTGAAGTGGATCGTCTGTCAGTAACACTTCCTGCCCACTCTGCGTCTGTATATGCTTCTACTTGTAGGTGACCATGCTTCTTAAACATCAGACCTTTCCCAGGTGATCCCTTTAGGTATCGTAGAATTATGTAAACAGCATCTAAGTGTTCTGGTCTCGGTGAATGCATAAACTGGCTGACCATGCTAACAGCAAACGCTATGTCAGGACGAGTGTGAGAAAAATAAATCAACCTCCCAACTAACCTTTGATACTGCTCTCTATTCCGTACCTCTTCAGCCTTGACAGTTTATAGTTTTAGGTTGGGTTCAATTGGAGTATCCGCCGGTTTACACCCTAGTAGGCCAGTCTCATCAAGTAAGTCAAGTACATATTTTCGCTGGTTGACGAATATTCCTCCCTTTGATCTAGCAAATTCCATTCCGAGAAAATATTTTAATGAGCCTAGATCTTTGATCTCAAATGCAGCTGCCAGTTTCCCTTTTAATTTCTCCAATTCTTCAATATCATCACCTGTCAACACTATATCATCCACATAGACAATCAGAATCGCAATCTTGCCTTTACTGTGTTTGTAGAACATAGTGTGATCAGCTTGACTTTGACTATAACCACAAGTTTTCACAACTTTTCCAAAACATTCAAACCAGGCTCTAGGTGATTGTTTCAGGACATATAGTGACTTTTTTAATATGCATACCTTACCAGGTCCAAATTTCTCCTCGAACCCCGGTGGCAAACTCATGAAGACTTCCTCCTCTAGATCGCCATTTAGGAAGGCGTTCTTTATATCCAGCTGGTGTAAGGGCCAGTTGAAATTTACAGCTAAAGATAGTAGTACCCGGACGGAATTGATTTTAGCAAGAGGGGCAAAGGTTTCCTGGTAATCGATTCCGTATGTCTGGGTAAAACCTTTTGCAACCAGTCTAGCTTTATATCTTTCAATACTGCCATCTGCTCTGCATTTCACCGTGAACACCCATTTACAACCTACTATCTTCTTTTCTTCATGTAGGTCCACTACTTCCCATGTGCCACTTCTTCTCAGAGCATTCATCTCTTCCATAACTGCTAATTTCCAATGTGGATTATTCAAGGCTTCCTGAACACTTCTAGGGACAATCAGATGTGAAATTTTTGATGAAAAGGCCCTATGATGATGAGATAATTTTTCATATGACAGATATTTAGCCAGGGGATATTTAGGATTTTTAGTGCAATCTCTAGATCCTTTTCTAAGAGCTATGGGGATATCCAAGTCTGATGATATATTGGGAATAGGAGTAGGAATACCTGTAGTATCTGGAGTATCTGCTCTCGGAGTCGAAGATTGACCTGTCTCTGGGATAATAGGAGGATTTTGAGTCTTTTGATGTGGTCCCTTGCAAGTATAAACCTGACGCTCAGTGTTCTGTAATGTTTCTCCCCCTGTTGAGGACACATCAATATTTGGCAATTTTTGAAAATTTTCCTTATTTTTAGAATTTGAGGAAGATAAGGGTGTGGTATTCAAGATTGTAGTTGGTAAAGGAACATGGGATAAATCCCAAAAATTATCTTCTACTCCTTGTTTCTCCCCCCTAAAGAGAATTTTTGTGAAAATAGGGTTTTTTTCCAAGAAAGAGACATCCATGCTTACAAAAAAAATTTTTGTCAGAGGGTTATAGCACCTATATCCCTTTGTGTTTGAGGCATACACAACGAAAACACAGTGTTCTGCACGCGGATCAAGTTTAGACCGGGAGTGGTTTGGAATGTGAACAAAAACAGTGCAACCAAAGACTGTTAGTGGTAAATCCGAGTAAATTCTGGACATAGGAAAATAATGTTTGAAATGCATGAGGGGTGTTTGATATTTTAAAATACATGTAGGCATCCGATTAATTAGATATAAGGTTGTCAAAATAGCTTCTCCCCAAAGATATTTTGGTACATTCATAGAAAACATTATGGCATGAGCCACTTCAAGTAAGTGTCTAATTTTTCTTTCAGCAATGCCATTTTGTTGAGGTGTGTCCACACATGTGGACTAATGAAAAATGCCTTTTTCTTTTAAAAAAGTGCCCATAGTTTTATTAAAATATTCTGTACCATTATCAGTATGAAGAATGCTAATTTTCGTTTGAAATTGTGTTTCAACCATTGTGTAAAAGTCTTTGCAAAGTTTGTCAACGTCCGACTTTTCATGCATCAAATATATCCAGCATAATCGGGTATGATCATCGATAAATGAAACAAACCATTTCTTTCCAGAAGTCATAGGGATTTTTGAAAGACCCCAAACATCACTATGAATGAGATAAAACGGTTTTGAAGAAACATATGGTTTTGATAAATAGGAAGTACGATGACTTTTGGATAAAATACAATGTTCACAATGAAAAATAGAACAATCCAAACCCTTAAACAAATAGATGTCTAAGATATTGAAAGCTAGGATGTCCTAGTCTAAAATGTCAAAGCATTATTTGCTCAAAAATAGAGGAAGAACTAACACTACTCATGCCTTGAGCTTTTTTATTAATGTAGGGTTCACTATCAAAATAGTAAAGTTCATCCCTCATCCTAGCACTGCCAATCTTCTTCCCCGAGATCTGGTCCTGGAATTCACAATGAGAATCAAAAAAGATTACACAGCAATTAGATTCTTTTGACAGTTTACTCACAGACAGGAGGTTGCATGCTAGCTTTGGAACATGAAGAACAGAATTAAGACTGATTTTTTCGGATATTTTAATCAAACATTTTCCTGCAATAGGTGAGAGACTCCCATCTGCAATCCTAATTTTTTCTAAACCGAAACAAGGGGAGTAAGTGTTTGAATAAGCTAGAGACACTAGTCATATGATCAGAAGCTCCAGAATCTATAATCCATGGGGTATGATTTGAAAAGCAAGAAAGGGCATTAATTTTATCACTACCTGATTGTGCAATAGAAGCACTAGGAAATCCCGAGGATGAACTGGATTTTAGCAATTTTAGAATATAATCCATCCGCTCCTTGCTGAAGGGACTGATTTCAGCTTCATTAGCCTTAGCTATGGCACGGGGCCTACTGCTCTACCAATTTGTAGGCTTGCCATGGAGTTTCCAGCACGTCTCACGAGTGTGACGAGGGCGATTGCAAAAATCACACCATACTCGAGACTTCTCTTCAGGTTTTTTGTAGTAATGTTCTGTTTTATTTGCAGTAGCCTCCGACACCAGTAATGCAGAGGTTTCAACATTTTCATTACTATCCTTTTTGCCCAACATGACATTTCTCCTGCTTTCTTCCCTTCGCACCTCCACAAATACTTCACCAATTGGAGGAAGGAGAGATTGGCCAAGGATTCGACCTCTCATCTCATCAAACTCCACATTGAGACCAACAAGGAATTTATAAATTCGGTGAGTTTCTACAGATTTTTTATTGTAGTTTGCATCTTCAATTGACTTCCACTCATAGGTCTTGCCAAAGTCGCTTTAGTGAGTTGAAATATTCGGTAACATTATCTTCACCCCTCTAAAGATTTGCCAATTTTAGTGTTAACTCGTACACTTGGGATTGGTTCCCTAAATCAGAATACATTTGACTGACATTGTCCCATAGTTCCTTCGCCGTTGAATAGCACATGTAGTTGCAGCTAATGTCTTCGGTCATGGAGTTGACAAGCCATGTCATGACCATTGAGTTCTCGGCATCCCAGGTTGCATAGGCCGGGTCCTCTGGGTTTGGTTTCTTCGTCTCTCCAGTCAAATAACCAATTTTTCCACGGCCTCGAATGTACATTCGGACCGATTGAGACCACCGCAGAAAGTTATCTCCATTTAAGCGGATTGTGGTAATTTGAATCGGATGGGGGTGAGAATGTGTTTCATGAGATGAGACACTGTTGCTTGGATTAATTCCAGAGGAAGGAGACTCGGATTTGGCAGACATGTTGAAGAAAGGAGCACGTTTACGATGCTATAGGTTCACAATGAACAGTGAACGCAAACTACGAACAGTGAGGCCGGACAAATCAGATCAGCAAACGTTTAGGCCATAAACGCTTGGTCGGCAAAGGTTGTCACCGAAAATACCAGATCGGTGTCGGATCTACTGAAATAAAGCAGATCGGCGATGGTGAGAACCAAAAAATATGGGTTCGGTGGCCGATTTGCTAAGAGGCGACTCGAAAACACCAGATCGGTGTCAGATCCGGTAAAGAACAGCAGCAGAAGCTTCACACCGGAAAAAAAGAGCTCCGACGGGAATAGTGCTGAAAATAGTGCTGGAACAGTGACGGTAGCAACAGTGGCGACCGGGAACAATGATGGCAGCGACAGTCGTGAACAGATAGCAGTAGTTGGCAGTAGGCCTCTAAAAAAAAAATTAGAGTTTCTTGACAGTAGGCTCTGATACCATGTAGTTTTAGGTTTTATCAGAATACTACTATATTATTCATTTACAATCATCTCTCTTATATAGAGATTCTTTACAGAGATGGTTTACAAATTCAAAGAAAGAAAGTCAAGGTCAAGATTTGCTACTATTGGTTTCATATTGACTAAACTTCCTAATCTAATTATTTACAATTAATAATTCACACAGACTCTCTTTTTTCAACAGATCAAAACTCAGAATTCTACCACCAAACAAGGAGAATGATCAGTTATTAAATACTTCAATGCTTTGAAAATGTTATCGCAAACCACTATTAGTGCCTCCAGATGAAATGCAGTGAGGACGCGAAACTACTCAAAAATATTATGGAAAAGGAAAGGATTTTCGAGTTTCTTACAGGCTTGAACTCTGCATTTGATCAGGTACGAGTTCAGGTGCTAGGGAAGGAAGAACTACCATCACTGAATGAGGCCATCTCCATGATTCAGCTTGAAGAAAGTAGATGAGGGGTAATACATGACCACCATCCGGTAGTAAATGGCTTGGCTTGGTCTCAAAAGGTGGTGTCGTGAAACAAACCAATCTAGAACCATAATCACTCATGAGTACTAGGTAGGCTGATTTGTCAGGCTGGGAATAGATAAACAGTTTGGTGTAGCTACTGGAAAAAAGCCTCGTTATACTCGTGAGCGTTGCTGAAAACTCAATGATAAACCCTCTGCCAATAACAAAAACTGGACCTATAGAAGTGGACAACAAAAGGTTGGGCAAGCACATTTGACCACTGGTGGCAGTTAACCTGTGAACCACAAACAAGAGGAATTTAACAAAGAAGAGATTGACAAACTGAGAATCATGCTAGAGTCCCTGAGAAGCCTACTAGTGGTGCATGTTCCTTGGCACTTTAAGGTAACTATTCTGCTCCTTATCCCTTTAATGTCTCAAATATATCTTTTTCGGACCCTTGGGTTATTATTCAGGAGCCACTGACCACATGACTCACTTATCTAAAAAATTGAGCACATATTGCCCCTGTCCAAGCTATAGAAAAATTGCTACAATTGATGGAACACTGACAACTATGGCTAGTCAAGGGGATATACAAATATATCCACACCTTGTGTAAAAATTTGTCCTTCATGTTACAAAATTATCTACCAACCTTGTGTCTATTCATCAACTCATTAAAGATTTGAACAGTCATGTGTTTTTTTACTCTTCTTATTGTGTGATTCAGGACCAGGATTTGAAAAAGATGATTGGACGTGCTAAGGAACGAGATGGACTCTACTATCTTGAAGAACCGAGTGGTCAAAGTGGGATCATGAATAAGTTCTCTTTATCTTTTCTTTTAGAATTGTTGGCTTTTAATAAGGGTAAGATTTGGCTTCATCACTGTCGTATTGGACATCCGTCTTTTAGCATTCTCTGGGTTATTTTTTCATTATTGTTCAAAGGGATTATTGTAGAAACCCTTTAGTGTGATGTTTGTGAACTTGTCCAACATCATCGTGTGTCTTTTCCAATCAGTAATGAAAGAACGTCTATTCATTTCTAGTTAATTCACAGTGATATTTGGGGTTCTTTCTTGGTTCCTAATATTTCAGGGTACGAGGGTTTGTTTCATTCATAGATGATTGTACATGGGTCACTTGGATTTTTCTTCTTAAACACAAATCCAATGTCAGTACAGTTTTTCCTAATTTTCATAACATGGTAAAAAATCAATTTGGGGTTGGAATTAAAAGATTTCGATCAAACGATGCTAGAGACTAATTCAATAAGACACTGCTTACTGTTTTTTTCAAAAAAAAGGATATAATACATGATTCATCTTGTGTACACACCCCTCAGCAAAAAGGGGGTCGCATAAAGGAAAAATTGGCACCTTCTTTCAACTACCCGAGCCTTCTTATTTCAAAAACATGTGCCTAAGTCTTATTGAGGAGAAGTTGTTCTTACAGCTACTCATCTTATCAATAGACTACCATCTAGGGTTCTTGGGTTCAAAAGCTCTTTGTAGGTGTTCTCTAAATTCTTTCCGGATTTTCCAGCTCTAATAATCTTGTTCCAAAAAGTCTTTGGTTGTGTCTTTTGTCCATATTCATCCTTAAAATGTAGGAAAACTTGATCATCGAGCACTAAGGTGTGTATTTTTGGGTTACTCATCAACACAAAAGGGTTACAAATGTTACCATCCACCCACTAGAAAATTTTATATTTCTACTAATGTCACCTTTGTTGAACATGAAGATTATTTCTCTCAATATTATCTTCAGGGGGAGACTCCTATTATGGAAGATAAGAACAAAGATTTGTTTTTATTTGACTTGCCCATTCTTATCCATTCCTCTCCATGAGCACAATACACAATATCCTCCGAGCAAAAGTGTGTCCTAGTTCCCGAGTCTAACAAACAAGTTCATGGTCCCACAAAACCATTACAGGTATATTCAAGAAGAAGAACAACCATAGATGGACCTATGCCAGTCCAAGAATCTAAACCAGCTCCTAATACTGAGGTAAGCAGTCAAACTAAAATTTATTTGAATAATTCCTCCAATCCTCTAGTGACAGTGACCAAGACCAACCCATTGCCATGAACAATGACCATGACCAGCCTATTGCAGTCCAAAAAGGGGATAAGAAAATGTACTCAATATCTGTTATACTCTTTGTCCCATTTTGTGTCTTATGAAAAGCCATCACTATCTCACAAAGCCTTCCCCACCAATCTAAATACCATATCCATTCCCAAAACTCTATCTGAGGCATTACATTGTAAGTGGAGGCAAGCCATGAGAGTAGAAATGGAGATACTTGAGAAGAACGGAACATGAGAAATAAAGAAGTTGCCGAAAGGGAAGAACACAGTTAGGTGCAAGTGGGTATATACAGTGAAGTACAGGTTGGATAGATCACTTGAAAGGTATAAGACTAGATTGGTAAGTAACCAATGGGTACACTCACACTTACAGAGTGGATTATCTTGAGACTTTTGCATCGGAAGCCAAGATGAATACTATGAGGATCTTATTGTCCTTAGAAGTTAACTCTGGGTGGAACTTCCATCAATTTGATGTAAAGAATGCATTTTTACATGGAGATCAAGAAGAGGAGATTTACATGGAATTACCTCCTGGCTTTGGTGTGAAATTAGAAGGCAACAAGGTGTGTAAACTAAAAGAGGCCTTATACAAATTAAAGCGATCACCACGGGTTTGGTTTGGAAGGTTTGCTAAAGTAATAAATTCCATGGGGTATAATGGAATCAAGGTGATCATACTTTATTTGTAAAGCTCTCGGTTCGATGACATTACAGTGACTGGTGATGAAGTGAAAGGAACAGAGGAATTGTGGAAGTGTCTTGCCAAGGAATTTGAGATAAAGGACCTTAGGAGGCTAAAGTATTTTCTTGGGATAGAGGTTGCACATTCTCAACACGACATCTTTGTCTTTCAACAAAAATATGTTATTAATTTGTCACAGGAAACAAGGAAGCTTGGATGCAAACCTGTTGATACCCTAGTTGAACCTAATCAAAAGTTAGGAGAAGCAAGTGACTCGACAGCCGTGGACAAAGGCTCTTATCAAAGATTAGTAGGCAGATTGATCTATCTTTTACACACCAGACTAGACATCGCATACACGGTTAGTATGATGAGTCAATTTATACATAAGCCTAAAGAAGTTCACCTTCAAGCAGTTTACAGGATTCTTCAGTATTTAAAGGATACGCCAAGAAAGGGGATTACGTTCAAAAAGGGCATAAGTCTTACTTTACAAGCATATATAGATGCTGATTATGCAGGGTCCACAACTAATAAAAGGTCAACATCCGATTATTATACTTTCCTAGGTGGGACTCTAGTGACTTGGATAAGTAAAAAACAGTGTTGTTGCAAGGTCAGTTGCAGAAGCTGAATTCAAGGCAATGGCATTTGGAATTTGAGAGCTGTTGTGGCTGAATATAATCTTAGAAGACTTAAGATCAAGTGGGAAACTCCTATGAGACTCTACTGTGATAACAAGTCAACTTTCAACATTGCACATAACCCAATGCAACATGACAGAACCAAGCACATTGAAATGGATAGACATTTTATAAAGGAAAAGCTTGATAATGGCTTGATCTACACACCATATGTATCAACAGGAGACCAGCGGGCTAATGTCCTCACCAAAGGGCTGGCTAGCACAGCATCCAGGCAATAATTGGCAAGCTGAGAATGGATAATATCCATTTATCCGATTGAGGGAGAGTGTAGGAAAATATACTGTTAATATTATGTTGTTATTTAAATATAGTAATCCTAAATTAGGATATTATCTTAACTACTAGACTTCCTAAGTTATAGTGACACGGTTAGAGTAGTTTCCTATTTTCTGTGAATTTATGTATGTATAAAACTAGGGGTGTATTCTTTCTAAAGAAATAACACAGATTATTTTTCTCACGTTGTATCACAAATATTGTTGTTATTTTCCAATGTAATAAAAACAGTGCCAATTAATGCTAGTAAAACCATATTACTGATAACACTTGCATTAAGAGGGCTATGTAAAACTTTCAACTCAATGAAAGGCAACGAATTACATGAATCAATAGATGAAAGTAAATCAAACAAGCCTTGCAAAGATTTGCATGTGTTCATGCATGGAATTAAATATTCAGGAAACCATTTACTACCCCATTACAAGAATCCTTACTATTCCATAAATTTCTTCATAACTAATACCCTTTCTAAACCATAATTAAAATTTCAAATACTAATATTTATAAAATAAATCATGCATGAAAATCACTTTCTATTCAATAATTGTTATCCAAATGTATTTCACAAGAAAATAGTGAACTACTTTCATAAACTAAAGCATGCATCACATTTCAAATTTATAATCCATAAGTATGTAGAACAATAAGGTTTCCATACTAACCAAGTTTAGGATCCCCTTCATCCTTTTGATCTTGTCCAGCAATAGTCCCTTCAGACGCATTCAATTGCTTTCCAAAATACTCAAAACCTTCAAGAAGGTCTGAAGAAACATCCCCAACTGAGCTCGATTCTGAATTTTCATCCACTATGCCTTTCTGGGCATTTAGTTCACAGACTTCAAGTCTTGTTGCAACATCTAAAACTGCCCCACCAGAATATTCAATGTCAACGTCAAAGGCCCATACTTCATTCATGTCTCCCGCAAGAACCCGCAAACCATGGACATAAGGAGGGAGATTCCCTATGTCCATATCAGTACAGATGACTTCACCGATGTAACTGGGAATTCTCATATTTGACAATGTTCTCTATCACAAGAATAATCAGACTTGTATCAACATGAAAACAGATGAAGAAATGCACATAAAGATTGAATTTTGTTAAAGTGCAGTTTTTGTCGATTTTTTGTGATTCTATACACTAAAAAAATAATAATAATGATGCATTTCATTTATAGTCGTTACATTGCATCCAATGATTGAGATTTGATGATCTACTAATCCATAATGTCACATAATGACAACAGAACAAAGGATAAAATGGTGTCAGCACACCACACAAATTCATGCAACAAAAACATACTATTGATCATTTTCCTGGAAAACAACAGACCTGAATTCGTGCTTGAATGGAACTTTTCATCTCCGCATTGCCTTTGGCATCAAAAAAGAGCCGAGAGATTAACAGATTCCAGCAGAGTGTTCCTTCATCAACAGTAAACTTGTCTTCAGAGTCTGCTTCAGAAGTAACTGAAATACTTTGGCTTCCCGAGCGAAGAAATGCTGATGCTGATGGTTCCTCATTTTCATCCACAAAATAATTAGGAACCTTAGATGTTCCAGACTTTACAAAGCTAGCACCTAAAACTGAATCTTGGGAAGGACGAGATTTCTCAAATATCTTCCTCTCTTCACGGCCTAATGTGGAAGTATAAAGTGCCTTACTTTCCAAACAAGGCTTTGAATTTTTTCTGGAAAACCTTTTCCAAAATTGTCGAACCTTTGATGAAGAACCATCAAGCTTGCCAACCTTATCTATTGCCTCAGCAATCAGCCCCACTGAGGGTTTCATAAATGAAGGATAACCAGTGTTTAAAGAGGCCAAGTAACTACGGAAGTCTTCACTCAACTTGGTGAACCAGTCCAGTCTTTTTTTATCATCACATGAAGCCAGTCGGAGGGCTTTACACCATGACTCCTTCTCCCAAGAAGTCTCAAGATAAATGTAAATTGTTCTACTCACATTGTAAATTACTGAAGTCTTGTTTTCCACTCTTATAGGAAATCTTTTGGCCCTAGAAAACACATAATAAAGTACATTAGTAAGTTTTAAGAGATGGGAAAGGACTACACAACTTCGTGAATGCAATCTAAATGCCCTCATTTTTTCAACATGCATCCATAGGAAACAAATTTTTATGCAATAATGCATGTCTAGAAGAATTACTAAAAACATTGAACTGAGACTTCTAAAGGCCACATTTAAGTACACAAGAGAACTAGAAATCCATTAACTAATCTTCTCAATAATGAAAAAAATAATTTGGGTTTCAACAAAATGGGCTGCAGTGCAAAAAGGTCTTTGGATTAAAAACATTTTTTTTAACACATATCAACAATGAAATTTCAACTGTGACTAAGATATTTGTAGAGTATTTAGTATAGTTCAGTGGCAACAAAGTAAGAAGTAAAGTTGATCATTTGATTATCTACAACAAATAGAGCTACTGTTTATAATTACATACTATGATGGATCTCGGACAGATGCAAAGATTCAATTCACTTCTGAAAATAATTTTATCTATCAGGACAAAATAAACCAACGAAAGACCAGAAATAAGTATGTCATTTGCTAAATCAAGCACCGAAAAATATCCCCACACCAACTAGTATTCCTTGAAAGGAGCAAGTGCAACAACATACACAGACATGTCTCTGTGGTAATACAGTGGGACACACAGAACTCAATAGTATCAATGATTGTTGGAAAAATGTTTCTGCAATAACCAACCAGATGGCAATAGTTTACCCACCAAACCCAAAAAAAAAAAAAAAAAAAGTTACAAAATATATATAAGGAGAAGAATCGAAGTGACTAGAGTTTAAACTACAAAATCTACCTAAGCCAACCGTTCACCATAAAAGCTTATTAGAAAGATTTATGTGTACTAAGCTATACTATATAAGCGAAGCTATCAAACAGGCATGTTACCATTTTTTCGAGGGAAGGGTTGAGGCTGAAACAGCTTGAATTATGCAACCCTTGAGAGGAATAGGTGTTTGTGAACCATCGGATTGGGACAAAATGAGAGCTCCATCCTTGATTTTAGCATGTTTGCGGACAGGAGAAACCTCCAGGAAGTCTTTTTTCTTCTTTTGGTCTTTTGTTGCAAACCAATTCTTTGGAATTTTATCTGATTCCAGAACCCAAACTACACCCTGAGACACATATAAATAATGAACTAGAAAATAAACAAACACTAATCAATCAAAATCTACAAATGCAAACGCTACCCCTTATTCCACCAAACAAAAAAAAGAAAGAAAAAAAAAACATAATTCTATAATTGAATATTGTTTATGAATCAAACACATTACCTTTTTGTTAGTAGCAAAATCAAGCGACTGTTGCGGATCAAGAGGTGTATTAGAATCCAGTGAAGAAGCTGTAGATGATTTCGTTTTTCGAATCAATCGTTTAAACACGTACAACAAAACCGCAGCTTCGAGACCAACAACAGCAATCGCACCGAGAAATAAACCGATCAAAAACAGTAACATTATTTCTTCCAGAGCAATTTTTTATTTTTTATTTTTGGATTTTTCAAATCAATTTGGGTTTCAAAGTTGTTAAAAGTTAAGAAGAAGAAGAAGACGAAAGAACAAGTGAGGAACCAAAATCTGCTAGTTATTATGGAAACTCTCCAGAGAGCAGAATAGAATCAGGTGCTTCGTCTCACTTTGTGAGATATGATTATGGACTGACACGTGGCATGATGGAGAAACGCGTTTTCTGTGTTTGGAAACCATTGCTATAACCGTAATACCTACTCTATCCACTAACACACCTCCACCTCTAATATTTTTCCATTAATTAATTAAAAATTAGTTAATTATGATATTGAATGCATGAAAGAAGAAGAATAGTGTATAGTTTTTTTAGAATCTGTAACTAGTGGATGCTGTTGATGATGATGAAGTTAGGAGTACTTGGGGAGTTTTACCAGAGAGACCCCCTACCATGTGTAAATTTCCACAGAGAGTTCTAAGAGTATAAGCCTTGGTAAGTTTATGAGTGAAATTTGGAGAATAGGAAATAATAGTTTGGAGTTGCTGCAAGTTGTGACTTGCGACTGAGAATGGAAATATTAACAACAAACAAAGAAAAAAAAAATATGAAGAAAATATGAGGTTGGTTTAATAGTATACTTTTCACACTTACATATCGAGGTAGTGAATTCGAGTTGTGAGTCATGCCCCTCCCTTAGATCCTGAAGTAATTGTAATAGCTCAAAAAAAAAATTCAACTAATTTTCTTTTTACCTTCTAAAATCATTCATTCTGTTTTTCTTTTCCTTTTTAAATATTTTTATAATATATGTTTTATAATATGCGAGAGACTTCATCATATCTCCAACATCAATAGAAGAGATCGTTCGATCAAATCGCTCTAAGGAGTGCTTCTCCTAATGGAGCAAATCGCTCTGTTATAGAGGAGCTATCCTCCACCGTCGATAGAGAGAGGTTTTTATGAATTTTTTTATATCAAATTGCCTACTATTAAAAAGTCAACTTCAATCAACTGTTAATTAAGAGGTCAAAAGGGTAATATGTGTAATAAAGACAAAATTAAATACTTTGCACCATTTTCATCTAAACACAAGGTAAATTCTTACAATTTATCCTTTAGGAATGAAAGATTTTGGATAAAGCATGATTCTAATTTACAGGAGAGAAATTTTTAATACTTGTTCAAAATTAGAGAAGTCAAACCTCAGGGTTCTGCAAATTTCCCTTAATTAATAAACATAATAGGAAATTTCCCTTAATCAACTGAAAAAAGGTGGTTCCTAATACAGATATTTTCCTATCTAAACCAAGATTCTCAGATCTCATGCTTTTTCTCTTAAAAAATAAATAAAGGGTTAACTTCAATTTAATCCCTAAAATTTGATAAAACATCATTTTTTTACTTACTTTTTCTTTTTTAATTTGTATAGTCCTTAACGTTTTCTAAATAGATCAAATTGGTTTTTGACCAACTATTTGACAATCAACCATTACAAATTTTTTTTAAAAGATAGTTTTCCCCTTGAAGAATTTAATTAATAGAATTATAATTTTACCTTACAATTAAAATATAACAAAATAAATAAATAAAATAATATTAAGCTAAATTATAAAAACTTAAAATGTATAACTATTAAAAAAATTCAAGTTGAATTATTTTTATTAGAAAAATTAACATTTTAAAAAGTAAATAATAAAAAAAATATTTAAAACTGTTAAAGAAATAAAATAAAATAAAATAAATGGAGAATTACAAAAACTGAAGGAAGTGTTTTTGTTTTTGTGTTTTTTAAAATATTTCTTTTAGTTTTTTTAATTCTCAATTTTATTTTATTTATTGCAATTTTTAACATTTTTTTATTCTTTTCTTTTGTAAATAATAATTTTTCTAATAAAATAATTTAATTTAAATATTTTTTAATAGGTTTTACATTTTTAAATTTTTATAATTTAGTTTAATATTATTTTATTAATTTTTTTCTATTTATTTATTTTGTTATATTTTAATTGGACGGTAAAATTATAATTCTATTAATTCTTCGAGGGTAAAACTGTTAAATAATGATGATTGACCGTCAAATAGTTGGTCAAATGACCAATTTGATCTATTTAAGAAATATTAATGACCATGCGAACTAAAAAATAAAATATAAATAAAAAAGTGATGTTTCATTAAATATTAGGGATTAAATTGAAATTCTTCCAATAAATAAATAAAAGAATATCCCATTGCACCACATTTTTTTTTCCATAATAATATACTAATAATAAATGAATGTTATCCATAATTAAAAGTTTATGTTAAATATAATTAAAAGATCATACTGTGTTGATTTGATCCTGGTCCTGCCCAATCAATCTCCTAAAATGTTTGTTTACAGCTTGTCTATTTATCACTTTGTTTTTCCATAATAATATATTAATAAGATGACTTTGACCAATGACCACCACCAATTAAGCCTTGATATTTGATTGTATTTGTATTCATATTTCTACTATTTTTTTTTTCATTTATAGCAAACAATTTTTGAACAATGACTACACATCATGTTTGATTTGTTCACATTTCTTTATTTAAAGTCTATTAAGAGTTGGCAAGTGTAAATTCATTAATGAGTCGATTTTTTTCTAGAAGATGCCACCATTTCCTGGCAATATTTGAACAAACTAAAAAATAGAAGAAAAAAAAAATGTTGAAATGCAATTTGCATCTCCAGGCAATCCATATACACACAACTTACAAGACCCTTTCATGTTTCAACATTTTTTTGACAACGGAAATATATATGTCAATATATTGTTTCTTACTAGATTTGATATTGTCCCATACAACACAAACTTTTCTCCAGAGACCAAAAGGATTATAAAGGAAAACAAAGTTAGAAAGAAAAAAGGGGATGCCGATATGATCTCTTCTACATAAGTTACTAACAAGAAGTCTCTGCTTGTCTCTCAGTCCACAAAAACCCCCTCTGAAAAGACATTTGGGCCAACCATTGTTTTCAAATACTTACAAAATAAGAGCTTCGCGTCAATGTTTGCAAAAGTGCAGCATGGTGAAACTATGCAGTGGCGGTTGCCCGGGGAGACACTAAAGAAAAACAAACGAGAAGAAGAAGAAGAAGAAGAAGAAGACAGACAGACATGAACAAAACATATTGATTTACATGAGAGAAGAGTGGCAACTAAAAAAGTTGAAGTCATGATGGTGGACATTAAGCTGCTTCAACCAGGAATCTGCAGCACTATGGAGATTGATTAACCTTTCCTGGTCACATCTATCCGGTTTTACCCAAACATCTCCTTGCATCTTATAAGTAGTCAACCCAAAGGGAGTTAGGGAAATCCTGTCGCTGCCTGCTCCTTTCGGTTTACCTTCTCTTTTTTCTGCCACTTCAGAACAACATGTGTTACCTGTGTTGTTCTCATCATACTCATCCACACTATCTGCAGTCATATGCCAAGGATGAAAAAAGGAAATTTCTAAGCATTAGGTGGCCATGAATGTTTTTGAAATGCTAATACATAGATATGACTACAGAACAGCTCATTCATATGTCACTAAAATCTGCTATGAAAGGGAAAGTGGGAGTTAACATATATGAATTTGCTTTATGTTTGCAACAAAAATCTATTGGCAGGACCAAAACAAAATAATATGGTAAAAAAAAAATCATTACTTACATAGTGATTGAAATTACTTTCTGAAATATGTAAAGAAAAATAATCCAACAAATTTACTCACTAATGGTACAAAAATATAATTATTGTAATTACAAAAAATGTGATAACAGACTCGAGGAGATCCATTATTTGGCTGTGAAGATGAGGGATAAAAGGATATTTCAAGATAACGATTCTTCACATTTTTCCCTACATGGATAAGTGACCAATTCATGATTTATCATACAGTTTCTGACAACATTATCAGTGCCCTCTACCACCTTACCTCAGGGAGCAAGGTGACCAGCAAAATGATGGTGAGATCCATTACAAACAATGGATTGTAACATCAAGATCAATGAAAAGGTAACATATAATTCATTAGTTTCGTTATCATGTAATACATAAATCATTAGCTTTTAATCATGATTCTATACAAAATACTTATACTTAACATATTATGATTATGATAATCATCCATCAAGAAAAATCATAATATTTAAGAATGCTTAGCCTACACCAGCTTAGTCATCTAATAGCTTACATGACACAATAGCTTAAGGCCTAGGTAATTGCCAAAGTATTGACTCTGGCAGCACTCCAGAAAGTAACCTTCCACCTTAGAATATACTAAGCAATATTTGTTAACATGCAGTGATTTAGTCAGAGTGAGAATGGACTGGTAAAAGGGGAAATAGACAGGGCATTCCACTACTTTTCTCAAGTTGAGAAATTGTCGTTCTTCCATATAAACAGAGAATTTCCACTCCAGCATTTTTAAAGCAAACCAAAGAGTTTAAAGGGCATTCCAAAAAAATCAGAATGCCATTCAGTCCATTCCTACAAATTGAATTTGGTCTAAGGGAGTAGGTAGAACCAAATATTCAGTCATTTGACCAGATATTTTCCAATCCATTTTATTGAAGCACGCAAATGCTATTCATTCTCGTATGGAATAAAATTACATAGCATACTTCCAACTTCAGTGTGCTAGAAGAAATACTTAAAAGTTGATACTGTCTACTTGTAGCAGCTCAATTTATGATTTCGCAAGTCATATCATCTAATTGAAGCAACTTAAACAACATGGATAACCTAATTGCATTTATTGAATTTCACATGGTAATTGCAAAAAAGC
The DNA here is from genome assembly GCA_003430845.1 of Xanthoceras sorbifolium. NCBI lineage: Eukaryota > Viridiplantae > Streptophyta > Magnoliopsida > Sapindales > Sapindaceae > Xanthoceras > Xanthoceras sorbifolium. Next base: position 5,862,228 of record CM010610.1, read on the forward strand.
TGAAAAGCATGTCAAAATGGAGTATGGCAAGAAATACCAATTAACCCGTTCCATGATTCTGCAACATTTTCTTGATACAATGAGTAGAATGAAAATTAACAAAACAATATATATCCTTCGAATCTCGGCAATTATTCCATGAAGTACATAGATGGCTCAATTACCTTGAAAAGATGAAGACAGTGTATGATAAGTGAGGAAGCATGTTGACAAGTCCTTTTCATTTTTCCGAGATGGAATCTGATATATAGGATACCTGTGAATGATGGAAAAATCATACACACATTATTTTCTTTGTCAACAAGCAAAACATGAATCAATTTCAGATAATATAAAATATGAACAAACCCTTGGCCTTAAAATTTGACCATAATAACATCTCATCAATAACCAGTTATTAGGTAAGTCTTATATTGGAGGCACTTGTAAATTAGCACATGCAGTGAGAAAATTGAAGCAAGAAGGATACACGTCAGCCTTAACCAAATTAGCAAAGGATAAAGCTTGCTTTAAAGTTGCACCTTTACATTGATTGAGCTGAGATAGGGCTCTTAACTATATATTGAATTACTTAGTACAGACCAACATAAGAATAAGGTTAGACTAAATAGTCCATATGTCCAAACAAATAGTTACAAAATCATGAAAAGAGAAGATAATCATGTGTACCAAGCAACAGCCATCCAACTTGCTGGTGAGAGATCCACACTTCTTAAAGTCATCAACCCCGGATAATTTCGAGCTAATTCAGTTATCTGAATCCAAAGAATGTCCAAAAATCATGTTTAATCAGCACAGTGAAAAGGTACATAACAAAATTTATTTAGGTTGTCATACATGTCACCTTTTTTATTATCCTACGATAGCTATTCCTACTAGGTAACCTTACATACTAAATGGAGTTACCTTGTCTGTCAGTGGAACCCTCCAATAAGGAGAAGACATCTCGAAGTACTGGAAGTAAAGGTAGCCAAGCCTATTGCTCATTGGCCATAAACCATCCTGGTCCGAACCGGAATCCTCAGAAATGGCATCCCAAGTCCTGCTAGAGTTGTTACTGAGAGACCTTGATAACTTATCAGTTCCACTGTCGTCACTCCAAGAATCACTTTCAATTTCTATGACATAACTATCCTCCCTTGGATTCCTACAATAGAATATTAAGCATGCTCAATTTTCTTTGCCAATTAGCTTATAACAAAGGACTAGTTGACTTAATTTTGGTGCACCAAAATAGAAACAAAAGAGTTGTAGTGAACCTGGAAGTGGCAACAGACTTGTTAGTGTAGATCTGGATGGCTGATAGGTAAGGAACATAGTATTGCATTATATCTTCACCGGTTTCCAACACAACTGGTGTGCCAGCACCATATGCACTCCATTCGCGATAGCAGTTCCAGAGATCTCCCAAGGTAAAATACTCAACTTCGTCCTTACCAAGTGGTTGCCATTGGCTGTTTAGATCATGAATGCAGCTCTGCCAATAATGAAAATGATAAAATTGGAAATTTGATTTACAAAAAGGTGAAAAACAAATTCATAAGTTCTCAACTGCAGTAATTAGAACAACGATGGAGTTATACGTTGTACTATATATTCCAAAAGTCATTTTGAGTCTTTAAGAAGCGCATAAATTTGTTTCAAGCTAGTCTTACTGCATTCACATGCATCATTAGAGATTAATCAACTGCCTAGTGGAGTTTAACCTCCATAATTTACAACGTCTCACATCCTTAGATTGTAAAGTAGATAACTAATAACTTGAATCAAGAGAAATGCTTTTCGTTTCATACTCCCTACTTTTTGTTCACTTGTACATTAATTATCAAAAATTACATACCAAATCATCATTTCACTGTCATACCTTTTACATTTTTTCCTTCTTATGGGACTTGAAACAATAATATACTAGAATCAATAGTTATCCAAGTACAATTCCACGCTTTTAAAGATGGCAGTAAAAGATTTTTTTTTTTTTAAAAAAAAAAAAAATTTGTATTTCAGTGCAATCTCAAACATTAGTTCAGAGTATACAAACAAGAAAATGTTGTATTTTCCATCTTACAAGAATGTCTCCAACTTCAACTTGAATTTTAAAAAAAAAAATGTTAGTTTTTAATTAACTTTGATTTTACAAATTTTTACTTTTATCAATAATTAACGTAATAATAGTAGTAAGAATATAATTATTGAGTAAAGTTAGATATTCTACTCTTTTTTATACCCGGTTGCATCCCAATTAATAATGTGTTAATTTGTAAATGAATTTACATTAATATTGATTTATTAAGTTTATCTCACTTGAGATATAAATCTATTTTTTTCTTTAAATATCACTTTACCCATCCAATGGGATCCCATAATTATTATATATCATATTAATAATAAATAAATATATATATATATATATATATATATATATAATTCGGCATAAAAAATCAATCAGATATGTAAAGAAGAATATTCGCGGCATCACCAAAATCCAAAATACTTACTTTGGACTTTGGTGTTGTGGGTCTGATCATGGCCCAGCAAACAAACCGATAAGACTAGAACAGCCACTCTCACAAACATCAAAATTATTGGCGTACGGATACCAACAATACTACCATATCATTTTTCTCCAAATAATATATTTTTTTCCATTTCATTTATTTATAATTTATTATTCTGAAACGTGACCGTTTTGAAAGAACAAAAATTTGAGAAAGGAAATAAATGAATTTCAAAAAAAGTAAAAACATAAAAAAAAAAAATAATCTTTAAATTATAATTGCAAAAGCAAAACGTTTGACTTTTCTTCTTCTGCAGATTGCAAGCTTTACATTACGCAAAAACTAGAAGGAACCAGAAACTAAATCAAATAAACAGAAAATCACAAATATTATAATAATAATAGTAATAATGATGGATATTTTTCATCGATTTTGAGAGGAGAGAAAAAAAAAAAAAAGCAAAAGAAAGCCGAAATCGGAAAAAATGGCGGTACCTGAGGAACAGAGCGCGAAGGAGGATCTGGTGTTATGCAGTGAATGAAGCTCTCGAGATTGGAACGACCAGCTGTTGATGGCGGCAACGACGACCACATTGATCTCTACTCTGTTTGATTCACCAAAACTTTTCAAGCAAAGAAGAAGAAGAAACTAATGGAAGAATATAGATAAGGATGTGATGATGATGATGATCTCTGACTTGTAAAAGAGAATTGGTGAAATTCTGATATCTCTCCTTTTCTATATATCAATTAATTCGTAGAAACAAACATGGAAACTTTAGAATCAGTGATATTTACTGCCTATTTTTGACACTAATGACCACATCCAAAATTAAAATTTAAAAAAAAAAAAAAAACAAAGAAGATTTTCAAATTCACTTTGCACTGTTTGCATTTGCACTCTTTTTAAAAGCTAACTAAAAAAAGACGAGCAAAAGATAAGATAGAACAAAAACTATAACGCTCTCACTCTATTTATTAGTCCATTCAATTCAAGTCCATTTTTTTTATTTATTTTATAAAAAACCAAAACGGATTAGGACTGGTAGATTTTTTTTTTTTTTTTTTCTGTCTTGTTTTTATCTAACATTAGTTACATGACCGACAGTTAAAAAAAAAAATCGTATATATTTTAATTTAATTATATTATATCTAGTGTTAATTATTTTAGCGTGTATATATTTACGATACAGTGAAACATTTATCGAGAAAATAGAGTAGTGTCGGGGCGATGAGCGTTCGCTTCGCCGCGTGTTGTGGTTGTCAGTGTCAGTGTTTCACTTTTGTTGTTTTTTTGTTTTGTTTTGTTTGGGCACTTATTATTATCCCACGTGTCTCATTCATCATAATATTTTTTCTCAACTTTCCCATGTCCACACTTAGTAGACTATTCTTGTTTTTTTTTCAATTTTATAACTAATTTAAAGTAATGCAATATTTTCTGTTTTTTTATTGGTTTTCTTTGATTTTAAAAGAAGATAATGTAACAAAAGTTGTATTGTGGCCACTACGATTTTAGAGATATAAACTATTTATGTAATTATATAATATTGAACCCCACGTGTCAAATTCAATCTTTATTTGGGTACCACTTTTCATGTCACGTGTCCTTTTTGTTGGGTTGTGTCAAAATGTCAACAACAAAAACAAGCCTAGTCAGGCACTCACAATTGTAGTTAAAAGGTCACGATCCAAACCAGCCCAACCCAGTCCAATTAGAATGGCGCACAATTTGGTACTCGTCCCGGATTGGTGGTTGGGCTTAGAATTGTTGTTAGAGGACTCAATCTCTCAGAAAATCTTGGAAAAGCAAAGAATCGAAGTGAACAACTCTCTTATTTAAGAGTTTAGAGAATTAATTTACCATGGGAAGTCGAGAATTATTGTCCCTACATTCTTCTCGTTACCAAATCATCAAAAGATGGTTAATTTTACAGTCCTGAATTTATTTAAAAGGAAAATTAATATACCGAGGAGATTGAGGGGACCAAATCCAATAAGGTTGACTAGGATTCTATATCATTAGGAATTAAATTACGTATGATTAGTTTTCAAAACATGATGGAATCATCCATTCGCCAAAGAAAGAGATACGGGTTATTTATTTTTTATCTGAAAAGTGAATTTATCTTAATTTTTTTTAAAATAACTTAAATAATTTGTTTATTATTTTTTTTCCTTTTAACTCTAAATAAAAATATTAATTATTTGTATTTTAAGATAAAAATATCTTAATGAAGATAAAATTGAAATATATTAATATTATAATGATAATTAAAGAAACCATTTTTAATTACAATTTATTAGTTAGATATTAAGTGATAAGTCATAATTTTTAACATTTTATTTTTAAATTTTTTTTTAACAATTTTCAATTGTTTGACAATTTTTTTTTTAAAAAAAAGAGAACAAGAAAATGTGTCCAATTTAAACCGGTAAAATGTTAAGTAGAAAAAATAAACGACTCCATAGTACTACTATTCAAAGTTTCAAGAAAGCCGTATCTCAAGGGATATCTGGATAAGTACAATGCTACATTGAAATTGACATTTATCAAAGTAAGTAATGTTTGAAATGATCATTCGTATTATGATGATTCGAGTGATGATACTAGGGGTGATTCTAATACACATTCTAATGATAATTTAAGTGACGATTGAATGTGATTTTATGTAACTTTATCAAGTGTTATTGAACTCTAGAATGTATATATAATCTTATTGTAATTTATAGACTGGAATTAATTTATGATATTATTCTCATTTTTATTGTATAAATATAAAAAGACAAATCTAACATTGAACAATTAAATAGTTAACAAAAAAAAAATTCAGCCTTGATTATACAAAAGATAGGGAGGCTGGAAGCAGTAGTTGAAACAGTTAGTTTCCACTTTCCACTGCCCATGTTACCTAATTCACCCAAATAAAAAAACTTTCAGTCAAGGGCAGAGCAAGACACTAAAGGTGAGGGGCCAAAATGTACTTATCAAATTCTTTGCAATACTATGGTAATGAATTAAAAAATAAACATTTATTACATATATGACAACAAATTTAATTTATATCATAATTTAAAGTTTTAATTATAAAAAAAAATAAATCAAATTAACATGTAATAATCTTCCTTTTATAGGATAAAGAATATAAAGTACAAATTTAGAAAAATCTCATTAGAGTTAATTCATTCTTTTATTGTCGAAAGTAACGTAGTAGCCAAAACCTACAGAAGTCTGAAATTTTTTATTTATAACATTAAATATTTAAAAAATAATACAAAGACAATCAATTCAAAAACTACAATCAAATTGAAACAATAACATAAATAATAGATTATAACGGTTAATAAGTAAGACTTTAATAAATATAAATATATACAAATATAAACTTAAATACACATCAAAGAAATCTAATAAATATAAATGTATAAAAATTAGTTTGTAACAGTAAAGAAAAACTATTAACAAAATGGATAAAGCACTTTAAAATAAGAAAATTTTCTATCATATATCCAACCATATCATTTTATTTACAAAAAGATAGATCTTTAATTATCTCTAAATATCCGTGTAGCTAAGATATTTATATAAAGAAGAATACACAAAAGAAAGATCTCAATCGCTCTTAAAGTTGTCCAAGATGCTATCTCAATGACCTGAAGTCATTTGTTATAGAATCTATGCTAAATTTTTCGGCAATTCTCTTTTCAATGTAGACAACTAAATAATTTGCTAGAAATTTATCAGCTATCTTATTGTGGAGACCAGTTTTAATTAGTTTCATAGCTCAAAATGTTCTCTCTTTTGTTATTGTAGAAACTGAAAGTGTTAATATAAAACGAATTAATCTATCAATGACGAATTAATCTATCAATCAAAGGAATTGATGTGAACTCCTTATTTTCGCCAATGCTCAATACAATTCAAAAATTGTAGACATGTCCTGAAAATGCTGCTATTGAGACATATATAATTTATAATATCTCAATTTAAAAGATCTATCTCATGCTCTGTAAAATCCATAAAATAAAATTTATCTGCTAGCTTGCAAATATTATCAAACTATCTATTGGATCTAAAGATGAACTGAGAGTAAGTAGTTTCATTGCTTGTTCACTAAATCTATTATTTAATTCTTGCAATTGATAGTCTATTATAATTGTGAATACATCAACCCAATAATAATGCTTAATTGTGATGTGCTATTTTTTATGAGAAGAACAACCTCGGCCCATTAAATAACGATCACTCATGTTAGGCATATTAATTTCATACCTCGAACAAAATGAATACACATTTTCAAGTAAAGTTTCCAAGCCATCTTCTCTCATATTTTAATTAAGTGTCTTTGTTATAGAGACAATATGTATTGAATTAGAAACATCTTGAGACTTTTGTTGCAAGGCTTGACAAAGAATACCAGTGAATCTTATTATTTCCTTCATCAAATGAAAAATAAATACGAATTCAAATGAAGTAATAGCACCATAAATGGCAACATCCCTACGCTAAGTATAATTAGATACATCATTTATGATATTTTGAAGCACTATATAAGTTGGACTAAAAAGTCTTAGTAAACTACAAAAAGAATAAAAATGAGAATTCCACCGAATATCCCCTACTCTTTGCAAAGTCCCAAGTTGATTTGCCCATTTACCAGTTTCAAGCTCATCAATAGTTATCATGTATGCAATTACATCTTCTTGAGCATATTGTAGTTCACTATTACATTTACAAGAGGTGCCAATAACATTCACAACAGAAGTTAGTTTAGAAAAGAATTGATATACTGGACTAAAGTGGATGTTGTTCCTGATAACAACTTTAACGTTAACTTAAACATTGAAGTTGTTACTCTTTATAACGTTAAGTTGTTCCCGCGAACAACTGTGACGTTGGTTGGAATATTTAAGTTGTTCCCACCAACGTCAAAGTTGTTCCCAACGTGAAGATGTTCATAAAACCCACTTTAGCGTTGAAATTGTTTGCAAAAAATCGAAATTGTTCCCCTTACTAATGTTAAGTTTTTCCCATGAACAACTTCGACACTGTTTCATGTTTGGGATGTTGAAGTTGTTCCTACCGAAGTAGATGTTGTTCCCACTATTAAGTTGTTCTCGAGATACATTCAAACATTTTATTATATAGATTTGTCAATTTTGCTATTTTTTTCATTTAAGTATAAATTGTATTAATCTTTTTATACTTGGACAAATATATATATTTTTCAAATTTTCCACTTTATTAAAATATTACTATAACTAAACAATTTTATAATAATTTATACATAATAAATGTAATTATATTAAGTATTGATTGCTTAATAATATTTTATCCATTAATAATATTATAATAATATATAATAACAATTAGTATTTCTTTACATTTTAAATATAATTATGTATCTACTAATGATTAAATTTATCCACCATAAACATAATTATGTTATACATTATTTATTAATATCAATGTAATAATATTTTTACTTCACCAATTTGTTAAATTTAATTATAAATATTATTTCATTAATATTCAATTTTTTATATAATAATATTTATAATAAATGTTGTTAAATATTTATTATTATATCTATCACAATAATTTTAATACATTTTTCTATATTTTAATCAATCTTATTACTTATTTAATTATTATATAATATAATATATTTAAAATAATAAAATATATTATAAAATATGGACAAATTGCACTAACTTCCCAGTGTTTATAAGTATAATTACACAAAAAAAGTGAGAATATAAAAATAATACTGACACCCCCTCTGACCCATTGACTAATGATGATCAATCATTGACTACTGTTAGTCACTAACATTAGAGGAGCAAAACCATCTTTCTATTTAATGTTATTAATAAATAAAAAAGAAAAATAATTTATCCATTCATATCTTGCCACGTTAGACCTACAATATTTAAATTAATAAAAATTAAACAATTAGTTAAAAAAATATAAAAAATTTAATCATCTTCATCTTCATCCTCTCCTTTATCTTTTCATCTTCATCATCCGAAGAAAAATTTTTCATACCCATCTTATCTTTATCACCTATACACAAAATAACTTCACTTCCCATCACTAAAATTAATCAATAAAAAAGTAAAGAACAAAATCTTCATCGCAACTAAATTATCAAACACTTTATGAGAATCCATGAAAAAACTGAAACCACTTTCTTCCCATAGCCAAGTTAACAAAAAAAAAAATCTGGCTTGATTTAATTGAATAATTGAATTTTTTGAAAAGGCAAACAATATTAATTTGAAGTCCACAAGTACCAAATTTGATGATTAAAAAAAAAAAGAAAAATCATCTTGAAAAAAAAAAACCCCTATATAAATAGGATCATCTGCTTGAAAAAAGTCCTCAGTTTTGCTCTTGATGCTGTTGAACCACTTCCTAACCATTTTTTGGGACCATGAGAGCTTCACCAAATAAAGACAGAAAATCAAGAGTGTGTCTAAATTTCAAGAGGATTCTCATTCCTCTTAAAATTTTGGGAATATCCTTATTCTATTTCTTCTAGCTAGTGTTGTTTATGTTGTATTAAAAAAAAAAAAGAACAAAGAGGATGCAAAGAACCAAGAAAATAAGCACTCAACAGGGGACTTGAATACACTTTTTTTTGATGAAGATTTTATTTTTAATTTTATTTTGTTTGATTTTAGTGATGGTAAATGAAGTTGTTGTGTGTATTGGTGATAAAAATGAAGATTGGTAGGATAATTTTTCTTGAAATGATGAAGATGAAAATATAAAAGAGATGATGAAGATGAAGGAGATGATGAAGATTAAGATGATTTAATTTAATTTTTTAAATTAATTATTTAATTTTTATTAATTTAAATATTATAGGATTAATATAGCGAGATATGAGTGGATAAATTATTTTATTTATTTATTTATTAATAATATTCAATAGAAAGACGGTACTCCTATAATATTAGTGACTAACTATAGTTAATAGTTGATTATTGTTAATCAATAAATCAGGGGAGATGTTAGTATTATTTTTACGTTCTCTCTATTTTCTGTGTAATTATGCCTATAATTACGGAAATTAATGCAATTTGCCTCTAAAAATATCATATAATAACTAAATTTATAAATTAAAAATTTAAATTTGTACCCATTTTCTCTTTGTATCCCTCTTTTTAACGTGTTTCTCTCAATCCACCTATCTTCTCTTCTCCCAAACCCCTGTGTCTCGTAGACAAGAAATCCAAAATTTTCTCTTCTCTCAATAGTGAACATAAGAGTCTTCTCTGCTCTCAAACTCTTGTATCTCGCAAACAAGGAATCCAAAATTTTCTCTTTATCTTTTCTCAACAGTGAACAATTTTTTTTTCTTCTCTCAAACCTTGTGTCTCGATATCTCGTAGACAAAATATCCAAAATTTTCTCCCCTTCTCTCGACAGTGACCGTTTAATAATATTTAAAAAAAATTTCTCAAAACTAAATAACCTAATTTTCCTTACCAGTTCCCACTTCCCACCCAGATCTGAGTCTCCTACACAGCCACACCACACCACACTACGCAGTCAAGCACTCTCTCACTCTCTGTCTGGTTTGTCACTTTATTTCGCCACCACCTCTCACTCTCTGCTATCTGGTTGGTCTTGAATCTTAAGGTAAAAATCTTTTTTTTTTTTTTTTTGTTTTAGAAATAGAAGTAACAGAATGAATAGCATTGCTTTGTATGATAAAACTAATCCTCTCTTGTTTTCTCCAAGGGTAGAGGTACAGCTCTTTCAGGTAGATTTCAGCTTTTATAGCTGGAGATTTAGTTCTCGTCTGTGGTTTTCTTCACTCTATTCTTCTAGTGTTTATGTGGGGTAGAGGGTAGAGCTCTATGTCTGTTTTCATAACAGAAGGTGAAATTAGATTTTGCTGCTTTTGAAATTTGACCATGCAATGTTTGCTTCCATGTGTGTGAAAAATGTGAATTGTGTATGTGAATTGACAACATGTGGCAACAGAGTGTGTGAATTGTGAAACCATGTGACGAGTGACCTGCCTATCCCATTATTGACGGTTAAAAATTAAAATATTTTACTGGGCTTTGTTAGGATTATTACTATAATTTAACATTCGAAAATGTTCATTTTTTTACTTTAAATTATTTCTACTGTCTTTCGAAAAAAAAAATACTTCAATAGTTAGCATTAGAAAAAAATGTGTTTGTGTGTTTTGCTCTTAAAAAAGAAAGAAAGTGTGAGTAGAGTTGCACTGCTAATATGTATCTTTCAATAGCTGTTTATTTGTTCAATAACATGTGGGTGTTTCAATAACATATTGTTTATTTTTTTTTCATTTGTTCAATAGTTGTTTTGAGATGAAATCTGAATAAATGTATGAATAATACAGGTTGAAGTCATGTCTAATCCGCACTTAATAGATGAGGATTTTGGGTTTTGTGTTTTTATCAATTGTGTAGTTCTTAAAATCTTTATTTTGAAGGTTTTTAAGTCTATGTTAGGTGAGGGTTTAGTGGTCTCTGTATTTAATTGTGCTTTGCTACTATTTTGAGGTCTCCTTTGCACATGGCTTTCGCTTTTTGTGTGCCTTGAAACTTGCTTTTTTTTTTTTAATATCCGATCCACTTGTGTTCTTTTCATTTGTTAATGTTTGCTTTTGGTAATAAAAGCATTCTGTGTTTCAATTTGAAATAATCTGAAAAAACTTTATAATATGAACCTTGGGATAGAAATCTAATGTACCAAATAACAAACTACACTCAAAAGCTGATAAAAGTCCTCAGACTATAGCCATATGTCTACCAGAAATTGCTAAAAAAAGGAAATAAAGAAATTGGGATTTAGAATGAAGAGAAGGGTTAAATATCGTTTAGATTTAGGGCTCTGTAAAACACATCAGCTGGCCTTTATGAGTGCTATCACTTGAACTCTTGGTTGTACGCTTCATCAGTAGTTGACAGCTGCTATTTAGCTGGCAATTGGCTGGTAGCTCTTATACTCTTTGCATTCATTATCAGGTTTGAGTTTGTTAGAGATGAATGGCTAGGATTGATTTCTTTTATATATATTGTGTAAAGTCTGAGATTATAAATAATGAGAATCTTAGCACAAGCTGCCTCTAGAATTCTGTTTTTCTGTTTTTGAATTCTTTCATTGATGAAGCTTGAGTCACAAGCGTCTTTGATGTCTTATCAAACACCATTGATATAAGATCAAGTTCTTCGATATTTTCATATAGAATTGCTGGAACGTGTACCATTTTAAGTCCGTGTAGCTAATGCTAACACAAAGTCTTTATAGATATTAAAATCTGCACCTAATAATTTAGAACCAAAACTTGAACACACACGTATAAGCATGTTTTTCCCTATAATGTACATGCATATATACAAACATTTAGCATTTTGATAAATAGAAATACCTTTTCAGATTTTTTCCATGGATGTTGCTCCCAGATCTTGGCTGCTGAAGGACGATTGCTAGGTTCTTTTGACAATAATTCCGAAATGAAGGTTTGGAGATAGTCTTATGTTGTCCAGCTCTTGGTAAAGTTTCCAAACTTTGAGAGATAAGAAAGTATTTCCAGCTTTTCACTTGTTGTTTCGAAGGAATGCAGGAGCTCAAACAGTATGATACCTAGACAGTATATGTCAACCTTCTCATCAGTTTTTGAATTGGCCTTCTTTATTTCTGGTGTACGGTAAATGTAACATCCCGGATTTCGGGTGATGAATTTTTGTTATATATGAAATATGTGAAAAATAAATTTTTACTATTTGAGGGGGTGTAAATATAATTAAATGTATGGTTATTTTATGATTTCCAGCGGACCGGATTGAATAGTGAAAAATGAAAAATTGGAAAACTGGACCAGAGAGCATCGCGACCTGGTCACCGCGACCACAGGTCGCGACAGCTCCCTCGCGGTGAAAAACGCAAAATCTGGCAGTGAGTGCCGCGACCAGTCACCGCGACCACAGGTCGCGATGGCTTGCTCGCGATGAAAATGGCAAAACCTGGCAGTGAGCAACGCGACCAGCCACCGCGACCACAGGTCGCGATGGACTGCTCGCGACGAAATTGTCAAAAATTGGCAGTGAGCAGCGCGAGCTCCCGCGCGACCAAGGCGCGCTCGCGACGAAGGCGGTGCGCGCACTCCAGTGAGCACCGCGACCTGGTGGCGCGACCACAGGTCGCGACGGCGGTCGCGATGGCGAAAAAAAATATAAAAAAAAATAGAAGCTTCTCGCAGAAGCGAGAAGCCAAAACAGAGAGAGAAGGAACCGAGAAAAAGAGAGAAAAGGAGAGAAAAGAGAGAAGAAAAAGAAGAAGAAGAAGAGAGAAGAAGAAGAAAGAAAAGAAAAGAAAAAGAGGAAGAAGAGGAAGAAGGAGAAAGGAAAGGGAAGGGAAAACGAAATCGTGGAACCGCGATTGTCGAACGAAAAATACGGATTCGAGGTAGGTGTACTCTCGTTTTCGAAATTGTTTCGAGAAGTATTTCGTTTACTTGTTTTTCGTTTTAGTCTTCGATTTCGATCTTCGTTTTTATTTTCGTTTTCGAATTCGTTCATAGTTTTCGATTTCGATTTTTGGTATGAAAAGTGTTTGCGTTATACAAAAAAATTGATGATTGATGTACTTATTAGTGATTTCGAACTGATTTTATGCTAGATCGCGTTTCGATCGTATTCCGATTGTGTCGATTTTGTTAAAAATACATGATTTATATTTTTGTATGAATATTGTTGATATTCTTGAGAAATATTGTGCGAAATGTATATTTATTGAGTATTGCTTATGAAAATTATTTATGGAAACGGCCCTAGGATACTTAGACATAGAAACGGATATAGGAGGTTGGTATACCAGCTGGGTTTTACCTAGCAGTACTGCGCCGTTATTATTGTGTGATTGTTGTTGCGGGGCAATCTCGGACAATCACACCGATTTTAGTGATCGTTGTTGCGGGGCAATCTCGGACGATCACAATGATACTAGCGATTGTTGTTGCGGGGCAATCTCGGACAATCGCGATGATATTAGTGATTGTTGTTGCGGGGCAATCTCGGACAATCACGTGGACCCATATTCCAGTCCTAGAATGTTTAGTATTCTAGTGGGCCAGAATTGATTGGAATTGAAAAGTGTACTGAATGATTTTATTGATAGCATTTGTATATTGATTTCCTTATTGAAATTAAAGTGATTGAAAGTGTTTAATGCTTTGATTCTGAAATTTAATTGTTTTGAAAGTGATTTAGAAATAAAACTCATATTGTGGTTTATTGTTTCTTTAAAGAATAATTATGTTGTAATTTACTTAATTGAGATTTTAGTACACCCACTAAGCTTTATGCTTAGCGCGTTAGTTTGTTTCTAACGCGTAGGTACCAGGAATCCAGAGGAGGCTAGAGATTGAAGGAGGAACAAGTTGCAGACCGAGTCACAGGATTGTACAGTTGGGTAGCTATACTTTTGTTATGTGTATATATTCTGAAAGCATGCATATACAGGGAATTTGTAAATATGTTTTGTAAAATGTTTTGTAATTAACTAGTTTATGATTTCTGTATTCTATTATCAAAATGATTGTAAATGTTTAAGTCTGATTTGTTATTATTTTATAAACTAATTGTGAAAGTCGCACTAAACGGCAGAGTGCGCAACTGATTGAAATTGATAGAAGTGTTTGTGTGAAAAATGTGAATTTTGAATTGATTTGTGTAAAAGCAGGTTTTTGGGAAGTCCGAAAAACAAACGGCACTCTGCCGAATTTTCGCAAGAAAGTTAATTATTATTATGGGCTCACTTGAAAAGGATCTTTAAAATATTTTATGGGCTCACGGTGATTTTGAAACGTAAAATGAGTTTTGAAAAGTTTTGAAAGTCCGAGTAGCGCGCCCCGGATCGGTCCGGCCGGATCGGGTCGGGGGGTGCTACAGTAAATTTTATTGCCTATAGAGGCGTTGCTGGTAAAAAGTTCTCCTTAAAAAAATTTGCTGCAGAGAAAAGGAAAGAAAATAACTTAGTAATAACAAAAAACAAATACATGGCATATGCAAAAGTTTTAAATAAACATGTTTGTGAATTGAAAGTCAAAATATACCCAACCCAAAGTCACTGATCTTAACGTTCTTGGATTCATCCAAAAAACATTCAATAAGCTCAGATCCATATGAATTACTTCTTTTTGCATGCATGTACTCCACCTCTCCACTATGCTTAAAGTACTTCTAAGCGGTTTTCTTGTCAATTTTTTTTTTCTTAACCACTTTAGAAAGTGTCTTGAAAACAAAATAACAATATATATGATATATTATAATTAGACATTTGAAAGAAATTACTATAAAAAGTGACAGGGTTAACAAATGGTAATCTCATAAAGTTCCATCTGAATATATAAACAATTTGGCTGCTAAAGACCTTTACATTTCTTATGAATTGAATCATTTACAACAAGTCTCTATCCAAGCCTGAATGGTTTTAAAAATTTAAAATAAACTATGGCAAAGAAACTAAAAAATGTAAATAATAAAAATCAAGAAACTAACCTGATAGTATCTTGTAATATTCTTATGCTTGAGGAGTGATTACATCTGAATTTCCTTGGTCATCATGATATAGTTAAAAACAGTGTTCTAAAATGCGCTAGTTGTTCGGCAACCTAGCATCGCCGATTACTCAGTGCCTAGGCGGTTCCTCGGTAAGGGGATATTTTAGAGATTTTTATAAATTAAAGGGTGAAAAAATAAAATTAGAGGTGAAAAATAAAAAAATACTTTAAATTATATGAGGCAGAATGATAATTATCCATTATTTAATGGAAATCAAGTACCCACGTGCTAAAAAAAAAAAATATCTAGGGTCCCTGTCCCACTTCCCCATCTAGTATCTTCGACTGATACTAACATAACTCTAACACCTCCTTTTTTTTTTCAAAAAAAAAAAATTGCAACACCTTTATTTCAAAAAAAAAAAAGAACTCCAATCGTTTATCGTCCTGTCACCTCCTCCTTCAATGACGCCACCATTGCCGACCCTAATCTCACTCCTTTTTTCTTTTTTTCGGCCCTATCTCCTGTCACAAAGCCGTTTTCGGCCGTTTACGACCAAGATTTAGTCTTTCCCGGTCGTTTCCAGTCGTTTCCGGCCAAGACCCAGTCATTCTCGGCCGTTTCCAGTCAAGACCAGTCTTTCCAGGCCGTTTCTAGCTAAGACACGCGGCCGGCCGCAGAATATGGCTGATTTGGTTATATTCGACATGGCGGCCGGCCGCCTAACGCCTAGGCGGCCATAGTAATTGGAAACTTTAACTAAACCATTGGAAAGATTGGAAACAAAAACTCATGTAAACTAGAAAAATTGTCTAAAAGAAAATTATAATAAAAATGTTATATCTCAAACCTTTTCCAGCTTAACAGAATTAAAAGGTATCCTTTTGACGGCGTATGACATTTTGTCCACTTTATTTTTACATTTAAACACAAAACCTGAGGCTCCTTCACAAAAAGTTGATAAGGAAACTAGTCATTCACTATGAAAGTCTTATGACAACATGTATAAATATTTTATTATTTATACATGTATTTAAGTTTTGTGTTCCTTATGCAGTTTCGTTTAAAACACCAAAATTATAAATATTTCTGCTGTATACATATATAAATATTTCATTATTGTAATTCTTACAAGTTATTATTTTAAAAAGGATTATAATATTCGCTTATTAAGAAAGTTTATCTCCTCAAAATCAGTACGATATTTAGGCAGAGTAGATTGACCAGTCTTTGAGGATTGACATTTAATTTAGAGAATGTATATTTGAGCAGATTAATCCTTAGAGATTGTTCAATCTACTCTGTCTAGATATCGTACTGATTTTGAGAAGATAAGCTTTCTTGGTAAGCTAATATTATAATTATTTTTGCAGTAATAATTTGTGGGAATTACAATAATGAAATATTTATAGTTTTAGGTGTTTTAAGCGTAATTGCATAAAGGACATAAAACTTAAACATAAATTTTGTGGTGTATAGTTAAGTTTTTTTGATACATTAGATTAATTATGACATGCCTGTTTCACGATATATCTTCATCCTCCCTTTTATCTTTATAGTTAACTAATTGTGTTTTTTTTATTGATATGTTATTGTTATTTTAATTTTTTTTTTCTTTTAATAAAGGTCCAATTTGTTCCATGTACATGTTGTGTCATAAGACTTCCACAGTGAATGACTAGTTTCCTTGTCTACTAGTATATCTTTTGATTTTGTAGAGCTGGAGAAAGTTTTAAGGTATAACATTTTTATTATAATTTTCTTTTGGACAATTTTTCTTGTTTACACGAGTTTTCGTTTCCAATCTTTCCAATGGTTTAGTTAAAGTTTTCGATTACTATTTTTTTAACTATATTGTGATGGCCAAGGAAGTTCGGATGTTATCACTCCTCAAGCATAAGAATATTACCGGATACTATCAGGCTAGTTCCTTAATTTTTATTATTTACTTTTCTTAGTTGTCATAATTTATTTTAAATTTTTAAAACCATTCAGACTTGGATAGAGAAACTTGTTGTAAATGATTCAATTCATAAGAAATGTGAAGGTATTTAGCAGCCAAACTGTTTGTATATTCAGATGGAACTTTGTGAGATTACCATTTGTTAACGCTATTCGCTTTTATAGTAATTTCTTCCAAATGTGTTATTATAATATATCATATATCTTGTTATTTTATTTTCATGACACTTTCTAAAGTGGTTAAGAAAGAAAAAAATTGACAAGAAAACCGCTTGGAAGTACTTTAAGTAAATAGTGGAGGGTAGGAGTACATGCATGCAAAAGAAGTAATTCATATGGATCTGAGCTTATTGAATGTTCTTTGGGATGAGTCCAAGAACATTAAGATCAGTGACTTTGGGTTGGGTATGTATTAACTTTCAATTCACAAACATGTTTATTTAAAACTTTTGCATATGCCATGTATTTGTTTTTGGTTATTACTAAGTTATTTTCTTTCCTTTTCTCTGCCACAATTTTTTTTAAGGAGAATGAGCAACCTTTTACCAGCAACGTCTCTATAGGCAATAAAATTTACCGTACACCAGAAATGAGGAAAGCCAATTCTCCGACTGATGAGAAGGTTGACATATACTGTCTAGGTGTCATACTGTTTGAGCTCCTGCATTCCTTCGAAACAACAAGTGAAAAGTTGGAAATCCTTTCTTATCTCTCAAAGTGTGGAAACTTTCGCAAGAGCTGAACAACATAAGACTATCTTCAAACCTTCATTTCAGAATTATCGTCAAAAGAACCTGGCAATCGTCATTCGGCTCCCTAGATTTGGGAGCAACATCTATTGAAAAAATCTGAAAAGGTATTTTTATTTATCAAAATGCTAAATGTTTGTATATATGCATGTACATTATAGGGAAAAACATGCTTATATGTGTGTGTTCAAGTTTTGATTTTAAATTATTAGGTGCAGATTTTAAGATCTATAAGGGCACGTTTGGTACATAAAACTGGCTTAGGCTGGACAGGACTAAGTCTTAGTCCCATGTTTGGTGTGCACTAGACTATTTTAAGTGAAACTAAATAGTTTTGGGCCCACAAAAAAATACCCACTTTACTTCACTATCTAATCTCATTCAAAAGTTGGGGCTTATTTTGTCCCCTCTTTAACTTGTCATCCATAGTGCTCTCCTTAGGCCATCTCTAATGGGTCTCTATTTTTTCATTTTTCATTTTACAATCTTCAAATAATAAAATATTATTATCTTTTTACTTCATAAATTATTTTTCTAACTCTCTCTTAATTATTTTAAATAATAATTTACTCACATAATATATTTACACCTAATTATTTTACATGTAGCAATTTTAATCTAAATTTTTTAATAATTAATTCTTTCATCTACCTAATTTTCTCTACCTAACTTTACACTCAATGTTCATTTGTAGATGTTAATGTAATTGTTTTTATTTTACTAAATTATTTTCAGTTAATTGTTATATTAAATAGTAATTTTATTATAAAAATATGATTTTGAATAATACTGATCTAATTAATTCACTAACTAAGCATTCCTCTTATAGAGAGGCATCATACAAACAAAATGGGATAGTCAATATTTGACACTAATCTGTTTCCTATTGTAATCTATTGACGAATCTAATTATTTACATTTATTTTCACATGGATCCAGCTTAGTTGATTAAGACTTGATTCCTTCTTTCCAACACTCCCCCTCAAACTGGTTTGAAGATATCTTCCATAGCCAGCTTGCCAATTAAGTCATCAAATTGCTTCTTTGGTAACCCTTTGGTCAGCACATCTGCAACTTGTTCAATTGTGGTGACAAAAGGCATACAGATTAGTCCAGTATCAAGTTTTTCCTTGATGAAGTGCCTATCTACTTTTACATGTTTCGTTCTATCATGGAAGACAGGATTATGAGCAATGGAGATTGTAGCTTTGTTATCACAATAGAGTTTCATAGGCAATGGATTAGAGATCTTAAGATCCTCTAATAGTCTCTTAATCCATATTACTTCACAAATTCCGTGAGCAACGGCCTTGAATTCAGCTTCAGCACTGCTTCTGGCAATTACATTTTGTTTTTTGCTTCGCCAAGTGACAAGTTTACCTCCAACAAAGGTACAATAGCCTGAAGTGGATCGTCTATCAGTAATAAGGGATCCAGTCTTAATCAACTAAGCTGGATCTATGTGAAAACAAATGTAAATAATTAGACTAGTCAATAGATTACAATGGGAAACAGATCAATGTCAAATATTGACTATCCCATTTTGTTTGTATGATGCCTCTCTATAAGAGGAATGCTTAGTTAGTGAATTAATTAGATCAGTATTATTCAAAATTATATGTTTATATGGTATAAGAGCCTAAATTTCCTTTAAGAGAAACCCTAATTTTTCCAAAGGCCTACTACCAAGAAACCTGATTTTTTTTCAAAAAAGGATATTGCCAAGAAACCTCACTGCCACCATTGTCGCCGCCGTCGCCTCCGTCACCTCTACCGGTTACCATTGTCTCTGTCGTCGTTGTTGCCAGTTGCCACTATCGCCGTTGTTGTTAACCACTGTCGCCGTTGGAATCCCATTTTTTTTCCGATCTGAAGCTTCTGTTGCTGTGTCTCACCGCATCCGAAGCCGATCCGGTCTTCTCTCAGCAAAATCGACGCCGATCTGCTCTGCTTCACCGGATTCGACGTCGATCTGCTGTGCTTCACCGGATTAAACGCCGATATGGTCCTCTCTCAGCAAAATCGACGCCGATCTGGTATTTTCCGGCCTCACCTCCCGTCGACCAAGTAAATCCGGCGTAAATCCGAGCCGATCTGGTGGTTTTCTGGCCTCTACCTTCACCGGCTAGCTTGGATTCCTTTCCATATTTTTGGTTTGGTATAATCAGACCCATCCCAGTTTGTTATAAAACAGAGTGTAGATTTACCCAACATGTCTGAAGCATCTGAGTCTCCTTCCTCTGTTATTAATTCAAGCAACAATGTTTCATCTCATGAAACACATTCCCACCCCCATTCGAGGCCGTGGAAAAATTGGTTATTTAACAGGAGAGAAGAAGGAACCAAAATCGAAGGACTCGGTCTATTCAACCTGGGATGCTGAAAATTCAATGGTCATGACATGGCTTGTGAACTCTATGACCGAAGACATTAGCTGTAACTACATGTGCTACTTAACGGCAAAGGAACTATTAGACAATGTCAATCAGATGTATTCTGATTTAGGAAATCAATCCCAAGTGTATGAATTAACACTGAAATTGGGAAATATTCTGCAGGGCAATGATAATGTCACCAAATATTTCAACTCTCTAAAGAGTCTTTGGCAAGCTCTAGACCTCTTCAATGACTATGAGTGGAAGTCAATCAAAGATGCAAACTACAACAAAAAAACTGTGGAGGCTCATTGGATTTACAAATTTCTTGCCGGCCTCAATGTCGAGTTTGATGAGGTGAGAGGTCGAATCATTGGACGATCTCCGCTTCCTCCAATTGGTGAAGTATTTGCGGAAGTACGAAGGGAAGAAACCAGGAGAAGTGTCATGTTGGGCAAAAACAGCAGCAGCGGGACTGTTGAAACCTCTGCACTGCTGGTGTCGGAGACTGCTGCAAATAAAGCAGAACACCATTACAAAAAATCCGATGAGAAGCCACGAGTTTAGTGTGATTTTTGCAATCGTCCTCTCCACACTCGTGAGATGTGCTGGAAACTCCATGGAAAACCAGCTAATTGGTAGGGCAGCAAACCTAGCCGTGCCATAGCTAGTGCCAATGAAGCCAAAATCAGCCCCTTCAGCAAGGAGCAGATGAATCACCTTCTAAAACTGCTAAAATCTAATTCCTCATCGGGGTTTCCTGGTGCCTCTGTTGCACAATTAGGTAGTGATAAAATTAGTGCCTTTTCTTGCTCTTCAAATTATACCCTATGGATTATAGATTCCGGAGCTTCTGATCACATGACTAGTGTTTCTAGTTTATTCAACACTTATTCCCCTTGTTCTAGCTTAGAAAACATTAGAATTGCAGATGGAAGTCTCTCATCTATCGCAGGAAAAGGTTTGATTAAAATATCCGAGAACATCAATCTCAATTCTGTTCTTCATGTTCCTAAGTTAGCATGTAACCTCCTGTCTGTGAGTAAACTCTCAAAATAATCTAATTGTTGTGTAATCTTTTTTTATTCTCATTGTGAAATCCAGGACCAGATCTCGGGGAAGAAGATTGGCAGTGCTAGGATGATGGATGGACTCTACTATTTTGATAATGGCTCCTACAGTAATAAAAAAGCTCAAGGCATGAGTAGTGTTAGTTCTTTCTCTGTTTTTGAGCAAATAATGCTTTGGCATTTTAGACTAGGACATCCTAACTTTCAATATCTTAGATATTTATTTCCTGCTTTATTTAAGGGTTTGGATTGTATTATCTTTCATCGTGAACATTGTGTTTTATCCAAAAGTCATCGAATGTCATATTTATCAAAATCATATGTTTCGTCAAAACCATTTTATCTCATCCATAGTGATGTTTGGGGTCCTTCAAAGATCCCTACGACTTCTGGAAAAGAATGGTTTGTTACATTTATCGATGATCATACCCGATGATACTGAATTTATTTGATGCATGAAAAGTCAGACGTAGAAAAACTTTTCAAAGACTTTTACACTATGATTGAAACTCAATTTCAAACCAAAATTAGCATTCTTCATACTGATAATAGTACAAAATATTTTAACAAACGTATAGGCACCTTTTTAAAGGAAAAATGCATTTATCATCGATCCACATGTGTGGATACACCTCAACAAAATGACATTGTTGAAAGAAAAAACAGAAACTTACTTGAAGTGGCTCATGCTATAATGTTTTCTATGAATGTACCGAAATATCTTTGGGGTGAAGCGCTTTTGACAGCCTCATATCTAATTAATCGGATGCCCACACGTGTTTTAACATATCAAACACCCCTCATGCATTTCAAATATTATTTTCCTCTGTCAAGAATTTACTCAAATTTGCCGTTGAAAGTCTTTGGTTGCACTGTTTTCGTTCACATTTCACACCATTCTCGGTCTAAACTTGATCAGTGTACGGAACATTGTGTTTTCATTGGGTATGCCTCAAACAAAAAAGGATATAGGTGTTACAATCCCTTGACAAGGAAATTTTTTGTAAGCATGGATGTCTCATTTTTGGAAAACAAACCCTATTTTCAAAAAACTTCTCTTTAGGGGAAAAACAAGGAGTGGAAGTTAATTTTTGGGATTTATCCTGTGTTCCTTTATCGAACACAATCTTGAATATTACCCCTTCATCTTCTTCAAAAAATAAGGAAAACTTTCAAAAACTGCCAAATATTGATGTGTCCTCAACAGGGGGAGAAATGTTACAGAACACTGAGCTTCAGGTTAATACTCGTAAGGGACCACATCAAAAGAATCAAAATCCACCTATTATCCCAGAGCCATATCAATCTTCAACTCCAAGAGCAGGTATCCCGAATATTACAGGATTCCTATCCCTATTCATATTCCTAATATATTATCAGACTTGGATATTCCTATAGCCCTTAGAAAAGGATCTAGAGATTGCACTAAAAATCCTAAATACCCCATGGCTAAATATCTGTCATATGAGAAACTATCTCATCATCATAGAGCTTTCTCATCAAAAATTTTACATCTGGTTGTCCCTAGAAGTGTTCAGGAAGCTTTGAATGATCCACATTGGAAATTAGCAGTTATGGAAGAGATGAATGCTCTGAGAAGAAGTGGCTCGTGGGAGATAGTAGACTTGCCCAAAGAAAATAAGACAGTAGGATATAAATGGGTGCTCACAGTGAAATGCAGAGCAGATGGCAGTATAGAAAGATATAAGGTAAGACTGGATCCTTTCTTTCCAACATATATATATATATATATATATATATATATATATATATATATATCAGCGTTCTAAAATGCGCTAGGCGGTTCCTCGGTGGGTAACGGTCAACGAGCTGACCGTACCGTTGACCACCTAGAAAAATGATGATGATGATGCATATATTGTTTACCTTTGGAGATGATTATGATATTTAGGGACTGATTATTTACCTAAGGTTTTTGTGTTTTAGGTGTTAGTTAAAAAAACAAAAAAAAGGGTTTCCGTAGCTGGGCGGCTGCGGAGACCGCCTAGGGCTGCATGGCCGAATTGGCCATATTCGCCACAGTCGGCCGCCGCCTAGCTGAATTTTAGAACACTGATATATATATAAGTTTTGAAATAATTTATTTTTAAATACAATAATTATTAGGTTATTGATTAATAAATAGATATGATAAATGAAAATTTTAAAATATAGTCAATATTATACTCACTTGAAAGATCTCAACAAAATATTTATAATGATATAATTTTTATGTTAATTATATTTATAGTCAATATTGTTGTTTCTATCAATAATGTTTTATATTTACAATTTTATAAAATAAAAAAAAAAAAGTCCGAAACAGCATCAAACACGGGTCTGGAATATTTTAATAGTCCAGTTTTTAGTTTGATGCAGTACCTAATATAGGTCAGGATTTAGTTCCAGTCCAGTTTAATCCTAGAATTTAGTCTAGTCCAAGTCAGTCCTGTTTTCTAAACGAGCCCTAAAGACTTTGTGTTGGCATTAGGTATGCGCACTTAATATGTTTCGTTTTTTCTTTGATTATTTGCAACAAGATAATCGGAGGAAGTTTGTAATTGTGCCTAAGGAAAAGTACTAGTTTGAAACTCTAGAAGGATTGTAATAATTATGCTTGATTTCTTTGTCTTTGTGTTATTAGGATCGTAATTTTCCATCTAGATTTCTTTGTTTCTCATGGAATTTATTTTTCTATTTAATATGTTTTTAGTATAATATTAATTATTATATTGGTATTACCCAATACTTTTTGTATAGATTTCTTCATTACAAATCATGTTATGATACTAGTGTTTTCATAATACAAGTGCTTTTGATATTTTAAAAAATTATCGAAAACAATTTAGCTTAAAAATTGCGAAGTGGGCCTCCAAAAATTGTTTTAATTCATTGAGTTGATGCATTTTAAAGGTTAAATAAGTTAAAATAATGCTGTTTAAATATCAAGAACATTGTATAATTATTTTGTTTACAAAAACAGTCAATTTGCGTATAAATAAAAAGTTATAAACCTCAACACAAGACACAAACCAAACCTCCTTGTTCTTTTGATCTGGTTTGATTCTACAGTTGTTCGATTTACAAAGCTTGAAAACCCACTTCGAAACTCTCACATTACATCTCTTCTTTCAGTTTAGGTACTTATTTTCGTTTTTTATTATGAATATTTATGGTTTTCTTTTCCTGCATAATTTATGGTGGTTCTATCTATGATATTATAAATAACAAATTGTTTTATATTGTTTATGCAATGTTTAGTAGAATGACCATGAGAACTGGATTTATATTTTATGTGACATGGTCTAATGCATTGCCTTTTCTTCTAATTTCATACCTCAAAAAATTAGACTCTTTCTTGTTTGTTGGTTTCTGTTATCTTTAGATGGAACTTTGAATAACTTTAGGCGAAATCTTGCAGGAGATGGTTGATTTATTGGTATAGCTTTAATTTTCTATTACAACTTTTTAATGAAAATGCTCTTAAGTAACCAATCTTTTATTTTATCTTTATTTGTGTTAGCAAAATCATTTTCGCCCGTTGGTTAGATTTCATCTCGAGTTGCCTTTTGTCAATTTACTGAAGCGAGTTCTACTTTTTACCTATCAGATTGGTATATAAGACAATATAATGGCAGAGTACTTTCCAGAAGGTTTATTAAGTGAGATTTTGTGTCGGTTGCCCATTAAGAGTCTCATTATGTTCAAGTGTGTAATTAGATCATGGAACAGTCTTATTTCCAATGTTTGCATTCTCAGAATTTCATGCATGCCATTCCCTGATTCTGGCTTTTTCTGTAAATTCAGTCCTGACGAACCTCGCATGGAGTATGTTTCATATTCTGATGAAGTTATTACCGACAATAATGTTAATAGTAATGCATTTGTGGAGTCTTATTTCAGTCTCTTACCATCCAAATATTCCCCGTATCATTTGGTTGACTGCTGCAATGGAATAATTCTACTTGTCAGGGTTTCTGTTTGTCACTATTATTTGTGCAACCCGGCAATCAAGCAGTGTGTTGCAATTCCCAAAGTCCATGCACACAGTCATTAAGCGTGATGTGCTTGCCTTTAACCCTCATGAATCTTCACACTACAAAGTTATCTTCACACTCTTCTTCTGCTTCTAATCCCCCCGAGTTGGATATATTTTCTTCTGAAACTAGAAAGTGGATTAGGTACACTGTACTTTGTTGAACCTCATGTTGTTTATGGGCTTGGTTGGATCAATCACTCTGTTTACCTGGATGGGATGCTGTATAATTTAACTAAGTCGAAGCACCTTCTAGTTTTTGATCTAAAATCGTTAACAGCTCGGGCTATTGAACTCCCAGACAAGGACGAAATTGATGCAAATGATTCATTGGGGTTTCAAAAGGCATTCTGCATTATGCCAATAATGACGGGTCCAGTATGATGATTTGGCAGCTTAACTACCATAGCAAAGCTGGATGTTTCTGGATTTTGAAGCATTCTATCTGTATCCATGGCTTGATAGATAGACATCCCAATGCTGAGAGATTGTATGTGTTTTGTAACCTTGCTATGTGTAAGCCTTATGCCATTCACCCAACTGTAGATATTGTTTTTCTTGGGATACCCTGGATGATATTTAGTTACCATCTTAAAATCAATAAGTTGGAATTGATTTGGACAAGGCTGTTTGAATGACCATTAATCTGGGGCCAGTATGGTTTCTACCCTTACTCACGTTGTTTCACCATGTTGGATGACTTTAGCAAAAGACATCATGAATCCTCCCAGTTGTAAGTATCCCCTTTTACCTTTACCTTATATAAGGCATTTCATGAAAATATTTATTATTTGATTCTTTATATTTGTTACCTTCGTACATCGGGAGTCAGCTCTCCCTCGCTCCAGGATCTTGCAACTCTTGTTTTCCACATAATGAAATACTTTTTTTATGGTCATCGTCGTTGTTTTTATTTTATTTTATTATTAACACATTTGATGCCTAAACACTCTGCTGGGTAAGGTGAAATGACTAAAAAGCAATTGTTTATAGTCTTTTAAGTGTTTTCATTCAGTATCATGTATGGATGTATCATAAGAGTGAGTGACTAATTCATGAAGGCCTTGTGTGAAAAGAGGAGAGGGATTAGGTGCAAAACATTCTCTGGATAACCAAGTCTGTAAATTTGAGGAGCGGTTTAATTATTACTTGTTTGAAACGTCTGGATAAAGAAAGGTCTATATGGCCTCTGAGGCAATCATGAAGGACTTGCTGGACCAAGTCGAAAAATTTGAACCGAGTAATTTTAGCTTGTTAATTTGTCAGTAATTTGTTCATAGAATTATCTATTTGCACTTGTCTTGTGTTGTAATGAATTTGAATAATGTCATCTGAAGAAAGGAATGAATCTGTTTCCATTTATTTCTAATATTTGCTTATCACTTTTCTGAAATTTTGATAGAGAAACAATAATGGAGATGGAATTGGAAATAGTATCTGATGATCGAGATTGAAAAGGGCACTCAAGCGGATGGATGATTGATAGTTTTTAAAGCAGCAAGATGTTAAAAGTCTCTTGGAGGGTATTGAAGTTGGTTTTAGGATAACATATTTGAATTCATATTATAATTGTGTTTCCTCTTTTTTGCATTTTTTCAAAAAAATTATTTAATTGATTCTCAAAAAAAAAAATTATTATTTAATTTATTTTAATTTTCTTTTAATAATATTGAGGTGCATTGCTAAAAAAATAAAAAAATAAAAAATAAATATAATTTATGAGGACTTTATTTTTCGTTAAAATTAATATTTCACTACTTTATTGAAATTTATCAATTAATTTTGAATAAAATTTAGGGCTAACTTTAGGGAATTATCAAATTTTTTAACGTAGTTTTGTTTATTGGTACTTTGGGTATTATGTTTTTATAAATATATTAATTTGGTCCCTAACTTAAAATATTAGAAGATAGTTTTGCCCTTAATTCTATTTAAATCAGCTAAAATTATAATGTTACTAATAAATTTTAAAAAATATTATTAATAATTAAAAGGGTAATATGATTATTTATATTAATTTTTTTAAAAAAAACATTTGAAAAATTTGAAAAATTTTCATTTTTTTTCATAATGTCTCATTAAATATTTTTAAAATTTATATTTTTAAATTTTTTAAAAAAATTGCTAAATTTTATTTTCAAATGGGAGATCCATTTAAATTTTTTTTTTAAAAATTTTTATTCTTAAAAGTTAATATAAAATGACCATATTACTTTTTTAATTATTAATATAAATTTAATATAAATTAAGTTCAAAAGGATCGAGATCGAGATGGAAATCCATCTTTAGGTCTCCACTTTGCTTTACTTTTTTTCCTTTTTCAATTTTACGCTATGTTTTCGTTTGTTACAAGTTGGGCTCCTTTTAGTTTGCGAGCTACCATTAGTTTGAGAAGAGAATTCGCTCGAAAAAGGCTCTGGAAGCGGTAACGCTTCCTTCCCTTTGTTGGCACATCTCTTTTGAGAAGGAGCCTTTTTACTAGGACCTGTACTCCCTCCATAATCTCCTTATGTAGGTGGAGTGATTCTACTACCCATGATTTCCATGAGTTTCTGGAAATGATACCCGGTTTGGTTCACATCTTAGGTGGACATCTCCGTTTGTGGGTTGATGGGAGGAGTCTGTGGTGATGCAGCTGGCACACTATCAGGTATAGTGAAATCCATGGGGTTTTGCCTGATTGGAGAAAAAAGAATTTCCGTTGGGGTAGTTTGCTAGGGGCTACGCTCTTTATTTGGATTGTTCAGATCTATTGTTTCAAGGTTCCTTCAGAGGAATAGAACAAGTCATCCTTCTAGCGCCAAATTGTTGACAATAAAAAATGGATCAGGGGGTTAACAATGGTCAACTATGCCACGTAAAGTGATTTGGTAGTTAGTTGAGCTGATAATCTTTTATTTTGACCTTCGAGGTCTGCGAGAAGGTTCTTGGTTGAGGTGAGAACCTAGCGAATGCGAGCTATTGAGTGGATATATAAAAATAGAGAAAGATCGGTTAGGAGTGCCGGATTTGTACTGGCGATTAAGCTCCGACGATCAAGTTAGTTTAGATACAATATAGAAATCAATGAACTAATTTAGAGAGTTTTGGGGTTGGTGAGTTATATTAAATAACATATCTTAATTCTTCTTCAATTACTCTATTTATAGTTAACCAGACATTTCTCTTGTTTTCTTCTATTTGGGGAATGCTCAGGTTGTCTGCGAATAAAGTCAGTCACTGGATACCTTAAACATAAATTGCCTGCCTTCTCGGACCACTTATCCAGGGATGCGACAAGACGAGGAGTTGAATGGTAACCTGTAGAACTGAGACATTTAATGCTGCTAACCTTCTTTATAATAAAATTCTAAGCTCGATCAGGTTCGTCATAAATGTTGTCAGGTGCATTAAATGTGGACAGCCTTTAATCTGACCGGGACCGTACCATTTCTCACTAACACTGTGCTAGTAGGTAATTAATGCTCTACGAGAGCATTAAAGTGATCAGATGATTATACCTTTAACTGACCATCTTCTTGGCGATAGATGGCAAAACGACGTCGACGTTTCCCTTAACCAAAAAGGGGCTACCTGGTGTCAAAACGACTATGTATTGATCTCGTGATGACGTGGAATTATCTAGGCAAAAATTACACATAACAATAGGCAAACAACAAAAGCCTTAATTCCAATAAGAGTAGGAATATAAATGCTATTAGGTTTTCTAAAAACTCTAGAAAAATAAAAGATTTACTTTCCTATTATAAAAAGAATAACTTTAAAAAATAAAAGACTTAAAGAGTAAGTTATTCTCTTACTTTCAAATTCATTAAATATTTCCTAAAATACATTAGGAATGCATTAAATATAGTTTGAAAGACATTAGGAGACTAAAACATAAAGCCACAAAAACCAAAACCTTATTTGGGTTCGGCCGAGCAAACCTGCACGCTTGAAGGGTGCACCCACACCTCAGGCGTGAGGTTGCTGCCAGGCAGCCACGCCAACGGTGTGCACCCACACCTCTGGTATGGAGCTACTGCCTCGTCACCCTTGTTTCAGCTTTTTCAGCTGCTCTTGACTCCGCTTTGAGCCAACCGAAAACCTATCCAAACGGTCTTGGAATTTTTAGTTATTTATACCGTTGGAAATATACAAATGTCCAGTTTCATTTAAAAAAACAAAATACTATTTGAATGTATAAATAACAAGTTATTTTAGTTCAAGCATCCAAATGTCAGATTTTCAAAAACACAAAATATTTGAAATTAAATTTCAAAACTAGATAAAACAAAATAACTAAGATTTAATACTTATAAAACATTAAAACTAACATGTTAGCACTTAAATGCAAATACATGAAAATATTATAAGTGTGTGTGAATCATATCTGATCTCAAGAATTAAGAGTGTTCGATTTCTCGAAACTTACCATTACGCACTTTCTTTAGTGTTCTCAAAAGTTTGTCGTCTTCTCATGATTTCTTCGAATTTTATACACGCTCAACTCATACACTAATTAAGCTATCTAAGACTTATATAAAATGCGTTTTGCTTACCGAATCACAACCAATAAAATAATGACCTTACAAAGATTTGGCATCATTGACATTGAAATATGCAACTTTTTAAATTTTTCTCAAATTTTCCATACTAACCATTATTAAAACTACAAATTTTTTTCCTTTCTCAGAATGACTACAAATTTCTCATATGGATAGATTAGAGTATTTTCTAACTGTTTCATAAAAAGATTTTGCATCAAATAATGTTCGGCATTGAAATATACAACTTTTTAAATTTTTCTCAAATTTCAATTACTAACAATTATAAAAGTTGCTGATTTTTTTACTGTCTCAGAATAAACGAAATTTTACTCGAAATGACCATAAATTTCACACAATAGAATAGAATATTTCTAACAGATTCATCTAAAGATTTTGTGTCAAAGAGCGTTGCCACTGAAATATGTGACTTTTGTAAATTTTGCTCAAATTACCTTTAATAACAACCACTGTAAAAATTGCTTATTCTTTTATGGTCTCAGAATGATCAAAAATTCACTCAGAATGACCATAAATTTCACGAATGGATAGAACAAAGGGTGAATTGCACTCAAGTACCCTGACTTTTATTATAATTGCATTCAAATACCCTGTAATCCGTTAACCACCGTTAAAGTGACGGTTGACCAAACGGATTATGGTCAAATGACGAGATTGCCCCTGCACGTGTTTTGACATCATAAAATTAAAAAAAATAATTACTAAAAATAATAAAATAATAATTAAAATTTTTTTTTATGAAAAAAATTAAAAAAATCACAGATTTGGAAATGGAAGAAATTTCCAGATCTGGATTCCTTCACAGTTCAAAAAAAAATCAAATAAAACAAATTGAGTTCGTGTTCGAACCCAGATTTCTGGGTTCGAGCACAAACCAGCAACGGGTTCGAACGCAACTGGGTTCGTGTTCGAACCCAGCACCTGAGTTCGTGTTCAAAACCATAAATGTTTTTTTTTTTTATTTGTGATGTGGCCAGACTCTTCCATCTGTTTTTTTAATTTTTTTTAAAATATTTTTAATATATTATTTTTTAAATTAATTAAATATGACGTGGCATGTTCTTATTGGTTGGATGATTTTTTAAATTTTTTTAAAAATAAATTTAAACGTAAAATACCAATTTGCCCCTGAACCCAGTTGGTCAACCGTCACTTTAACGGTGGTCAACGGATTACAGGGTATTCGAGTGCAATTATGGCAAAACTGACATTAAACGTGCAATTATAATAAAAGTCAGGGTACTTGAGTGCAATTCACTCTAGAATAAATTATTTCTAACAGTTTCATAAAAAGGTTTTGCGTCAAATAACGTTTGGCATTGCAATATACAACATTTTAAAATTTTTTCATATTTCCCTTGTTAACCACTGTAAAAATTGCTCATTTTTTTATTGTCTTGGAATGACCGAAAATTTCATTTGGAACGACAACAAATTTCACACATAGATAGAATAAAATATTTTTAATAGTTTCATAAAAAGATTTTATGTCAAATAATATTTGGCATTGAAATATACGACTTTTAAATTTTTCTCAAAATTTCCATTACAAACCACTATAAAAAATTATTGATTTTTTTTTTACTATCTTGGAGTGACTGAAAATTTCACTCTGAGTAATCCAAAATTTCACATATGGTTATAATAGAGTATTTTGTACAGGTTCATAAAAAGATTTTGTGTTAAATAGTATTTTACATTGAAATATGTGACTTTTTCAATTCTGTTCAAATTTCTCTTACGTTACAAAATAAAAATTTATGAATTTTTTACTGCCTCGGAATGACGGAAAATTTCATTTGAAATGACCAAAAATTTCACATACGAATTTTTTTAGAGCATTTCTAAGAGTTTCATAAAATGATTTGGCGTGAAATAATATTTGACATTGGAATATTCGACTTTTTATTTTTTTTCTTAAATTTCCCTTACTAACCAGTATTAAAACTATTGATTACTTTACTGTTTGGAATGACCGAAAATTTTACAAGGAGTAACCTCAAATTTCACATATGGATAGAATAGAGTATTTCTAATAGGTCCATAAAATTTTTTGTGTCAAATAGCATTGGCATTGAAATATTGCAATTTTTTAATTTTGTTCCCATAGTAACAACTATAAAAATTGTTAATTTTTTTTACTGTCTCGGGGTGGTAGAAAATTTTGCCGGGAATAACCCCAAATTTCACACATTGATAGAATAGACTATTTCTAACAGTTTCGTAAAAATATTTAGTGTCAAATAGGGTTGGCATTGAAATATGGAACATTTTAAGTTTTGCTCAAATTTCTCTTACTTATTATTATTAAAATTACTGATTTTTTTACTGTCTCGGAACAACTAAAAATTTCACTCGGAATGATTATAAATTTTACACATGGATATAATAAAGTATTTCTAATAGTTTCATGAAAAGATTCTATATCAAATAACGTTTGACATTGAAATATGCAACTTTTTATTTCTTTTCTCAAATTTCCCTAACGTTAACTATATACATTGCTCATTTTACCGTAAATTTCATTCGGAATGACAAGAAATGTTACACATGGATAGAATAGAGCATTTCTAACAGTTTCATAAAAATATTTAGTGTCAAATAACATTTGGCATTGAAATATGTAACTTTTTAAATTTTTCTCAAATTTCCCTTATTAATAACTATAAACATTACTGATTTTTTTACTACCTCAGAGTGACCAAAAATTTCACTCGGAGTAACCCCAAATTTCACACATATATAGAATATAATACTTCTAATATTGTCATAAAAAGATTTAGCGTCAAATAACGTTGGCATTGAAATATGCGACTATTTTAATTTTACTCAAATTTCTCATACTAACCACTATAAAAATTGTTGATTTTTTTATTGTCTCGGAATAACCAAAATTTCACTCGGAATGACCCCAAATTCAACACATGGATAAAATAAAGTATTTCTAACAGTTTCATAAGAAGTTTTTGCATCAAATAACGTTTGGCATTGAAATATGTAACTTTTTAAATTTTTCTCAAATTGCCTTTACTAACCACTATAAAAATTACTGATTTTTTTACTATCTCGGAGTGACCGAAAATTTCACTCGGAGTAACCTTAAATTTTAAATTTCACACATGGATATAATATTGTATTTCTAACAATTTCATAAAAAGATTTTGCATCAAGTAGCATTTGCATTGAAATATACGATATTTTTAATTTTGCTCAAATTTCCTTTATTAATAGCTATAAAAATTGTTAATTTTTTTACTTTCTCGGAACGACTAAAAATTTAACTCGAAATGACCATAAATTTTACACATGGATATAATAGAGTATTTCTAATAGTTTTATGAAAAGATTCACCATCAAATAACGTTTGGCATTTAAATATGCAACTTTTTAATTTTTTTCTCAAATTTCCCTAACGTTAACTATATACATTGCTAATTTTACAGTAAATTTCATCTGGAATGACAATAAATGTTACACATGGATACAATAGAGCATTTTTGTAACACCCCCTGACCCAAATCCGCTCAGACCGAATCAGGGAGTGCTACTATATACTAAAAGCTAACTTTTACTGTAGATAAATATATTTTATATTTATATGAAAAATATTTGAAAATGGTCCAAAGAATTTTCGAAACTCTTGCCAGAGTTTCCTCTGTTTTTTTGACTTTCCAAAACCTGTTTACAATTAAAATTCATAAATATCAACTTCCAAATTCTCAAATCAATTTTGCGCACCCTTCCAAATATAGTGCGACTTACCAACCCATTATCATAATATCATTTATAAAGATTCAAATAATATAAACCTATAATAAAATATTTACATAGCGGAAGCTCCTTTTCGGTATACGCATATGGTATCAGACTATATATAGATTTATTACAAACGATCTACCAAAATATATGCAGGAAAGATATGATTCCGGACTCTGGTTCTGCAGTCTCTACTCTTCTTTATCTTTATCGCCTTTGGAACCTCTGTTTCCTGCGTGTGAGAAAACTCAACACGTTAAGCATAATGCTTAGTGGATGTACACAAAATTGTTTATACAAATATTTTATATCAAATCAATTATAACTAACAAATATATAGACAATATATGGGGCTCATATCAAATTACATATCCAACATCAATTAACACACATATTTTCTTAATTTCTCAAATACTTTCATATAATAACTCTATTTTCAGATTGGCTCATGACATACAAAACATAAGTTATCGGACTGGATTACGGGTTGTTCGGCACTAAGACGCAAACGGGCGAGTAGCCGAACATCAGATCAGAATGGAACACTAACGGACTTACCCGCTGTGGATGTCCCATGACAGAACTCTAAGAAGGGTGGTACAAACAGAATATATCGGCACAGTACTGTTCAGACAGAAACCCAATTGACATGTCAACCTCCTATATCCTTATCTATGTTCATACACATCAGAGCCAAAATATTTTCTCCAATCCAATGTCAACATATTTTATTTCTTTCCGAATAATCGAATTCAATTTTCAACGTAGTCAATTTCAATACATATCGATATATTTATATTTTTAAAATACAAAATTCATCAAATATAATATAATAGAAATATACGAATGTAAATCAATAATCATATCAAATCAATCCAAATATACTCAAACGTATTTCATAATTCCGTTTCGAATCAAATCGCCCCAAAATTATTTTCCTATACATTTCACATCACAATATAATTTAAATCATTTTCAACAATATATTTCCATAACACTATTAGAACCAAATCGTATTCAAATCATTCCGAAATCAGTTTCAAACTATCATTCTACTCAATAGAATTCAAATAATTCAAAAACTATAAACTTCGATAATTCCGAAAATTTCTGGAAAACTGGAAAAATTCGAAAACTCGTATATATCGAACCTGAACTATATTTGATAATCAATATAATTCAAATAACTCAAATTTAATCAAATTCAATCAATCCGAAATATTCT
Organism: Xanthoceras sorbifolium; assembly: GCA_003430845.1. NCBI lineage: Eukaryota > Viridiplantae > Streptophyta > Magnoliopsida > Sapindales > Sapindaceae > Xanthoceras > Xanthoceras sorbifolium. The sequence goes on from CM010610.1 coordinate 5,896,994, forward strand.
GGAAAACGGAAAAATTCCAAAACACGTATATATCAAATCTAAACGAAAATCTATAATCCATATAATTCAAATAACTCAAAAACTCTAAAAGTTGCCAATTCTGAAAATTTCTGGAAAACTGGAAATTCGAAAAATACGTGTACACCAAACCTGAAAGCTTCCTCCTTCTCCTTTCCTTCTTCTCTTCCTCTTTTCTTCTTCTTCTTCTTCTCTCCTTCTTCTTCTTCTTCTTTTTCTTCTTTCTCTCTCTTCTTTCTCTCTCCTCTTCTCTCTTCTTCCTCTCTCGTTTCTGATATGTTTCTGTTTCTGTGTGACGTTTTGCTTCAATTTTGGTTTATGAAGCTTCACCGCTTCATCATGCGGTGCTATATTTTTTTTAAAATTTTTTAGCCATCGCGACCGGTACCGGGAGCGGTGGTCGCGTCGCTTCGGTCGCGATGCTCACTGGTCGTATTTGGCACTTTCATCTCGAGCTGATCATCGCGATCTGTGGTCGCGATGACTGGTCGCGATACTCACTGCCCCAAATCACCCTTTTCACCGCGAGCTGCTCATCGCGATCCCTGGTCGCGATGCCTACTGTCCAGATTTTTCACCCTTTTCTTCGTGCATTATTTTCGACCGTTCAAATTGGTCTATTATTAAACCTAAAAATATGCATACTTTTAATTACAATTTTCACCCCTCAAATCATAAAAATCATATTCACATATTCAAAATGAATTCAATCATACTTTTCATATGTATTCGAAATTAGGGATGTTACAATTTTTAACAGTTTTATAAAAATATTTAGCGTAAATAATGTTGGGCATTGAAATATGTAACATTTTAAATATTTCTCAAATTTTCTTTACTAATAACTATAAAAATTACTGATTTATTTACTACCTCGGAGTGACCGAAAATTTCACTCGGAGTAACTCCAACTTTCACACATAGATAGAATATAGTACTTCTAATATTTTCATAAAAAGATTTAGCGTCAAATAAAGTTGGCATTGAAATATGCGACTTTTTGAATTTTACTCAAATTTCTCATACTAACCACTATATAAATTGTTAATTTTTTTATTGTCTCAGAATAACCAAAATTTCACTCGGAATGATCCCAAATTTCACATATGGATAAAATAAAGTATTTCTAACAGTTTCATAAGAAGTTTTTGCATCAAATAACGTTTGGCATTGAAATATGTAACTTTTTAAATTTTTCTCAAATTGCCCTTACTAACCACTATAAAAATTACTGATATTTTTACTATCTCGGAGTGACCGAAAATTTCACTCGGAGTAACCTCAAATTTCACACATGGATATAATATTGTATTTCTAACAATTTCATAAAAAGATTTTGCGTCAAGTAGCATTTGCATTGAAATATACGATATTTTTAATTTTGCTCAAATTTCCTTTATTAATAGCTATAAAAATTGTTAATTTTTTTACTGTTTCGAAATGACCGAAAATTTTATTCGGAATGACCACAAATTTCACAAATGGATAGAATAAAGTATTTCTAACAGTTTCATAAAAAGATTTTGCATCAAATAACGTTTGGCATTGAAATATGTAACTTTTTAATTTTTTTTCTCAAATTTCCCTAACGTTAACTATATACATTGATAATTTTACCGTAAATTTCATTTGGAATGACAAGAAAATGTTACACATGAATAGAATAGCGTCAAATAACATTTGGCATTAAATATGTAACTTTTTAAATTTTTCTCAAATTTCCCTTACTAACGACTATAAAAATTACTGATTTTTTTACTACCTCGGAGTGACTGAAAATTTCACTTGGAGTAACCCTAAATTTCACACAGAGATAGAATATAATACTTCTAATATTTTCATAAAACGATTTAGCATCAAATAACATTGGCATTCAAATATGCGACTTTTTTAATTTTATTCAAATTTTTTATACTAACCACTATAAAAATTGTTCATTTTTTTACTGTCTCGGAATAACATAAATTTCACTCAAAATGACCCCAAATTTTACACATATATAGAATAAAGTATTTCTAACAGTTTCATAAGAAGCTTTCGCATCAAATGACGTTTGACATTGAAATATGTAACTTTTTAAATTTTTCTCAAATTGTCCTTACTAATCACTATAAAAATTATTGATTTTTTTACTATCTCGGAGTGACCGAAAATTTCACTCGGAGTAATCTCAAATTTCTCACATGGATATAATATAGTACTTCTAACAATTTCATAAAAAGATTTTGCGTCAAGTAGCATTTGCATTGAAATATACGACATTTTAATTTTGCTCAAATTTTCTTTACTAATAGCTATAAAAATTGTTAATTCTTTTACTATTTTGGAATTACCGAAAATTTCATTCGGAATGACCACAAATTTCACAAATGGATAGAATAAAGTATTTCTATCAGTTTCATAAAAAGATTTTGCATCAAAAAACGTTTGGCATTGAAATATGTAACTTTTTTAAAATTTTATCATATTTCCCTTACTAATAACTACTATAAAAATTGCTCATTTTTTTACGGTCTCTGTAACACCCCCTTACCCAAATTCACTCAGATTGAATCAGGGAACGCTACTATATACTAAAATCTAACTTTTACTTTTATAAAAGCATTTGAAAATAGTCCAATTAAATTTTCAAAAATCTTGCCAGAGTTTCCTCTATTTTTCTAATTTTCGAAAACCTATTTACAGTTAAAATTTATAAAATCAATTTCCAAATTCTCAAATCAATTTTGCGCACCCTTCCAAATATAGTGCGACTTACCAACCAATTTATCACAAGATAATATATATATATATATATATATATATATTCAGATAACATAAACAGATAATAAAATATTTACATAGCGGAAGCTCTTTAAATATATACAAACCGTTTTTGTATATGCATGCGATATCAAAATATATAGACTTATTACAACGAACTACCAAAATATATACAGGAAAGATGTGATTCTGGACTTTGGTTCTGCAGTCTCTACTCTTCTTTATCTTTATCGCCTTTGGAAACTCTGTTACTTTTGTGCGAGAAAACTCAATACGCTAAGCATATTGCTTAGTGGATGCACACAAAATTGTATATACAAATATACTATATCAAATATGTTTATCTATTTTTGTTCAAAATATAAATCACATATAATTAAATCATATATGAGGCTCATATCAAATCAAATCAAATAATAAATTCAACCAGTATAATATCCAAAATCAATCAACAAGCAAATTCTTCATAGTTTCTTAAATATTTTCATATAACAAATCAGTTTTCAGATTGGGCTCCTGACATACAAAACATAAATTATCGGAGGATTACGGGTTGTTCGACATTGGATGCAAACGGGCGACTCGCCGAACATCAGATCAGAATGGAACACTAATGGAATCACCCGCTGTAAATGTCCCATGACAGAACCCTAAGAAGGGTGGTACAAACAGAATATATCGGCACAGTACTGTTCAGACATAAACCCAATTGACATGTCAACCTCCTATATCCACATCTATGTTCATACACATCAGAGCCATTTCACAAAATGTTTTCGCAAATCCAATGTCAACATGTCTCATTGCTTTCTGAATCATCGAATTCAATTTTCAACACTTATCGATATATCTATATTTTTGAAATTCAAATTTCATCAAATATAATATAACGGAAATATACAAATATATTTCTAAATCCATAATCACATCAAATCAATCCAAAATATACTCAAACGTATTTCACAATTCCATTTCGAATCAAAATGCCCCAAAATTATTTTCCGGTACATTTCACAATTATTATATAATTAAAATCACATATTTCCATAACAATACTAACATCAAAGCGTATTAAAATTAATTCCGAATAGTATTTATAATCAAAATTTCAGATATAATCTATATTTCGATAATTCACGATTCAAATCATTCCAGAATCAATTTCAAACTATCAACTGTAAGCAATATAATACAAATAACTCAAAATAAATCAAATGAAATCAATATGAAATATTCTGAAAAACGGAAAAATTCGAAAACACGCGTACACCGAACCTGAACTATAATATATAATCTATATAATTCAACTAATTCAAAAACTCTAAAATTCGACAATTCCGAAAATTTTTGGAAAACTGAAAATTCGAAAAATACGTGTACACCAAACCTGAACTCTTCCTCCTTCTCTTTTCCTTCTTCTCCTCCTCTTTCCTTCTTCTTCTTCTTCTTCTTCTTCTTCTTTCCTTTCTCTCTCTTTTTTCTCTCTCCTCTTTCTTTTCTTTCTCGTTCTCTCTCGTTTGATCTGGTTTCTGATGTGTTTCAACTTGTGAGCTTATGCTCACTCTAGTGCCTTTAAGTGGCACCGCTTCATACCACTCAGTGCTATTTTTTTAAAAAAATTTTGAGCCATCGCGACCGCGTATCGCGAGCGGTGGTCGCGTCGCTCGGTCGCGTTGCTCACTGGTAGAAATTTACCACTTTCACCGCGAGCAGTTACCGCGAGCGCTGATCGCGATCCTGGTCGCGGTGCTCACTGGTCCAATTTCTCCATTTTCACCCGAGCAGTTACCGCGATCCCTGGTCGCGATGCTTACTGTCCAAGTTTTCACCCTTTTCTTCGTGCATTGTTTTCGACTGGTCAAATGGGTCCATTAGGAAACCTAAAAATATAAATATCATATTTACATATTCCACCCCTCAAATCATAAATATCATATTCACATATTCATACGTTTCATATTTATTCGAAATTAGTGATGTTACAGTCTCGGACTTACCGAAAATTTCACTGGGAATGACAACAAATTTCACACATAGATAGAATAAAATATTTTTAACAGTGTTATAAAAAGATTTTACATCAAATAACATTTAGTATTGAAATATGCGACTTTTTAAATTTTTCTCAAAATTTCCCCTACAAACCACTATAAAAAAATTACTGATTTTTTTTACTATCTCGGAGTGAAATTTCACAGAGATAGAATAGAGTATTTCGTACAGATTCATAAAAAGATTTTGTGTTAAGTAGCATTTGCATTGAAATATGCGACTTTTAAGATTTTGCTTAAATTTCCCTTATTTTACACTATAAAAATTTCTGAATTTTTTACTATCTCAGAATGACCGAAAATTTCACTCCAAATGACCAAAAATTTCACAAGTGAATTTTTTTAGAGCATTTCTAAGAGTTTCATAAAACGATTTTGCGTGAAATAACGTTTGACATTAGAATATTCGACTTTTTATTTTTTTTCCTCAAATTTTCTTTACTAATAACTATTAAAACTACTGATTATTTTACTATCTCAGAATGACCGAAAATTTCATTTGGAGTAACCCCAAACTTCACACAAGGACTGTCTCGGTGTGGTCAAAAATTTCATCGGGAATGACCTCAAATTTCACACACGGATATAATAGACTATTTCTAACAGTTTTATAAAAAGATTTTGCGTCAAATAGGGTTGGGATTGAAATATGGAACTTTTTAAGTTTTGCTCAAATTTATTTTACTAACTATTATTAAAATTACTAATATTTTTACTGTCTTGGAACGACTAAAAATTTAACTCGAAATGACAATAAATTTTACACATGGATATAATAGAGTATTTCTAATAGTTTCATGAAAAGATTCACCATCAAATTACGTTTGACATTTAAATATGCAACTTTTTAATTTTTTTCTAAAATTTCCCTAACGTTAACTATATACATTGCTAATTTTACAGTAAATTTCATCTGGAATGACAATAAATGTTACACATGGATACAATAGAGCATTTTTAACAGTTTTATAAAAATATTTAGCGTAAATAACGTTTGGCATTAAAATATGTAACCTTTTAAATATTTCTCAAATTTCCTTTACTAACGACTATAAAAATTACTGATTTATTTACTACCTCGGAGTGACGGAAAATTTCACTCGGAGTAACCCCAAATTTCATATATAGATAGAATATAGTACTTCTAATATTTTCATAAAAAGATTTAGCGTCAAATAAAGTTGGCATTGAAATATGCGACTTTTTTAATTTTATTCAAATTTCTCATACTAACCACTATAAAAAATGTTGATTTTTTTACTGCCTCGAAATAACCAAAATTTCACTCAGAATGACCCCAAATTTTACACATGGATAGAATAAAATATTTTTAATAGTTTCATATGAAGCTTTTTCATCAAATAGCCTTTGGCACCGAAATATGTAACTTTTTAAATTTTCTTTAAATTTCGTTTACTAACCACTATAAAAATTACTGATTTTTTTACTATTTTGGCGTGATTGAAAATTTCATTCGGAGTAATCTCAAATTTCACACTTGGATAGAATAAAGTATTTCTAACAGTTTCATGAAAAGATTTTGCGTCAAATAACGTTTGGCATTGAAATATGCAACTTTTAAAATTTTATCAAATTTCCCTTATGTTCTACTATAAAAATTGTTAATTTTTTTACTGTCTCGGACGAATCGAAAATTTCACTTGGAATGACCACAAATTTCACACATAGATAGAATAAAATATTTTTAACAGTTTCATAAAAAGTTTTTGCGTCAAATAACGTTTGGCTTTGAAATATGCGACTTTTTAATTTTTTCTCAAATGTCCTTTACTAACCATTATAAAAATTGCTCATTTTTTACTGTTTCAGCGTGAGCGAAAATTTCCCTCGGAGTAACCTCAAATTTCACACTTGGATATAATATAGTACTTCTAACAGTTTCATAAAAAGATTTTGCGTCAAATAGCATTGGCATTAAAATATACGACTTTTTAAATTTTTCTCAAAATTTCCCTTACTAACCGCTATAAAAGTTGTTAATTTTTTTATTGTATTGAATTGCTGATTTTTTTTACTATCTCGGAAAACGAAAATTTCACTCTGAATAACCCAAAATTTAACATATGGATGAATAAAGTATTTCTTATAGGTTTAAAAAAATATTGTGTCAAATAGCAATGGTATTGAAATATGCGACTTTTTCAATTCTGCTCTAATTTCCCTTACTTTACACTATAAAAATTTCTAAAATTTTTACTGTCTCGGAATGACCGAAAATTTTACTAGAAATGACCAACAATTTCACATACGAATTTTTTTAGAGCATTTCTAAGAGTTTCATAAAAAGATTTTGCGTGTAATAACGTTTGACATTAGAATATTCGACTTTTTATTTTTTTTCTCAAATTTCCCTTACTAACCACTATTAAAACTACTGATTATTTTACTGTTTTGGAATGACCGAAAATTTCAATCGGAGTAACCTCAAATTTTACACATAGATAGAATAGAGTATTTCTAATAGGTTCATAAAAATATTTTGTGTAAAATAGCATTGGCATTGAAATATTGCAATTTTTTAATTCTGTTCCTTTACCAACCACTATAAAAATTGTTGATTTTTTTACTGTCTCAGAGTGGTCGAAAATTTCACCGGGAATGACCCTAAATTTCATACATGGATAGAATAGACTGTTTCTAATAGTTTCATAAAAAGATTTTGCGTCAAATCGGGTTGGCATTGAAATATGGCACTTTTTAATTTTTGCTCATATTTCTCTTTCTAACTATTATTAAAATTACTGATTTTTTTTTACTGTCTCGAAACGACTTCACTCGGAATGATCATAAATTTTACACATGGATATAATAGGGTATTTCTAACAGTTTCATGAAAAGATTCTGCATTAAATAACGTTTGGCATTGAAATATGCAACTTTTTATTTTTTTTTCTCAAATTTCCCAAACATTAACTATATATATTGCTGATTTTACTGTAAATTTCATTCGGAATGACAACAAATGTTACACATGAATAGAATAGAGCATTTCTAACAGTTTCATAAAAATATTTAGCGTCAAATAATGTTTGGCATTGAAATATGTAACTTTTTAAATTTTTCTCAAATTTCCCTTACTAACAACTATAAAAATTACTGATTTTTTTACTACCTCAAAGTGACCGAAAATTTCACTCGGAGTAATCCCAAATTTCACACGTAGATAGAATATAGTACTTCTAATATTTTCATAAAAAGATTTAGCGTCAAATAACATTTGACATTGAAATTTGTGACTTTTTTAATTTTACTCAAATTTCCCTTACTAACCACTATAAAAATTGTTGGTTTTTTTTACGGTTTCGGAATAACAAAAATTTCTCTCGGAATGATCACAAATTTGACACGTGCATAAAATAAAGTATTTCTAACGGTTTCATAAGAAGTTTTTGCATCAAATAAAGTTTGGCATTGAAATATGTTACTTTTTAAATTTTTCCCAAATTTCCTTTACTACTATAAAAATTGTTGATTTTGTTTCTATCTCGGAGTGACCGAAAATTTCACTCGGAGTAGCCTCAAATTTCACACTTGGATAGATATAGTACTTCTAACATTTTATAAAAAGATTTTGCGTCAAATAAATTGGTATTGAAATATGCGACTTTTTTAATTTTGCTCAAATTTCCTTTACTAACTGCTATAAAAATTGTTAATTTTTTTATTGTCTCGGAAAGATCGAAAATTTCACTCGAAATGACAATAAATTTCACACATAGATAGAATAAAATATTTTTAACAGTTTCATAAAAAGATTTTACGTCAAATAACGTTTGGCATTGAAATATGCGACTTTTTAAATTTTTCTCAAAATTTCTCTTACTAACCACTATAAAAAATTGCTGATTTTTTTTACTATCTCGGAGTGACCGAAAATTTCACTCGAAATGACCAAAAATTTCACACACGAATTTTTTTTAAAACATTTCTAAGAGTTTCATAAAAAGATTTTGCATGAAATAACGTTTGACATTGGAATATTCGACTTTTTATTTTTTTCTCAAATTTCCCTTACTAACCACTATTAAAACTACCGATTATTTTACCGTCTTGGAATGACCAAATATTTCACTCGAAGTAACCCCAAATTTCACATATAGATAAAATAGAGTATTTTTAACAGGTTCATAAAAAGGTTTTGTGTCAAATAGCATGTAGCACCCCCCGACCCGATCCGGCCGGACCGACCCGGGAAGCGCTACTCGGACTTTCTAAATTTTTCAAAACTTTTCAAAATTCAATTTTACATTTCAAAACCATTGTGAGCTCATAAAATAGTTTAGAAATCATTTTCGAGTGAGCCCATTCACTACAAACTTTTCACGAAAATTCGGCAGAGTACTGTTTGTTTTTCGGACTTTCCAAAACCTGTTTTCACAAATCAAATCAAATTCATATTTTCACAAACACTTCTATAACACTTTCAAACAGTTGCGCACTCTGCCGTTTAGTGCGACTTATCAATTCAGTTTATAAAATAAAATAAATCGAACTTAAACATTTACAATCATTTTGATAATAAAATACAGAAGTCATAAACTAGTTAATTACAAAACATTTTACAAAACATATTTACAAATTCCCTGTATATGCATGCTTTCAGAATATATATACACATAACAAAAATATAGCTACCCAACTGTACAATTTCTGTGACTCGGTCTGCAACTCGTTCTTCCTTCAGTCCTTAGGCTCTTCTGGATTTCTGGTACCTACGCGTTAGACACAAAACTAACGCGCTAAGCATAAAGCTTAGTGGGTGTACTAAAAACTATAAACTCAATTAAATGAACCACAAATAAATATCTGTTAAGAAGAAATAAACCACAATATATATTCCATTCCATTTCAAAACGATTAAATTTCTAAATCAAAACATTAAACAATTTCAATCACTTTAATATCAATAATGAGATCAATATACGAATGCTATCAATAAAATCATTCAGTACACTTTTCAATTCCAATCAATTCTGGCCCGCTAGAATACTAAACATATACGGACTGGAATATGGGTCAAGCTCCCAACCCCCAGAACGAATTCTGAGGAGGTACGTGTCTCCCAACTCTAGGACCGTGGGTACGGAACCTAGAGAGGTACATAGCTCCCTATCCCAGGAACGAATCCTTGGGAAGGTACATTAACTCCCAACCCCCATGACGAATCCTGAGGAGGTACGTATCTCCCAGCCTCTGGACGAATCCAAGAGGAGGTACATCAGTATCATCAATATCAATCAATCAGTAGCGGCGCAGTACTGCTCAGTAAAACCCAGCTGGTATACCAACCTCCTATATCCATTTCTATGTCTACGTATCCTAGGGCCGTTTCCGATAAACCAAATTCACAAGAAATGTCGCAATAATTACTCAATAACAATAATCACTCAATAAACATACAAATCACATAATATTCTTCAAGAAACATATTCAATAATTTTTCGAAAATCAAAATCAAGTATTTTAACGAAATCGAAACGTTCGAAATTACAATCGAAATATAATCTATCATAAAATCGGTCCGAAATCAACTATAGATCTACAAATCATCGATTTTACATATAGATAACACTTTTCATACGAATAATCGAAATCGAAAACTTTTAGCGAAATCGAAAACGAAACGAAAACGAGAAACGAAATCGAAAACTAAAACGAAAAAGTATTCTCGAAACGATTTCGAAATAAGAGTACACCTACCTCGGTACCGTTTTTCGTTCGAGAAATCGCGGTTCCACGATCTTTTTTTTTTCTTTTCCTTTCCTTTCCTCTTCTTCTTTCCTCTTCTTCTTCCTTCTTCTCTTTCTTCTCCTTCTTTTTTTTCTTTTCTTTTTCTTCTTTCTCGCTCTTTCTCTCTCTTTCTCACGCTGTTCTGTTTGCTGTGTGTTTTTCTCGCTTCTGCGAGAAGTTTCTTCTTTTTTTTATATTTTTTTCGCTACCGCGACCGCAGTCGCGACCTGTGGTCGCGGCACCAGGTCGCGATGCTCACTGGAGTGCGCGCACCGCCTTCCTCGCGAGCGCGCCTTGGTCGCGCGAGTGGTCGCGTTGCTCTCTGCCCGTTTTTGACAATTTCATCGCGAGCAGTCCATCGCGACCTGTGGTCGCGGTGGCTGGTCGCGATGCTCACTGCCAGATTTTTTTTTCCATTTTTCACTGCGAGCGAGCTATCGCGACCTGTGGTCGCGGTGACCAGGTCGCGATGCTCTCTGGTCCAGTTTTTCAATTTTTCATCATTTTTTCACTATTCAATCTGGTCCGCTGGAAATCATAAAATAAACATACATTTAATTACATTTACACCCCCTCAAATAGTAAAATTAATTTTCACATATATCAAAATTCATTACCCGAAATCCGGGATGTTACATAGCATTAGCATTGAAATATTGTAGTTCTGTTCCCTTACTAACCATTGACACGCTCACAACGTGTGGGATAATCCCAAGTACAGGATGTGTCGAAGTAATAAATTCTCGTGAGTACGGGGTCGAATCCACAAGGAAGTGGTGGTAACTACTACTAAACTAAGGATGTAAAATAAAGACAGAATTTAAATCAATGATTTTGTAAACTTAAATTTAAACTAAAGCTATAATCTACTCAAAAGTTTATCCAAGAGTGAGAAAGCGTTAAGCGGTCAAATGGTATCAATCATAATTGAAACACGATATATTTAAGATTGAATTATTTCCTAACATTGGCGCATCAAATTATAAGGTCATGCAATGATGTTGTGAATTCAATCAACTCCACCTATTGGTCATAGAGTGAAGTAATTAAACACCCAATGTAGTGATAATTCATAGGTCAATTAAGCACTTTCATGTTTTAATCAACCTATCTCTTTTTGCTAGATTTATAATTAACTCAATTACAATTTATTGATTTCTCATAAAGATTATAATTTTCTTATTAATAATAATCTAAAATTCATGCAAACGCTTTCGTAATGCAAACAACAAGAATTATAAATTAACAGACTAAATTATCTAACAACAAGTTCTTGAAATATATATAAAAAAATATATCAGTCAATTACACTATTAAATCTTAATCTTGGTCCATTGATCTCCTAACTAGGGAATTAGTTCAATATACTAATCAACAAAACAACAAAAAGAGAAATAGGATTGATAAAACCCATTGATGAAATTCTGAATTGGAAAAACTCCGACTTTGGTCCGGCCGAAACTCGTCTTGTCCGAAACTTCGTCTCCTTCGATGAATTGTCGAGGATGTAGCTGACTAATGATGTGTGAAACTTGCTTCTATGCTTGAAAACACCAAAGAACAAGTGAGAATAGTAAAAAACGAAACCCTGGAACCCTTGATAGCCTTTTTCGCAGCTGGAAGAACGACCCTTCTAATTTTAGAAAATTTCCTTTTTATAGTCGCAGATTAGGGCCGCTGGATTTCGCCGTTGCGACTAAGCATCGCGACCAGCGGTCATGATGGCTTGATCGCCATACTCACTGGATTGCTTTTCACCTTCTCACCGCGATCACCGTATCGTGACCAGTGGTCGCGATTGCTGGTCGCAGTACACACTGCCTGGAATTCACCTCTTTACCGCGACCTCCTATGGTGACCTTTGGTCGTGAGACATAGGTAGCAGTACCCTCTGGTTCAGAAATGCATGATTTTGACTTGAAACTCTCATTCTTCGCATAACTCCGTGATAAATGCATAAAACCTGCGCAAGCTCAACAAACACATCAAAACCGCCAAATTCACTTGAAAACAAGCATAAAAGACACAGTAAAAGGGATAAAAAAGAATAACAAATATGAACAAATATTGCAATTTTTTAATTCTGTTCCCTTACTTAACCACTATAAAAATTGTTATTTTTTTTACTGTCTCGGAGTGGTCGAAATTTTCACCGGGAATGACCCCAAATTTAACCCATGGATAGAATAGACTATTTCTAACAGTTTCATAAAAGATTTTGCGTCAAATAGGGTTGGCATTGAAATATGGAACTTTTTAAGTTTTTGTAACATCCTCATTTTTGAATATATATATATGAAAAGTATTGTTTAATTATTAATGAGTATGTAAATGTGATTTATATGGTTTTAAGGGGTGAAAAATGTAATTAAATGTACTAATTGAAACGGTTCAAAACGATGCTTGGAAGACAAGAACAGTAGGCATCGCGACTAGAGCCGCGACATCCAAGTCGCGAATCAAGTCGCGAATCAAGTCGCGAAGGCCAAGAGAAAAATTCAACCCGAGAAACACGCGACTAGAGTCGCGAGTCAAGTCGCGACAGTCATAAATTTTGTAAAAAAAAATAGCACCAAGTGGATTGAAGCGGTGCCAATTGAAGATAAAAATAGAAGATGAGCAAAAGCTCACAAACAGAACAGAAACCAGAGCAAACGGGAGAGAAAGAAGAGAGAAAAGAGGAGAGAGAAAGAAGAGAGAGAAAGGAAAGAATAAAAAGAAGAAGAAGAAAAGAAAGAAGAAAAGAGAAGGAGAAAAGAAAGGGTATTCAGGTTCGGTGTACATTCGTTTTCGAATTTTTCATTTTCCAGAATATTTTGGATTGATCGAATTTGATTAATTTTGAGTTATTTGGATTATATTGATTATAGTTTATAGTTTGAAATTGATTTTGGAATGATTTGAATAGCGAATTTTCGAAATATAGTTTATATTTGAAATATTGATTGTGAATCCTATTCTGAATTGATTCTAATACTGTTATGAAAATATATAGTTGAAGATGATTTTAATTATATAGTATTTGTGAAATGTATTGGAAAATGATTTTGGGGCATTTTGATTCGATAGGGAATATGAAATACGTTTGAATATATTTTTGGATTTGATTTGATGTGATTATTGATTTAGAAATATATTCGTGTATTTTCGTTATATGATATTTGATGAAATTTGAATTTTAAAAATATAGATATATCGATATGAATTGAAATTGAATAAGTTGAAAATTGAATTCGATGATTCTAAAAGAAATGAAATATGTTGACATTGGATTTGAGAAAACATTTTGTGAAATGGCTCTGATGTGTATAAACATAGGTATGGATATAGAAGGTTGATATGTCAATTGGGTTTCTGTCTGAACAGTACTGTGCCGATATACCACCCTTTGGATAGTACATGCCCAAAGTGCCGGTCCTAGGGTTCTGAAATTTGTTATGGGACATTTATAGCGGATAACTCCGTTGGTGTTCCATTATGATCTGATGTTTGGCGGGTAGCCCTGTTTGTGTGTCCGATGTCGAACAACCTGTAATCCAGTCCGATAACTTATGTTATATATGTCAGGAGCCCAGTCTGAAAATGATTTGCTATATGAAAGCATTTGAGAAATTATGAAGATTTTGCCTGTTGATTAATTTTGAATCCTGTATTTGTTGAGTATCTGATTTCACACATGGATAAAATAAAATATTTCTAACATTTTCATAAAACGATTTTGCGTCCAATAGCATTGGAACTGAAATATGCGATTTTTTAATTTTACTCACATTTCATTTACTAACCGCTATAAAAATTGTTAATTTTTTTAATGTCTCGAAACGACCGAAATACGGAAACTTAGCAGTAGTCGGTAGGATGTATTTTGGAGATTTTTAAAAATTAATGGGGTAAAAGAGAAAAAAATAAAATTAGAGGTAAAAAATAGAGAATACTTCAAACTATAGGGGAGAATGATAAAATCTCTTCAAATATAAGAAACGACTTTACCCGTTGGCTTTTCGGTTCGAATTGAAAAGTTTGAACCGAACCCGAACCAGTGACCCGAAGTATTTAATTAAAAAAAAACCCAAATCTCTATTTCTCCACATCTCCAGTTTCTCACTCGTCTCTTCTCTCTCAATCTCCAAACATCCCTTGATTTCGCTGTGCGGCTCTCCTCGTCGCCGAGCGTCTCCTCATCGCCGAGCGTCTCCTCATCGCCGCTTGTCTCATCGTACCGTTGTTCCTTCGTCCCAGTTAGTCTCTGCATCTAAAAGTAAGTCTCTGCATATTGTTTTTGTTGTTCTCTCCACACGAGCTTGTATATAAACTAAAAGGATATGTCCAATTTATCTCTTTTGTTTTTTTTTTTCTTTTAATATGCTTAGATTTTGAGTTAGGATTACATTACCAAGAAAGAACAATTTGTGTTTGATTGCTTTGGTTTGAATAAGAATTAAAATAGCTTAAAAATTAAGCCTATTTCACAAACCGATCTTTTTAGGTAAAGAATAAAAGTTTTGAATTTTACATGTTTTAGGTGTTCGAATTTGATGTCATCGGAAGCTCTGTTGAACTGACTGTCATCATCTTCTTTTACTTGATGAGGATTTGATTGGTTTTTGAACATGTGTTTTGCTGAAATTTTGGTTCTTGCAGCTTTTGTGTGTGTAATGTACATGGTTTTTTCTCATCTGGTTTAGCTTCATTTCATCACTTTTTCTAATGATTGATGTTGTTAGTTGAGATTTTTTTTGATTGCAAAATGGGAAAGTGATTTTTCTTTAGATGCATGAGTGGAATGCACCAATTGATGTTGTTGTGCTGGGCCCTGAATTGCATCTGTAATGTGTTGGGAAGTTTTGTAGTCGTGAATTTGGAATAGAAGAAAACTCCTGCCTTCTTAAAAAAAAAAAAAAAAAAAAAAAGGTAATGTCTAACACTTGCCTACTCTAATGTTTGTGTACAAAATTTATAAGTTTTACACCACTTCTTGATTAGGGAATATATATATTTATAACACTAACATTAATTTGTATCCTATTAGAACCATGGTCCTCTCAGAAATTTCAGCCTCCAAGTATATAATTCAATACACCCTGCTGCCAAATTTCAAATATGTAAAAATTACAATACATTACATTCTCTTTTTAATTGGATTTTCCCAGAAGATATCACAAGTTTAATCCTTCCGATAGATAAGTGGATCTTCTATGATACAGTTGGTTGTACAAAGTGTCTAGACCTACTATGCTATGTTGGGGCCATAAGCAAACAAGGTCAATTAAATAAAGGAAAGAAGGTCTTCTGAGAAATCAATGTCTGATTTAGTTATCCTCTCCTTGAGATTGAGCAGAGAATAGGTTCAATAACTGGAAAAATACAAGTCAGGAAAGTCCTCAGGAGCATTTTTCTCATCTGAATTGCTCCTTTCTGAATAAATGTTAAGGGCCTATTTGAAAAAATCTGCCAATTTCTCTTTCGAAATTACCCGACAAAAAGAAATTGCTTCTTTTTGAACGCATGTAGAACATCATGTGTTTCGAATGCATAGATTTATCTCAGTTGTGTTTTCTTCTCATCTGAAATTTACCCATTTTAGGTACAAATGCAACTATAATTTCCTTTTCTATTTTCCTTCTTAAAATATATTATAATTATGTTAGTTTCTTTGCAGCATGTATTTTACAAGGAGTTTATGTTTCTGTAGAAAATTGGAGACTGGTTGCTGGGGTTGGACTCGGAACAAAATTGATTTTTTTTTTTTTTAAAACTAACGGAAGAAGAGAAAACGAAATTAGTCAAGTCTTTCATATTTCTCTGTGTAATCTTTTTGGGACTTAGAAGCTAAAAGTTAAGGTTTAAACTTGTTTAGTGGTTGTTTTAGCGTACATCATGTGATTTTGAGTTTTCATTGTGATTGTACTATAGGGCTGTCACTGTAAGCTATCATTATAAAATGGATGGCTACGATTCAGGTAGTGCTTCCAAGGATGGTCATGATGAAGGTAAGTTGTTTTTTTAAACACCAGTAACTTTTCGGTTATTGTTATCTTTGTTAATTGTTTTATTTAAGTTGTCTCTTGAGTTCTTTGATGTCAGGTAAATGCATAATGCCATATTTTTTATGAGTTATGAAATAGACATTAATTGTAGACCAGTTGAATGAGTATAAGTACAGGATGGGAGATAGGCTTTAAGTATAAAAGATATTGTTTAATGACATAGTGCTTAAATTCCACAAACCAACCACCAAAGGTGATATTGATATGTTCTTTATTGTGCTAAGAATCAGTATGTGAAACACTTGAATATGTTGAAATGAGGTTATATTGATATTTCTTTTTGAACAAAAACAACTGTATTGAACAAAAAGATATACAATAGGAGAAAGCAAGCTGTCCTTAACAATAAAAGAAAGGAACAACTACCAAAAGACAGAAAAGCCTATAGATGAGCCAAGCTCTCAGTGTTGAATTTCGGACAACAGATCTGGTATTTGGAGAGTAAAGGCTGCTAATATGGGTGATAAAGATCCATGGGCAGCGGCTATTGTTTCTGGAAACCACCTTAGAGTGCCACCCATTTTCTTGAAGGCCATATTTGCTGTCAATAACTGCTTGCCATAAGGATCTTTTGTTTCCAATGGAAATCTCCATAACCATTTCCCAAGGAGTGCAACGTTTCTTTTTACCAAATTTCCCACACCTAGGCCCCCTTGATGGATTGAAGAAGAGACTGTTTTCTATTTAACTAAGTGATCTTTCCTGTCCTCTCCAACTCCATCTCAAAAAAAAATCCCTCAAAGACTTCCCAATCTCTTTGCCACATTGACGGGAATGCGATAAAGAGAGATAATAGGTTGGTAAACAAGAAAGGACAACTTGACTCTGTGTGTGTCTCCCTCCAATAGATAAGCTGGCTTTTTTCCATCCTTCCAGCCTTTTTTTTCATCTTTTCAATAACTAAATTCCAAAAATCCTTGGACCTTGGCTTTCCTTCAAGAGGCAAACCTAAATATTTTAAAGGCCACCTGCGTAATTTGCATCCTATGTTGGCTGCCAAGGCTGCCAGCTTGCTCTCTTGCATTTTAATGCCCACAATAGTGCTTTTAGTGAAATTCACCTTGAGTCCAGACGCATTACAGAACAACTGAACCACCTTTACTAAGTTAAGGAATTTAGCTTCATCACCCAAATGGAAAAAACTGGTGTCCTGTACAAATTGAAGGTGGGAAACCACCACTCTATTTTTGCCGATGTTGAATCCTTCTACCACCCTATCTATTACTGCTTTATACATTTAACGGCTGTGAGCATCCACCACCAAAGTGAAAAGGAATGGAGACAATGGATGTCCTTGTCTCACACCTCTCGAGGGTTTAAGTCTTTTTACCATTTAGAAGAAAAGAGAAATTAACAGAACTTGAGCACCCTTTAATCCAATTTCTCCACCTTTGACCAAAACCCTTAACTTGAAGGATAAAATCAAGGAAGTCCTATGTAATCATAAAGCCTTCTCTAAATCAATATTAAAAATGATCCCTTCCCTTTTAGGTTTACTATTCTCTTCCACTGCTTCATTAGTTATTAGGACAAGATCTAATATCTGTCCGCCTTTGACAAAAGCTCCTTGATTGGCTGAAATCGTATCCTCCAGAACTTCCCTTGGTCTCAAAGGAAGCACTTTAGCCAGGACCTTATACAAGCTGGTGACTAGACTAATAGGTCTGATTTCACGAACAGCTTCCTACTTTTTTGGGACTTTTTTTTTTTTTGAAATTGACAATGTCACTATTAAAAATACTGCAAAGACAGCCACTGGATCATCCTTTAAGACCTCCATCATTCATGAAACACTGCTAGAGTGAAACCATGAGGCCCTAGTGTCGCAATCAGAAATGACTTCCTTGATTTCCTCCTCTTCAAAAAGTCTCTTTTACCAGTCTTCTTTGGCCTCTGAAGAAGGACACCAACTCAAAACCCCTCTAAACTAGATCTGTCAATATACTCTTTAGAGTACAACTTTGAGAAGAAGTTCATAATTTCCTTCTCAATATCCTTTCCTCATTCTGCCCACGTTCCATTCCCTGTCTCTTGAATTCTGATCTGATTTCTATTTCTTCTTCCATTCACTCTTTTGTAGAAAAGTTTAGAATTGCTGTCCTCTTCTTTAGTTCAGAGCACCTTGGCTTTTTGTCTCCAATTGATCTCTCTAAAAACAATTTCTTGTGCTGCAATCTGCTATCAGATTCAGATCTTTCTTTCCTCTGCTCTACTGACATTCTTCCTTCATCTTCCAATATGTCAAGGTCTCTAATTCTAGTTTCTAACAGCAGCTTCTTCTCTGAAATGTCCCCAAAGATACAATCACATTGATTAACAATTGTTATTTAAAATACATATTTCTGTGTTTATCTTGGAATTATTATTTAAAACCCCTGATAGCTATTTAGTGAACTATAA
Source organism: Xanthoceras sorbifolium (assembly GCA_003430845.1). Taxonomy (NCBI): domain Eukaryota; kingdom Viridiplantae; phylum Streptophyta; class Magnoliopsida; order Sapindales; family Sapindaceae; genus Xanthoceras; species Xanthoceras sorbifolium. Next base: position 5,916,024 of record CM010610.1, read on the forward strand.
TGATGATGATGATAAATACTTTGGATGTTTATGAAGAGCATTCTTGGCATGTTAAATTGAAGTTGTAATGGAAAGATTTCACTACCAGCCTGATTACTCATTTACTTTTAGATAATTAAATGGCAATTAGAAAAGTAGTCTACAGTGCATTGGGAAGCACAAAAGTTATGTGGTTTGATTAATACATGATAATCATGTTTGTAGAATGACTTTCTTTATTATGTTGGTTTTATTTGGTACCCTATCATGATTTGTTGGATTTTTGCTTCTTGTCGTGCTGCACTGCATTTTATCTCATTATATTTCTCATATAATATGTTGAGGACTTAACTATAGATCCAACAACAAACCCTAACTTGCACCCTAAACAACTCACACACGATAGATTTGAGTTAGATCACCTTAATTAGGGATCACCAACTCTCTAGAACGCGGGTTAATTAGCCTTTGTCCTAACCCAAGCGATTCTCGAGTGCGAAATCCCAAGAAAAGCCAAATAATCTAGACTCGGGTTATTAGCCCTTGTACTAGCCTAAGTTTCCTAAACTTTAAAAAAGCCGCATAGAGAAAATATCTCAATTTTATTGATAACTGAATTTTTTAATTGAATACAAACTTAGGCTATTTATAATGACTCATTAACCTAATCTAGTCCTAATAGGAAACAATAATAAAAACCTAATACAATTCTAATAGGAAATAAAGAATCCTGAAACAATTCTAATAGGAAATAAATAAAATAGAATCCGAAAACAATTCTAAGAGGAAATAAATTGTCTCCTAATACATGTCGAATAGGAAATAAAATAGGAACCTAATAAAATATAAAAACCTAAAAAACGTAACCTAATAAAATTAAAACCCCCTTTTTCTTTTCCTTTTAATAAAAATATTGTTCTCATCATAATAGCAGTGATACCTATAGAGTTCTTTTGGATTTTACTTTTGTCTTCGAATTTATGTGGATGTTTCATTTGGCAGATGATGAGGAGGAAGATGAGGATGTTAGTGGGGGTAACCGGCTTTTGGGATTTATGTTCGGAAATGTTGACAATGCTGGTGATCTAGATGTTGATTACCTTGATGAGGTGATCTTCTTGCTCCCCTTGTCTCATATATATTATGTCACAAAACATGTGAATGAAGTAACCCTGTCATAATATTCACAAACAACATATTCTGTAATAATACATATAAACAAATTATTAGTACTTTGATGCTTCTCAGAGTCAATTATGCACTTGGTAATGTAGTCCTACTGTTTACGGGAATTTGGTTGATTTTTCTGCTTGATGCTTAGACAGTCATGGCTTTTAATATTGTGTGGGATATATGCTATAATTTGTGCATTGTGAGCATGATTACTTTAGTATCTCGATATCTTCACTTATAATGCAAGTGATATTCTGCATGTTATTTTTCTATGACTATGTTTTGATTTTTAGGGCATGTTTGGCATAAAAAACAGTATTGATTTGTGTATTTGTTTGGATATTTGTATATCTCTTTTGAAAGCAGCTGGTATTTGCTCTCTTTTCTCTTGATACTTTAAAGGCAGTATTGCATATTTGAAAAAGAAAGGAAATAAATAATGATGCAAAGAAAATCTTGTTGGAACAAGTTTGTTTGGTTGGATGAGAAGATGGCTATCTAAAAATAAGATGGAAAGATACCGGGAAGTGAAAATCATGAGACGCTTCTATTGCTTTTTCCAGAAAAAATAGATATAATTGATGAAAAAGAAAATCAATATTTGCAATAATGATAATTCACACAAAATTTTCTCTTGTCTAATGAATCTGAATATTAATTTTAAACAGCTACAGATCTATTCTTCTAAATTTCATATCCTATTAAGAGTACTAGTAATAATAATAAAACTCTTAATGCTATGAAATTTCAAGTCTATGTTGGAAAGGACTGAGAGAAATAGAAGAATTTAGATTGGATTATATTGAGCCGTTGTACATTTACCTAGTGTGTTTGTTCCCACCATATTTTATATCGATGTAGTATGCAAAAATGCAACTTAAGTGGTGGCCTTGAGTTCACTGAACATTCTTCTTCATTTTGAGTGCTGAAGGGCTATTTTTTCTAAATTGATTGGTGTTTTATTTATTTATTTTATTTTGCAAAGTTGAAGTGACCTCTTTAATTCCTTCATTGCTAAATATACAATATCTTTTCAGGATGCAAAGGAGCATCTTGCTGCACTGGTTGACAAGCTGGGTTCATCTCTCACAGACATAGATGTATGGAAGTCTTAATTATGTTTTATTGTTCTTAGTGCTTTTTCTGCAATATTTTTAGACACAAGTCTTAGATTTGCTTTTTGATGTTATAGTACTAATGAGGCTGTTATACTTTCAGCTGTCGGTAAAATCACATCAAACACCAGCTGATGCTGTTGAACAAGGTGATGTTGTCTGGCAGGAAAACCTCTCTCATGCAGTTTTTGATGTTCTGTTAGTATCTTGGTTTCTTTAATTAATTATTTCTTATTACTTTCTTCATTAAATCATCTTCAGAGACATTCTGCATTTAGGCTTAATGCCATCGAGCACCTTTATCAGTTGTAAAACAAATTTTAATAAATGCAAAAGAAAGAGTGCAATACATAATGCAAAAGACCGCTTTCAGCTGGATAGCATGGGTTCAATAGTGTACGTGTACCTTCCACTATTTATTTGTTTTTTGGTTCTTTTATAATGATTTGTGACACAAGGGTGTATTACCATGAAAAGTATGGTTATAATCTTGTGACCAGTATTCGAAAATGCGGTCTACGCGCTGCCTAGTCGCTGGCGGCCGTCCGCCGCACCGAATATGGCCAAATCGGCCATATTCTGCGGTCAACTGCCTAGGCGGCCACCTAAGCGGACTAGGCGGTCTCTGCGGCCTAGGCGGCCACGGAGACAGCTTTTAATTTTTTCATTATACACCCAAAACGACGTCGTTTTGGGTGTTTTAATGAAAAACCCAAATCGACGTCGTTTTGGGTTTTGGAGGAAAAAAACGTGATACAAACCAGCAGCCCCATTTCTCTTGTGTTTTGAAAAACAGAACAGCCCTCTCTTCTAATTTCTCTTTGAAAAAACAACAAAAACCCTAGGTAAACAATCTACTCTTCTTTTCATCATCAACCCCTTTTCATCATCATCATCATCTTCAAAAGTAAACAATCTACTCTTCTTTTATATTATTAAGTTTTGTAGTTGTTAAACATTGACCGGTGGTTATTAAGTTTTGTTGTTATTAAGTTTTGTAGTTCTTTTATATTTTTCTAGGTGGTCAATGGTACGGTGAACACGTTGACCCACCGAGGAACCGCCTAGGAGCTGAGTAATCGCGGAACCACCGAAGAACCACCTAGGCGCTGAGTCAAACAGATATATATTGCAAATAAGTTAGTATTATAATATTGTCAAAACTTCTGAAGTTTAAACATAAATTGAGAGAAAATATTACATACCAAAAAAGTAGGTTGTTGTAAATGTCAAAAAAGAATTGATATTCGAAGTTTGAACCTGTTAAGGTTGTGCTTGTGACGAGTGACAAGTGACAACTCGACCCCTCTTGTATAGAAAGGGAGAGAAATTAGAAGGCTTTACAATTTTATTGACAGCTATTGTAAGATTTTTTGTTTTCTGCTTACTGTTCAATTGTACACTTTGGGTTTTTTTTTGTTATAGGTTCTGTGATTTTGTTCTCCTTTTTATCTTCTTCTTTTCTGTTGTTAGAAATGTTGTTTCAGATAAGAATCCTAATTTTATTTGTTGTTTGCTTGAACAGAGCCTTACTTTTATTTTTCCTATTATCATTGTAAAGATTTTGAGAGAATAATTGTTCTATTCAACTATAAACAGAGTACAATCAATACATATATATATATATATGTATATGTAAAAGAGGATTTGATTTTCATTCTAAGAAGAGGAAAATCATAATCCCTAAGAGGTAGGGAAAAAATCTATCCCTAACTACTCGGAATTCCACACCCCCCCTCAAGCTGGGCAGTACATGTTGATCATACCCAGCTTGGAACACAACCCTTCAAAAGATGCTCTAGATAGAGCCTTAGTAAACGCATCAGCTGTCTGAGAATTGGTAGGTGTGTAACTTATCTTAACAGACCTTGCTTTTATTTTTTCTTTGATAAAATGCCGGGTGTCTCCACATTTTTGTTCTGTCGTGGTGAACTGGATTCTTCGCTATGCTAATAGTTGCTTGATTATCACACAACAGTTCGATTGGTGTGACCATAGGAACTTTGAGTTCATTCAGTAGTCTTTTGCAACCAAATTCCCTCACAAATTTCATGAGCAATTGTTCGAAATTTCGCTTTAGCACTGCTATGGGAGACCACAAACTGTTTCTTGCTCCGCCAAGTGACCAAATTACCCCAAACATAGGAACAGTACCCAGACGTAGACCTTTTATCTACAGCTGGAACCAGCGCAATCTGCTTCTGTGAAGATTCTAACACCTCTATCCTTACTTTTCTTGAAACATATATCTTGTCCTGGTGTCATCTTCAAGTACCTTAGAATTCTCAAACTGTTCCCATATGTTCTTCATTCGGACTGTTCATGAATTGACTAACGGTGCTTATTGGGAATGCAATATCCGGTCTGGTGTGGGACAAATAGATCAGTTCCCTCACCAGCCTTTGATATCTTCCTTTGTCTACGTGTGGACTTTATTCTACGAGACCTAACTTCAGCGTATAGTCCATGGGCGTATCAGCTGGCTTACAACCTGTCATCCCAGTTTCTTTGAGTAGATCCAGGATATACTTTCTCTGATTTATGCAAATCCCTGCTTTTGATCTTGCAACTTGCATTCCTAAGAAGTATTTCATACTTACTAGATCTTTAATTTCAAATTCATTGGCTAGGAAGGACTTTAACTTTTGAATTTTCTTCTCACAGTTACCAGTCATAATCATATCATCCTCATAAACAATGAGTAAGTATTAGTAATAACACATGTGGCATGATGAACAAACAAGGTATGGTCAGCTTGACATTGAGTATAACCAAACCTTTTTACGGCTTTCGTGAATCTTTCAAAACCATGCTCTGGGAGACTATTTCAACCCATACAAAGACTTTTTTAACTTACAGACTTTGTCTCCATATGAATTTTCCAAACCTAGAGAACCTTTCATATAAACTTCCTGTGCTATACATCCATTTTGTGAAGCTTCCAGTTGAGATTAATTGCTAGGAAAAGAAGAACTCTAATTGTATTGAGCTTAGCAGCCGGAGCAAAAGTTTCCTCGTAATTGATCCTATAAGTTTGTGTAAATCCCTTAGCCACCAGTCTAGCCTTGTAATGTTCTACACTGCCCTCTGCTTTATGCTTCACTGTGAAAACCCATTTGCACCTCACAGCCTTTTTACCCTTTTGGCAATTCTGTGATATCCCAGGTTTTATTTCTTTGAAGTGCTCTAACTCCTCCATAACTGCATTTTTCCACTTTGGAATTGACATGACCTTTTGAATGTATGCTGGAACATACACTTGAGAAATATTGTGAGCAAAAGTTTTATAACTAGATGAAAGACCCTTATAGGATATGTACTTACTGAAAGGGTAAAGATGTCTCTCTTCTACATTTTCTTATCGGTCTTGTTAGGCCTTAGGGCAATAGGGATTTCAGTATCTGAAGGATTTTCTTCACTGGTCTGATTAGTATCTTGGATGGTGCTAGGATCACTCAAGGGTTCAATGTTGGGATCAAATATGTGAACCAATTCCAATTGAGAGTCCTGGTCTTGCTGAGGAACAAACTTGTTTGGTCCATTTTTGTTTTCCTTCGGCTTCCTCAAGTATACAATAGGTTCTGCTTTGAACTTATTTTTCATGTCTGGATGATCAGAAGGAGACACATTTGACTCACAATGAGGAATTTCAAGCACATTAGGAAGGTGAGACTCAGTGTTGGGACTAGATGAACTTGCAGAAGGAATTTCATGGAAAACATGACTGTGATCCAAGAACTGAAATTCATGCTCAACCCCACCCCCAAAACTAATGAATTTGAGTTTGTGGGAACAAAAGGTTGATCTTCAACAAAGGTAATATCTAGAGAAATATGAATCTTTCTGCTGCCTGGGTTGTAGCATCGGTATCCTTTTTGAGTAGGAGAATAACTCAAAACAAACACCTAATAGCTCTAGGTCAAGTTTACCCTTGTTAATGTGGTTGAACATGTACAAACACCTGTGCAATCAAAAGATGCAGAGAAGTGTTGATGCAACGTTTGACCACTGAATGCCGTTCAACCACCGATGGAGATCCCTTCGATATCCACCGATATCATGCAATCAACCTGCAAACAAACAAGTTAGAAGGAGACACCGACTGGATGGTCCGGTATCAACCCTCCGACTATCAAGTTAGAAAGCAATCACTTTTTTGTGGACCACTGACTACCTCCTATTTTGTCACTCACCTAGACTTGTTCCTTTTCTCAGGCCTATGACCCCTATTATATTATTTTTTACTGTTTTGAAGCTAACCTGTCATTGGTCAAGTTGGACATTTGTCATCTGACACACTAAAGTTTCTTGAGTTGACATGTTTACTGTTTCCAAGAGCGTTTTATTGTACTTCGTTACGTGTCAATGGGCGTTACTGTTCATGGCCTTCCACCATGATCATCTGTAATTTAATGTCCATCGAAGCACCTACCGAGTGATGGTGTCATTCCATCCTCCGAGTAGCGTTCTGGGGCTCAATGCGCTGACTTGGTGCCATGTGGCAATGGTGCCACGTGTCAGCTTCCTTTGAGTTTTCGTCATTACACAACTTTGGTATCATCAAGAAGAATGGTTGATATAAGTTTGGTATGAGGATAAGTTTCAAGTAGAGTTTGACAAGAAGTTTTGAAGTGTAATACTCTGGAAGGTTGCCTATTAATTAGATGTACAGCTGTGAGGACAGCTTCACTCGAAAAACGACTGGGCACCCTCATACAAAACAACAAAGATCTGGTAACCTCTAACAGGTGACGGTTTTTTTCTCTCAGAAATTCCATTTTGTTGAGGTGTGTCAACACATGAGGTTTGGTGGACAATTCCCTCACTAAAAGATACTTTCTCAACCCTTGGTTTACAAACCCATTATCTGATCTGAACACTTGAATATTTGTTTGAAACTAATTTTTGATCAATGAATGAAATTTTTGAAAAATATTTGTGACCTCAGACTTTCCTTTCATGAGAAAGACCCATGCGACTCTGGTATGATTGTCAATAAAAGAGACAAACCATTTTGCCCCAATGATATTAGGGACTCTGGAGGGGCCCCAAACATCACTATGAATTAAAGCAAATGGTTTGGAGGCTTTGTAGCTATTAGGATGGAACACAGAACAAGTATGCTTCGATAACTCACAGAAATCACAATGAAAATTAATGAACTTTTATTATGAAACAAGTTGGGAAATAATTTCCCAAAATACAAGAAACTAGGATGTCCTAACCTATAGTGTCAAAGCATTATAGCACTCTCTTTATTTGATTTAGACATTGACTCAAAAAATCTTGGACGCAGCAGAATGACCTGGTATACCCTTAGAAGCTTTGGCCTTGATAACATAGAGACCAGATTGTATCTCAGCAGTTCCAGTTGTCTTCTTCGAAATCATGTCCTGAAACACACAATAAGTGGGAAAAAATTTAGACACACATTTTTTATCAACTGTGGGGTTAGAGTTTTTAAAATAATGACAGTACCACACACCCTGTGACTTTGGATAGAGAACCATCTGCAATTTTGACATTATAGTGACCTTGACATAGCGCAAAGGTACTAAGTACCCTAGCATCACCTGTCATTTGGTCAGTTGCACCTAAATCCACAATTTAAGTACTTGAGACCTCGTTTTTTACATTCAAAGCAGTGGAAAAGGTACCTTTAGTAGCAATACACCCGGCACTAACTATAGAGGCATTTAAATCAGAAACCATTTTCTGCAGCTGATCCAATTGCTCCTGAATGCGTACAATTGAACCTGTTCCAACACCGTCATTCCCACTGGCCATGTAACCTTTGGCATCTCTATCCCCATTGTTCTTAGGTTTCCAAGGGTTTCCGTGAAGCTTCCATCCACTGTCCTTGAGATGATCTGGCCGTTTGCAATGCTCATACCACGGTCGGCCCTTCCTAGGCCGGTTGAACTTCCCTTCATGGACAGCCAATGCACTACCCTCTAGGTGTGTATTGTTGCTGTCAGAGCCGAGTATTACTTTCCTTCTGCTCTTCACGCACCACCTCAGATACAGTCTCTCAGAGAGTTGGTAAGGAGTTGATTGCCATAATTCGGCCTCTCACATTAAAAGTACGATTCAGCCCTAATAGAAGCTTGAAACTTCTTTTTTCTTAATACTTTTCCTGTGTGTGGCCTCATCTCTTGGATTTGTAAAAACTTCGTTCTTAAATATGTCTACCTGTTCCAATAATCTAGAGATCTTCGTGTAGTATTGAGTGATCGAGTCATCACCTTGACGCAGATCATGTAGGATTCCTTCTACTACAAACAACTTAGCCGTGTTATCATGAGTAGAGAAAGTCTCTTGTACTGCATCCCATATCTCCTTTGCTATCTCATACAATAGAAAATTTTCACTGATGTCGGCATTCATTGAGTTCAGCAACCATGACATCACCAAGTTATTATCAGTTTTCCATTGGCGATATCTTTTGTCTGCCTTGGTTGATTTTTGTATCTTTTCAGTCATGTACTCATCTTTTCCTTTGCCGCTAATAGAGATGAGGATCGATTTGGACCATTAAAGGTAGTTTTGCCAGTCAACTTGTGACCGGATATGAGAAATTGAGAGGATGTGTGGTCAGCTCCTCCCCTCCATTGTTGTTTGAGTTGACTGGGTTTGAACTAGAGACAACTTCTGAAGAGAATTCGTGATACATGCTGAGTTTTTAGGGTTTGTGGCTGCTGGAAATTATTATTATTTTTTTAGGGTTTCGGCCCTTGGAAAGGGTAGAAGTCGCTGCTGCTGAAATAGCAGTAAGAGGGTCTGAGGCTGTCGGAAAGAGTCTGAGGCTGCTGGAAAGTTTCTGATGTTCGGCCGGAAAGAGGTTAGGGTTTCTTAGGGGCCAGAAAGAGTTAGGAGATATACGGCTGGAATGGGTTAAGGAGATTAAGGTTTCGGCTGGAAAAATCTGGGTTTTGGCCGGAAAAAAGAATGAGATTAGGGTTTCAGGGGGAGGCTCTGATACTGTAAAGATTTTGAGAGAATAATTGTTATATTCAACTTTAAACAGAGTACAATATATACATATATATGAAAAAATCAATCCCTAAATACTCGGACTTCTACACATTTAATCATAAATTCTATTCTCTTATCAAAGAGTTGAAGGACTAAGGGGTCATAATTTGTGATTGAGGAATAATTTATGCTTTTGCTTTTTTACTACGCACATAGAAGTCAAATTGACATGCAATAACTGAATCCTACTCCAAGCTGGTTTGCTGCTCTTGTTAAAGAATAATGTTACTAAGGCTTATGTGTAATTCGGCTCCCAGAGTGTTGCTTGTCTAACTAGTAAATTAAAGATGATGTCTAGTTGTTAAACAAGTATCATCTGATCATATTATTTGAGGATAAGGTCGATCTATTAAAATTGCTGATCATATTATTTGAGCATAAGGTCGATCTATTAAATTTGTTTAGTATAGAGAACTTTACCCTAATTAGCAGTTAATGCAGGTTCAGTTGCTGATTTGAAATCTTGCTGTGGTATATGTTTATCTCTTTCATCATCGTATTTAATTTATTTCCAGCTTCAGCTGGAGATGAGGTTTTATTTTCCTAGCTTTGTTATAATCAAGTGATGGACTAAATCACTTATATTTTGTTGAATTATCTCTGCCCAAATTTTCTGATACTTGAATTTTTGGTTTTCTGGTACTAGATTATGATGAGAAGGCTGAAGATGCTGTTGATTACGAAGATATTGATGAGCAGTATGAGGGGCCAGAGATTCAAGCTGCAAGCGAGGAGAAATATTTGTTACCAGAAAAGGAATTTTTTTCTGAAGTTTCATTAACTACTTTGCAACCTACGACTTCTCTATTTGACGATGAAAATTATGATGAGGATGAGGAATTTGAAAAGGAACATGAAGTGGTGGATAAAGAAACTGAATTTGAAAAGGAACATGAAGTGGTGGATAAGCAAACTGAAGTTTCAACAGTACCTTTATCAGGTTTAATTTTGTTTTGCTTACTCTTGTTTGATGTTTTATAATGCCTAATCATAAATATTAGATTCATCTCTCTCTCTCTCATGTATTTAAATCTTTTAGAGAAAAGGGGGAAGGCTGTGGAAGATGTTCGTATTTACATAATTATTTCTGCTATTTTTTAGTTCACCGTCCTTCGTTGCTTTTTAGTGGTTGATTTTAGATCTTTTTTTTTACTGAACACCTCATACATAAGTTTGGAGTTTGTATTCTCCTAAGCTTAAGGAAAGATTAGTGATTCAAGAATTACATGTATTAATGTGTTAAATAATAATCAGGTGCTTGCTGCATCAGGGCCTAAGGTCTTAAAAGAACATTACTGTTGTCTAATTTGCTTTTATGGTTATAGGTTCTGTGATAATTTAGGTTATGGTATATTGGTGATGTCTTGAAATATTTAATTTCAAGGGTTCACTTCATACTCAATTACAACTTCTGTGAACTTCTGATCTTTGTCATTTTTGTTATTTAAGCAACGCTTCATCCACATTTCATATTCTGTTCATTAAATTATGTGTTGGATCTTAAATGGCTATAAATTAGTATAATACCCTTGATAGCATTTATGTACGTTACTTTATGTTTAACATGTCTGTTATTAAGTGATGTTTCTTTCTTCTTTATTTTCAACAAGGATATCACTATTATCGATTATTGGCCGTGTTATGCAGTGATATATATAGGAGGATTCCGAAACACCTCCAGAGGTTTGACTAAAATCGAAAACAATACTTTTTGTTTGGAATTAAAAAAAAAAAATAACCCATGGCTGTTAACCAAAAACCCTGGCTAGGATGTTTTTACTTGATTCCAAAATTGTAGAGATGTTTCTGATTTTGGTTAAACCTCACTGATGGAGTGTGTGTGTTTGGGATTCGGGGGCCCTTTTTGCTTTTCTTTCTGTTAATATGCATTCTGGTTTGGTGTATTTATGATTCAAGTCTCTCTTGTATTTTGCCCCTCAATTAAATTCAAAAAGAAAAAGGAGGATATTAACAACTCTTCATCAAGTTCACTTCTTTCTTTTTCTTTGTTGAAATTTAATTTAAAAGTCAAATGAGGATGCGAGTATGCAGGGACCATTTGGCAAGGCTCTGAACTAATCTGTTTGTGGATACTGTATTCTGGTTGGTTATTGAGTATTTAGTCAACAAAACTCATCGCTGGCTCATGATTCTTCTTTTTCCATAAATTCCCTGTTTGTTGTTTGAATGACTTTTGTGTAACTCATTCAGGTGAGGAGGGTGAGTGTGTGGCAGTTCTGCAAGGAGAAAAATCTATAGAGGATGAGCAACAAGTTGGTTCTTTGGGTACTGAAGAAGATATGGCAGTAGAGGGAGAAGATTTTAATGAGGTCAGTAAACGATCTGCAGTTGTCCCTTAATTTTTAGAAAGCATCACCTGCGCCTCTGGTTAATTGGATAGGTTCCATGCAATTTATTCTTTCGACTTATATGACCTGTTTAATCAATAGGTTATGCAAGCCATGTTGTGTTACCTATTCAATATGCATGTGGTGTTTATCTTCAACATAAGTATTTAAACTGATCGTGTTCAACATGACATATAAATATATATTTTGTTCTTAAAATTGTTTTTGGGTCTGTGGGGCCATGGCTCTCCCAGCCCCAATGTAGTCCACTTTTTGGGGATTGGATATATTTCATGTGAATTACTTGTCTTGACATGCATGGCCTCTTTAATAAAGGGGCTATGCAAGTTGTATTGTGTTATTTTTTAATTACATTACATGATTTGAACTGACATAAATCTCTATTATGCTCAGATGCCCCTATTTCAAAATAGATTGAACATGAGCCACCACCAAGAATTGTTCACTCTTATTGGCAATGCCTAATTAGTTGCCTCTTGCCAGGATCGCGTCTTCATCACCGTGGTTGTCACCTCAATCTTTATTTTTGTAGGACCACTATAAGTCTCAATAGTAATTGATCAATTACTTATGTATTTCTTAATAATTAGTACATTCACTGCTGCTGCATCTAAAATAAATCAGTAATAGTACAGCCACAGTACTGCTGCACCTTTGGTACTGCCGCTTCCATTATCAATATTCAGTATTGATATGACCACTACTGACATAATAACCAGTGTTGCCACCATTATACTTTTCCCATTGTAATCATTACCTTCCTTGCCATGTCTGCCACAACCTCCTATTGCGGTGAATGGCTTACCCACCACAATTGCCTCTTGACTTATGTTGCACTGCCACCACTTTAACTGCCATACTTCATTCTGCTGTTAACTATTATGGCAATACCAACATTGTCACTGCTGCTTCCTACAGTTGTGAACACCTTAACTACCATTATTGTTACATTTACCAATGCACTTTTGTTCTTCTTTTTGTCATTAAAGGTCTCTTAACAGTATCTTCTGTTTGTGAATCCAATGAAAATGACTTTCTATTTATATAGCACATGATGCCACTGCAAATTTATCTTGGTATATGATGGTATATTTTGATTCAAGTAATGAAGTTAATCGATCTGTTCTCTGAATGAGAACCATATACAGGTATTTTGATAGCAGGAATCTATATATACCAACATATTTAAGTATTGATCATTAGAAACTTCATCTGCCGTGTTTATATGTAACTATAGGTACGAGAATTATTCTCATGATATGGGGACAAGTTTCTGATGGTAATGTGTTTGACAGCAGAAATCTATGTATACCAACAGATTTAAGTATTGATCATTAGAAATTTCATTTGCGGTGTTTATATGTAACTATAGGTACGAGAAATTTTCTCATGATATGAGGACAAGTTTTTTATGGTAATGTGTCAGAGAAGCTGCTAAAATTGGCAAAACTAGCTTTCTTTCCTATAATGTTTTTTGTGGCAAAAGTAGTCATATAGTTCACATTATCTGCCAGGTTGTTTCTTTGATGTACTTATTGCCAACTGACCATAGAACCTCTTTTCCTACTATGATATGATTTCTGTGTATTGTAAAGTGTAAATACGTTTGTATTGTAAGAAATGCTCCATTTTCTTGAATAAAATCAAATAGGTTGGGAGTGATTGTCATTCATATCTTAAGTGTGAGCTGGTATAACTGGATGGCTTTGAGGGAACTCATTTGAAATTTGCATTTGTTGCTATAAAAATCAGCAGGTGCTTGCTGATATACTGAAAGAGCCATTAGATGAACAAGTTTCCACACCGCTTCCAGTTTTGTGTGTAGAAGATGGGTCGGTGATCTTGCGTTTTTCTGAAATATTTGGTATTCATGAACCTTTGAAGAAACGGGGAAAAGGAGACCAGAGGTATTACATTCACAGAGGTATGTGGTCTTATTGGTCTTATTATCTGACTTTTTGTCCTCCGGCTTCAATAATTTATTGAATTGGTGTAGCTATTTTCTGTCAACTGATATTCATAGTTTTTCATCACCTATTTCCTTTGTTAATTATCTGCCTCTCTTGCCATTTATCGTTTCAGATAAATACAACATTATGGAATTTTCCCATCTTGTTGAAGAGGATGAAGAGGCATATCTGAAGGGATCTGTTAAATGTTTTTCTTCTATACAGGCACATAAAGTTCAACATGATATCTCCTTTCTTAGTGATGATAGCTCAGAATTTGCGAAATTTGGTGTTGTCCAAGATGCTCTCCCTATCTCTGATGAGCAAAGTAAGGACTCTTTTCTTAGTGCAGAACCCATGAAAGAGGACTTAACGGTAAATCTTTCTGTGGGACGGCAATCAATGTTGAGTCCGGAATTCTTCCCTCTTGATCAGAATGACTGGGAAGAAAAGATCCTCTGGGACAATTCTCCTGCTGTGAGTGACAATTCATTGGAGAGTTGTGAAATCGCTGAACCTGAAATGAATACTGCTCTTATTAGGGAAACAGAACTTGAGTCTGGACAACATAATGCGCTTTCTATGAACCCAGATGAGAATCATAATATTGTTATGCCAAATACTCTTGTTTTGTTGGATCCTTTTGGATCAAGAAATTCTACAGAGCACACAGATTGTGTATCCACAGAAAGTAAGTGCCACCCACAGCTTTTGAGGTTAGAATCTCGGTCGGATATGGATAGTCTTAATAATGATGTGAGGGGGGGTAATGTTGCAGTAGAGCTTTGCCAAAGTGATGCTGTAAAGCAATTTAACAAACTTACATTGCAAAATAGAGACATGATGGAAGGATCATGGTTAGAAAATATTATATGGGAACCAGGGGAAGCTGTTGGAAACCCTAAGTTAATTCTTGATCTTCAAGATGAGCAGATGCTGTTTGAAATTTTGGATAACAAGGATAGTAAACATCTTCAGCTTCATGCAGGAGCCATGATTGTAACTCGATCTCTAAAGCCAAACAGTGCAGATTCTTTTGAGCTACCAGGTCATAAATATCAATCTGACTGGCAATTTAATATTGCTAATGACAAGTTTTATATGAATGGGAAAATTTCTCAGCAACTGCAATCAAATCCTAACAAACGCACAGCTCATGGTATTAGAGTTCATCATTCTGCACCTGCACTCAAACTGCAGACGATGAAACTGAAGTTGAGCAAGTAAGGATGATAGCTATATCTTCTGCGCGTCTCTTATCTTATTGCATGGTTTACAATTCTCCGTTGATCTCTATAACTAGGTTAGTAATGAAAAGGAGATGTCTGTTATCGATCTAACTGGTTTATGCTCCTGTAAACTACTTTATGACTTACATTGAGTTTAATTAGCGTGCTATTTCTATTTTATCTGGTTTTCCTTTTCCAAGCTACCTAGAAACAGCAAAATCATATGATATTTATTCACAGGGAAACTCCCTTTCCTATGGTATAATGCAATCTCTTATATAGACTCTCTTATATAGAATCCTTTGTAACTTCCTTCCATTCGGTTAATATGTTGAATGGACTTTGAGCTATAATTATTGTATACAGATGAATATAGGTGTTAGGTTATATGATTCTACATGCTCTAGTCGGTCATTTTCTCGTCTTCTATATGATAGGCTCTTATTTATTTATTTTTTGGTTGGTGGGTGTCTCATTATGGGCATCTCACTCATTTGGATAATGAGCATATCTCGAGTAACACAATGGTTCTTTAGGGCCTTTGTTCCTTTACTTACTCAGGGTACCACTCTTTGTGTTTTATTATTATTATTATTATCATCTTTGTTTTAACCATTTAATCCCGTTGTAATACTATACTATTTCTTTTATCTACTTCTTGGAGTCTTTTATGAGAAACATCTAATCAATATTTATATCCTTGCTTCTTTCTAGCACCTTTATAGAAGAATGCATGTCATTTTATCTTGGAAAAAAAAAAAAAAAAAGGCTATACTTTTCATGTGGTCAGTGCCAACAAATTTTCCATCCATTGCTAACCAAACTATAAGTTCTTTCTATTTTCCATGACTGTGATCCGACTTTTGTCCCTTAATCCCTCAATATTCGAGACTTGAGGTCTAATGCCATCTCTATTTTATATGTTTGGAAGACAACCTGTTTTTCTTTTATTATCATTTTGACATTTTCCCAATATTCCAGACTTCATGCCTTATGGTCTGTTCCAATCCTTTGTGAACATTGACTTATATTACTCTGTACTCCCTTGCATCCTCCTGGCATTCTCCGTTTGCCTGAAGACTTGATTGAATGATTTAGCTTGTAAAAAGTTAGTATCATAAGCATAGTTGATCTATTATTATCTTTCCCATATTTGCTAATTCAGACTACAAAGCTAAAAACTGATTCTCCGGTCACTTTTGGAATGTCTTCTAAAATGAATGCAAACTTACTCTACTCAGGCTTTCTATCTGTTAGCTTAAAAGCTACCGTAGTGAGTGGATTATTATGGGAATGATGAGCTAAAAGTATGAGGGGAACCTGTGTTAGGATTCGTCCACCTTCAGCATGGTTAACTTAGGAAGTCCATGTAGTCTGGAGTCTCAAGTCTGGTTTTCACTAGTATGCGCCTGAATAATTGGCCCTGGCTTAGCTTCTGTCATTTCTCAGCCAATGGTACCAAACTCTATGAAGAGTTGTATATTGGTGTTGCAATTATTTTAATGCCTTATCCTTTTGAAATCTTACAGAATTCTTTGTTTATATGTTTGAGTTGGGGTGTTCCTAGTTTTTTGCAAAAGATTTTTTTTATCTCTTTTATATATTTTCAATTATGTTCATGCTGTTAATTTTGCTTATTTGTTTATTATGTATTCAGTACTCAATAATTACTCTGTTGACTTTAATCTACTGTGTTGCAGTAAAGATATAGCTTATTTTCACCGGCCGAAAGCTTTATGGTATCCCCATGACAATGAGGTGGCTGTCAAAGAACAAGGGAAGCTGCCTACACAAGGTCCCATGAAAATTATAGTAAAGAGCTTAGGTGGAAAAGGAAGTAAACTGCATGTGGATGCTGAGGAAACTGTCTCTTCTATAAAAACAAAAGCTTCAAAGAAGCTAGGTTGTCATTTTCTTTCCCACGAATTTTCCATTCTATATGTGTAATCATAATTAGATTATGTTTCATGTCCTGAACAATTGGTGATTTTACTGAGTGGAGTTAAAGATTTTTGAATTTGTCCAGAAGGGGAAGGCTTAACTGACACTATTGTTCTTATAGATTTCAAGCCAGCAGAACCTGTGAAATTAATTTATTTGGGAAAGGAGCTTGAAGACCATAAATCTCTTGCCGATCAAAATGTTCAGCCGAATTCCTTGCTTCATCTTGTTCGTACAAAAATACATTTGTTGCCAAGGGCACAAAAGCTTCCTGGTGAAAATAAGTCTTTGCGCCCTCCTGGAGCTTTTAAGAAGAAGTCTGATCTTTCTGTGAAAGATGGCCACGTCTTTCTGATGGAGTAAGTGGCATTCTTTTTTGTTTGATATCTCTTTCTCTTGTCTGTTTATCATTATAATCTTCCTAAATGGGTAGAAGCCATGCATAGAACTGATCTAACTGCATGAATTGTTTCTCCTTGCGTCATGCCACTGAACCTTTTTTTTTTTTTTTTGAGATATAAAAACTGATGAAATTGTATCAAGAATGCGTCACATTTTTGTGTAGGAGGATATCGGTTTGTGGATGGTTATCTACTTGTTATGCAATTCAATAGCGTATATATTTTCACATACATACATGCATATAAACATGTTTATAAAATTTATAGGTAACAAATGTTTGTAATCATTTAATGTGAACATGTAATTACTTAAGACTGACAACTCTAGACTATTAGTTTGATTAAAATTTATCATTTTCATTAAGATATGCCTGGAGTGACAAATGAGCCACTATGGTCTTCCTTCTTGTGTCTGGATTTTTTAAGTAAAATGATGCTGAGAACAATTTCCTCTCTCTTTTTCCTTAATAACTGGGGGAGGGTTGAGAGAGGAGTAGAGTAAATGGCGAATATAAATGCTTATTCATACATGCAGATGCACAGATAGACTGTCACGCTCACAGTTGAATTGATGATGCACATCCTTTGTCTTGAGATGTAGGGAAGCTTCCTTTTGTATTACGTATTTTGCCTGTGTTTAAGCACATCTTGTGCTCTGGTTTTATAAAGGGTAGCTAGTTTCAATTATACATCATGATTGTAAAGCTGATCTGAAGAGAAGGAAATACGTTGGTGGCTCAAGTTTATTAATTTATTATGATTCAAATGTTTGATCAGTACATGGCTAATATGTTGATGTGTTGCCCAAAGAATTGTTATGTACATTCATTGCTTCCATTGCAAAACATAGGATCCGGTAAAGGAAAATAGACAGTAAGTCATGTGATAAGTTAATATATATGACATAATCATGGATCATTTGATATATTGGTAATGTTTGAATTGAGTTATTAACCCTTAGAAGAAGTTAGAAGAGAAGCATTGTAAGACTCCCTCATGAGTAGCAATGGAGTGCATTTCCAACCAACCGACTTAGCTTTTCATTCATTTCTGAATGTAATAAAAGTTTCCTTTGTATAGGCTGGGGATCAAGAGAATTTCAGAGAACACTCAATTATTGTATCTCTTTGCAGGTATTGTGAGGAAAGGCCTCTACTGCTGAGCAATGGCGGAATGGGTGCAAGCCTATGCACTTATTATCAAAAATCATCCCCAAGTGATCAAGTCAGCACGTTGTGCAATGGAAACAGCAGCTTGGGGAATTCTCTGATACTTGAGCCTGGTGATAAATCCCCTTTCCTTGGAGACATAAAAGCTGGTTGCATTCAGTCATCTCTTGAAACAAACATGTATAGGGCACCTGTATTTCTGCATAAGGTGGCATCAACTGATTTTTTATTGATCCGATCTGCAAAGGGAAAGATTTCTATAAGACGCATTGACAAAATTGCTGTTGTTGGACAGCAGGTTTGTTATAGCTTAGTCTTCTACTGCATCCATCCCTATGGCCCATCTAATTTTATTGTGAATGTGTGATAGTGAGGGTTTCATCAAATTTCATGTAATTTAGTTCAACCTGAATAAAGGGCTACATGTTCTATCAACTTAGGTAAATGTTGACTTGGTGATCGGTTATATAGCGGGACTTATATATCTCAAAGTACACTTACATACATTCCGTAAAATTTGGAGACTTCATGCATTCTAGATGGTTTTCATTTTCGCTGCTATTGAGGGAGAAAATGAGTCATGTTTGAATAAATCATGTTTATGTTTATGTTCACAATTACTTTCTCTGATATGCTGTTCAACCACTACCTGATTTTGTTCTTATTTGATTGTTTAAATCTGAACAGTGATGTATGTCTGGTAGACACTCAGTTTGGCAATCTGACTGTTCAAGGGAGTTTTCTGTAACAGTTAAAAAAAAAAAAAAAAAAGAGACCAATTTGATTTTACTTAAGCATTATATTCTTTTCATTTCTTGAGCAGTATTACCAATTTGATATGGAAATTTATGAATTCAGTATAATTCTGAAATTTTTCTAATTTCAATATTAATTTATTATTTCTTGATGATTGGTTTTTGCAGGAGCCCCTCATGGAGGTAATGTCTCCTGGATCAAAGAATCTTCAGACTTATAGCATAAATAGACTGTTGGTGTATGTGTACCGTGAGTTTTCTGCTGCTGGAAAACGTGGCTTGCCTCCCTGCATTGGTGTAGATGAGTTGTCTGCTCAGTTTCCTAATCTGTCAGAAGCAATAATCCGGAAAAAAATGAAGGAATGTGCATTTTTGCGGGTAATCTTGCTTTCAATTGTATTCGTAATATTTTTCACTCGAATAATATATGTTTGCGTGGATATCCCACTTTTTGCTTTGACGGAGCATGGTTATGCCAACTTTTTGTAACTGTTTTATTTTATTATTTACTGACATTTTAGCTTTATATGCATATGCAACCTATAGAGGGATGTTAAGGGAAAACAGGTTTGGTCCATGAAGCGCACATTCAACATTCCATCTGAGGGTGATTTGAGAAAGTTGGTGTCTCCAGAGCATGTGAGTTCCACATATTCCAGATCCCTTGTTAATTAGTTGTAATATATTTTCAACAGTGGGACGTTTTTCCTGTGTAAGTGTGGAACATATTTGTTTCCATAAATTGATGACACAAGCTTTCGGAATTGCATGATAAGAGAAGTCATTTGCAGTAATTGAATTGCCCTATTGATATTATCAGATTGGTAAGAAGTAATCATTTGCATGAATTGAATTTCTTCGTACTTGGTTTCAGATAATGGTTGTTGCCATTAATATACCAGAGTGTAATGTTAGTTGTCGTATAGCTGAAAATGGGAGCAATGGGCCATGTCAATCACAAAATTTGTTGGCTCAAGAAGAAGTGGATTCGGTGTATTTAGGTTCTGCAATTGCTTCTGCTGGTCAAGTTTTGTATTTGTTAGGCCAAATCTATTAATTACCAGGCTTAAGGTGACTGTCCCTTGACTTCAGTTAGTATCACTCATCCTGCTGTTGTCAGTTGGTGCTCGTATTGTAGCATGGTATCCTTCATGTTATGTAGTGGTTAAGTAGCTCTATTTTATTTTGCTCCTCTTGACTTTAATGTCCCTTTAATACAGTTATTAAGGTGTTGGGGATTGGTTTGGTTCAAGGTCATTACTATTTCCTTTTCTGTTTGCGGTGTGTCCGTCGGTCACCATCTCAGTCTGCATTTGAGTTGTTAGCTAGATGTAGTTGTGCTGCTTGGGGAGCAGTTTTGTTGTGCTTGCAGTGATTCTTTTAGAAGCAACAGAGTAGGGTGATTGATTGGTGACAAGACAGAATATCAAAATGGGATTTTCAAGGACTCTATTTGGTTGGCTTCTAATTTAAATTTTCTGTCTTTGTTTTGCAGCCCTTTTTCCAGGCTTTCTTTACTTGTTAACCTTTAGTTTACTACATTATTCCGTTAAAATTTTCTTTTCTATTTTTTTTTCTATTTCTTGATGAACTGCCCATGTTTCAGTATATTTTTTTATTTTTTGCTGTTTTTCTATTAGAATTAGGTAAAATAATAAAATTAATATCATTTATACAAGGCAGGAAATGAGTGAAAATTCTAGTTCTATTTTCCTCGGTGTGAACTCTTAATTTAACTGAACGAATCCACAGGTTAAATGTTTCAATGATGGATGAAGGTCCGAGGACATTTGGTGTTATGCATGTATTTTTGAGTGATTTACTTGGCTGCATCTTTTGTCTTGTATAGTTACTATCGAATCAGGTAATTAGAGAAAAAAAAAAAAATTAGAAAAATATGTTTCTAGTTGATTATAATCCTGCTGTCAGCAGGAAATGGCTGCATTCGGACAAAGAGACCTTACGCAAAACATGTTTTTGTTTTTAGCTATGCATTATTGCCATATGTATAGTTTCCTCATTACACTTTCTTTGCTCCCATTTGGCTTAGGTGTGCGCGTATGAAAGTATGCTAGCTGGCCTGTACCGGCTCAAACATTTAGGTATTACGCAGTTAACTCTTCCTGCTAGCATTTCATCTGCAATGAGTCAACTCCCTGATGAAGCAATTGCCTCTGGCTGCTGCATCGCATGTTCGAGAGGGAACTACTGATAACTCCATGGAATCTGAGCAGCAATTTTGTTGCTTGTACAAACCAGGTAACCTAATCTTTCTGTTCCAAAAAAACAAAGTAAACTAATCATTCTAATGGTTGAGAATTGTGTCCTTGTGTCTGCGCACATGCAATTATTCTAAAATACAAGGCAAAATTTAGGAAAAGGCATATTAAAATCATAAGGTTATGTCGTTCTCTGTCTACTTTTTTTTTTGCCTTTGGGACAGAGCTGTTTGCCGATATTTAATTTATGTTCTGTCACGGTAAAAGGTATTTAATTTATCTACTTCTAGTTGTGGTGTGTTAGATTATGTTTGTATGTGGATTCAGGTGTGCTTGTGTGTATTTGGATCCACACAGCAACTTCATATCATGATGTACTCTTTGTTTTCTTGTGGCTGTTGGAATTTTTTTGATTTTATGATTTATATTATGTTTGACTTTTTGATTATGATCTATTGAGTGCTGCACCTATTATTCTTTCTTTATTATTGTTGTTATTTCTCTTTTTAATTGTTTCTTAGCATTTTATTCACCTTCTTATTTCAGGATAGAGAAAATATTGAGCGTTTGGAAATAACTGGGGTTGGTGATCCATCTGGCCGGGGCCTTGGATTTAGCTATGTCCGTGCTGCTTCAAAAGCACCTGTGTCAAATGCTATGGTGAAGAAGAAAGCAGCTGCAAGTCGAGGAGGCTCCACTGTTACTGGAACAGATGCTGATCTTCGTAGATTGAGCATGGAGGCTGCACGGGAGGTGTGTTGTTTTTTCTTACAAAGAATTATAATCACCTTATGGTGATAATCATAGTTTTTGCTCTATTTAAAGTTAATTATTTTTTGAGCTGAAGAAGCTGTACATCAAGGGCTTATTTAATTTCAAAATCTCAACAGGAAGGCATATGAATTTCTCTTGTCAAAAGTCAAAAACACTTTCCAGCTATTTATCAAATAAAATGTAATTTAGAGGCATCTGCTCGTCTGTCAGTTACCTCTATTCAGAAATTGTACGATAGACGTGACAACATTCTTCACTTTTTGGGTTAAGTTGTTTTGTGGGTAGGAGGATGGCTACTCCTGCTATTATGCTTAGTGTTCCTTCAGACCATACAAGAATAAATGAATTTTGCCTAAATAGTGCTTAAGATGTTATGATTGGAATTTTTGTTATATATAATATCTGTGTGTAATTGAAGTTTCACAGCATGAAGATTCTTTTTAATGTACGGTCATATGTTCATGAATTGCCTCTGCTTGTTCACAAGACATAAGAGGCAGGGTGCTCTGGAAATTAATGTTGATGAAATGTATTTGATTTGGATTGTTCCTTGGTGATATATGATATATAAAGGGAGTTGAAAAATAAATGGTTGGCTCTTGCCTATCAGCTTAAGTTTTTGGGGTTTATTATATTTAACGGTATTAGAATCTATTTGATTGTGAGGTCGTGTATCTGGATCCTGGAAAAACCGCACATTCTATAAATTAAATTGTGTTGGTGTTCATATATGGATCCATGTGTTTGTTTCTGTCGTTTTGCATCCATGTAAATCTATTAATGAAATTGGGTTATGCACTTGATGGAACTTGTTAGGAATGAAACTAGTTGTGATCTTTCTTGTAAGCTTTTGTAACTGATGGTATTTCAATAATGAGGATAGACACCACCTCTTTTTTTAAGTTTTGGAAAGAAGGTGGGAGAGGAAAGAAAGACTGCTATACTCCAGTACCTCCGTATAATTGCTTACCTTAATTAATTTGATAGCTAATTAGAGCCTGAAATGCTGGGAATGCTTAGGATCAGCAAATAAATCTCAGCATAATTTATTTATTTAGTTATTATAAGAAACTTCCTATAAAGTTTTAAAAAGTAATATGTCCATGCAGGAGGCTAAATTCTTTTCTTTTCCAGATAAATGGTTGAAAGATGAGAGTATGTTTTCAGTTTTGAGATATAAATAAATAAAGATGGTTGCAGTGTTGTTTTTGTTTTGCATGAACCTGCTGGAAAATTGGCTAATATGTATACTGAATCTTTGCAGCCTCTAACTGTTCCTTTGATATCCAGGTTCTCCTTAAGTTCAATGTTCCTGAAGAAATGATAGCAAAACAGACAAGATGGCATCGTATTGCTATGATACGCAAGCTTTCAAGTGAGCAAGCTACATCGGGAGTCAAGGTTGATCCAGGAACTATCAGCAAGTATGCACGTGGACAGAGAATGTCCTTTCTTCAGCTACAGCAACAGACCAGAGAAAAGTGTCAGGAAATTTGGGATCGTCAAGTTCAGTCTCTTTCAGCTGTTGATGACGATGATGAAAATGGAAGTGATTCGGAAGCAAATAGTGACCTGGATTCCTTTGCTGGGGACCTAGAGAATTTGCTCGATGCAGAGGAATGTGAAGAAGGGGAAGAGAATAACTATGAATCAAAACATGACAAAGCAGATGGTGTTAAGGGGCTTAAAATGAGAAGGCGTCCATCTCTAGCACAGGCAGAAGAGGAGATTGAAGATGAAGCGGCTGAAGCGGCTGAATTATTCAGGTTGCTCATGGATGGTATGAATTATTTGGTTTCTAAGTACTTATTCTTGTAAATTGCAAAGAGTTATTGTTGGCTTGTAGGCTCTGAAGTGTGTTCAAAGCAACCTACCCAACCCCCCACCCTCAAACCCAACTGTTTGTTTGCATGCCTGCTATCACTTCAAATAAGCTTTATGAAAGTTGATGTTCGGTTGAATTTTATTTTTGGGCTATAGCAGTATTTACATATCTTTAACTTAGAAAGTATCTGATACATGCAATTCTTGCTTTTCGAATTGGATTTTTTTAAATGAGTCATGGCACAAAAGTTAAGAAAAATGATGAAATCTGTAGAGGTTGAATCCTTTCCAGCATATTTGTTGGGCTACAACTAAGCTGTTAAATGGAATTTTTGCTGATTACTTCATATGGTCTAATGCTTGTTGGAAAATAATTTAGCAGTAATGTTATATGGTTGACCATACATTGTTTCTCAGATGATGAGGCAGAGCAGAAGAAAAAGAAGAAGAAAACAAAGGCTGTGACAGAGGAAGCTGGATTTGCTCCTGCCATGCAATCAATTTCTGGTCTTGAGATTGTAGAACGGGTTAAGAAGCCAAACAAAATAGCTAAACAAATTAGTACATTCCAACCGATTGGATCCTACACTGCAAATGAAAACTTTAGAGATCCAAAGGAGGTAAGCATGATTTAACACAGTTATTTTCTTCAGTTATTTGTATTTTGTAATTCTGTTTTGTTACACCCAGGGTTAATTTTTGTCATTATGCAATATCTTTGTGCAGCATGTGAAAGGTAGGTTCGTTTGTGGGTATCGCTGACTGTTGTATTCTCTTTGGTGGCAGGACGAGAGTTTAACTATAAAAAGAAATGTGTCCGGAAAGGTGAAATCAATGAAAAAGAATGGTGCAGGACATGTCGGTCAACTTAAGAAACTAAAAATATTGGGAGATAATGTTAAGGTAATTGTCCATTATTATTCTTTTTCTTCTTTTCGAAGATAATATGTATTTCAAATACAAATGTATGAATATTTATTTATTGTTTGTATGTATTTATGAATGAATTTATGTATATATACCTTTTTATATATGATTACATAAAAAAGAACGAAACAATATCACAATTTTTGCAACTGGTTTGAATGCGTCACAAGTAATGTGTTTGTCTTCTTCAATTGATGCATCATGTGGATTATCCTTTGTACCTGAACTAGGGAAAATGTCCCATGTCTCACTGTACAATTTTGTGAAATGTGATTGCCGTGCTGAGCCTAGTGGAGATTGAAGAAAATGATATAGAAGCACGTTCTGAAACCAGGGTCTAATATTAATTTATCAAATACACAATAGAGGGATATAAGATTCTTCCTCGTGGTATCATTCTAGCTGGCCCTCCTGGTCACAGCGACCAAAGGACCCAAGTCGTCATGGTTTCCCTGCATGGCAGAATAATATGTATTTCCTTGACAGTTTCTATGAGTATTTAGTAATTTCAACCTCTGTACTGTACTGCCGTCCAATGCTTTAACATAATGGAGCAAAATTAAAGGGGTCTAACCTTCTTATATATACTCTGTCGTCCATAGTCTTTGAATTTGGATGTATACTGTGCTCCTGTCCTCCAAAGACATAATCCTTGCAAGTCGTCTTGCCTGACATGCCTGAGGCGCAGGCATGGAGCCTTAGGGCGCCTTGCGCCAGGGGCGTCTTTGATGACCATGTATAGGCTCTAAAAAAACTGTGTAGATAATAGATTTGAGGAATATGAAAATTTTGCTCATGGATATGTCATACAATTTAATACAGTCCTGTGTAATTGGGATTAAGACACAGTTGAGCTGTATTGTCCTAATGTTAGCTATGAAACTCAGGTTATTGTCTTTGACATTGATATATTCTTATTTTCAAATTGATTTGGTTGGATATTTACACTTTTTGGTGTAACCACTATACTATTAGTTGCTTGCTGTATGTAGCTGCACTGAAAGTTTCATTCACTGTATATTTTGTACTCGGAGATTACATGCTTTTTTCTGTTAAGGTCATCATAGGGTTCCTTTGGCTGCCCAAACCATCTTAAATTACTCTTCTTGTTCTGAAGCAGATTTTTAAGGAGAAGAAATCATCAAGGGAAAGTTTTGTTTGTGGTGCTTGTGGACAGGTGCGTAATTGTTTTAGCATAAAGTTCTGTGGTATTCTGGATTTTGTTGTAAATAATGATTGTTTGCCTCTCTCTTTACCAGTTTGGACACATGAGAACCAACAAAAACTGCCCCAAGTATGGAGCTGATCCAGAAACACAGCTTGAAATCGCTGATATAGAGAAAGCTTCAGGAAAATCTAATTCGTTGGATCCATCAAGCCAATCCCAGCTGAAAAATCTGAAAAAGAAGCTCATACCTAAGAGTGCAACAAAAATTGCTGTGGTTGAAGCTCCTGAGGATGAAACTCCTAGCACAAAGGCAAAAGTTCTCCCAGTGAAATTCAAATGTGGTTCTACCAATAAGCCTTCCGATAATCATGTTCTTGCACCCACACAAAGTTCTGAAAAACTGGTTTCCACTGATGTCCAAATTGTCAATAAATCTACTTCCAAGGCTAATAGACTTGTCGTTTCTAACAAGCTAAAACCTGTAGAAATGCAGTTCGAGTCTCCTAAGCCCTCTATTGTGATACGGCCTGTGGCAGATGTTGATAGAGGCCAAGTGGAATCTCATAAACCCTCTAGTATTGTTATAAGACCCCCAATAAACACAGATAGAGAACAAGTTGAAACTCCCAAATATCTCGTTATAAGACCCCCAGCAAATGCAGATAGAGAACAAGTTGAATCTCACAAGACCTCTATTGTGATACGTCCACCAACTGATAAAGATAGAGAGCACCCACAGAAGAAAATTGTAATTAAACGACCTAAAGAGGTTGTTGATCTGGACCGGGTCAGTCAGGATGGGACCCCATATCTTGAATACAGGAAAACTAAAAAAATTGTTGAGTTATCAAGCTTTGAGAACCGTGGGAAGCAGGAGAACTTGCTGTTGAAAAGTGAGTCCGCCAAAAGGAAAGCTAGAGAGGGGAAGAGGTTGTGGGAAGAGGAAGAGAAGAGGAGAAATGTGAAAAGATTGCGAGAAGAGAGGGCAAGGATGCTTTATGAGGAAGAAATGAGGGTGATTGAAGAGCGAGAAATGCTTGCTGAAGCTGAAATCAGGAGATATCAAGAATCTCTCAGAAGAGAAAGAGAGGAAGAAGAACGCCAAAAAGCGAAGAAGAAAAAGAAGAAGAAAAGGCCTGAAATTGTGGATGAGTATTTAGAGGATTACAGGGCAAGAAAAAATGAAAGAAGGATGCCAGAAAGAGACCGAAGTGCTAAGAGGAGACCTGTTGTTGAGTTGGCAAGGTATAGTGCAGAGCAAGCGCCTCCAACAAAGCGACGTAGAGGGGGGGAGGTACTCAGCTTGGTCATTCTTTAAAATTCCGTTAATCTTGATTGGTTCTTGTTAAAGATAGTTAAGCATTTTTAGTAGTGAAAATTTCTTAATTGAAAGTTCCCATGTAGTTTCTTCATTTCAAAAGTTAGGAAGGAAGTTTGAAAAGAGAAATTGATTGTCAAGGAAAAATTGCTGAATGAACTGTTTGATTTGAAATTACATGCAAAACTGTTCAGAGGGACATTGCACTCAAATCTCTAGGGGGGACATTTTAAATTGTCTATAATTCTAATAATTATCTTTCAGGTTGGTCTGTCAAACGTTTTGGAGCGTATCGTGGAGACCCTCAGAGAAAACACAGCGGTATCCTTCCTTTTCCTGAAACCAGTGTCAAAGAAAGAGGCTCCGGATTACCTGAAAATTGTAGAGCGTCCCATGGATTTATCCACAATCAGGGATAAGGTGAGGAGGATGGAGTACAAGGACAGGGAGGATTTCAGACATGATGTGTGGCAGATCACATTCAATGCACACATTTACAATGATGGGCGCAACCACGGCATTCCTCCGCTTGCAGATCAGCTATTGGAACTCTGTGATTATTTGTTGGACGAAAATCATGAGAATTTGTCCGAAGCTGAAGCTGGTATCGAGTCTCGAAATACTTAACTGGAAGAGCAGCTGTTGTTAGATTAAATTATTATTTGTTTTGTCTGGAAACTCCACTTTTTGGGAGTCTTCAGGTATTGTAATTGGCATCACCTGTTGTATATTAAAAATATAGTCAATATCCGTAAAAATAGCTTCAATAAATCATATAAAGAAGCCCGTATTTATACTTTTGCGGATGCATACTAATAATCTTGTATATTCTGATGAATAGTTAGGAAAACATTTGTATAAACTGCTTTAACATTAATAATACGAAGTCCAAGAGGAGCTTCAATTTCTGTTATTGTAATTCTGTTTTATCACTATCTGATATAAAACCCAAATGTGTTTGAAGAGGAAGAGAAATGGGCTGATCGAGGAGAAAAGAGGCAATGAAAATAATGCATAGAGTATTATTGAATTCTATTAGATAAAAAAACAAAAATACCTTTGTTATTATAAACCAAAATTCACTTAGTTGGTCAAAGTCTATGTCCTATTTTATTGTTAAACTCTTTTTTAATTATATTTTTTTAATAATTTAATTTGGCAATTCTAATTAAAGGTATTCAGCCTTTTTAAGAAATCACACATCGACTAAGAGAAGTAAAGGAGGAGTGAGGAGCTGAGTACAAAATAGGAAGCTTTGCCTCATATATTTGGCATTGCTAAGAAATCCCATATCAACTAAGAGAAACAAATGAGGAGTGAGGAGCTGAGTATAAAATAAGAAGTTTTGGCTAATTTTAACTCGTACCTTTCTCGGCCTTCTGGCTAAGATCAAGTGTAGTATCCGTTCTTATTAGTTTAATATCTAATAAGTGGGCCATTAGTCCACATGATATTAAATTAACTTTTAATTTCTTTTAGAATATTTTAATTTTTCAATTAATTTTTTTAAAAAATTTTTGGAATATTATCAAAAAACAAATTCAGAACCGGAACCGGAATTGGAACCGACATGAAACCGCTGGTTCCTGAACCGATACCCCATATATTACCTAATGATTAAGATTACTATGCAAGAATGCCTAAGTTAATCGGTTGACGATCATGCTAATCAAATATCTAAAATCCTCTCTCGAGACAAATCGAACTTATTCCACATATACTAATACCCTATCTCTCGATAGTTATCTAACTATAGGGGAATGCATTAACACATAAAATGACAGACCCCTAACCTACTATCTTACGCTAGGCGGCCTGCCGGCAACCCCATGGTAGCTTCCCGTCAAGGCTCACCCCGCTGAAAGGCTCCCGTGAAGCTAAACCGTTGCTTATACATGAAAATCTAAGTAATTATTTTATTTATTTTTATTTTTTTATACAAAATTACTTTATTAAAATTTTGGCAGCATAACGGCTGCATTATGAAATATTCTTATTACCTGCAAAACAGTTTAAAAGCACTTCTAAATATCAAATACTTTCTTCACTGCCCATAGGACTTCAGGTCTATTATAAAAATACAACACAAGTGAGCAAATCCGATTTTAAATAAAATATTCGGATACTAAACAAACATTACTTACTTAAAGTATTTTTCAAAATATAATTTTACACGAGTATTACAAATAAACATAATACATATTTCTAAAACAGTCACAGCAATGTCTGACTAGTCTTGTTGGTCCTGGGAGTCCCTGCAACATCTGCACCTGTACCTGGGAGGTTGGTTTATAAAACATAAAAATATAATGAGCTAAACGAGTTTAGTGAGTGTTAATGGGTTTCTAAACAATTTAATCTTTCTAATTAAACCTCCCTAAAAACTGTATTGAAAAGAATAGTAATCTATTTTTTGAAATATGAACTTAAATGAATAATAATAATACTTTCTATTTTATGAAACAATGTACTGAAATCTATTTCCTGCAAACTGTACTGAAATTTATTACATGAAAACTATACTGAAAACTGTACTGAAATCTATTTCCTGAAAGCAATATACTAAAATCCATAATAATAAAACTTTTTTCTGCTTTTTGAAAACAGTACTGAGATATATAGCATAATAATAAAACTTTTTATGTTTTCTTGAAAATTCTGAAATGAATAATAATAATACTTTTCTTGTTTCCTGAAAAACTGTACTGAAATACATAGTAATAAACTTATTTTGTTTCCTGAAAATCAATATACTGAAATCTGTATCCTGAAAATAATATACTGAAATCTTTAATAATAAAACTTTTATTGCTCACTGAAAACTGTGCTGAAATCTGTTTTCCTGAAAACTGTACTCAGTGGTGGTTATAAAATCATAGGAAATATCACTACTAAAAATCACCAACCAGTGATGGCCTATTCCTGAGAATACCCTAGGTAAGGTACGAGGAACCTCGGTTCGCATCGTATTGGGGTCCGGGATTCACCTATACTGGCCTCGGTCTAGGTTTGCCCCGCGATAATTTCTGCATCGCCACGTAGAAGTTAGCCCGCTAACTCAATATATACCCCGGAACGTGCAGAGGGCGATACACTGACAACTGATACACTAGCCCAATTGAATTTCAATATATATTGCCTACTTGGCAAATTCATGGTTAGCATAATACCCAACCCAAACCTATCATGCACGTCCAGGATTCTTTTGGTCGGTAACTGAATACTGATATCTGATTACTGAATACTAGGGATTCGTTATAGGCCAAAACTTATATTAAAATCTTTAGTTTATTTTCATTTCCAAAAATCATGGCTATATTTAAAGAATAAAATTATAACTTTCCATAAATTTACATAAAACATATTATCAAAATAACATGCACTTTTCATGAAATAGTCTTTAACACTCACTTGAAAATAATAACTTTCTATAAACTTGTATAAAACATATTATGAAAATAAAATGCACCTTTCATAAAATTTTAACACTCACATAAAACATCTTACTAAAATGAAATACACTTTACTTAAACTAGTTTAAACACTCACTTGAATAAAATCATAACTTCCATAAAATACACTACTTTAAACACTCACTTGATTAAAAATAATAACTTGCTAAAAATACACTCTACATAAAAATACTTTAAACGCTCACTTGAATAAAAATAATAACTTGCTAAAAATACACTCTACATAAAAATACTTTAAACACTCACTTGAATAAAAATAATAACTTGCTAAAAATACACTCTACATAAAAATACTTTAAACACTCACTTGAATAAAAATAATTACTTACTAAAAATACACTCTACATAAAAATACTTTAAACACTCACTTGAATAAAAATAATAACTTGCTAACAACATACTTTACATAAAAATACCTTAATTGAAATACACTTAGGACATCAATTCTATTAAGATTATCAAACACATATAAATAAATAAATGTATATAAAGTCATAACTAATTAAATCAAACTTGGAAACATACTAAAATACATTTCAATCAAAAACATAATTTTACACTTTTCCTCTCTTGGCCGACTTTCTCTTCTTCTTTTCTTTCTTAAATTCTTTTGATTTCTTTCATGACTTGTTCTTTATATACTCTTTGATTTTCCTTAACTTTTGCCCTTAAATTATTTTAAAAATTATAAGAGTACCATTAGTTAAAAATGTTGAAATTTGATTGGTTAATCTCTAATAGAACTTTAATGGTTAGTTGGTTTTCAACTAGTTTCATAAAAATCCACTACTTGACTTTTATTTTTCCATATACCTTACATTGATTTATCCACTTGTTCACCTCACATTAATCCACCTAATTACTTTCCATCACATTTAAAACACCAATTAAATTACATCATCTCATGTGTCTATAAAATTTATTATTTAGTTTCCAAAAATACCCTTAGTACTCTAAATTTATGGAAATCCTTTTTAGAAATTTCGAAACTTATAATTGAATTTCGTATACACTTTATGGAGCCTTAATAACCGTCCGAAACCGTTCCGAACATTTTTCGAGCCTTTAATACCCGTCCGAAAGCATTTCATAACTTTTCCGGACCTCCAAACACCTTTCCGAAAATCTCCGCATTCGTCCAATAAATTCCATTATAGTACCGTTAATACATTTAACATCCAATTTACTCATAACAAAGGCATATTTATGAAGGGAGTTTTAGAAAAGATTTTGATTATCGTATAACATACGGAATTGGGTTTCAAAAATTTTTCTTGTATTGAAAACCTTTTTTCAATTAGGAACGAGTTCCTGTATATATGCAGAAAAAGACTTTAGAAACTACATACCTTTTTCTTGATTTTCTTTTTTCTGATTCCTCGATCTACCACCAGATCTTCCAAGCTATGACCCGCGGTTTAACAACGTGTGTGTGGGCACGTCACAGCAAGAGATGGAGGTCACGTGAAAAGAACGCCGGCTGAATCCTGCAAAAGAGGGGAGAGTTAGAAATTTTTTTTTTTTTCTTTTCTTCTCTCTTTGGTGGCCGAATTCTCTTTCTTTTTCACTTGTGTGTTAGGTTAGGTTTTTTTTTCTAACTATATAACACTTATATAGTAGTCCTTTAGGGTTTTAGTTTGACTAAGTCAAAATAGGATTCTAAATCCCATTTATTTTTAGTCTCCCTAAAGACTTGAACCTGTGATGTTTTGGACTATTAAAATAATATAATTATTTTAATTCTTTTGTCCTAGTTATTATTTAATCACATGACTTCATATTTAATAAATAGAATTAATAATTCATAATTATTAATTTCTATTATTTTAGTAAATATTTAATTAATTAAATAATCACATTATTTAATTATTCTCTTTTATTTAAATCGCATTACTTTCGTAACACTATTAATTGGACCATCCAATTAATCTACCGTGACCCTCGTTACCAACAACCATAAGGGCTAGTAAGGGGACCTAATGGACCCACAGTTTTGAGCTCCAATAATACTTAGTAATATTAATTAAAACTCTTTAATTAATATTTCACGATTATTAACCTCGGAGTTATTCCACTAAAAACCCGAGGCTGTACTCTCAGAATTGTAGACGTGTTTATATAATCTGAAGTCTCAGTGTCCATTGATATAACTAATTGCATATAGTGTGATCCTCCACAAATAGTTCATAACTAGAGCTGGGTCATAAAGTCCGTTATACCCCTCTAGAAATATCTTTTCCTTTTCTAATGAATAATTAAATCCTGTCTTCCTCACAGAAGAAGGAGAGCGCTCATAATCGTTCAAGCCCCGAATTAACCCTTAAGGGAACTACTTATCTACTTCAATCAAGAAGGAGTGGATTCCACTATTGTGTTCAAACCTTCCTAGCCACAAGCCAAACCGCAACTCCAAGATACGGAAGTATTGGTCGAGATTCTCATCAACCTCACTCATGGTAAATCAAAAGCCACGATCCAACTTAAAGGAGTCGATAAGACACTTAGGATTAAGATCACCTATAAATAGCCATCGTTTATCGATTATATATGAATCTCATCTACTAACGGATCTTGGTGAGAGATTCATATAAATCGTGGCCCAGTCCTATATGATTTCATCATATAAGGTGCCTCTATTCTCATGTTAACTACATGAGCGGTTTACGATAAGACCACCGTATTTTTCAGAATGGACCGCAGCAGTAGATCAATCACAAATAAAGTACCCAGCTTTGTTCGCTCTCTACAGACTCCTTAGATTGCATGTCTCAAAATGAATCCTCTCTGTATATGACCATCATATACTTATTATGAGATTACATCTTGCAATCTATGATGTTCTTGCACAATACGATTGTATTACTGAATATAAAACTTTTACAAACTTGAATGATAATCTGAATAATTCTTTTTATTTTCTTTAACCATTTACAATTACAAGCTTTAGGGCATAAATCCCAACAATTTATTCCCATGTGTATTGTATAATAAATTCTAGAAAAATATATTACAATACCTATACATGTACAGTACAAACTATTGGGAGGGTGTATTACAATTTCTTTCCCCCTTATAAAATTTCGTCCTCGAAATTTATACAATCTACCTACAAAAAGATAAGGATATTGATGGCGCATCTAATTTTTCGGTCCCCATATAGTTTCTTCCACGTGACGGTTCTGCCACAAGATTTTAACTAAGGGAATGACTTTATTACGTAGAACTTGTTCCCTATGATCTAAGATCTGCACTGGTTTCTCCTCATAAGTCAGATTTTCCCTTAGTTCTACCGGCTGATCCTTAAGTACATAAGTAGGATCTGGAATATATTTTCGGAGTATGGACATGTGGAACACATTGTGAATCTTTCATAGCTCTAGTGATAATTCAACTTATACACTATTGGTCCAATACTGTTTGAAATCTCATATGGCACGATATAGCGTGAACTCAACCTACCACGCCTTCTGAATTTCAATACACTTTTCTAAGGAAACTTTTAAGGAATACCTTATAACAAATTTCAAACTTTAGATCTCTATGACAGTTATCCGCATAACTCTTCTGTCTATCTCTCGCTATTTTGAGTGTATCTTAGATAAGATTAGGGTTTCCTTTCACCTACTTCATCCCAACATATAGGAGTTCTGCACTTCCTACTGTATAATACTTCATATGGGGCCATACCTATGCTGGTCTGATAGCTATTATTATTATAGGCGAACACCATCAATGTAACATCCCGGATTTCGGATAATTAATTTTATATATGTGAAAATAAATTTTGTGATTGGAAGGGGTGTAAATGTAATTAAATGTATGTTTATTTTTATGATTTTCAGGTGGACCAGATGGAACGGTTCAAAAATGAAGTATGAAAAAATTGAAAACTGAAGCAGAGAGCATCGCGACCTGGTCACCGCGACCACAGGTCGCGATGGCTTGCTCGCGGTGAAAATTGTGGTTTTTGGCAGTGAGCATCGCGACCAGTCACCGCGACCACAGGTCGCGATGAACTGCTCGCGATGAAAATGGCAAAAATCTGGCAGTGAGCAACGCGACCTCCAGCGCGACCAAGGGACCGCGAGGTGTGCTCGCGATGAAGGCGGTGCAAACGCTCCAGTGAGTACCGCGACCTGGTGGCGCGACCACAGGTCACGATGACGGTCGCGATGGCTAAAAAAATATAAAACAAAAAGTAGCTTCTCGCAGAAGCCAGAAACACAGAAACAGAGAGACGAAAGAGGCAGAGAGCGAGAAAAGAAAGAAAAGAAAGAAGAAGAAAGAAAAGAAAGAAGAAGAAAGAGAAGGAAGAAGAAGAGGAAGAAGAAGAAGAAAGTGAAGAGGAAAGTGAAGAGGAAGGGAAAGGGAAGGAAAAGGAAATCGTGGAATCGCGATTTCTCGAACGAAAAACGATATCCAGGTTGGTGTACTTTTGTTTTCGGAATCTTTACTGAAAAGTATTAAGTATTTCGTTTTCGTGAAGTTTTTTCGTAGGAAACTTGTTTATTTTATATGTAAAATCGAGGATT
The DNA here is from genome assembly GCA_003430845.1 of Xanthoceras sorbifolium. Classification (NCBI taxonomy): domain Eukaryota; kingdom Viridiplantae; phylum Streptophyta; class Magnoliopsida; order Sapindales; family Sapindaceae; genus Xanthoceras; species Xanthoceras sorbifolium. Next base: position 5,951,374 of record CM010610.1, read on the forward strand.
GATATATCTATTGTTGATTTTGGAATGATTTTATGATAGATCGTATTTTGATCGAGTTTTCGAATATTTCGATTTAGTTAAACATACTTGATTTAGATGTTCGTAAAACTATTGATTATGTTTCTTGAAGAGTATTGTGGAAATTGTATTTGATTGAGTTGTGAAAAATCAGGTTTTGGGAAAATCCGAAAAACAAACGGAACTCTGCCGAAATTTTGTAAAAAGTTTACGTATTGGGCTCACTCGAAAATGGTTTTACAATGTATAAATTATATGGTTTTCCAATGGTTTGAAAATTGATTCGATGGGCTCACGAGAAAAGTCTTTTTGGAATTTCAAATTGATTTGATTTTTAAATGGTTTGAGATTATAAAATGAATTTAGAAAGTTTTGAAAGTCCGAGTAGCGCTCCCTGGGTCGGTCCAGCCGGGTCGGGTCGGGGGTTGTTACATTTAAGTGGTATCAGAGCGCGGTTTAGGCGTTTCTGGACCAAAAGAGTCTGTATATGCATGCGTTGTCTAAAAGCTACCCATAGGAATGTGTGACTCTAATCTACAGACCTCTCTTCTGTCTGATATAGGATAAAAGAAATGGAAGGAAGCGGTGATAGACCCGAGAGTCCCGCCAGCGTGGCTGGGGGAGCATCTAGAGAGTCAGTTAGTCCGAGAGTGGCGGATCCTGTGCAGCCAGCGTTTATGCAGCAGATGGCTGAGTTCTTCCAAAATGTGGCTAGAGCAGCGCCACGAAGATCAGCCATAGAGCGACTGGCTAAACACAGACCCACTGATTTCCATGGCAGAAAGGACGAGGATGCATCTGCTGCGGAGTACTGGTTTGAGAGGACGAACAGAATATTAGAGCAGATGCACTGCACACCTGAAGAGCGATTGGAGTGTGCAGTATCCTTATTGCAGGAGGATGCCTACCAGTGGTGGACCTCCATTATACAGACAGTGCGACCAGAGGATCAAATGTGAGATTTCTTTCAGAAGGAATTCCGGAGAAAATATATTGGTCGCATCTATTTGGACAATTTGAAGAGAGAGTTTACCAACCTGAAACAAAGACAGATGACTGTGACTGAATATGAGAGGGAGTTTCTTAGGTTGAGTAAATATGCGAAAGAGATGGTGGCGACAGAAGCGGATAAATGTAGGAGGTTTGAAGATGGACTGAACGATTATATCCGCCTACAGGTTGTGTGAAATTCCTACTGTTTACATAATGAATTGTGAATATATGAATAGTATGTTAATGAGTTAAGCACTGTTACAGGTGGCTGCATTTGAATTTGACGATTTTACCAGACTTGTCTCGGCAGCTCTGAATGTAGAGAGAATAAAGAAGGAAGAACAGACCAGAAGAGACAGAGGGCAGCAGAGAAGAGGGGCAGGGCCATCCAGCTCATATCAGCCCCAGAGTAAGAAATTTAAAGGACTGCAGCCTAGTGGTCCAGTGCAGTCACAGAGGCCTGTACCCACAGCTAGACCTGGTCAGTCCGCGACTTCTGTAGCCAGTACCCTTAGGAGTGCAGGTAGGGGACCAGCCCCTGCATTGTGTGATCATTGTGGAAGAAGACATCCGGGGGAATGCTGGAAACTTACAGGAGCCTGCCTGAGATGTGGATCTCACGACCATTTCCTGAGGGATTGCCCACAGATGAGATCCCAGCAGCCAGAGAGACCAGCCCCTACTACTTCCAGAGGTAGGAGGCCTAGTCAGGCAATACCTGAGGGTGGTAGCCACAGAGGAGTGTCAGAGTCCGTGGCCAGACCTGATAGTCGAGCTCCTGCACGAGTTTATGGTGTTCGAGCTCAGGAAGACAAGGATGCTCCTGACGTGATAGCTGGTATTATTTCTATTTTTGATACTACAGCTATTGCATTGATAGATCCAGGTTCTACTCATTCATACATCTGTGATGCATTGTTGAGACAAAGAAGTTTGCAAACTGAACCTACTGAATACGATGTGTTAGTTAGTAATCCGATAGGTCAGAGTGTAGTAGTGAATCGTGTGTACAGAAATTGTCCGATTCGGATACAGGAGTGTGAATTTCCAGGAGATTTGATGGAGTTGCCATTCCATGAGTTTGATGTGATATTAAGCATGGATTGGTTAACTCGGCATAAAGTAGTAATTGACTGTGAACTGAAGCGAGTGACTCTCAGAACAGTAGATGGTGCAGAAATCACAATGGTGGGTGAAAGGAGGGATTTCCTCTCCAATGTTATTTCAGCCACTGCAGCCTGTAAACTGATGAGAAAGGGGTGTGAAGCATATTTGGCACAGGTGGTTGATTCTAGAAAAGTGAATGCTGAAATCCAGAATATACCCACTGTGTGTGACTTTACAGATGTGTTTCCAGAGGAGCTTCCTGGTTTGCCACCTCAGAGAGAAGTGGAGTTTGTGATTGATGTGGTACCAGGTACGTCTCCAGTATCGATAGCGCCCTACAGAATGGCACCAGCAGAACTGAAAGAATTGAAGATACAGTTACAGGAATTGCTGGATAAGGGTTTCATCCGACCCAGTGTATCCCCTTGGGGAGCTCCAGTTCTGTTTGTGAAAAAGAAGGATGGGTCACTGAGACTGTGCATCGATTACAGGCAGCTGAATAAACTTACTGTCAAGAACAAGTATCCGTTGCCGAGAATCGATGACTTGTTTGATCAGCTGAGAGGAGCCTGTGTCTTCTCGAAGATAGATCTGAGATCAGGTTATCATCAGTTGAGGATAAAAGATTCAGATATTCTGAAAACTGCATTCAGAACCAGGTATGGACATTATGAATTTGTGGTGATGCCATTTGGGCTGACTAATGCACCTGCAGCCTTTATGGATCTGATGAACCGGGTATTCCGACCATACTTGGATCAGTTTGTGGTGGTATTTATCGATGATATCCTGGTATACTCACGGACGACAGAGGACCATGACAGGCACCTCAGAGTAGTACTGCAGATTCTGAGGGAGAAGCAACTGTATGGCAAACTGAGCAAATGTGAGTTTTGGTTACCTGAGATTGTATTTCTGGGTCACATTGTATCGGCTGAGGGTATTAAGGCAGATCTGAAAAAGATTGAAGCAATAGTGGAATGGAAGCCTCCTAGAAATGTTACAGAAGTCAGAAGTTTTCTAGGCTTGGCAGGTTATTATCGACGGTTTGTGAAGGGGTTTTCCTCCATAGCAAGTCCGTTGACTAAGCTACTGCATAAGAATGTCAGATTTGAGTGGACTGACAGATGCCAAGCAGCTTTTGACCGATTGAAGTCAATCCTTGTAGAGGCTCCAATCCTGATTCAGCCCGTTTCAGGTAAAGACTTTGTGATCTTTAGTGATGCCTCACACCATGGTTTGGGATGTGTATTGATGCAGGAAGGCAAGGTGGTTGCATATGCGTCCAGACAATTGAAAAGTCATGAGTTGAACTATCTGATTCATGATCTGGAACTTGCAGCCATAGTCTTCGCTTTGAAAATATGGAGGCATTACTTGTATGGTGAGAAATGTTATATCTACACAGATCACAAGAGTCTGAAATATCTGCCTACCCAGAGAGAGCTCAATCTGAGATAGAGACGATGGATGGAGTTGATTAAAGACTATGACTGTATAATCGACTACCATCCAGGGAAGGCGAATGTGGTCGCAGATGCATTGAGCAGAAAGGCAATGTTTGCTCTGAAAGTTATGAATGTGCAATTACAGCTGAATCCAGATAGTGCATTGGTAGCGGAATTGGTATGCAGACCCAGTCTAATTCAGCAGATTGCAGAGAAACAGAAGCAGGATGCTAGAATTCAGACGATATGTGAACAGATCCCAGAAGGGAAGCATCCGGACTTCTCAATCAGAACTGACGGTATTGTGTGTTTCAGAGACAGGATTTGTATTCCAGAAGATGAAGAATTGAGAAAAATGATCCTGACAGAGGCACACAGCAGTTCGTATGCGATGCACCCAGGTAGCACAAAAATGTACAGAGACTTGAAAACTCAGTACTGGTGGTCTGGTATGAAAAAGGATGTGGTGGAATTTGTGAATAGATGCATGACTTGTCAGCAGGTGAAAGCTGAACACCAGGTTCCATCAGGATTGTTACAGCCAATATCAATACCTGAATGGAAATGGGATCGCATCACTATGGACTTTGTCACTGGATTGCCACTCACCCGGAGTAAACACGATGCAGTATGGGTTATAGTGGACAGATTGACGAAGTCAGTACATTTTCTACCTGTCAGAACCGACTATTCCCTGGATTGACTAGCAGAATTGTATATCAGAGAGATAGTCAGATTGCATGGAGTGCCTGTATCCATCATATCAGATAGAGATCCGAGGTTTACATCCATATTCTGGAAGAAGTTTCAAGAAGCCTTGGGTACTCGACTGAGTTTCAGTACAGCCTTCCATCCGCAGACAGACGGACAATCAGAAAGGGTAATTCAGGTGCTTGAAGATATGCTCAGGAGTTGTGTAATTGATTTTGAAGGCAGTTGGGCGGATCATCTCCCATTGATTGAATTCGCCTACAACAACAGTTACCAGTCGAGCATAGCTATAGCACCGTATGAGGCACTGTATGGAAGGAAATGCAGGACTCCAGTATGCTGGACAGAGTTAGGAGAGGACAGGTTAGTAGGCCCAGACTTGATTCGACAGACTGAGGAGAAGGTGAAGATTATCAAGGACAGATTGAAAGTTGCTTCTAACCGACAGAAATCCTATGCAGATTTGAAAAGAAAAGAGATAGAATATGAAGTCGGTGAGAAAGTGTTTCTGAAAGTATCTCCGTGGAAGAAAGTGCTTCGATTTGGCAGAAAAGGTAAGTTAAGTCCTAGGTTTATTGGGCCATACGAAATCATTGAACGTGTGGGACCAGTAGCCTACAGACTTACTTTACCTCCAGAATTAGAAAAGATTCATAATGTGTTCCATGTGTCTATGCTGAGGAGATACAGATTTGATCCTTCCCACAGAGTTCAGGCCGAGAGTATTAAAATCCAACCAGACCTGACATATGAGGAGGAACCAGTGCAGATTCTTGATCGGGAGATTAAAGAACTAAGAAATAAAAGAGTGCCACTGGTGAAAGTCCTCTGGAGGAATCACAATGTAGAAGAGGCTACCTAGGAGAGTGAAGAAACGATGAGACAGCAGTATCCGCAACTGTTTCATTGAGGTAAATTTTGAGGACGAAATTTCTTAAGAGGGGAAGAATTGTAACATCCCGGATTTCGGATAATTAATTTTATATATGTGAAAATAAATTTTGTGATTGGAAGGGGTGTAAATGTAATTAAATGTATGTTTATTTTTATAATTTCCAGGTGGACCAGATGGAACGGTTCAAAAATGAAGTATGAAAAAATTGAAAACTGAAGCAGAGAGCATCGCGACCTGGTCACCGCGACCACAGGTCGCGATGGCTTGCTCGCGGTGAAAATTGTGGTTTTTGGCAGTGAGCATCGCGACCAGTCACCGCGACCACAGGTCGCGATGAACTGCTCGCGATGAAAATGGCAAAAATCTGGCAGTGAGCAACGCGACCTCTAGTGCGACCAAGGGACCGCGAGGTGTGCTCGCGATGAAGGCGGTGCAAACGCTCCAGTGAGTACCGCGACCTAGTGGCGCGACCACAGGTCGCGACGACGGTCGCGATGGCTAAAAAAATATAAAACAAAAAGTAGCTTCTCGCAGAAGCCAGAAACACAGAAACAGAGAGACGAAAGAGGCAGAGAGCGAGAAAAGAAAGAAAAGAAAGAAGAAGAAAGAAAAGAAAGAAGAAGAAAGAGAAGGAAGAAGAAGAGAAAGAAGAAGAAGAAAGTGAAGAGGAAAGTGAAGAGAAAGGGAAAGGGAAGGAAAAGGAAATCGTGGAATCGTGATTTCTCGAACGAAAAACGATATCCAGGTTGGTGTACTTTTATTTTCGGAATCTTTACGAAAAGTATTAAGTATTTCGTTTTCGATTTCGTTGAAAGTTCTCGTTTTCGATTTTCGTAGGAAACTTGTTTATTTTATATGTAAAATCGAGGATTGATATATCTATTGTTGATTTTGGAATGATTTTATGATAGATCATATTTTGATCGAGTTTTCGAATATTTCGATTTAGTTAAACATACTTGATTTAGATGTTCGTAAAACTATTGATTATGTTTCTTGAAGAGTATTGTGGAAATTGTATTTGATTGAGTTGTGAAAAAACAGGTTTTGGGAAAATCCGAAAAACAAACGGAACTCTGCCGAAATTTTGTAAAACGTTTATGTATTGGGCTCACTCGAAAATGGTTTTACAATGTATAAATTATATGGTTTTCCAATGGTTTAAAAATTGATTCGATGGGCTCACGAGAAAAGTCTTTTTGGAATTTCAAATTGATTTGATTTTTAAATGGTTTGAGATTATAAAATGAATTTAGAAAGTTTTGAAAGTCCGAGTAGCGCTCCCTGGGTCGGTCCAGTCGGGTCGGGTCGGGGGGTGTTACAATCAATGGTAGGTAGGTATCCCAATTTCCCTTAAATTCCATAGCACACACCCGAAGCATATCTTCGAGTGTCTGAATAGTCCTCAGTCAGAGAGGACTCACATACGCTGACCTTTCATTATCATATCTATCATCTTTGATCTGAAAATCTGTACTGTTTCCATTCTTAGTCTCTTTTCTTAGCTTTACTATCTAAGGATCATGCCTCTGTCCTTCCCTGATCTGCTTCACCAGTAGAGGACGGACATGGAAGATAGCTAACAAATCCCCCTGTGTCTACCATCCCAAACTTCACTCCTAAAGATCTCATCTCCATAAAAGTGGAAGACATACTGTTTTTAACTGAGCTAGTGAACTTCCAGGTCTCATACTTAAGGCATCGGCCACTACATTGGCTTTCTCTAGGTGATGCTCTATCGTACACTCATAATCCTTTATCAACTCCAACCATCTTCTATGCCTTAAGTTCAACTCTTTTTGAACGAATATATACTGCAAACTTTTATGAACTGTGAAGATTTGACATTGGGTAAATACTGTAAATACTGCAAACTTATATGGTGCCTTCAGATCTTCAGAGCAAATACTACTGCTGTGAGTTCAAGATCATGGGTAGAGTAATTCTGCTCATGTTTCTTCAACTGCCTAGAAGTATAAGTAATAACTCTATTATTCTGCATCAAATCATAACCTAAATCCTGTCTTGAGGCATATCATATATAGTGATGCCAAAACTGTCCTTTCCTTCAATTCATCAAAACTGCATTAACAGGCATCTAACCACTCAAACTTCTTATCCTTCCTCGTCAGTTTGGTTAATGGGGTTGCTATTCTAGAAAACCCTTCGACGAATTTCCTATAGTAACATGTCAAGCGAGGAAAGCTCCTGACTTCTGTTACATTCGTCAGCGGTTTCCAGTTCATAATAGCCTCTATTTTCTAAAGATCCACATTGATTCCCTCAGTTGAAATGACATGACCCAAGAAGGCCACCCTGTCTAGCCAAAATTGGCATTTACTGAACTTGGCATACAACTGACATTCTCGTAGGGTCTGCAACACGATCCTGAGTTACATGCAGAGCACCTCTTAACTACCTAGATACAACAATATATCATTAATGAATACGATCACGAACTTATCTAAATAAGGTCGGAAGATCCTTGATGAACATGGTCTTAAATTCCCAAAACAACATCAAAGTCTTGAATATCTATCACAACCAGATTCAACTGCCTATAGCCAATACATAACCGTAAACTACCGTCCTTTTTCTTAACGAATAAAACTAGAGGTAGAGGGATCTTATAAAGTCCTTATTCAACTATTTTCTAATTATGTCTTAAGCTCTTCAACTCGGCCGGAGCCATCTTATAGGGAGAAATAGAGATTGGCTTAGTTCCCGGAACCAAATCTATCACAAATTCTACTTCTCTATCTGGGGTAAGCCGGAAATATCATTCGGAAAAATATTTGGGAATTCCCTGACCGGACCAACTTGATTTTCTTCTTATAACAATCTACCGCAACTCGATGACTAGATAACCAATCCATCCCCAGTGCATCATGTACGAAAACCTCTGGATCGACTCTCTTTGGACAACCCTTATGACCTCGTCTTGACATTATGCTGTAACTTTCATAAAATTTAAAAGTATGTAACATTTGTAAAATTTCTTAAATCGTATGCATAGAAAACAATTGATAATTTTCTGGATTGCCCTAACCATAAACAATACAAAAACACATCATAAAAATCACATTTAAAACAGGCAACCCTAATTTTCAAAACCTTTGCTCTGATACCAACTTGACAGGGCCCTAACCTACTATCTTACGCTATGCGGCCTGCCGACAATCCCACGGTAGCTTCCCAGTCGAGGTTCGCCCCGCTGAAAGGCTCCCGTGAAGCTAAGCCGTTGCTTATACATGAAAATCTAAGTAAATTTTTTTTTATACAAAGCTACTTTATTAAAATTTTGGCAGCATAACGGCTGCATTTTGAAATATTCCATTTACCTGCAAAACAGTTTCAAAGCACTTCTAAATATCAAATACTTTCTCCACTACCCATAGGACTTCAGGTCCATCATAAAAATACAACACAACTCAATCACAATTTCAAAGTAAGCGAAAGTGAGCAAATCCGATTTTAAATAAAATATTCGGATACTAAACAAACATTACTTACTTAAAGTATTTTTCAAAATATAATTTTACACGAGTGTTACAAATAAACATAATACATATTTCTAAAACAGTCACAGCAATGTCTGACTAGTCTTGCTGGTCCTGGAAGTCCCTGCAAAATCTGCACCTGTACCTGGGAGGTTGGTTTATAAAACATAAAAATATAATGAGCTAAATAAGCTCAGTGAGTGTTAATGGGTTTCTAAACAATTTAATCTTTCTAATTAAACCTCCCTGAAAACTGTACTGAAAATAATAGTAATCTATTTTCTGAAATATGAACTCAAATGAATAATAATAATACTTTTTCTATTTTTTGAAACAATGTACTGAAATCTATTTCCTGAAAACTGTACTGAAATTTATTACATGATAACTATACTGAAAACTGTACTGAAATCTATTTCCTGAAAGCAATATACTAAAATCCATAATAATGAAACTTTTTCTGCTTTCTGAAAACAGTACTAAGATACATAGCATAATAATAAAACTTTTTCTGTTTTCTTGAAAATTCTGAAATGAATAATAATAATACTTTTCTTGATTCTTGAAAACCTGTACTGAAATGCATAGTAATAAACTTATTATGTTTCCTGGAAAACAATGTACTGAAATCTGTATCTTGAAAACAATATACTGAAATTTTTAATAATGAAACTTTTACTGCTCACTAGAAACTGTGCTAAAATCTATTTTCCTGAAACTTGTAATGCTGAAAACTATACTCAGTGGTGGTTATAAAATCATAGGAAACATCACTACTAAAAATCACCAACCACTGATGGTCTATTCCTAAGAATACCCTAGGTAAGGTACGAGGAACCTCGGTTCGCATTGTACTGGGGTCCGGGATTCGCCTATACTGGCCTCGGTCTAGGTTTGCCCCGCGAGCCCATACTGAAAATAAACCGATTTACGTAGCGAAATTTCTACATTCTTGATTACAAAATTTGGTAAATGGACGTCAAGACTGCATTCTTGAATGATAATTTTGACGAAAGCATCTACATGATGCAACCAGAAGGATTCATATCCCAAGATCAAGAGCAAAAGGTTTGCAAGTTGCAAATGTCCATTTATGGGCTTAAGCAAGCGTCCAGATCTTGGAACATTAGGTTTGATACTGCTATCAAGACCTATGGCTTTGAGCAAAATATTGATGAGCCTTGTGTGTACAAGTGCATCATTGATAAGAAAGTAGTATTCCTGGTCATTTACGTAGATGATATCCAACTCATTGAGAATGACATAGGTACATTATCAGAAGTAAAGTGTTGGCTTACTAACCAATTCCAAATAAAAGATTTGGGAGAGGCAAGTTATGTTCTAGGGATCCAATTAATAAGGGATCGCAAGAACAAACTGTTAGCATTGTCTCAAGCATCATATATCGACAAGATACTTATGCGAATCTCGATGCGAACTCCAAGAAAGATAATTTAACTTCGAGACACGGAGTTCATCTGTCTAAGGAACAGTGTCCTAAGACACCTCAAGAAATTGAGGATATGAGACGAATTCCCTATGTGTCGGCAGTAGGTAGTCTTATATATGTTATGTTATGCACGAGACCCGATATCTGCTTCGTAGTAGGAGTAGCCAGCAGATATCAGTCTAACCTAGGATTGGATCATTGGGCTGTTCTTAAGCATATTCTCAAGTATCTTAGAAGAACGAGAAACTATATGCTAGTATATTCCCGTTAGGATGTACATATTCTCAATTCACTATGCGCATTGGAACAAGGGATGTCATTTCAGTACCAACAGTGGGAGTAGTTAGACTACAAATAATCATTTTATTTTATTCAACAATGTCTACTTCATTTATGGATTTACAAGGAATTTGATTTTTGTATCTAGATTACTTGACCAGTTTTATAAAGTTTCTTTTAATGATAGGTCTGTTATTATTTCAAAAAATGGAATGAATGTTTGTTCTGGAATAAATGAAAATAACTTGTATGTTTTAAGACCGTTAATTCATACAACACTGCTTAACACTAAAATGTTTAAGGTTGAAAAATATAAAACAAAGCGACATAAATTTTATCAAGATAATAAAACGTATCTGTGATATCTAAGACTTAACCACATTAACCTTGATAGGATAGACAGACTAATAAAAAACGGACAAGTGAGTTAAAGATTTGTTGATCCACATGTGAATTGTGGCCAACGGTTGGCCAAAATAAAAAAAATATTAAAAAAATTAAAAATTAATTTAATATCATGTGGACCAATGACCTTACTCCTCCTTTGCTTCTCTTAGTCAATGTGGGATTTCTTAGAAATGCCAAATACATGAGCCAAAACTTCTTATTATATACCCATCTCCTCACTCCTCCTTTGCTTTTCTTAGTCGATGTGGGATTTCTTAGAAAGACTAAATACCTTTAAATACATTCTATTGGCATGTATTTGTTTTTTTCCCTCTTATTCAAAGTTTGTCATATTTTATTCACAATTATCATATACTGTTATAAATATTATTATAAATATAATTTTTGACTAAACTTTTTCAAAATTGAAAATCATTAATTTTAATTTTATATTTGATTTTTCGTTTACTAGTGAAAATAGCTTTTAAAAAAAATATATATCTAAATTGTTATATAGCGGCGAAGCCACGATTTTTGCTTTAGGGGGCCGACATAAAAACTATATAATATATTAATACAAAATAAATATGTACTAATATTTAAACAATTTTGTTTTTAAAAAAACCATGTAATACCATTTAGTATCAAATAAATGTAACGGTAAAAAAAAAAACTCAATTACAAATGACAAGCCGATTCAAATAATTCATCATAAAAATATTTGAGTTATCATATTATTGACAAATAATGAAATAAAGTTAGATTATATCTATTTCAAACAAATAAACAAATTATTAAGATTTCAAATTACAAGATGTTAAAATAAAGTTATTTTAAATAAACAAAGACATTTTTTCAAATAATAATTCACTGTAAACAGTTTGTCTTTGAATTAAACAGTTTGTGTACTACATGTTTAATTTACATATGTCTTTGTTATTATAAATCATATAAACCAAAAATACCTTTCTTGTTAAATCATAGATAATTTAATCTTTTACTGTGTAATAGTTTAGTTTTGGCTAAGTGCCAAGTTGTGTTGAACGTGGCCATGTGCCTTAAGTCTTTTTTAGGCTGAGAATTTTCCTTGTCGAACTGGATTTATATCCTTTGCTTTTAAATTTTTAGGCCGACAATTGCCCTATAGAACTAATTTTCGTTCATCTATTTCAGCTTGCATGAATATATTTCTTGTCGAATGTAATTTGTTGAGCAAATTATGATTTTCATTCGCTAAGTATTTTGAATGCCAAAATCAAAATTTGTCTATCAAAATAAATCGTTTATATTTTAAAGAAGTTAAAATTTAAAACCAAGTAATTGTTATCGATCGAAATAAATGTCGAACACTATCAAATAGCAATTTTAGCAACTTGATAAAAATATAAGCAATCTCAATTTGTCGAACACAAATGTTTGAACTTGGTATGATTGATGCTAGTATGGATGTACATTAGGCATGATTGATAGCTCCACGTTGTACAAATTTGATTGACTGAAGTGTATAGCCGATTACATAAGTTCGTGTGTCGAACTTAATGCTTTTGTGTCAAGCAAATATATAACATGTTATTGAGTCTGATTCAATCGAGTCATTTTGATCGACTTGTCGAGTTAAATTGCATTGGATTGATGTATAGTTGGGTTATTGCCCCCCATCTTCAAATCTATGAACAATTCTTGGATTTGTAGATTGTTGTCGAGCTGAATTATCTGTTAATGCACTCGTGTGTAGAGCGGATATCTTATTGTTAAGCGTATGATGGTCGAGCTGATGTACAGGGTAGCTGTAGAGGCTTCGACCTATCAATTAAAGTTAGGTCTGTGGCCAATGGCCCTCTGACGCTCAAGTCAATAAAATATTTAAATAAAATCATAAGGAAAAACATATCGGTATAGAACTGGTACTGTTTTAGATGTATAGCATACCAGCTGTTATTGAGCTCTCTGTCGTCGATGTCGCGCAGTTTGTATGCCCCCTGTTCGATAACTTTTCTGATCTAGTAAGGTTCTTCCCATGTCGAGCCGAATTTGCCTGCACATTGTTCTTTGGTGTTTTGGAACACTCGATGTAGAACTCAATCTCCTTCTTTGAACACTCGGATGCGTATATTCTTATTGTAGTGTCGAGTGACCATCTGTTGATAATTGGCTAATCTGATTGATGCTTGGTCTCAACTTTCACTGAGTGTGTTGAGCTCGAATGAGATCGCTTGCGAATTTGATTATTTCGTGGTGTGCTCGTACCTTGCCATGTGCAACTTGACTTCAATTGGAAGTACAGCTTCAGACCCATACGTCAGTGAAAATGGTGTCTGACCAGTTGACACTTGAGGAGTGGTTCTGCACAACCAGAGGACTTCTGGTAGCATGTCGACCCAGAGTCCCTTCGCTGCGCCGAGCTTCTTTTTGAGTGTTCCTACAATGGTTTTGTTCGTTGACTCTACTTGTCCATTCAACTGTGGGTAACAGGGAGTCGAGAAGCTTAGTTTGATTCCCCATTTCTCGCATAAGTCTTGAAAGTCGAACGAAATGAATTGCGATCCGTTATCATTGACTATTTCCTTCGATATGCCGAACCTACAAATAATGTTTTTCCAGATAAAGCCTTTTACTTCAAAATCTCTGATTCTCTAATAGGCTTCGGCTTCGGTTTCGACACATTTATTGAAATAATGTGTATGGACAAGCATGTAAACCTTTCCTGCTGTTGCGGTCGACATCTATCCAACGATGTCCATCTTTCATTTCATAAAGGGCCATGGTGATGTGATCGAGTATAGTCGACCTAGAGGTTGATGTGAGACTTGTGAAAATCTTTCGCATTTATCACACTTCTTGATATATTTGTCAAGTCAAATCTTATAGTCGTCCAATAGTATCCGGCTGTAAGGGCTCGACTTACTAAGCTTCTACACCATTTTGTCAAATCCCTTTTGTCTGTTGAGCTCGACATCTTCCATGGCCACTTCACTGAATTACCAAGGTTTTTCATTACTGCGACGATCTTGTTGGGATTTATGTCCTAAAGTGTATAATTGTAAATGGTTAAAGACAATAATAAAAATTATTCAAATTATCATTCAAGTTTATAAATGTATTATATTCAGTAATACATTCGTATTGTGCAAGAACATCCTAGATTGTAAGATGTAATCTCATAATGAGTATATGATGGTCATACAGTATTCATTTTGAGACGTGCAAAGATCACTGTAGTTGTTGATTGTCCCGCTGGTCGACCCCATCCATGCTACCTGCCTCAACCTGTCTCCACCTAGTCAATAATCGTGTCATTGATAGGCGACAACACCAAAGCACCAACTCCGACTGGGCGTCGACCTCAGCTTCCGCCGCAGTAGGCAAAGCCTCAAGCTCTACCCATATAGCAATCGCCTCATCCAGTCGCCACTAGTCGACCTTTCCATCCTTGTACTGCTGCATGATTTCGGCCTTGGTCTTGACGACCGCATCACCAGCTATGGTCTTTTCCTTCTCCATCAGGACGCTCACTTGCTCGACCAAGTTATCCAGTTCAGCTTTGTACTTCGTCCGATGTTAGTCTTCGTTCGCTGTCAACACGGTCCACCCTCTTCTCTAGCTCCTCCATCTTCGCTTGATTCTCATGCTCGACCTTTTTCTTTTTAACCTTTACAAGCTTCAAAGAGTCATTCTCCTTCCTTAGAGCATTGTTCGACTCTTTGAACTCCCTCATTCGTCGAGCGGCCGATGTGAATTCCCTTTTGAGATGGATTTGGGCTTCGAGAGCCTGTACATCAAACAAAGAAGAATTAGCCGAGCGGAACAAAAAAGGTTTAAAATAGAGAGTAAACAAATACTTACGTGGAAAACATTGGAAAGTCCCCAGTCAATCGACTTCAAGACTCTTATCTCCTTCAATTTATTGGCATCTTTAAGGAGAAGAAAGTGATCGACAATGTCGATCAATTGCTTTGAGTCCACGATGGTCGGAAGTCCCAGCGGGAAATAAATGGTGACATCGAGATCTTGATCACTGATTTCCACCACCTTTTGTTTCTTCCTGGCATGCTTGGAGGTGGCCAGATCAAGCATTGGGCTGTAAGTTGACTGAGGATCAGGAGTCGATGCCTACGGGGAAGCAAATATGTTGGCTACACTCAACTGCTTCCTCTTTTGAGCTGAAGCTGCCGCTTTCTCTCTCTGTTTCTTCAAAACTTCTTTAGTAGTGGGGATGATGACCTTAAAGTTCAACATCGAATCTGAAGCGAATCTTTGCTCGACTTCAGAAATAGAAGTAAGAAACTGGGTTCCACAAAACAGCTTGAAGCCATGTCGAACCTAAGCATAAGCAATCAAATCCTTAAACCTAGGGAAATGAGTACCTTCGGCATTAAGATCAACACGAGACCGCTTCGTCCAATTGTGCTTGGCTCAAGCTCTCTTCATTCAGCAACTTTTTCCAATTGTGCTTGGCTGGGTCGTTCGAATAGATCCGCTTCGTGTACTCCTCATTGCACCGTCCCTCTACACTTTGGGATTGGTTCACAAACTCTGCAAAAAACAAAGTAAAAATAGTTAGTAAAACCAAATCACTTGATTAGAATAAACAAAATCGATACGAAGTCCCACTCTGGATCTTCTACATCGAGCATATGAAAGTCCCGTCGTCGAATGGTCTAGTCACCAGTTGACCTCTCGCCAATAAATACATATCCTTCCACTCGCGATTGTTTGTCGTTATATCCATGATAAGATGAGGACGGTGAGGTCGAGTCGAGAGCACGTACCAGCCACGCTCATTCTCGTGCTCCTTCACGTAGTGTAAGTAGAACAAATTTCCAAGCATGAAAGAAAAATCACTCTTCTCTTGGAAGACTTCGATCAATAATAAAAGCCTCCACCCGTTCAGTATCAATTGACCCAGAGTCAGGTCAAAGAAACATAGCAGTTGACGACTCAAGAACAGAATCGGGAACCTTAGGTCTTGTCGAAAAAACAGCTCATAGAAACAGGTCCAGCTTGGAATATCCTACTCTGGTCATTCGAACGACGTCGGCAGTCTGACCTCGACAGACTCTGGTATCCTATACTAGAACCAGATCCGTAGGAGATTGGATTCAGTGAGCTTCGAGGTCGGGTTGACCGCCAAATGACCAAGGGGCTACGGAACAGCGTCAACCACTTGGTTGGTTGTCCTAACCTCATTTAAGACCCTAGTCGCATCTTTCTACAAGCCCTAGACCTTAGGTTGGACCTTCAAGGGCCCTTTGTTCTATAAATCTCATCGTGGTCACGACTGACAATGGGCGTGGTTCGCTATCCGTCGACTCTCCACTCGATGATGCTGATCCTATATAGCCCTTGATCTCCCTCATCAACAAATCCTTATCTGCGCTCGACATGACTTCTAATATTATCAAGTAAAAGAGAAATCTTAGTATCAAGGAGATCGAGTTTGCTTTCCTAAAAATCTGTGTCTACTTAGCAAGCGTTCGTCCTCGACTACACTGTGAGCCTAATGGTCAGCACTATTTAACCTACGCTCGATATCGTTCTCTACACCTAGCATGAGAACACAAACAAATTTTCTCCTAGAAAATCATCCTACCAAAGATCTAAGAGAGTTTTAACATTTTTCAATAGGAAAAAAATAAGAACAGAGCGAGGGAAAAACTCAAGCAATTGCATTTCTTTCAAACCAAAAACAAAAACGAAATCAAACAAACAAACTAAGAAAGAAAGTGCAAGAAAACCTTACATTGAAGATATTGGTGAGAAAAATCAAAGAAGAGATGCTGAAATCTTGCGAAGACAAATGCAACAAACTGCCTGGAACGAAGGTTCTTGCTCTGAAAAAATTCTAGCTCTACTAGAACTCTTGAGAAATGAAAAGTGGAGAGAGAAATGGTCAATTGAAGTCTTATAAAGG
Organism: Xanthoceras sorbifolium; assembly: GCA_003430845.1. Classification (NCBI taxonomy): domain Eukaryota; kingdom Viridiplantae; phylum Streptophyta; class Magnoliopsida; order Sapindales; family Sapindaceae; genus Xanthoceras; species Xanthoceras sorbifolium. The sequence continues at coordinate 5,968,073 of CM010610.1, forward strand.
ACTCTGATGACCATCTGCATGATTGACACGTGGCATATAACCACTGGTCAACACATGTCTCGGGGAAACAAAATGAAAAGACTCCTGAACACTTCAAACATTCACTTTCACTCGAAACACCGCCTTATTTAATGCTACACGTCGCCTTAATTTATTACCCATACAAAATGTCAGACCACGATCGACACATGTCGATCTCTCACACACCTTGTGTGATAAAACATCACCCAGTGTGATAATTTACAATCGACACATGTTGATCTCTCACATCACCTTATGTTATTAAACATATCCAGTGTGATAATTTATGATCGACACATGTCGATCTCTCACATCACCTTGTGTGATTAAAACATCACCCAGTGTGATCGTAACGTCCCCTGACCAGACCCGCCTAGATCGAACCAAGGAGCGCTACCCAATTTCAAAATTTTCTAAACTTAATTTGTAATTTGAAAATCTTTGTAAAAACAACAAATATTTTTGTATTTTAAAATCTTTTAGAGTGAGTCCATCAAAACTGTTTGAAAAATTTTGACAGAGTTTCCTCTATTTTTCGGATTTTCCAAAACCTGTTTCCAACAGAAGTTCAAATAACATAATATCAAACACTTCGAAATGCATTTCTCAATCATTTGCGCACACTTCCATTTAGTGTGACTTTCCAAACACTGTTAACAAAACTATCAATAAACAATATTTACAAAATTGATATATTACAACTTTTCCATTTTCTGTATATACATGCTTAAATAAATAATATACAAACAAAGTTTAAATAAACTACCCAAGAGTAGTGTGACTCTAAATCTTCTTCTGCAGATATCACCTCTTCAGTCTTTGTCTCCACTGGTACCTCTACTACCTACGCGTGATAAAAATCAACGTGCTAAGCATATCGCTTAGTGGGTGTACACTAAACATATTTACCAAAATCACAAAGTAACTTTCAAAATAAAATGTCATAAAAATATCATATCAAAACATACTATTATTTTAAATAAATTCAATAAATCCTTTGTTTGTCAATCGTACGAAAACGAATTAAACTTCTTTATATAAACTTTATTCAATTCTATTCAATCCTGGCCCTTTGGTATACTCAACAAAACTTTCTGGACTGGAATATGGGTCGTTCGACATTGACCACTAGGTGGCTACCCGTCAAATATAACTCCCTACCCTAGGACCGGCACTTGGGGCTTGCACTATCCAAAGGGTGGTACGTTCAGATCAAAGCTCCCTACCTTAGGACCGGGTACTCGGTACCTGCTCATAATCCTGAGGGTGGTACGTAATATCAATATCGGTGCAGTATTGCTAAAATAACCCAACTGGTATACCAACCTCCTATATCCGTTTCCTATGTTCAAGTATCCTAGGGCCATTTCAGGTTATCTTTCACAATACACAGTTCTTAACTTTCATATCAAATCATTTCACTCCTTTCAAAATCAACAACTATAATTCTTAAATCTCAATCAAATTCAACAAATATAATTTTCAAACAATATTCGTAAAACATTTGTATTTGAACTAATTGAAAACATACGATTATTTCAAACAATATACTCATTATAAACGAAATGTGATTAGATCAACACATTCAAGTAAATAAACATATATATATATACCCTAACAAAATCCATAATTTTGTTTCTAAACTCATTTATTCAAAGATCTGAAAATTCGAATCAAAGCATATACTAAAACCATAAAGTTTTCGGAAATGAGTGTACACCAACCTGGATACCGTTTTTGTGAAACTTTTCTTTTCTGGATTTTCTTTTTCTCCTCGTCTTTCTCTTTCTCTTCTCTTCTTCCTCCTCTTTTCTTTCTCCTTCTTCTTTTCTTCTTCCTCTTTCTCTCTCTTCTTTCTTTCTTCTCCCAGTCTCTCTCTTTTCTTTTGGCTTCTTCGTGAAGCTTCCACCGCCTCTTATTTTTTTTATAAACTTTTGGCTGTCGCGACCGTGTATTGCGATCTATGGTCGCGGTACTCACTGGAGAATTTTTTACCGCCTTCATCGCGATCTCTGGTCGTGATTCTAGTCGCTATACTCACTGGTCGATTTCCTCCTTTTTATCGCGAGTGCCCTATCGCGATCCTTGGTCGCGGTCTCGGTGTCGTGACACTCTCTGCCAAAAGTTTTCTCTTCCTTTCATGCACTGTTTCTAGACCACTCCACTTGTTCCACTTGTACACCTAAAATTAACTCAATTAAATACATTACATCATGTTCACATAATTAATAATATTTAAGGGTACTTTTCATAATTACAGAAAATTAAGCATGTTACAATTCTCCCCCTCTTAAGAAATTTCATCCTCGAAATTTACCTTAATCGAACAGTTATGGATACTACTGCCTCATTGTTTCTTCGCTTTCCCAAATAGCCTTTTCTACATTATGATTCCTTCAGGGGACTTTTACCAGTGAAACTCTTTTATTTCGTAATTCTTTAATTTCCTTATCTAGAATTTTCACTGGTTCCTCTTCGTTTGTCAGGTTTGGTTGAATTTCGATAGTTTTAGTCTGAACTCTATGAGAAGGATCTGATCTGTATCTCCTCAGCATCGATACATGAAACACATTATGTATCTTTTCTAATTCAGGAGGTAAAGCCAATCTGTAGGCTACTAGTCCCACACGTTCAATGATCTCGTATGGGCCAATAAACCTAGGACCCAACTTCCCTTTTCTGCCAAATTGGAGTACTTTCTTCTATGGAGATACTTTAAGAAAAACTTTTTCACCGACTTCATATTCTATGTCTTTTCTTTTCAAATCTGTATATGATTTCTGTCGATCAGATGCGGCTTTCAATCTTTCCTTGATAATCTTTATCTTCTCCTCCGTTTGTCTGATCAAATCTGGGCCTATTAATCTGTCCTCACCCAATTTTGTCTAGCACAATGGTGTCCTGCATTTCCTTCCGTACAGTGCTTCATATGGAGCCATATCTATGCTCGATTGGTAACTGTTGTTGTACACAAACTCAATCAATGGGAGGTGATCAACCCAACTCCCTTCGAAATCAATTACACAACTCCGAAGCATATCTTCTAGCACCTGAATTACTCTTTCTGATTGTCCGTCTGTCTGCGGATGGAAGGCTATACTGAAACTCAATCGAGTACCCAAAACTTCTTAAAACTTCTTCCAGAATCTGTATGTAAACTTCGGGTCTCTATCTGATATTATTGATGTAGGTACTCCATGTAATCTGACTATTTCTTTTATATACAGTTCTGCTAGTCTATCCAGTGAATAGTCAGTTCTGACATGTAGGAAATGTGCTGATTTAGTCAGTCGGTCCACTATCACCCATATTGCATCATATTTACTTTGAGTGAGTGGTAACCATGTGACAAAGTCCATCGTGATATGATTCCATTTCCATTCAGGTATAGATATTGGCTGTAACAAACCTGATGGAACCTGGTGTTCAACTTTCACCTGTTGGCATGTCATGCATTTACTCACGAAGTCTGTCACATCTTTCTTCATACCAGACAACCAATACTGAGTTTTCAAATCTCTATACATTTTTGTGCTACCTGGGTGCATCGAATACGAACTACTATGTGCTTCTGTTAAGATTGTTTTTTTTTTTTTTCAGTTCCTTATCATCTGAAACACATATCCTATCTCTGAAACACACAATACCATTACTTCTGACTGTAAAATCCGGATGCTTCCCCTTTAGGATCTGTTTACATATCATCTGCAATCTCTCATCCTGATTCTGTTTTTCTGCTATCTGCTGAATTAAACTTGGCTTGCATCTCAATTCAGCTATTAAGGTATTGTCTGAATTCAACTGTAACTGGACATTCATAGCTTTTAGGGCGAATAATGCTTTTTTACTCAGAGCATCCGCTACCACATTAGCTTTCCCTGGATAGTAGTCAATCACACAGTCATAATCTTTGATTAATTCTATCCATCTTCTCTGTCCCAAATTAAGTTCCTTCTAGGTGGGCAGGTATTTGAGACTCTTGTGATCTGTGTATATGTAACATTTTTCACCATACAAGTAATGCCTCCATATCTTCAATGCAAATACTATGGCTGCAAGCTCCAAATCATGTGTCGGATAATTCTGTTCATGAGGTTTCAACTGTCTGGAAGCACATAAGCGACCACTTTTCCCTTATGCATCAGTACACAACCTAAACCATTATGTGAGGCATCACTGTATATCACAAAGTCTTTACCTGAAACTGGCTGCAAAAGGACTGGAGCCTCAACTAACATCATCTTCAATCTGGCAAAAACTGCCTGGCACTTTTCACTTTATTCAAATTTAACATTCTTATGGAGTAATTGAGTTAACGAATTGCTATGGATGAAAATTCCTTCACAAACCGTCTATAATAACCTGCCAAGCCTAAGAAACTTCTGACTTCTACAACATTCTTGGGAGGCTTCCATTCAACAACAGCTTCAATCTTCTTGGGATTTGGCTTTATGCCTTCAGCTGATATTATGTGTCCCAGAAAAGCAATTTCGTTTAGCCAAAATTCACACTTACTTAACTTCGCATACAGTTTCTTTTCTCTCAAAATCTGTAATACCATCCGAAGATGTCGATCATGTTCCTCTGCTGACTGAGAATATACTAGGATATCATCAATAAATACTACCACAAACTGATTCAGATACGGACAGAAGATACGATTCATCAAATCCATAGAAAGCTACAGGTGCATTCATCAGCCCAAATGGCATCATTACAAATTCATAATGTCCATACCGTGTCCGGAAAGCTGTCTTCGGAATATTAGAATATTTTATTCTCAGCTGATGATACCCCGATCTGAGATCTATCTTTGAGAAGATACTAGCTCCTCTCAGCTGGTCAAACAAATCATCAATTCTAGGCAACGCATATTTATTCTTAATTGTGAGTTTATTCAATTGCCTATAATTGATACATAATCTCAATGACACATCTTTCTTCTTTACAAACAGTACTGGTGCTCCCCACGGGGAAACACTGGGTCGAATAAAACCTTTATCTAACAATTCCTGCAACTGTACCTTCAATTCTTTCAGTTCTGCAGGTACCATTCTGTAAGGAGCTATCGATACTGGAGAAGTACCTGGTATTACATCAATCACGAATTTGACTTCTCTCTCCAATGGTAAACCAGAAAGTTCTTCTGGAAACACATCTGGAAAATCACATACGGTGAGTATCTTCTGAATACTAGAATCAATCTTCCGAAAGTTAACCACCTGTGCCAAATAAGTTTCACACCCTTTTCTGATTAGTTTTCTGGCAGTAGTGGCCAATACAATCTTTCATACTCAGTAGGTTCAGTTTTCAAATTTCTTTGTTTCAACATAGCATCACATATATATGAATGAGTAGATCCTAGATCTATCAATACAATAGCGGTAGTATCAAAAATAGAAAGTTTACCAGCAATCACATCTGGCGTATCTTTATCTTCTTGAGTCCTAATAGCATAGGCTCGTGCAGGGGTACGGGTATCTTGTCTTGCCACTGATTCTGACACCCCTCTATGGCTACCACCTTCAGTCCTAGCTCGATTAGGCCTTCTACCTCTGGAAGCAGTAGAAGCTCGTCTCTCTGATTGCTGAGCAGAAGTAACTCTAAACTTTGGGCAATTCTTCTAAAAATGATCATGGGATCCACATTTCAAACAGGCTTTTGTGACCCTCCAACATGTTGGGATTTATGCCCTAAAACTTGTAATTGTAAATGGTTAAAGACAATAATAAGAATTATTCAGATTATCATTCAAATTTATAAAAGTTTTATATTCAGTAATACATTCGTATTGTGTAAGAACATCCTAGATTGCAAGATGCAATCTCATAATGAGTATATGATGGTCATATACATAGAGGATTCATTTTGAGACGTGCAATCTAAAGAGTCCGTAGAGAGCGAACAAAGCTGGGTACTTTGTTTGTGATTGATCTACTGCTGCAGTCCATTCTGTAAAGTACGGTGATCTTATCTTAGATCGCTCATGTAATTGACATGAGAATGGAGGCACATTATATGATGAGATCATATAGGACTGGGCCACGATTTATATGAATCTCTCACCAAGATCCGTTAGTAGATGAGATTCATATATAATCGATAAACGATGGCTATTTATAGGTGATCTTAATCCCGAGTGTCTTATCGACTCCTTCACGTTGGATCGTGGCTTTTGATTTACCATGAGTGAGGTTGATGAGAATCTCGACCAATACCTCCGTATCTTGGAGTTGCGGTTTGACTTGTAGCTGGGAAGGTTTGAACACAATAGTGGAATCAACTCCTTCTTGATTGAAGTAGATAAGTAGTTCCCTTAAGGGTTGATTCGGGGCTTGAACGATTATAAGCGCTCTCCTTCTTCCATGAGGAAGACAGGATTTAATTGTTTATCAGAGAATCAATGGTACTTAAAGGAAAAGATATTTCTAGAGGGGTATAACGGACTTTATGACCCAGCTCTAGTTATGAACTATTTGTGGAGGATCACACTATATGCAATTACCTATATCAATGGACACTGAGACTTCAGATTGTATAAACACGTCTACAGTTCTGAGAGTGCAGTCTCGGGTTTTTAGTGGAATAACTCCGAGGTTAATAATCATGAAATATTAATTAAAGAGTTTTAATTTATATTACTAAGTATTATTGGAACTCAAAACTGTGGGTCCATTAGGTCCCCTTGCTAGCCCTTATGGTTGTTGGTAGCGAGGTTCACGGTAGATTAATTGAATGGTCCAATTAATAGTGTTACGAAAGTAATGCGATTTAAATAAAAGAGAATAATTAAATAATGTGATTATTTAATTAATTAAATATTTAATAAAATAATAGAAATTAATAATTATGAATTATTAATTCTATTTATTAAATATGAGGTCATGTGATTAAATAATAACTAGGACAGAAGAATTAAAATAATTATATTATTTTAATAGTCCAAAAGGTCACAGGTTCAAGTCTTTAGGGAGACTAAAAATAAATGGGATTTAGAATCCTATTTTGATTTGGTCAAACTAAAACCCTAAAGGACTACTATATAAGTGTTATATAGTTAGAAAAAAAAAACCTAACCTAGCACACAAGTGAAAAAAAAAGAGAATTCAGCCACCAAAGAAAGAGAGAAAAGAAAAAAAAAGTTTTTTCTGACTCTCCCCTCTTTTGTAGGATTCGGCTGGCGTTCTTTTCACGTGATCTCTATCTCTTGCCGTGACATGCCCACACACACGTTGTCAGACCGCGGGTCATATCTCGGAAGATCTGGTGGTAGATCGAAGAATCAGAAAAAGAAAATCAAGAAAAAGGTATGTAGTTTCTAAAATCTTTTTCTGCGTATATACAAGAACTCGTTCCTGATTGAAAAAGGTTTTCAATATAAGAAAAATTTTTGAAACCCAGTTCCGCATGTTATACGATAATCAAAATTTTTTTTCTAAAATTCCCTTCAATTGGTATCAGAGCCAGGTTCTAAGTTTTTGTATATACGCAAAAGAAAAAGAAAAACTACATATTTCTTGTTTGTTTTTATTTTTTTTATTCTTGATCTGTGATATATTATTGTGTAGGCATAAATCTAGAATGTATGATTTATTTTTATTGTTATATAATTTAATTGTAAAATTTTAAAAGTGTAATTGGTCGTTAATTATATGGTGAATGGGTTATAGGATGAATTTTTATTTTTTGGCCAATTGTTTATGGCAAAAGTTTTTTTTTGTATATATATATTTTTATTGTTATTGTTGTAATCGATCTGCCCTACGAATAGTCGAAGAAGCAGATGATGCGAAGAAGAAACGAAAAAAAAAAAAAACAATTGTACAGCCCCAAGGGCTGCTGGGGCCGTTTTTCGTGTTTTTTGCGGACAATGTTTTGCTGATTTTTCTGGAAAAATATTGCTAAATATTTTTTGGAAAAAGTGCAGAAAATTAGAACGGAAAACCGTGGGCGAAACGACCCAAAAATGCTCGCGAAAGCACGGCTCGCGCGAGGGCTGCGCGCATATTACATGTGTGCGGCTACACTGCTGGCAGCCGCACTTTCTCATGCGTTAGGGTTGTTTAGGGTTTCATCTTGACATACGGTGCGTGTTAAGGTAACACGTGGACCTCTGGTAAAGATGTTGACTTTTGACAAAAATCAAGTTTGACTTGATTAGAAAAACGAAGACAAGAAGAATTCAACTCGAAGAAAAACTCTTGAAGACCAAGGAATGCCTTGAGAATTCAATTGTAATTAGAGTTGTTTAAGTTAGATAACCCATGTCACTCGGTCAATTACGTATACTTTATTTATTTTCATGTGATGATTATATGGATATTAAAGCATTGTCATACATATGAATGTCATCTAGATTATGTGTGCCTACACATACATAATAATATGTCATGCATAATTGTCATATTATATTGTTTTATTTTAATGTGATTAAAATAGGAAACAATTTCATAAATGACAATTATATAATGGATTTAGTTTTTAGGAGTAAAAACTTGGTAATATCCATTAATTAACTAATCAACAAATTAAAGAGTTTAATTAAAAAGATTAGTTAGGTTCTTATCATTAATTAAGATTAATTGGATTAATTAGTTAATTAAAAAGACCCAAATAATGAGATTAATTTTTAGGAGTAAAAACTTGGTAAATCTCATTAATAACTAATCTATATTAAAGTGTTTAATTAAAGTGATTAGTTAGATTCTTTGTATTAATTAAGATTAATTAGATTAATTACTTGATTAAAAAGAATTGAATAATGAGATTAATCTTTAAGAGTAAAAACTTGATAAATCTTATTAATGACTAATCAACCAATTAAAGAGTTTAATTAAATTGATTAGTTTGGTTCTTATATTAATTAAGATTAATAAGATTAATTACTTAATTAAAAAGAACAAAATAATGAGATTAGTTTTTAGGAGTAAAACTTGGTAAGTCTCATTAATAACTAATCTATATATTAAAGTGTTTAATTAGATTAGTTAGGTCCATTTAATGTTAGATTTAATTTGATTAAACATTAATGACATAATTGGACCAAATAATGTAATTTAGTTTTAATAGTTAAAACTTGGTAATTTCTCATTTAATTTCTAGTTTATTTAAATAGTTTATGTAAATTAGAAATTGAAATAATAAATTATATTTTAAGAGTTAAAATTGAATAATTTATTATAACTAGTAAACTTAGATTTTATATTAGCCGTAGAATCTAAGTAAAGACTAGAAACATAGAGTTTTAGAAACTCTTAGTTTAAAGAAAATCCTAAATTACAAATAGTGAGTGGGAGAGGGATATATGACATTATATCTTGCAGTTTCCATTGTTAGTTCAACACTGTGAGACTTGAGTGGCGCCTTGTGACGGCTTTACTTTCGTCCTCCCTACGGAGGGTGTCCACAAGAGTCAATACTAAGGTTGACTTCCTAACGGATAGCTTTTCGGAATGTATTTTGGGACTGACCTAGCCTACCTAGGCACTCTCAAGTTAAGTTCATAAATTCTGAAATGATAGGTCACACTCATGAAGGACTTAATTAAGTTGTTAATTTATTGTCCTGACTAAATCAAAGCGATGGTTGGATAATATAAGAATAAAGAGTTTTTCTAGTGTATTATCCGATTGAGAATGTCTCGATCTAACATGCAAGGATTTGACCTAGCCTACCTAGGCACTTACTTGTGGTATATTGGATTATCGCGGCATAGTAGCTAATTTTAGGGATTTTTTAGTTCATTAAAATATGCTCATATATCATGTTTAATTTTATGCCGAACTATAGCATTTGATATGAATGTATGAAATGAATGATATTAATTTAGATTTATGTCTTTAAATATCAGCGTTATCTTCTGCATTATTATTTCCTCGCAAACGAAACATTAATCAGGATAACTTTATTAAGTGGAACCAACATAAACGCAGTTATGGTCTGCAAAGACCTTAAATCTATGCTTATGGAGGAATGTCCTCCAGAGCCTGTAACCAACGCATGACCAAGTTACCAAAGATAAGACTAGCGAAGCAAATGTTGCTGAGCCATCCACTTCTGGTTTCAAGAAGAGGAAGAGGTCTACTGGTAAAGTAAAGGCTAAGCAAAAAATAAAGAGCACCACGACTGACTAAGCAAAAGGAAAAATGTTTCCATTGCAAAGAAGTTAGTCATTGGAAGAGGAACTGTCTACAGTACCTCGGGCAGCTCTCCAATAAGAAGAAAGTGAAAAGTAAATCAGATTTACTTATCATTAAATTTTGTTTAGTGGAAGATGATTCTTCACCTTGAATAGTAGATTCAGGGGCACTAACTAATTTTGTTCTTCTTTACATTGGAATGATTATTGGCAAAAGCTGGAAGAGGGGTCCTTTACTATACACGTTGGAACAGGGGATGTCGTTCCAGCACGAGCAGTGGGAGTAGTTAGACTACAAATAATTATTCATTTTCTTTTATTGAACAATGTCAATTTCATTCTTGGATTTATAAGGAATTTGATTTCTATATTCAAATTACTTCAAACAGTTTCATAAGGTTTCTTTTAGTAATAAATCAGTTATCATTTTAAGAAATGGAATGAATATTTGTTCTGGTATGATAGAAAATAATTTGTATGTTTTAAGACCGTTAATTCATACATCACTGCTTAATACTAAATTGTTTAAAGTTGAAAAACCTAAAACAAAGCGACAAAAGATTTCTCCAGTTGATGACACGTATCAGTGGCATCTAAGACTTGGACATATAAACCATGATAGGATAAACAGACTAGTAAAAAGTGGATCTCTAAGTTAGTTAGAGATTGGTACCTTACCTGTTTGTAAATCTTGTCTGGAGGGTAAGATGACCAAGAGACCTTTTATAAGAAAAGGGATTAGAGTCACACAACCACTTGAGCTTATACATTCAGACGTCTGCGGACCAAAGAATGTTAGAGCTAGAGGTGATCATGAGTATTATGTCACATTTATTGACGACTACTCTTGATACGCGTATGTTTACCTAATGCAACGTAAGTCGGAAACTTTTGAAAGGTTCAAAGAATTCCGAGCTGAAGTTGAAAATTAATTAGGCAAAACAATCAAATCACTATGATCGAATCGTGAGGGTGAGTATCTCGACCAAGAGTTTGAAGACTACATGGTTAAGTATGGGATAGTATCCCAACTCACAGCTCTATGTACACCACAACAGAATGGTGTTGCGGAGAGGAGAAATAAGACCTTGATGGAAATGGTGAGATCTATGAGTAGTTTCCCATCATTACTATTTTTTTTTAGGGATATGCACTACAAATAGCAACTTACATACTGAATGTATTTCCATCCAAATCTATTCCTAAGACTCCCCTAGAGTTGTGGAATGGTCGTAAAGCTAGTTTACGACATTTTCGCATATGGGGATGTCCAGTTCATGTATTGAAGAATAGGCGTGGAAAGCTAGAACCTCGTTCACGAGTATGTTTATTTGTGGGGTACCTAAAGGAAACACGAGGTGGATTCTTTTATAATCCACAAGAAAACAAAGTGTTTGTATCAACAAACGCAACGTTTCTTGAGGAGAATTATATGAGTAATCATAAACTTCGTAGTAAGATTGTATTAAAAGAGCTAGAACCTGGTACGACCAGTGCTCAGTCAACAAGAGTTGTAGATGATGTTATTATTTCACAAATATCTGATAGTCAGATAATTTCTAGTCAGGATACACTACCGCCGAGGCGTAGTGAAGGGTTGTTCGACAACCTGATCACTACTTAGGCATTGGAGAGGCACATGGTGTCGTTTATAATGATAGTATGGATGATTCATTGACATTTAGACATGCAATAGAAGATTCTGACAAAGAGAAATGATTTAAAGCCATGAATCTCGAGATGGAGTCCATGTACTCCAACTCAGTCTGAGAACTTGTAGACTTACCAGATGGGATAAAACCTATAGGATGTAAGTGGATCTACAAGCGTAAGAGAGGAGTAGACGGGAAGGTAGAGACCTTCAAGGCAAAGCTAGTGGCTAAGGGTTATACCTAGAAGGAAGGCATTGATTATGATGAAACCTTCTCGCCAGTAGGTATGTTTAAGTCTATTATGATACTCTTATCCATAGCTACTTATTTCAATTACAAAATTTGGCAAATGGACGTCAAGATTGCATTCTTGAATGACAATCTAGACGAGAGCATCTATATGATACAATAAGAGGGATTCGTATTCCAAGATCAAGAACAAAAGGTTTGCAAACTGCAAAGGTCTATTTATGGACTTAAGTAGGCGTCTAGATCTTGGAACATTAGGTTTGATACTGCGAACAAGACCTATGGTTTTGAGCAGAATGTTGATAAGCCTTGTGTATACAAGCGCATCATTGACAAGAAAGTAGTTTTCCTAGTCCTTTACGTAGATGACATCTTACTCATTGGGAATAACATAGGAACATTATCAGAGGTAAAGGGTTGGCTTGCTAACCAATTCCAAATGAAAGATTTGGGAGAGACAAGTTATGTTCTTGAGATCTAATTGATAAGGGATCGTAAGAACAAACTGTTAGCATTGTCTCAAGCATCGTCTATTGACAAGCTACTTGTGCGATTCTCCATGCAGAACTCCAAGAAAGGTAGTTTACCTTCAAGACATGGAGTTCACTTGTCTAAGAAACAGTGTCCTAAGACACCTCAAGAAATTGAGGATATGAGACGGATTTCCTTTGTGTCTGCAGTAGGCAGTCTTATGTATGCTATGCTATGCACAAGACCCGACATCTGCTTCAGAATGGGAGTAGTCAGTAGATATCAGTCCAACCCTAGATTAGATCATTGGGTTACTGTTAAGCATATTCTCAAGTATCTTCGGAGAACGAGAAACTATATGCTTGAATATTCCCATCTGAATTTGATTCTATTGGGATATACAGATTCTGATTTTTAGTCAGACAAGGATTCAAGGAAATCCACGTCTGGGTCAGTATTCACCCTTGGTGGTGGAGCCATAATTTAGAGGAGTATCAAGCAATCTTACATTGCTGATTCTACCATGGAAGCCGAGTATGTAGCAGCTTATGAAGCAACTAAGGAGGCTGTTTGGCTCCGAAAGTTCTTGAGTGATCTGGAAGTTGTTCCAGATATGGATAGGCCCATGACACTTTATTGTGATAATAGTGGAGTTGTGGCTAATTCTAAAGAACCAAAAAGCCACAAAAGAGGGAAGCATATAGAGAGGAAATATCATCTCATCAAAGAGATAGTGTAGCGAGGAGACGTGGTCGTGACGAAGATTACGTCGCAAGATAACTTGGCTGATCCATTTACAAAGACCTTGACGGCAAAAGTGTTTGAAGGTCATCTAGAGGGTTTAGGATTACGAGACATGTCCCATCTGCTTTAGTGCAAGTGGGAGATTGTTGGAATTTATACCCTAAAACTTGTAATTGTAAATGGTTAAAGACACTAATAAGAATTATTCAGATTATCATTCAAATTTATAAAAGTTTTATATTCAGTAATACATTCGTATTGTGTAAGAACATCCTAGATTGCAAGATATAATCTCATAATAAGTATACGATGGTCATATACATAGAGGATTCATTTTGAGACGTGCAATCTAAAGAGTTCGTAGAGAGCGAACAAAGCTGGGTACTTTGTTTGTGATTGATCTACTGCCGCGTTCCATTCTGTAAAGTATGGTGGTCTTATCCTAGACTGCTCATGTAATTGACATGAGAATGGAGGCACCTTATATGATGAGATCATATAGGACTGGGCTACGATTTATATGAATCTCTCACCAAAATCCGTTAGTAGATGAGATTCATATATAATCGATAAACGATGGCTATTTATAGGTGATTTTAATCCTGAGTGTCTTATCGACTCCTTCAGGTTGGATCGTGGCTTTTGATTTACCATGAGTGAGGTTGATGAGAATCTCGACTAATACCTCCGTATCTTGGAGTTGCGGTTTGGCTTGTGGCTGGGAAGGTTTGAATACAATAGTGGAATCAACTCCTTCTTGATTGAAGTAGATAAGTAGTTCGCTTAAGGGTTGATTCGGAGCTTGAACGATTATGAGCGCTCTTCTTCTTCCGTGAGGAAGACATGATTTAGTTGTTCATTAGAGAATCAATGGTACTTAAAGGAAAAGATACTTCTAGATGGGTATAACGGACTCTATCACCCAACTCTAGTTATGAACTATTTGTGGAGGATTACACTATATGCAATTAGCTATATCAATGGACATTGAGACTTCAGATTGTATAAATACGTCTACAGTTCTGAGAGTGCAGCCTGAGGTTTTTAGTAGAATAACTCCGAGGTTAATAATCGTGAAATATTAATTAAAGCGTTTTAATTAATATTACTAAGTATTATTGGAGCTCAAAACTGTGGGTCCATTAGGTCCCCTTACTAGCCCTTATGGTTGTTGGTAGCGAGGTTCACGGTAGATTAATTGAATGGTCCAATTAATAGTGTAACGAAAGTAACGCGATTTAAATAAAAGAAAATAATTAAATAATGTGATTATTTAATTAATTAAATATTTAATAAAATAATAGAAATTAATAATTATGAATTATTAATTCTATTTATTAAATATGAGGTCATGTGGTTAAATAATGACTAGGACAAAAGAATTAAAATAATTATATTATTTTAATAGTCCAAAAAGATCACAGGTTCAAGTTTTTAGGGAAAATAAAAATAAATAGGATTTAGAATCCTATTTTGACTTGGTCAAACTAAAACCCTAAAGGACTACTATATATATAGTTAGAAAAAAAAAAAACCTAACCTAGCACACAAATGAAAAAGAAAGAGAATTCGGCCACCAAAGAAAGAGAGAAAAGAAAAAAAAGTTTTTTCTGACTCTCCCCTCTTTTGCAGGATTCGGCCGGCGTTCTTTTCACGTGACCTTCATCTCTTGCCGTGACGTGCCCACACACACGTTGTCAGACCGCGAGTCATAGCTCGGAATATCTGGTGGTAGATCGAAGAATCAGAAAAAGAAAATCAAGAAAAAGGTTTGTAGTTTTTAAAATCTTTTTCTGCGTATATACAGGAACTCATTCCTGATTGAAAAAGGTTTTCAATATAAGAAAAATTTTTGAAACCCAGTTCCGCATGTTATACGATAATCAAAATTTTTTTTTTCTAAAATTCCCTTTACAGCATTCCCCAGGATGTCTTCTTCCACAATGTTCACATAGTGCTGGGACTGGTCCCCTAGTTGTGCTTCCAAGGGTGCTGGCTACTGATGTTACGGACTGATCAGGTCTAACTATTGGTATGAGCCTCTGTGATTGCGTCGGACCACTAGATTGCGGTCCCTTAAACTTTTTACTCTGTGGCTGATATGAACTAGACTGCTCTGATCCTCTTCTCTATTGACTTCAGTCTCGTCTGGCTTGTTCTTTTTTCTTGACTATTTCAATATTCAGAGCTGCTGAGACTAGTCTAGTAAAATCTTCAAGTTCAAGTGCGGCGACTTGTAGGCGAATATAATCATTCAGTCCGTCTTCAAATCTCCGACATCTATCTGCCTCTGTGGCCACCATATCTCTAGCATACTTACTCAACCTGATGAATTCTCTTTCATATTCAGTCACTGTCATCTGTTTCTGCTTCAGGTTGATAAATTCTCTCTTTATATTATCTAGGTAGATACGACCGACATACTTTCTTCTAAATTCCCTCTGGAAAAACTCCCATGTTCTCTCTTCCGACCGCACTGACTGTATGATGGAGGTCCACCATTGGTAGGCATTCTCCTGTAGTAAGGATATTGCACACTCTAGCCTCTGTTTAGGTGTACAATACATCTGCTGAAATATTCTCTCTATTCGCTCAAACCAGTATTCTGCAGCGGAGGCGTCCTCATCTTTTCTACCATGGAAGTTTGTCGGTCTGTATTTGGCAAGTCGTTCAATTGCTGACCTTAGTGGCGCTGCTCTGGCCACGTTCTGAAAGAATTCAGTCATTTGTTGCATAAATGCCGGCTGACCCTAAACTTCTGGTCCAGCCGCTCTTGGACTTACAGATTCTCCGGATGCTCCCTCAGCCACACTGGCGGGACTTCTAGGTCTATCTCTATTTTCACTTCCTTCCATTTCCTTTATCTTATATAAGACAGAAGAGAGGTCTGCAGATTAGAGTCACATACTCCTGTAGTTTTCTTTATACAATGCATGCATATATGATCGATCTATAATTTGCGTATTTTTATATCCCTTAAACCGTATATTTTAATTGTATTCTTGAGTATTTTTGGTGCTTTTGACGTGTTTTCCTTGAGTGTGCAGGTTTAGGGACCCAAGTGATGATTTTATATATTTTTGGGGAAAAAGTATAATTTCAGTAACTTGGTGGAAGGGCCTCGATGAAATCATGTTAAAGTTCTGGGGCAAAATTAAAACTTTAAGAAGTTCCACCAATTTAAGTGAAACGGTGCATTTTGCACCTAAGGAAGCTGGCCTTTAGTGGAACAGCGCCGTTTTGGCACCAAAGAGCTGGTGCAAAACGGCGTCGTTTTGCTGTTTTAAGAAAAGAAAAAAAATAAAAAAAACCAGTGTGCATCGCCATGCACAGCGCGACCATCCCAGCTCACGTTCCTCCTCGCGATAAGAAGACCATCCCAGGCAGTGAGCATGGCGAGCTCGAGCGCGGCCACCCCAGCTCGCGGTGCAGAAGAATATTGGCGTCCAGTGAGCAGCGCGAGGAGCCGAGCACGACCTATGCTCGCGTGGCCAGCTCGCGGTCCAGAAACCATGCAATCCAGTGAGCATGGTGAGCTTGAGCGCGGCCATCCCTCCTCACGGTGCAGCATCTCCAAGCGGTCCAATGGGCACCGCGACCAAGCCAGCGCGACCACAGGTCGCGGCGGTGGTCACGGCGAAAGAAAAACAGCTCCCTAACTTGCTACTATAAGAAGAAAGCGACACAGCTGGGCAGAGAAAAGAGAGAGCTCGTGCAGAGGCAGTTCCAGCAGCTCCCAAGCTGCTCCAAGGGTGATCTTTCATCCTTTTTGCTCCTCCCAAACACATCCCAACATCACAACATACCACAACAATCTCTAGTTCGTGAGTGTTCATCGAAGAAGACGAAGATCGAAAGTGGAGAAGTTCAAGCCGGACCAAAGCGCGATTTCGACTCTTGAGAGCTTCGATGGGTTGTATTTCATCTCATTAATCTTCTTGTGATTGTTCATTTATGATTATGAGTTGTTAGAACTATTCTTAGGTGATTTTCGGAACTATGAACGGATTTGGATTTTATTGTTTGTGAATATATTTTGTGATTTATTTCATGATATTATATGCTTAATAATAAGCAATATGTTTTCCATTTCCGTAATTGGAACCGTGTGACCACCTAGCATAATCCTCCATTTAATCCATCTCGCTTTATTTTAATTGTTTTAATTAATTTAATTTAGTTTAATTATTGTAAACCATGATTATGAACTAAACTTGTAAGTTGAGGTTTTGATGGATCTTATTCTATAATGATTAAATGAATTGATTGTTTAATTTGTTGTGGTTGATTATTGTGTTGTTGAGTGATATTATTGTGCTTAGTGCTTTTGAATGTGAAGGCCTACATTTAGATGATAAATTGGTTGTGTGTTATGTACCGAGAGGAGACGCCCACCACGTGCTCGATGTAATGTCCACCACAAGTAAAATTAGATAGAGATATACTAATTTGCTTGTATGATCACGTAGGGTGTTTATTGTGACTAATGCATTCTCATGCACTTGGATATACCATCGAGAGATAGGATATTAGTGTATGTGGAATAGGTCCGATTTACCTCGAAGAGGGGACTTTGGATAATTTAGATGAACACGGTCATCAACATGGATAGTTAAACTACAACAATGTGCTTTCATGAAACTCAATTGGATGGATTAGGTGAATTCAAATACCCTAACTAATCTCTCATATTGGTTGTTTGCTTATTTTTATGTCTTTATATTTTTATCTTTTAATTTGTTCTTTTAAACCTTTCGATTATCCAAATAGAAATAGGCTTGGTTAATTTTAGTACTCAATGCCTAAATATCCCTGTAGAGACGATAATTTACTTATCATTTTATTACTTGTGCCAACCCCGTATACTTGCGGGTACAAAAAAGGCGTGTCAATATACAAAATATTACACTTTTGGTCCAGAAACGCCTAAACCGCGCTTTGATACCACTAAAAATGTAACGTCCCCTGACCCGACATGCCTGGATCGTACCAAGAAGCGCTACCCGGTTTCAAACTTTTCTAAACTTAATTTGTAATTTGAAAATCTTTGTAAAAACAACAAATATTTTTGTATTTTAAAATCTTTTACAGTGAGTCCATCAAAACTGTTTGAAAAATTTTGATAGAGTTTCCTCTATTTTTCTAACTTTCCAAAACCTGTTTCCAACAAAAGTTCAAATAACATAATATCAAACACTTCGAAATGCATTTTTCAATCATTTGCGCACTCTTTCATTTAGTGCGACTTTCCAAACATTTTAACAAAACTATCAATAAACAATATTTACAAAATTGATATATTACAACTTTTCCACTTTTTGTATATGCATGCTTAAATAAATAATATACAAACAAAGTTTAAATAAATTACCCAAGAGTAGTGTGACTCTGAATCTTCTTCTGCAGATATCACCTCTTCAGTCTTTGTCTTCACTGGCACCTCTGCTACCTATGCGTGATAAAAATCAACGCGCTAAGCATATCGCTTAGTGGTTGTACACTAAACATATTTACCAAAATCACAAATAACTTTCAAAATAAAATGTCATAAAAATATCATATCAAAACATACTATTGTTTTAAATAAATTCAATAAATCCTTCGTTTGTCAATCGTACGAAAACGAATTAAACTCTTTTATATAAACTTTATTCAATTCTATTCAATCCTAGCCCTTTGGTATACTCAACATAACTTTCTGGACTGGAATATGGGTCGTTCGACATCGACCACTCGGTGGCTGCCCGTCGAATATAACTCTCTAACCTAGGACCGGCACTTGGGGCCTGCACTGTAACATCCCGGATTTCGGGTGATGAATTTTTAATATATATGAATTATGTGAAAATGAATTTTTACTATTTGAGGGGGTGTAAATGTAATTAAATGTATGGTTATTTTATGATTTCCAGCGGACCGGATTGAATAGTGAAAAATGAAAAAAAATGAAAAATTGGAAAACTGGACCAGAGAGCATCGCGACCTGGTCACCGCGACCACAGGTCGCGATGGCTCGCTCGCGGTGAAAAACGCAAAATTTGGCAGTGAGCAACGCGACCAGCCACCGCGACCACAGGTCGCGATGGACTGCTCGCGATGAAAGTGTCAAAAACGGGCAGAGAGCAATGCGACCACTCGCGCGACCAAGGCGCGCTCGCGAGGAAGGCGGTGCGCGCACTCCAGTGAGTGTCGCGACCTGGTGCTGCGACCACAGGTCGCGACGGCGGTCGCGGTAGCGAAAGAAAATATAAAAAAAAGAAGTGGCTTCTCGAGGAAGCCAGAAATCATCACAGAACAGAGAGAGAGAGAGAAAAGAGCGAGAAAAAGAAAGAAGGAGAAAAAGAAAGAAGAAGAAGAAGAAGAAGAAGAAGAAGGAGAAGAAGAAGAGGAAAGAAAGAGAAAAGAGAGAAAGTAAGTGTAGGAGAAAGGAAAAGGAAAGACGAAATCGTAGAACCGCGATTCTCGAACGAAAAGACGGTACCGAGGTTGGTGTACGTTGTTTTTCGAAATCGTTACGAAAAGCATTTCGTTATCGTTTACGTTTTTGTTTTCATTACGTTTCTCGTTTTCGTTTAGATTTCGATTTCGTTAATTGTTTCAGATTTCGATTTCGTTAATTGTTTTCGATTTTGATTTTGTTAAATGTTTTCGATTTCGATTTTCGATGTGTAAAAATTGATGATTGATATACTTATGGTTGATTATGGAAAGATTTTATACGAGATCGCATTTGTTTGTGTTTCGAATATTTCCGATTTCGTTTTAAACAGTTGATTTAGACTTGTATGTGAATATTGTTCATATTCTTGAAGTTTATTATGTGATTTATATGACTATTGAATGATTATCGATTATTGAGTAATTATTGCGAAATTGATTGTGAATTTGGTTTATCGAAACGGCCCTAGGATACGTAGACATAGAAATGGATATAGGAGGTTGGTATACCAGCTGGGTTTTATTGAGCAGTACTGCGCCGATATTGATTGATTGATACTGATGATATTGATGTACCTCCTCTTGGATTCGTCCAGAGGCTGGGAGATACGTACCTCCTCAGGATTCGTCCTGGGGGTTGGGAGTTAATGTACCTTCGCAAGGATTCGTTCCTGGGATAGGGAGCTATGTACCTCTCTAGGTTCCGTACCCACGGTCCTAGAGTTGGGAGACACGTACCTCCTCAGAATTCGTTCTGGGGGTTGGGAGCTTGACCCATATTCCAGTCCGTATATGTTTAGTATTCTAGCGGGCCAGAATTGATTGGAATTGAAAAGTGTATTGAATGCTTTTATTGATCGAAAATTATATATTGATCTCATTATTGAAGTTCAAGTGCTTGAAATTATTATATACTTTGATTCTGCAATTTAATTGTTTTGAACATGATTTGAATTGATATATAAATATTGTGAATTGTTATTATTAAAAGTTATATATGTTTCCATATTGAGATTTTAGTACACCCACTAAGCTTTATGCTTAGCGCGTTAGTTTTGTGTCTAACGCGTAGGTACCAGGAATCCAGAGAAGGCTAGAGACTGAAGGAAGAGCAAGTTGCAGACCGAGTCACAGAGATTGTACAGTTGGGTAGCTATACTTTTGTTACGTGTATATATATTCTGAAAGCATGCATATACAGGGGAATTGTAAATATGTTTTGTAATATGTTTTTAATTAATTACCTTATGATTTCTGAATGTCTGTATATATATATATATATAAAAAGTTTGAACTGTTTTATTTTATAAATTGTGATTAATAAGTCGCACTAAACGGCAGAGTGCGCAGTTGTTTGAAATTGATATTGAAGTGTTATTGAAATTGGAATTGAATTGATTTGTGTAAAAGCAGGTTTTGGAAAGTCCGAAAAACAAACGGCACTCTGCCGAATTTTCGAGAAAAGTTTATTTATTGTTTTATGGGCTCACTCGAAAATGATTTTTAAACTATAATTTATATGGTTTTCTGTTTACAAAATGAATTTTTAAAAGTTCTGAAAGTCCGAGTAGCGCGCCCCGGGTCGATCTGGCCGGGTCGGGTCGGGGGGTGCTACATGCACCATCCAAAGGGTGGTACTTTCAGATCAAAGCTCCATACCCTAGGACCGGGTACTCGGTACCTGCTCATAATCCTGAGGGTAGTACGTAATATCAATATCGGTGCAGTACTGCTAAAATAACCCAGCTGGTATACCAACCTTCTATATCCGTTTCCTATGTTCAAGTATCCAAGGGCCATTTCAGGTTATCTTTCACAATACATAGTTCTTAACTTTCATATCAAATCATTTCATTTCTTTCAAAATCAACAACTATAATTCTCAAATCTCAATCAAATTCAACAAATATAATTTCCAAACAATATTCGTAAAACATTTGTATTTGAACTAATTGAAAACATACGATTATTTCAAATAATATACTCATTATAAACGAAATGCAATTAGATTAAAATATTCAAGTACATAAACGTATAAACATATATATATATATATATATATATATATATATATATATCCTAACAAAATCCATAATTATGTTTCTAAACTCATTTATTCACAGATCTGAAAATTCGAATCAAAGCACATATTAAAACCATAAAGTTTTCGAAAATGAGTGTACACCAACCTGGATACCGTTGTTTCAAAACTTTTCTTTTTTGGATTTCCTTTTTCTCCTCCTCTTTCACTTCTCTTCTTCCTCATCTTTTCCTTCTCCTTCTTCTTCTCATATATATATATATATATATATATATATATATATATATATATACCCTAACAAAATCTATAATTATGTTTCTAAACTCATTTATTCAAAGATCTGAAAATTCGAATCAAAGCATATACTAAAACCATAAAGTTTTCGGAAATGAGTGTACACTAACCTGGATACCGTTTTTCCAAAACTTTTATTTTATGGATTTCCTTTTTCTCCTCCTCTTTCTCTTCTCTTCTTCCTCCTCTTTTCTTTCTCTTTTTTCTTCTCTTCTTCCTCCTCTTTTCTTTCTTCTCTCGGTCTTTCTCTTTTCTTTTGGCTTCTTCGTGAAGCTTCCACCGCCTCTTATTTTTTTTTTATAAACTTTTAGTTGTCACGACCGCGTATCACGATCTATGGTCACGGTACTCACTGGAGGATTTTTAGCGCCTTCGTCGCGATCAACCATCGCGATCTCTGGTCGTGATTCTGGTCGCCATACTCACTAGTCGATTTCCTCCTTTTTATCGCGAGCGCCCTATCGCGATCCGTGGTCGCGGTCTCGGGGTCGCGATACTCTCTGCCAAAAGTTTGATGTTCCTTTCATGCACTGTTTCTGGACCGCTCCACTTGTTCCACTTGTACACCTAAAATTAGCTCAATTAAATACATTACATCATGTTCACATAATTAATAATATTTAAGGGTATTTTTCATAATTACAGAAAATTAAGGATGTTACAATGATAATTTACGATCGATACTTGTCGATCTCTCACATCACCTTGTGTGATTAACCATCACACATTGTGATAAAATTACAATCGACACATTGTCGATCTCTCACATCACCCTGTGTGATTAAAACATCATCCAGTGTGACAATTTACGATCGACACATATCGATCTCTCACATCACCTTGTGTGATTAACCATCACCCATTGTGATGAAATTGCGATCGACACATTGGCGATCTCTCTCATCACCTTGTGATTATCACCTAGCGTAATAAAATTATGATCGACATATGTCGATTTCTCTTCTCATCTCGTGTGGATGAACACCATTCTATATGATAAAATTCGGTCGACACTTTCGATCATATGCGTTATATCTAAGCTCTTTTATTCTACTCTTTGAGCTTTGGAAAAAGCTAAGAGAGTAGAGGGCAAACTGTAGTGGTCGAAAATAGTCCAAAAGACTAGGTCTATCATTTGTAGACTGATCGACCAAGTCAGCAGTGACTGAGTCAAACTTGTCACCCAAGTCAGTCTAACTGCTCCGGGATAATAGGGATTCCTGATATCTTGGAGCATGATCCTCTCGATCGCCCTCAACAGTCACTACCCATAACTTATAAATATGAACCCAAGCTTCATATGCAAGGGTCACGCGAATTACACTAAAAAGCTATCACTCTACTCCGAAGCAATCCAGCCTACACTCGACCTAGTTGACGCCAAGTCCTAACATCTAGTCCTACTGCGTTCACGTTCACTTCGTCAGCGACTATTTGGCTGGCACCACCCCGGTATCCCAAAGAGTTCGACCCTGTTGATCTTTTTTTGCTGGTTGTTAATCCCATATCAACTCGACCGTAGGTCCCGGATCCTACTAGTAGATTTCAACATCTACAACCACAGATCCCAGTATCTGTAGACCATAGGTTTTCAGCAAATGATGAACGGTAGATATCAAATATAAAAAAAATTAAAAATTAAAAAATTAAAAAAATTAAAAATAAAAAGCTGGATAGATGGACGGTGAAAATCATAAATACAAAAATATTTTTACCAAAATACATAAAAAATTTATAAAAAATTCGGAAATAAATAAAAAATTTAAAAATTTAAAATAGAAAGATGGACATCCACTGTCCATCTCCATAGATGGACAGTGGAGATCATAAACAAGAAAAATATAAAATAATTAAAAAAAAAAGTAGAGATCATAAAACAAATTAAAAAATTAAAAAACAATTAAGAAAATATTGTGGAGATCCCAAATAGGATCTCTACCATCTCCAATAGCGATCCAGATTCATCTATAGAGATGGACGATAGAGGTTCATCCTTTTATTTTAAATTTTCTTAATTTTTTATTTATTTCTTAATTTAAAAAAATTATATATTTTGTTAAAAAAAATTTGTGTTTATAATCTCCACCATCCATCTATGGAGATGGAAGGTAGAGATCCATTTTTTTATATTTTTTTATAGAGTGGGGGGGGGGGGGGGGGGGGGTGTAGGTAGAGAGAAAGAGATGGGGGGATTTTGGCCATAAATGAAACTAGAGAGATAATTTTGGTCATAAATGAAACTAGAGAGATGATTTTGACTAATACACCAAACTAGAGGGAGATTTTCATAATATTCCTATTTTTAATGAGTCCTAAATTATTTTAAGATATTTTTAGGGTTTTGAAAATATGCAAGCTTTCTTGTGCTAATTAGTTAATAATTTTTAGGGGGGGGGTTTGGAGAGAAAGAGATGGGGGGATTTTGGCTATAAATGAAACTAGAGAGATGATGTTTTGACTAATATACCAAACTAGAGGGAGATTTTCATAATATTCCTATTTTTAATGAGTCCTAAATTATTTTAAGATATTTTTAGGGTTTTGAAAATATGCAAGCTTTCTTGTGCATCAGTTAATATCTTTTAGGAAGTTTTCATTTTTTATTTTATTCTTTTCGGAAATTAACTTCCTTTACCTAAAATGTTTCTCGAAAACCTACTGGTAATAGTTTTTCTATTTCTATTGGAATTAGGTTTTGACGAGAGCGTATGAATAGTGGATCTAAATTCATAATTCATAGCTCTCTCATATTTTTATTGATTTCTCTCTGGTTTTTGTGTTTTATTATTTTTATTCTTTGAGAGAATTGTTGAGAGGTCTATGCTAGATTATTTTTGATATCTTGTTTCACTGTTTCTAGTCTACATAGTATGTTTTGACCTTACATATTATTTTTTGTTCATTCATATTTGAGCACCTAGATCGCATCTCAATTGTGGTTTTGATTCTTCGACCTGATGAAAGAGTCTTGAAGTCATGCAGCGTGTGGAGTCTATAAGCAGCATCAGAAGGTTAGATATTAAAAGGCCTGCAGGTAGATAGTATTATGTTATAACTAGAATTGTGTGATTGAGAAGTCAATCAGCTTAAATCGTAAATAATATACCAACTAATAAAATTTATGTGTGGTATGTTAAGTGACATACGAGTTGGTCTCGTAGTTTTATACCCGTTGGGATTTTCAACGTATATATTTTTAAGTATGTTTATATATTTTTTTTATTTCCACAATTTGATTTTATACTTATTCCCTCAAAGTTTGCCATAGTAGATAAATCCAGTTTTCATGATATCTTAAAAGGATGGAATATTGGAATGGAGCAGTATCATGATATCAGTGCAAAAGGTCAGTCTTTGTTAGTTTTAACCGATGATCTTAATATCAAGAAATGGTGAATAAAATACAAAACTTATGAGGCAGTAAGGATAATAAACAATGACAAGCGGCATGATAGCATACTCTCATATACAACAACTTTGTTTGGACCTTAATGTAGACATGCTGAGACATAACAGAGTATTTATAATGGTTAGTAGATAATCTCCAGGAACAAGGGAGTAGATAAGCTGATCTAGTATGCAAATGCTGTCCAATTTCAATAATCTACACGTCAATTGTCAGTAAATCAAATAACTATGCCATCAAAAACTCTGATACTTTCTACAACAAATATTCAAACTAAATTATCAGGTCGGATCAAGATTATTATTATAATTATTTTGACAAAACAGGCAAGTAATTCAAATCAATCAAGCAGCGCAGCAGAGTGTTGCAGCTTAACATTATCAAATACTATTAAAACTTGTTTCCATGATCCCTCCTACAGTATCAGTCATTTCCATCAATTTCAAACCAATATTTGAAGTTATACAAAGTAGAAGTTTAAAATATTAAAGTAAAAATCATTCTTTGCATCATAGCATTTACTACATTGATTCTTGCATCTTAATTCATCTCTACCTTTTGCTAGTTCCAGTTGTATGCTTGGCCACATAAGCTCTCAAAGAAGGGGATTGAGTGAGACCATCTGGAGCAACTGTTGTATTTTGAGTTCCATTCTTTTGTTGCATTCTTCTCCTTGCTATATAACCTCTGATCCATGGAGTCACATCTTCACTGATCTTGATCATGACGAAGAAGATGATGCGATAGGCAACAATCATGCTCAAGATAATACTCAGGTCAATCCATTTTGATCGGGTCACATCGATCTGGAATACATTTTCCAGGATGTAATCACCAGGTATCTTTGGAAGATCTGGTGACTGGTTGTTGAACAGCAAGCCTTTTAGATCATTTTGATATTGCCCCTGAAACATATATATCATTGGTGAACAATTGATGTGTTGGTCATATTTCATATATAAAATCATAAACCACTGATTGTTATTTTAATATGTATGTATGTATTTACCTGTAGAGCCCAGAAGTGAAAGCTGATATATGACATAGGGTAACGCCAGAAAGGTTTTGGGATATCATTTGGGAGTCTAAAGTAGCCAGAGACTAGCATAAATATTCCCTAACGTGAGAAGAAAAAATCATAGTTGGCATATCAGAAAAAGGAAAAGAAATTATTGACAAACAATATGCTTATAATGTGAGATTATAGTTACTTGAATTCCAGCTCCTATGATGATTCCCATAAGGAAGTTGGGTACGATACTGGCTATGGCCATCATCAAGCTCTCTACAACTGTGACACTTGCATAGAGGCACAACACGAAGAACAGATAATGTTCGAAACCTGGGTGAAGGCCAACCATAAAGTAACAAATAGTTCCTGAGACAAAAGTGATCAAAATCAGGAAAGGCATTGCAGAAAGAGTGTTGCCAATGACAAATGCAGTTACACCATAGTGCCCATTCAGCCTCTCTCTTTGAAAGACCTGCAAAAAAACTTTAATTACTACGGTGCTACTAAACTTTTTAAGGCTTCCTTTATATGATATTATGAGAGAGGCGTCACTCACCTTCATATCTTCTACAAAGGAAGGAAATCCACCTATTGACATGAATGTTACAAAACCAAAGACAAAAGATGCACATGAACCTCTTGCCTGTTCCACAAAAATTAAAACAAATTCAGCAACATTGGTCAAAATTTTCTTTATCATCTTATTTTCTGAGTTGGAGCATTGAAATTATTAGAAAGACATAATCAGTTACCAGAATTGAATTGTAACCCGTCCCGACATTCAGGTAGATGGTTCCAATGCAGATAGTAACTACAACGTATATGACAAGCCTCAGCCAGTAATATCCAAAGTCCCTCGACATGTTGATGAACGAACGCTTGGTTAAGGTATATGATTGCATGAAGAAACTAGCTTGACTCCCCCCAGAATCTAGAACTGTTCCTTTCTGCAATTTTTACTAGTAAATATCAAGTGAAGAAGAAACAAGAATAGTTAGTTTGGCAGGGATACCAATTACACTTACAACTTTGGATATGTCATCAACTTTTTCTCTTGCTGCGTAAGAATACTGAGAAGTACGATAGGAATCAATAAGAACTCGTATAGCTTCTGCAGTTGTTATCTTCTCAAGTGGATCTTCGCTTAATTCAAACTGAATCGAAAGAGAGTTGATAAGACAAATAAGTAACAATTTGTATGCTTTGCCATAATCAATAATCAATCATGATAGAGATCAAAGAAAGCAAATTACCCTTAGTTTCATAGAACCCTTTAGAGTAGCCTTGACTTTGTCGAAGTCAGAATTTATGCACCTAAGAAAATGATCAGAGGGATTCCTCAAAGCAGGGCAAGGGAATCCAGCTTGTGCAAAGAACTGAAATATTCACCAAAATCAAATCAAATTTCTATTTATTAAATAAAAAGGCTAAATGTTAAAAAGAGTTAAAAGGTCGGTTGCCTCGTATGCTTCTGATGCCTGACCAAAATAAACAGTTTTGCCCCCTGAAAGCAAGTACAATCGATCAAATAACTCAAAGACTTCACTGCTTGGCTGGTGAATTGAAGCTATAACGGTCCTCCCATCTCTAGATAGGCCACGCAAAGTCTGAGTCACAAAGAAAGCCGAGGCACTGCCACAGATTACAACATCAATAAGTAGTTGAATCAAGAGAAAAAAAAAAAAAAAAGACATATTTATACTAATAGAGAAATCCAATAAACCTGTCAAGTCCACTAGTTGGCTCATCAAGAAACAGCAATCTAGGCCTCATCAAAATCTCAAGAGCAATGCTGACTCGTCTTTTCTCTCCTCCACTGATCCCACGCAAATGCCAATTTCCAATAACTGTATCTGCGCAATCTTGGAGACCCATTTCAATTATAGTACTCTCAACCAAAGCTCTCTTCTCTGACCAAGGCATGTTGTCCGGCAGACGCAATCTAGCCGAATAAGATATTGTTTCCCTCACAGTTAGAGTGCCAATCAAGTTGTCATCTTGTGTCACATAAGCCTGAATCCAGCCAATTTAATTAATTCACTGTAATGTCTATTGAGTTTGAAAAAAAATAATAATAATAATGAGAGAAAGATGTAATAGTACTCACAGCAGTTCCAAAAGAGAGCTTGGTTTTACGACCATTAAGAAGAATGGTTCCTGAGAGGAAAGCATTTGCAGCAAGACGACTGGAGAGAGCATCAAGGAGAGTTGATTTACCTGAACCAGAAGGACCCATGAGAGCAGTGAGAGTGCCAGGCTCAGCATAACCAGTGAGTCCCTCCAAAACATTTTGTGTTTCTCCATTGCTTAGACTGACCATCACTGTCAGATCCTTCCAAGTAAGTCTAGCAGAGACATCTCCTACAAAGTCTGTATTTGTCTTCTCCCTCCAAAGTGTCTCGCTTAGAGGACTCAACCCTCCTACTACTATCCCCTTCCCTGCTGGTTTGCTTGCCTCTATTTCCGTCATTGTATTACTTGCAGAGTTCCTCATCAACTTTTTTATTATTATTTTTTTTATCAGATGTTCAACTTATAAATACTCAAGTGAAACGAGAATATTATGAGCTAGAAAAAAAAGGAAGATGTGATGAGTTTTTGACTGGACAAGTAGGTTAGCAGAAACTCATGCATGAACAATTGTTTTTGCACCTAATTTCTTCCTTCTTCTTCAAAAGCATGCATTTCCCATTTTCCAAGTTTTCAATCTGAAAAATAAATTATGCAAATAGATGAAGAAGATTGGTATTCACCTCTTTTTTATTGTTCATTAAATGGGTTCTGGTGGATGTTGGTAGAGGCATTTAATACAAAAACCGACCCACATTAAACTTTGAGCTCCATTGACCAATATATGTATTAGTTTGCATAACAACTGTAGGATAAAATAATTATTGAGGTCGTGAATTGAAATTAATTCTAACAATTAGTGTAACTAGATATATAATCAAAATTAGAAAAAAGGTTTTACGAGTGAGCTAATTAAACAATAAAGTGGCAATAATAGTAAGTAGTTGTGGTAATGGGTACGTAGCACATAAACATAATAATTGGTGGCCACGTAGGATTACTTGGGATGTTAGGTATGAAATAAAAAATAAGTGATGTTAAACAAATAAAATATATTATGGTTCGCTTTTAAAGTTTGTTAAATTTTGGTTGATGCTGCCATTAATTTTCTGGAATGGTCAATTAAAGCAGCTGCTGTTGGCTAACTGTGTAGTACAACAAGATGGCTCATGGAAGCAACCTTTCTGGTTTTCCTGTTGGTTTATCAAAATCCAAATAAAAAGTTTCTTCACAACTCACAACGTACACACTGGTATGTAGGGGTAGCCGAAAAAAAAAAAAAAAAAAAAAAACCGAATTGAACCGATTAAATGAATCGGTTCAATCGGTTTTGGACCGATTTATACCTTGCAACCGGTTTAGTTCGGTTTGATTTTTTTTAAAAATCGAAATTATCGGTTTGGTTTTTGGTTTGAAACCCCAAATCGCAAACCGAACTGACTAAACCGAATATATATAAAAATAAAACACCCTAAAATTCACTTTTTCCTAATTACTTTATATGGTACGCCTCTCTCAACTCTTAGGGGGGGTGTATTCAATATCAACTTTTAATGACTTTTAATGACTTATGTGGATTTTAAAAATTTAGGTGTATTCAATATGGATTTTTAAAGACTTCATAAAAGTTAATAGGTATTCAATATGAATTTTTATATACTTTTTAAAAGTCTACAAAAGTTTTGAGGTACTCAATATGGACTTTTTTAAATTCCATAAAAGTTATGGGGTATTTGATATAGACTTTTATGAAGTATAAAAAAGTCAGAGGGTATTCAAAAAGTTCATAACTTTTATAGACTTATCAAAAACCTAGACTTTTGTAGACTTTTGTTGTAAACTATAAATACCCTAATCTCACAATTTCTCCACCATCCACCCCACAAACTTTTGTAGACTTTCAATTTGAGAAGCAACAACGTACGGTTCAAGTTCTGGATAAGCAAATCGTTTATCTTATTTTTATATTAACATTTTTTTTAAATAGTTGTTCTTGATTTGTTGATTTTGATCTTATAGCTTTTTCATACAACTCTTTTCTTTTATTGATTATTATGGAAATACAATGGTGTTAAAAACATTTACACGTACGTATATATGTATATATCCCAAATCCTTCAAACACCATAATAAAAAATTGATGCTCATGTAAGTAATCTTTATAGATTTTCTTTTCTCCTCTAACTACATAATGAAGAGCAGTTATCGGATTGATATTTTGTTGATTTTATTTTATTCCTCCTGTGCAAGAATATGTTACAAGTATCACAATTTGTAAGACCTAATCATTATTTATTACGAGTTAAAGGTTCAATTGATGAAGTGGGTTTTGTAAACAGTAAGATTGATAATCCATAAAAAAAATAAAAAAAAAACAAATATTGCTCGAGAAAGACATATTGATGAAAAGAAGAAAAATTTACGTATCAAACAATAAAGAGTTGCATCTATTTTAGGTATTTTTAAATTGAAATTGAGGGTTTGCTTGACGTTTTCAGCTGTTTCTATTTCTTAAAAGAAGTCACGGAGTTTATGTTTTCAATGTATGGCGTTGTCGATTGAGTTAAATATTGGGAAAATTAAAAAATTTTACTGTTAAATTGTGAATCTTTAATGGGTTATTGTTGTGCTTGGTTGTTTTGTGATCTATTTATCTTTGGATTCCATTTGTTGGTGGTCCTCTCCACCTCAAGAAATAATCAAGCTCCTCCAGAAAGACTTTTATTAGCTTTTGATATGTATCCTTTGTAAATTTTCAATATATAAAATAGCTCTTTAAGTGCTCTAACATCTGAAGATTTATTCAGTTTTTTTTATATAAAAAAAAATCCTTTAATTATTTTCTGTAGATTTCAATAAGAAAATTAAATTAGTGATTTTTTTTCTAGACATCAAATTATATATATTACTAACTTTCGTCAAAATCATCAATCATACACATTCCTTTGTCTAAAAGAAGTTTGATTGAGAAAATAATAAAAATAAAATAATTCATTATCTCAATAATTGATCCAGATATATGTATATGTTGGTCGAAAACATTTATTTGTTAAAAGAACCAAACCTTCCATCAGTTGTGCATATTATTATTAGTATGATGATTAATCTTCATTGTTCATTTATTACGGTGGTGCTCGTACATGTGTGGTTCTTCTATTTTGTTGAATGGTGTGTAACTGTAGAAGAACCATTGCAATTAAGGAGCTGTGATTTTCTTTGACTAAAAGATCATGGTTGGGGTAGGGTTACTTAACAAGAACCTTTTGTTGTTTGTGGTTTGTGGGTGGAATGTGAAAACTATGTGAACTCAGTCTTTTTTTTATTATTTTTTATTTTGTTTCTTTTCTGCTTTATATCACTCATCAACTTAGTACTACTCATGCATATTATTAGTAAACTGATGTATATTATAACCTTTGCAAGCCTGAAGAAATTAAATTAATAGAGATCATTAATTACCATGGATTTTGTTTGGTTAGATCTTTGAGCATATACAATTATAAGTTCTTTTGTTTGTCAAAAGATTTTACTTTCCCTGCAAAAATTGCTTTTTGAAAAAACTTTAGTTTGAGTGAAAGATTTGATCCCTTGGATGGATGTTGTAGTACTAGCTTATATATATATGAAGCGTATGTTTCACACTTTAATGAAATTTTATGTTTTTTTTAATAGTTTATCATATGACATTTATAATGTAGTTAGATTTATAATGGGAGATTCACAGCAAGAAAATGACGAAGGGAATAGAAAGGAAAAGGTGTGGAAAAATTATACAAAGTATGGACATTGGAAGAGAGCAACGAGTTGCTAAAACTTATGGTTGATGCTGCCATTCGTGGATGGCTGTGATAGTAATGGCTTACGGTCAAGGTCGTCACCCTGAAAATGCAAATGAGTTGTTTAATCTTCGTCATGCTTCCTTGAGAAACGTAATTGAGAGGATATTTGACATATTTAAATCGTGATTCACAATTTTCAAAACAGCTCTTCCATTTCCGTATAAAACGCAAGCAGAACTAGTATTAGCTTGTGCATGATTACATAACTTTCTTCGTAAATAGTGTCGTTCTGATGAATTTCCAGTTGAACCAGATAATGAAGCTTTATTGTCACCACTAGATTATCACGAGGACGATTTTGAACTATTTTTCGAGACTCAAGAACAACAGAGAGAGAATGCTAATGAATGGAGGGCTACTATAGCTAGGAATATGTGGGACAACGTGGGGGATATTGATAATAATATGGATTAGACTTTTTTATTTGTTTTATTTTGGATTAAAGATATTAGATTAATGAATAATTAAATTATTTAAAAAACTTATTATTTGGGTTATCAAGTCATCAACGGGTATGCATTATTTATTTAAAGAATGTATCATATTTTTTTACATTATGTACTTAGTTTCAATACACCATCTAACAAATTTTAATAAAATATGTACTTGTTTTAATATGAAAGTCTATAAAAGTCATTTATAGAATTTCATTCAACTCTATAAAAGTCAATAAAATCTATTAATGTCAATGAAAGTCTTTTAAAATGAAAGTGCATAAAAGTCTATAAAAAATTGTTAGAATTCTGTAAACTCTATAAAAGTCAATAAAAGTTGGTAAAGTCTATAAAAGTCTATCACTTAAAAAAATCTATAAAAATCATTAAAAGTCAAGATTAAATACACCCCCATTAGTCTCATCTCTAGTGAAGTCATTTCTCGAGTCTAAAATCTCTTCGCCAAAACCCTAATCATGTTAATTATTTTTTATTTAATTTTTAGGAAAAATTACAATGGAATACCCTATACGTTTGATCATATTGTAATGAAATCTCACTTTTCATTAAACTACAACTAAGTACCTCGGATAATTATTATTTGGGTCCCTAATGTATTTAAAAATATTATTTTTTGATCTATTTCTACTTTTTTAAGCACAGTCCCTATCTTTTTCAAAATATATCAATTTAGTCTCTACGACCAAAATTTTAATGGTCACATCTGACATAAAGTATAAAATAACCATTTTACCCTTTTTATTAAATTATTAAATTAGATTGACGCTTTTACCCTTAATTTTTGAACAACTTTACCTATTTGCATAATCCAATAAGAAATTGATATATATTATAAAAAAAATTAATTTTTTTAAAAAATATTTAAAAAGAATTAAATAATAAAATAAATATGATAAAATTGTTAAAATAAAAAAAATATTATAAAAATTAGAAAAAATGTTAAAAGTAATATTATTTATTAAAAATAAAATAAATTAAAGATTGAATACTTATAAAACTCAAAATTTAGTAATTTAATACATATATATATATATATATATATGTATATATATAGTAAATTGATAAATATTGTAGTTTGTTATTATATTTTTATTTTTATAATATAGTAATAATAAATGTATATATATTATATAAATTTATTTTTATATTTTATTTTTATAATATATATATATAATGTATATATACTATATAATATACTCTAAAATATGTATATATAATATTTTACATTTTAGTTTTTTTAACTAAACTTTGAGTTTTATAATATTCAATCTTGAATTTTATTTTTATTAAAAATAAATTATATTATTTTTAAATTTTTTTAATTACTCTTAATTTTTAATAAATTTATAATATCTATTTCTTATTTATTATTTTTAAGTGTGTTTTTAAAAAATAATTTGTGTTTTATAACACATATTAATTTTTTATTGGACTATCCAAATAGATAAAATAGGTAAAATATAAAAAGTTGGAGGGTAAAATCATCTTAGTAATTTAATTAAAAATGGTAAGATGGTCAATTTATACTTTATGTCAGGTTTGGCCGTCAAAATTTTGGTCATAGGACTAAATTAATATATTTTGGAAAAGGTAGGGACTATGTGAGTTAAAAAGTAAAATAGATTAAAAAGTGATATTTTAAATACATTAGGGACCAAATTTATAATTATCCGAGGTACTTGGTTGTAGTTAAAGGAAAAGTGTGATTTCATTGCAATATGACCAAACATCAGGGTATTTCATTGCAATTTGCCTTAATTTTTAATGTTGTGAGGACCACCGGATCCAACGAGATCATACAAGCAGGGCCCGTATAACTACTTCTAGCAACGAGAGACAAGGGTTACCGGGACCAGCGGCTCAGAAAACTACTCACAACAATGAGAGGGGTCTACTCACGCAATTGCATTTTTATGGATAATAGTGGGAATATATAGTTACATGCCTACACAAAGTATTGAACCTTGGAGGCTTGGAGGAGTTTAAAGTCTCCACCCACCAAGAAAAAAGGACCATGTGTTATTTATTTTTTTATTTTATTTTAGATAATTTTTTTATTAAAAAATCGGTACTTTTTTTTTCATTATTGTTTTGTAATAGAATAAATTATTAGTTAAAATTGGTTAATCCTCCTCTAGGAAAAGATCTCGTATATCATGAGAGCCTTAATTTTGAAAGAATTTCAGAGTTTCTTTTTAATTTACATGCTTTGAATTGTGTTATATATATACACAAGATACTATTGGTAATGCTTATATGTGTAAAATGGATTGCTGGAAATCAAACCTAACCGAACCGTCCAATTCGGTTTCAGTTGGTTCGGTTCACTTTTTAAAAACAGACTAACTGTTAATTTTTATCGATTTATATAAAAACGGAACCGAACCAGCCGATGCCCATCCGACTGGAATGTCCATTCCTTGCTATTACCAGTTTTTATTTGTTAATTAACTTGCCTTTATTATGTTACTATATATTTGTATATGACGCACCTCCTTTCAGTTCACACTCTAAATTTGAATATTGCAACAATTATTAGTATTATTGATGAATGTTTCAGTATTTCTATAAATGGAATACTTAGCCAGATGAGTCCTATGCTGTCAAGATACTACATTTTTATGTAACATTATTTAATAAGGTTAGAGACTTGAATACCGGACAGCCCACTTCGGCCAAAACATCTTGGTATACAGAGATACGCATCCGTTACCATGAAAATAGGATTATAGCAGGAGATATATCGTGAAAATTTAATCGCAACAAAAAATTTATGGTGCCTTCCGCAGCATCTAAAATTCATCCACCGTCGTCCACCATCACCGTAGTTGTATACTTCAATCCCAGGGAAGGGCCCCAGCCCCCAAATTTTGGTATCTGAGTTAAGTTGTTGATAAGGGGGATGATGGTGGTTGGTCAGTTATGGGATGTGACTTTCGAGTCACATAAATGGCTGTGTCGTGTGTGTGAATCCAGGAAAGAGAAATGAAAAGAATATCCTACGCATTTCCCTTGAATGTTGATTGAGGCGCATCCATTGCAACTGCCACCTACACCACTCTTTTTAGATTTTAATGAAAGGAAACATGGTATAAATTTCTCTTCAATTTTTTTTTTTAGATATTATTGTATAAAGTGGTAATTTTTATTATAATTATATAAATATTCTTTTAAATCTGTATATTACAATTAAAATTAATATTTGGTTGTTCCTAAATTGAAAAATTATTAAACTGTTATTTTAACATTATAACTCAAAAATCAATTAATTAATTTAAAAAGTTGTATAGAAAGTCTCTCCAAACAAAACAAAAGATTATGTAAAAGATATTTACTCCTAAATCAGTTAATGAACACTTAGTTTACCTGTTAGTCTATGGGTGGATTTTAGGGGATATTTATATAATTACGGTAAAAGTTGTTGTTTGCCCTCTAGCGAAGAAAAGCATAGTCTCAATAAAAAGAATTCAACACCAACCAATGAGTGGCAGATTTTGATGGAGTCTCGCGGAAAAAGACCCTATACGTGCAATATTAACTAAATTTGGGAGAAGTTTATGCAATTTTTCCTTAACGAAACAATAAATAATCTTTAATAATACTTAATCAAATAAAAACAGACTATCCTTCAATATCAAATTTGAGGTGCCT
The DNA here is from genome assembly GCA_003430845.1 of Xanthoceras sorbifolium. Classification (NCBI taxonomy): domain Eukaryota; kingdom Viridiplantae; phylum Streptophyta; class Magnoliopsida; order Sapindales; family Sapindaceae; genus Xanthoceras; species Xanthoceras sorbifolium. The sequence continues at coordinate 6,004,554 of CM010610.1, forward strand.
CCATTCTCATGTCAATTACATGAGCAGTTTAGTATAAGACCATCGTACACTACAGAATGGACCGCGGCAGTAGATCAGCCACAAACAAAATATCCAGCTTTGTTTGCTATCTACAGACTTTTTAAATTGAAAGTTTCAAAATGAATACTCATGTATATGACTTTCATATACTCATATTGAGATTATATTTTGCAATCTTGGATGTTACGCGCACATTATATAAACGTATGAACATAAATAAAAATACTTTTATTTGAATGAAAAAAAAAATACTTTTATTAATGTCTAAATACATTTACATTTTACAAGCTTCAGCACATAAACCCCAACAATGTTCCACTTGCACTAAAGCAAGTGAGACATGTCTCGTAAACCTAGACCCTCTAGGTGACCATCAAACAGTTTAGTTGTTAAGTGTAGGAAAAACGGTGAGTACAGCACAGCGGAAGGCACAAAAAATAAAATTTTTTGCATTGGTACGTTTTAAAATTTTTCCAAAAAGAGCAATCTTAACCCATAATTAATTAAATATATTACAAAAGGTAACATACCTTTTGAATAACGTAAGGCCTGATGTTGTGTCGACTATGAACCGCAAGATCTTCCAATCCTTCACGAATGTGGATTACCTTGGAGTGTGGGCTCCTTTTCTTTGAATTGTGTACCTGAGGATGAGAAACAAAAACTTTTTTTTTTTTTCCGTTAGTCACTCAAAAACCCTCCTCCTGAGAAAACGAAGAACACTTTGTTCTTTCTCTCTTTTCTCTTGGACGAATTCTCACACTTTTTTCTAGAGATGGAGAGTTTTTTCTTGACTTATCAAAGCTCACAAAAACTCACAATTTGCTCCCAAAACCTTGCTTGGCCGAACTCCCCTTTGATGGATTATATAGGGTGGCCGAATTCTCCTTTTTGGAGGATTTGTGTTTCACCCAAAATCCTATCAAGTTAGAGTTCAATCCTATCCCATATTTTGAATCTATTATCCAATAATTATTAAAGGATAATTGAGAATTTGAATGACTTATCAAAACTTCCTAAAAGTGACTAATAGTCAATTTTAGAGTTTTGATAAATATCAAAAACTTCCTAATTTGATTTGATAAATAACTCCTTTTATTTATCTCCTTATCAAATAAGGTTTTTGATACTTATCATACTATTATCAATAGCATGAAACTAGAAATCCAATTTCTAGTAGAAAAGTGTTTTGACTTTTAATTAAATAATTAAATAATTAACTAATTAATTGCCATTTAATTAAATAATAAAACAAAACAAAGTAATTTAGCTAAATACATTAGCTAATGCCGCCCACCCCTATTGGCATGGGCCAAACTTTATTTTTACATTTTATTAATCTCATTGGACCTCCACAAAAAGTTCACATGTGAACTAGACCCATTCTTACAAAAAGAAACAAGTCCACATGCCTTTAAATAAATATATTTAATATAATTCAACAGCCCCATTTTTATTAAATGTGCTAATTATATTATCAATATATTTACGGGATGTTAAAAACATCCCTTAGGGCCACCCAAGGGGTCACACGCCCTTGGCTACGCATCCTAGGTATTTTGACGAGTTACCGCGTATCTTGATCGAACTCAAGAACACACCTCTAAAATACTTTTGGAATAAATTCCAAAATCAATTCTTTAAGATGGATCAAATAAATGATCCGATAGTATATAACTAGTGATCCATTCAAGTTCATGTGGATTGGGAATCTTAGCGGGTTATCTAAATTTAAGCTCCAATAGACACAACCTAATCACAATCAACAAATGATTCACTTAGGTCCGATCCATTAATTTTAGTTCATTCCACTAAAGAACTAAAATTAAACTCTTAAATAAAGATAGAATGAGTGAGCGTACTAATTCGTACCCTAGACAACTTAAAAAGAGAAGGTTTATCCTTGTGAAAAATACCAATAATCATTAAGAGCTCATAGACCGTCTATAGCTCTCCAAGTTACCATATTTACTTATATGACCATGTTTTCGAATTTGTATATTTTAACTTGTCTAGAAGCCATGTTTCAATAGTCACTATTGAAAACTCAACGTTAAGATTTAATATCCAATACCTCAAAACATCCATATAATGGTATTCTACTGACATTTGCTAAATGCAGTCACGATATCCATTTCTATAAATGATGTCCTCTATCGATATACACGTGAATACTACCAAACCATCGAAGATAGACTATGCAATATAATCGTACTCATTAACACCTCAAATGATAACCATGTAACCATATGTCCACCATTTATCTCAGGATTAAGATAGACTCTTCGATTATCTCAGTAGAACACTTTTATCCACCGACGGTTGTGGATAAAGTTTTCTACAGTGATCCTATTCCATGCACCCAGTGCACTAGATTCTTTTGTCCAAAGACACTTCGATGATTTTAGACTCATTATATCACATTTGATCCCACTTAAATACTAACAAAAGAATCTACAACTTTAATAAGATAAAGGTGCCCAACCTTGTATCTTAAGTTGTGAATGTGATCCGAAACTAACTAAAGAATGTGTCTACCCCATTCATATCCAGATGTACGAACAATTCTTTAGTTTCTCATGGTCTCTTGACCTTATGATTATTTATTTTTGACAATTGATATAATTGCTATAAGATTTGTTAAAACAGAAATCACTTTTATTTATATGAGATCGATTGTTAAATACATTATTACACTCTTGCTATTGAACATAATCCTAACATTAAGGTCTTCGTAAATGGATCAGCCAAGTTGTCCTGCGACGCGATCTTCGTCACTGTCAAGTCTTCTCTAGCACTATCTCTCTGATGAAATGATATTTCTTCTCTATATACTTCCCTCTGTTATGGCTTTTTGGTTATTTGGAATTAGCCACAGCGCCACTATTATCACAATAAAGTGTCATGAGCTTATCCAGATCTGGAATAACTTTCAAATCATTTAAGAACTTACAGAGTCATATAACCTCCTTAGCAACTTTACAAGCCGCAATATACTCGGCTTCTATGGTGGAATCAGCAATGTCAAATTGCTTGATACTCTTCCACACTATAGCTCCACCACCAAGGGTGAATACTAATTCAGGCGTGGATTTTCTAGAATCTGTATATTCTATCGGGATCAAATTCTGTCCAAAATATAACAGCATATAGTTTTTTGTTCTCCGAAGATAATTGAGAATGGTCTTTACAACAACCCAATAATCCAATCCTGGATTGGACTGATATCTGTTGGCTACTCCCATTGCGAAGCAGATGTCGGGTCTCGTGTATAACATAGTAAACATGATGAGACTACCTACCATTGACGCATAGGGAATCCGTCTCGTATCCTCAATTTCGAAGCAGATGTCGGGTCTCGTGTATAACATAGTAAACATGATGAGACTACCTACCATTGCGAAGCAGATGTCGGGTCTCGTGTATAACATAGTAAACATGATGAGACTACCTACCATTGACGCATAGGGAATCCGTCTCGTATCCTCAATTTCTTGAGGTTTCTTAGGACACTGTTTCTTAGACAAGTAAACTCCATGTCTGGAAGGTAAATTACATTTCTTGGAGTTCTCCATCGAAAATCGCACAAGTACCTTGTCGATATATAATGCCTGAGACAATACTAACAGTTTTTTCTTGCGATCTTTTATTAATTGGATCTATAGAATATAACTTGCCTCTCCCAAATCTTTCATTTGGAATTGGTTAGCAAGCCAACTCTTTACTTCTGATAACGTTCCTACGTCATTCTCAATGAGTAGGATGTCATCTACGTAAATAACCAAGAATACTACTTTCTTGCTAATGATGCGCTTGTATACACAAGGCTTATCAACATTTTGCTCAAAGCCATAGGTTTTGATAGGTGTATCAAACCTTATGTTCCAAGATCTAGATGCTTGCTTAAGTCCATAAATGGACATTTACAACTTGAAAACCTTTTGCTCTTAATCTTGGGACGCGAATCCCTCTGGTTGAATCATGTAGATGCTCTTATCAAGGTTGCCATTCAAGAATATAATCTTGACGTCCATTTGCCAAATTTTGTAATCGAAATAGACAACAATATATAAGAGTATCCTAATAGACTTAAATATAGCTACTGGCGAGAAGGTCTCTTGATAATCGACCCCCTCCTTCTGCGTATAACCCTTTACCACTAGCCTTACCTTGAAGGTCTCTATCTTCCCGTTTACTCCTCTCTTTCTCTTGTAGGTCCACTTACACCTTATGGGTTTTATCCCATCAGGTAAGTCTACGAGTTCACAGACCAAGTTAGAGTACATGGACTCCATCCCTAGATTCATGGCTTTTAGTCATTCCTCTTTGTTAGAATCTTCTAGTGCATGTGTAAATGACAATGGATCATCCACACTATCATCAGAAACGACACGATGTGCCTCTCCAATACCTAAATAGTGTTTAGGTTGTCATACAACCCTCCCACTACATTTAGATGGTAGTGCATCCTAACTAGGAATCGTCTGACTATCAGACGTTGATGGAACAACAACTTTGTCAACAACTTTTGTTAACTGAGCACTGGTCGTACCAAGTTCTAGCTCTTTTAATACAATTTTAGAATGAGGTTTATGATCACTAATATAATCTTCTTCAAGAAACATTGCGTTTTTAGATACAAACACTTTGTTTTCATGAGGATTATAAAAGAATCCACATCTAGTTTCCTTTGGGTATCCTACGAACAAGTATACATGTGAACGAGGTTCTAGTTTTTCACTTCTGTTCTTCAGCACATGTACCAAACATCCCCAAATGCAAAAATATCTTAAACTAATTTTACGACTATTCCACAACTCTTGAGAAGTCTTAGAAACAGTTATGGATGGAACTACGTTCAATATATATACTGCCGTTTGTAGTGCATATCTCTAAAAGGAATATGGTAATGATGAGAAACTAATCATAGATCTCACCATTTCCATCAGGGTCATGTTTCTCCTTTCCACTACACCATTCTGTTGGGATAATATCTCATGTTCAACCATATAGTCTTCAAACTCTTGGTCTAGATACTCATCTCCACGATCTGATCGTAGAGCTTTGATTGTTTTCCCTAATTTATTTTCAACTTTAGCTTGGAATTCTTTGAACATTTCAAATGTTTCTGACTTACATTGCATTAGGTAAACATATGCGTATCTTGAATAATCGTCAATAAATGTGACGTAATATTCATAACCACCTCTAGCTCTAACACTCATGGGCCGCAGACGTCTGAGTGTATAAGCTCTAATAGTTATATAGCTCTAAAACCTTTTCAAGTAAAGGGTATGGATGGCTACGGTTTCGGAACAGCCGGTTCCATTTCTGAAACCATGGGGTTCCGGTTCTAGAATCAATGGTTTCATGTTGGTTCCGGTTCTGGTTCTGAATTTGTTTTTTGACAATATTTTGAAATTTTTTTTTAAAAAAATAATTGAAAAATTAAATATTTTGAAAGAAATTAAAAGTTAATTTAATATCATGTGGACTAATGGCCCACATATTAGATATTAAACTGATAAGAACAGAAGATACTACACTTAATCTTAGTCAAAAGGCCGAGAAAGGTATGAGTTGAAATGAGCCAAAACTTCCTATTTTATACCTGTTGGCACCATTTCTTACCGGAAATTGGGCCTCATATCTCTTTGCTTTTGTCTGTCTTTAGTTGATTATTGGGTATTTTTAATGTTTTTCTTGAGTATGCAGGTTTTCAGGACCATTCGGAGAATTCGGGAGATTTCAGGCAAAAGTGCATCGAGTGCTCGCTACTTGAGTTGCGACTTGGCCCGTTACTTGTACAAGTCGCGGCAGTACAATTGGACAACCCAGGCCGAGGCACTCGCGACTTGACCCGCGACTTGGGTCGTGAGTTGTGCAAGTCGCGGGGTTATAATTCCAGAAACAGGCTGAGACACTTGTGACTTGCTCAGTGTAATACAAATTCAGACAGAGGCACTCGCAACTTAGCTCGTGACTTGCATAAGTCACCGGCGGCTTTAATTCGCCCTAATTCGAGCTGCTATAAAAGAAAAACATAATTAATTGATTGAAGAGTTCGACGGTGGTTTTAGAAACAGGAAATAGAAAAGAGAAAAAAAAAAAGAAGAAGAAGAGAGAAGGAGTGCTGGGAGACTAGACGTCGGATTGATTCTTCGTTCGTCTTCATCAATCAAGGAATCCGGATTGCCAACGGAGGAGTTCACCAGAGATGGAATTAGACAAGAGTCTTCTCGTCGAGAGTTCTTTTTCGTTATTCCTTCTTTTATTGTATTTTCTATTCATGACTCCATTGTTGAATAATATGTATCGTTTTGATTACCTAGTTATGAACTAATTTTTATAACTAGGGACGATGATGAATCTAAATATGAATTTTGATTGAGTTTTTATGCATATTTGGATGATTTAAGTTATATTGGTTTAGTGGCTTTTTAATACTTCATTGATTGCTATTCGATTGATCAACGTTTAGCATAATCTTGTTGTTGTGGATTAAGTACCGAGAGGAGACGCCGACAACGTGTTCGATAAATTGCCACCATAGTCTAAGAGTCAAATAGAGATATATTGGCTTATTCTATGTGATATTTGACATGCTTTTATGTGTTAGCACATTCCCATATAGTTGGATAATCATCGAGAGATAGGGTATTAGTATATGTGGAATAGGTTCAATTTGTCTTGAGAGAGGATTTTGGATATTTGATTAGCATGATTGTCAACCGATTAACTTAGGCATCCTTACATAGTAATCTCAATCATTAGGTAATATTTAGTAAAATGGGATTCCCTAGTTCCTTCTTACTTTGATTAAATCCCTTTTTGCTTTCCAATTTCATAAGTTACTTAGTGTTAACTAATTAGAAATTCTTCATCATTACTTTAATTATTCAGATAGAAATAAACTTAGTTAATTTTTGTAGTTAACACCTAATACATGCTCGTGGGAACATACTTGTACTCATTCTTTATTATTTGTGCCGACCCCGTACATTTACGGGGAATAAAAAGGCATAACAAGTTTTTGGCTCCGTTGCCGGGGATTGTTTTAGTCAGTGTTGATATTAATACCGGCTAAGTTTATAGCTAATTTGAAATTTTCTTTTATTTTTGTTTTATTTCTTCTTCGATTGTTATTTTACAGGTAGTTGGTTATTTGTATGAGAAGAACAAGACGTGTTACATCAGCACTCTTGAAGAATTCAATTCAGAGATCGAGCGCACTTTTAGACAGAGAAGAAGACAAGCAAGATAACAACTCGCCATGGATCCATCGCATGACCCACCACACCAGGACCCAGAGAATGCTAGGGCTTTGCACGATTATGCTATTCTTACCGTGGAAGGAAACTAGTCAAACATTCGACGACCTACAGTTGTTGCAAACAACTTCGAGATCAAGCCGGCCATTATTCAAATGATTCAGAATCATGTCCAGTTTGAGGGTTTGCCAAATGATGATCTGAACATCCACTTAGAGAGTTTCCTGGAGATCTGTGACACCTTCAAGCAGAATGGTGTCTTAAATGATGCGATTCGGCTACGAATTTTCCCCCACCTTATGACCTACCACACTAGGACCCAGAGAATGCTAGGGCTTTGTGTGATTATGCTATTCCTACCATGGAAGGAAACCAGTTAAGCATTCGACGACCTACAGTTGCTGCAAACAACTTCGAGATCAAGCCAACCATTATTCAGATGATTCAGAATCATGTCCAGTTTGGGGGTTTGCCAAATGATGATCCGAACATCTAGTTAGAGAGCTTCTTAGAGATTTGTGATACCTTCAAGCAGAATGGTATCTCAGATGATGCGATTCGGCTGCGGATTTTCCCTTTTTCCTTAAGGGACCGAGCTAAACTATGGTTGAATTCTCTACCACCGAATACCTTTACAACCTGGGAAGCCTTAGCTCAAGCATTCCTCGCCAAATATTTCCCTCCAAGAAAAATGGCAAAGCTCAGGAACGACATTACTCAGTTAATGCAGTTTGAGACATAGTTTTTGTACGAAGCCTGTGAGAGATACAATGACATGATAGTGAAGTGCCCACACCATGGCCTACCAAAATGGCTAGTAGTGCAGAAGTTTTACAACGGTCTCACATAGCAGAAGTTCAGTATGTGCAGAATTACAATAAGCAGTACAACAACCTATACTCGAACACCTACAATCCTGGTTGGAGAAACCACCCAAATTTCTCCTGGAACAATCAGCAGCAAGCAAGCAATGTAAGACCTCCACCCGATTTTCAGAATCAGACCAACTTCCAAGGGAATCAGGGGTTTGTTCGACAAGAGAAAAAACCTGCCCTAGAAGACTTGTTGGTCAAGTTCAAGTCAAAGATTGAAACCAGGATGGAACACCAGGACATTGCTATGAAAAATATGGATGCAAAGATTGACCAAGTTGTATAATAGACTCAAGCAGCAATCAAGAATCTTGAAGTGCAGGTTGGCCAACTTGCAAAGGGAAGTCAGAGGCGGATACAAGGAGCTTTACCATGCAACACATTTACAAATTCGAAAGAGGAGTGGCAAGTTAATTGAGCAGCTAGTGGGAATCCTTGTTGAAGAGATGCTAGCTGAAATAAGTAAGTCAACAGAAGATGGGTCAAAGATAAGCAAGAGCCAAGATGGGGAAGTACCTTCCAGTGATTTACCTCCCCCTCCAGAAATCAAGGCATATGTGCCTCCCATTCCATTTCCGCAACGTTTGAAGAAGCACAACGACGACAAGAATTTTGCTAAGTTCTTGGAGATCTTCAAGAAGCTTCAAAACAACATTCCATTTGCTGAGGCATTAGCTCAGATGCCTACATATGCAAAATTCTTAAAGGAGATTATCTCAAATAAGCGGAGATTGGGAGATTTTGAGACAGTTGCACTCACGGAGGAATGCAATGCTATCATTCAGAATAAGCTTCCACCTAAGTTGAAGAATCCGAGCAGGTTCGTTATTCCTTGTACGATTGGCAAGACGAAATTCTGGAAAGCACTATGTGATTTGGGAGCTAGTGTGAATCTGATGACTTACTCAGTTTTCAAGAAATTGGGTTTGGGGGAGATAAAATCAACTAATGTGACTCTTTAGTTGACAAATCGTTCTGTAAAATATACGCATAGGATAATTGAAGATGTCTTGGTAAAAGTTGACAAGCTTTATTTCCCGATTGATTTTGTGGTACTAGAGATGGAGGAGGACGTGCAGATCCCGTTGATTCTAGGAAGACCATTCTTGGCAACCAGTAGAGCTTTGATTGATGTATACGAAAGGAAGCTAACGCTAAGGGTCCGAGATGAAAAGGCAATGTTTAGTGTGCTAAAGGCAACACAAGAACAACCAGCAGCAAATTCATGTTTTCAAGTTGATGTAATTCGATCATCGGGGTTTGAAGGAAGAAAAATGATAAGTCTAAAGGAATCTCCAAGCAAAAATGTCATGCTTTTGAAAAATGAAGTGACATGTGAAAAACATAATGCAGACAGTCCATCAAAATCAAGATCATTTCATCGGAAGAAAAAGAAAAAGAAATATCAAGCCCAGGCGGTTCAAGGAACTGAAATGGAGGATATGGCGGTCAAATAAGCCAATATAGGGTGCATTGTTGGGGAAGCAATCAGAATTTGGTGATTGCGCAGAGACTACTGCAAGTTGAATCCGCCATGAGTATTCACAAAGTTGAGCTAAAACTATAAACAAGTGCTCCTTGGGAGGCAGCCCAAGTTTCCTTGAACTTCGATTGTGTTTTGGATTTTTATTTGTTTTGGTTTTTGAATGTTTGGTTGATTATGTTTAGGAGTTCCTTTTTTGTTTTTCATGTGTTTTTAAGTGTTTGTGTATTGTGTTTTGGTGTTGAAAAAGGTCTAAATCAGTAAGAAAGAGAAAGAGAGGAAATTGAGCAAAAAGAAGGCTAGAAAACAATAGCAGAGTAACCCGCGACTTAGGCAAGTCACGAGTCAAGTCGCAACAGCCTTGGGAATCAGATGTTCAGCAGTGGCCAAGACTAAACCCGCGACTTACCAAGTCAATTTTATACAGTGCGTTTTGGCCCATCCAGCTCAATTTTTATGACCCGCGACTTGGCCCGCAACTCGACAAGTCGCGACTACAATATATCTTTGCAGAATCGAGCAGCCTACCGTATAGTTCTCACAAAATAATTTTTTCCTCTCAAAAGCTCTCCCAAAACTCTCTCAAGTGCAGATAGCCTATCATCCTTCTCGGCAGAGTAATCCTTCGTACGATATACTTCCATTTTATTTTCGCTTTATTTCCATTCTCTATCTCTTTTATTTTCATTTTTAGAAGATTTAACGGTGGTTTGTGGAAAATTATTGAAGTGCTGTGAATTGAGTTATGAAATCTTGAAGTTTGGGGGAAGTTTTGGTGGGATTTGATATATATTAAAGTGCTTGAATTGATTGGTTTGTTCATTATTCACTATTTTTAGATTGTGTTACTTTGTTTGAGTTAGAATTGTTGTTTTCAGTTTTGTTTTTTATTTAGTTGCGATTTTCAGTTTCGTTTTTAGTTTATATCAGTGTTGTGTGATTGTATTGTAATTCTCTGTTTGAGTGTTAGTTTTCAATTTTAGTTTCTGTTTTGTTAATTTTATTGTTTTCATTATTTTCGTTTGCGATTTCCTGTCTTTGTGGTTGTGTTTCGTAGCGTTTATCGGCTGGAAATCTAGACATTCCTCTACGCACTCTGAATTGGAAGACTCAGGGTATACCAACGCTACGTACGTTTCGGTTAATTGTTTTTCTGTTTTGTTTTTGTTTGTTTTAGCAGATGCAAAATATCACAAAGGGGTAAGTTGTCTAGGGCAGCTCAGCGCAAGAAGAGAAGTAGGCTACTCAGGGTCAATTTGAAATTTCGTGAGCGCAAGAAGAAATTTGAAAAATGGGCTATTCTATTAGAGCACGACATTGATGTTGAGGCGATGGAGAGAACCATGATTCCGGAAGTCATCGGGGCTCGGCAATGGAATTGTTTTGTGCAACACCCCAATAATGCCAGCGAGAGGCTGGTTAAGGAGTTTTATGCCTTTCTGATTCTAGAAAATTTCTTCACGTGGGGGACGGTAGTAGATCACCCTCACACCGAAAATCGACAACGCTCTAATTTAAAGAATAAGCTACCGAAACACTTCCCCGGCAACGGCGCCAAAAACTTGACACGCTCAAACGCGTGGGAATAAATCCCAAGTGCAGGATGTGTCGAAGTAATAAATTTCCGTGAGTACGGAGTCGAAATCCACAAGGAAGTGGTGGAACTAATTCTATAAATTAAAGATTATACTACAGCGGTAAAATAAATCAAGTTGTTGGTTTTTGGGTTTTTTAATTAAAATATAATTAATTACTAATGCAATAAAATAAAGCGAGACGGATTAAATGGAAGATGATGCTAGGTAGTCTCACGGTTCCAATTCCGAATAAGGAAATATATTGACTATTATGAAACACGTTATTAACATGATAAGAATAATTCAACTAAGGCCACACCACATTATATTGCTCCCGCAATGGTATAGTATGTGAATTCGGTCAACCACACCTATTGGTCCTAGAGTGCAATTAATCGAAAACCATAGTTACTCTAATGCCTAGGTTAATTAAGTAATTTCTTATCGAAACTAACCCAGTATTGATTTTAGAGTCAATTAAGCTCGATTGCAATTTCAATGATTTCTCATATAATATTACAATAAATATTAAATCGGTTTTAATCACAGGGCATGCAATATACTTGCGCAATCGCAAAACACCATAATCGAACACAAAGTAATATAATACACTCAAAATCAATATAATCTCTTACAGTAAATATCAAATCGGTTCTCATCACGGGGCATGCAATCTACTCTCGCAATCGCAAAACACCATAAATCAAACGCAATAAGATAATGTTCAAATAAGCTCAAGGACAATATCATGAAATAATATACAAAATATATTCATAATCAATAAAATCCAAATTCGGTCATGGTTCCGAAAACCACCTAACAACAAAATTAGCAACTCATATAATCGAAATAACAAGAAGATAGGAAAAGGGATGTGATACAACCCATTCGGAGACGTGTGGAGTCGAAATCGGCTTTGGTCCGGCTGAGACTTCTCTTCCGCAAATCTTCGTCTTCTCTTGATGAACAATCGATGTAATTTGTAAAACTAATCTTGTGTTGGGGTTTGATGATGATGGTTGGTGTTTTGGAGAGTGAAGAATGGTGAAAATTGGCCCTAGGCCGCAGCTAAGAGCTGCTGGAACGACCCCAGCTGAACTCTCTGTCTTTGATCCCCTCCTCTCTCTTTCTTTTTTTTTGATATCCCTTTTGATTCACAAATGGGGGCTATTTATAGGAGATGTCAGGTTACTGTTCACGCGTATACGGTACTGTTTATAAGTACTGTTCACTCGTATACGCTACTATTCATTGACTGTTGACTGCGGCGCCTTTTGACTGTTCAAGGCGGCATTACTGTTTACGGCGGCATTACTGTTCATGGCGGCATTACTATTCATGATATACTATTCACGTGTACGATACTGTTCACGTGTACGGTACTGTTCATGTGTATGGTACATCTGCAATTTAATCCACTAAAGCTTCCTTGATAAGCTCCTATGCCTCATACCAAGAATACATGTCCCGAATTGCCCAGTTTTTGCCTCGACTTATCGTGTATTCGTATTAATTTACGGGGCTCACCTAATATCTGCACATACTCACAAAATACATCAAACGTACCAAAAATACTCAAAAATACAATCAAAAGAAACGATCCAAGGGTCTTAAATATATAACAATTAATGACCGATCAAATACCCCCAAACCTATCTTTTGCTTGTCCTCAAGCAAATTGGCACACACCACAACAAAAGCAAAAATAAAAGCAACTAAAATTAACAATAATAGAAACATAAATAAATAAACTAAGCTATATCCATTTTCGTAGGATGAAACGATGGCACTTAACACGTGCCACAAGCCTTTAAACCCCTAGGTGGCCCTAGTGGACGAGTTATAGTCTCGTGAGGGTTTACCAGCTACGATACCCACAAACGTCATAAGTTAATCACATACATAGCTACACATCAAATCAAGTATATACACAAATACAAAGGCATAAGAACAGCACAAAATCAGAAATCCAAAATGCTGTCAATTAGTCTAATACACCCTATATCATACAGGACACTGACATGCAACGCATTTATAATAGTGAATCCTTCCATACCAATAAACCACTGATGTAATTCGCCTCGACTCTAGTCTCACCAGTTTTCACTCAATGACACTCAGAACCTAGGCAATCACCCTTTCAACTGCATACGACTGGAATTTATGAGCAAAGAATTTCAAAGTTTGTCGTATGCATCAATAATTAGAAAGAACGCACCTATTAAGCAAAGGACCTCATGAAAGATATCAAATGCTAAGAACAGAAAAATCAGTATACATACATGTCAAATATTACAATTAAGTTTCCTAAGGAGATCAACAGGTCTTTTTCAGGTTGTAATGGGGCTTTGGGGTGATTGGCTCAAAAAGAATGGAAATCGGGTTCAACTTACTTGGAAACCTATTGAGAGACTTCATAAAATTTTCAATTCGTGCAATTTCTCTCACGACTACCAAATTCATTCAACTTTTCTTCCAAATCTTTTTCTCGCCTTTCTCCTTCAACCTCTTTTCAAACTCTTTTTCAATTTTTACTTTGTGCATCATACTTCTTTTCTCATTTAGCCAACTCTTTTCATATATGTATTTTTATATTTTCTGTTGGCTATTTTATTTTTCTGCACATTTCCACATCCATTTCATCTTTTCTACTCTACTCCTTTTTCTCACTCAACACTTACACATTCCCTCTTTATTTGTCTCTAGTTTTCAAGCATCAAAGGTAACATTTTACAATTTTGGCTAGGATTGTTTTGAACATGTAGGTCATACAATAAAAGGCTAATATGTGAGTGTTTGGCCATAAATGGGATAGGGAGCACACAATTTAAGGACAGGAAATCAAGCTATTCAGGAGTTCACACACAATGCCTGGATCATATCTCCAAAATCTACTAAACTGAACATTCAAAACATACATACAAGATTTTTATAATGCAGTTCATTAACATCCAATGCAAACCTATAGAGATCAATCTAGTGACAATAAAGCTCAAGAAAGTGTTTTAAGAGTAGAAACAAAAATTCCCTCAGAATGAATATACAATAAGCTCAAAACTCACTAAGGGTAGTCTCCACTATTAATCAGGACTACTAATTGGAAGTTTTCACATATTACAATGCAAATATGTCAGACATATATGTTTAGATGCAAAGACACTACCGACATTATTCTAGTTAACAACTTTGTACAATCAAATGACCTAAGCATTTACATATTATTACCCAATTATCTATAAAGCATGCATATGATTTGCTATCCTAAAACAAATAAAACAAAACATGAAAGATACAATAAAAGACTCAAAACTGGTGTACGTGGCATTGTTATACCTAAGTCTTCCAAACGCAGTGCGTATGAGGAAAGTCTAGGTTTCCAGCCTATATACACCAACAAGACTCAAAAACACACAAAAGACAAAAATATAAAATACCCCCAAACCTAAGATAAACATTGTCCTCAATGTTTAAAATCCTGGATTCAAAGGAAACAACAAAAACTCACAAAACATGAACACAGAACAACAGTCCTAGTATCCACAACTAACAATCCTAAATATCCACAACTATCACTTCATCCAACCTCACTCCCCGTACTTCGTTTTCTCAACACAAGGCATAGCACTTCAATTGGAAAAGCAAAATTGAATGAAAATGATAAAAACACAATGAAAACAAAGAGAAATGAAAATAAAGGGTTACCTCCCTCCTAGTGCTTAATTTAACGTCTAGGCAAGACGTCGTACTCGAGCTATCTCTCAAAATACATCCCAGACTTTGCTTTCTGCATGACCTGCAATCAGCTCATGCTGCATCCTCTCTATGGACCTGAAATAATAAGGAGAATAGATTTTTCAACTTAAAGCAGTTTCTATCATCTCCATATTTAGTCCCTTCATCAGGTGGCTTAGTCGAAACGGGTTTGGGCTCCTCTTTAGGTTTGACTTCCGTTTTAACCCCCAAACCTGTTTTCACCTCTACTCTCACCTGCTGAGTACCTGTACCTGCAGCAACATTAACAGAATCAGAAAGTTCATCCTCAACCCTATCAGTAACTGTCATACCATTCAGAGGAATGGTAATCTCCTCTGTTTGCTCTAGCTGGTTGGGGAACTCTTCTGGCACTTTATTTTGCAATGCCTCGATCAGTTGGCCGAGTTGTGCCTGTATCCTGTTAGTTATCTGATTGTTTTGCTGCATCTTTTGTATGAGTTTCTCAAGCATGTCATCTTGTGATGTTTGAACCTGGTGAAATGATTGATCAGCCGGTTGATCAAAATAACTTTGTGCATTGGGCTAGTACTGGTACTGATGCAGTGGCTCAAACCAACTCTGTTGTTGGCACTCCTGATACTGCCATGGCTGCTGCTATCTCTCCAGGAGGAGTCTGGATAATTACTCCATCCTGGATTATAGCTGTTGGAGTATGGATCATTCCCTGACCACGGAGGATAATAATTAAGCGCCTGTGCTTGTTCATACTCATACTCCGGGAAGGTCTCCTGGATGGACACACAGAAGAACCGTGTCCACCAACTGCCACATATATAGCAAGCAAGCCCTGTGCGGTTTTGCCTAGTCTTAGCGGCCAACATCTGCGACTGTCTAGATTGCATGGCTAATGGCTCGAGCACCTGATAAATAAAAATAAATCAAAAGAAAAATAAAAACAAGAAAAAACTAAAAAAATACAACCACGAAAATAGAAATAAAATGATAACTAATAATAAATAAATAAATAAATAAAACCTAGAAAAGAAAATAAAACCTAAAAAATCTCTAATTTAAAGAATAAGCTACCGAAACACTTCCCCGGCAACGGCGCCAAAAACTTGACACGCTCAAACGCGTGGGAATAAATCCCAAGTGCAGGATGTGTCGAAGTAATAAATTTCCGTGAGTACGGAGTCGAATCCACAAGGAAGTGGTGGAACTAATTCTATACATTAAAGATTATACTACAATGGTAAAATAAATCAAGTTGTTAGTTTTTGGGTTTTTTAATTAAAATATAATTAATTACTAATGCAATAAAATAAAGCGAGACGGATTAAATGGAAGATGATGCTAGGTAACCTCACGGTTCCAATTCCGAATAAGGAAATATATTGACTATTATGAAACACGTTATTAACATGATAAGAATAATTCAACTAAGGCCACACCACATTATATTGCTCCCGCAATGGTATGGTATGTGAATTCGGTCAACCACACCTATTGGTCCTAGAGTGCAATTAATCGAAAACCATAGTTAATCTAATGCCTAAGTTAATTAAGTAATTTCTTATCGAAACTAACCCAGTATTGATTTTAGAGTCAATTAAGCTCGATTGCAATTTCAATGATTTCTCATATAATATTACAATAAATATTAAGTCGGTTTTAATCACAGGGCATGCAATATACTTGCGCAATCGCAAAACACCATAATCGAACACAAAGTAATATAATACACTCAAAATCAATATAATCTCTTACAGTAAATATAAAATCGGTTCTCATCACGGGGCATGCAATCTACTCTCGCAATCGCAAAACACCATAAATCAAACGCAATAAGATAATGTTCAAATAAGCTCAAGGACAATATCATGAAATAATATACAAAATATATTCATAATCAATAAAATCCAAATTCGGTCATGGTTCCGAAAACCACCTAACAACAAAATTAGCAACTCATATAATCGAAATAACAAGAAGATAGGAAAAGGGATGTGATACAACCCATTCGGAGACGTGTGGAGTCCGAAATCGGCTTTGGTCCGGCTGAGACTTCTCTTCCGCAAATCTTCGTCTTCTCTTGATGAACAATCGATGTAATTCGTAAAACTAATCTTGTGTTGGGGTTTGATGATGATGGTTGGTGTTTTGGAGAGTGAAGAATGGTGAAAATTGGCCCTAGGCCGCAGCTAAGAGCTGCTGGAACGACCCCAGCTGAACTCTCTGTCTTTGATCCCCTCCTTCTCTTTTTTTTTTTTTGATATCCCTTTTGATTCACAAATGGGGGCTATTTATAGGAGATGTCAGGTACTGGTCATGGTTACTGTTCACGCGTATACGGTACTTTTTATAAGTACTGTTCACGCGTATACGCTACTATTCATTGACTGTTGACTGCGGCACCCTTTGACTGTTCAAGGCGGCATTACTGTTTACGGCGGCATTACTGTTCATGGCGGCATTACTATTCACAATACACTATTCATGTGTACGATACTGTTCACGTGTACGGTATTGTTCATGTGTATGGTACATCTGCAATTTAATCCACTAAAGCTTCCTTGATAAGCTCCTATGCCTCATACCAAGAATACATGTCCCGAATTGCCCAGTTTTTGCCTCGACTTATCGTGTATTCGTATTAATTCACGGGGCTCGCCTAATATCTGCACATACTCACAAAATACATCAAACGTACCAAAAATACTCAAAAATACAATCAAAAGAAACGATCCAAGGGTCTTAAATATATAACAATTAATGACCGATCAACCTTCTCCACTGGCAGTTGCGTCTGGAGATAGCCTTCTAGCATATTTTCTGCGACCATTCCATCCTGCCAATAACTCACTGAACAACCATTACATTGCCAGTGGCTTCAGTCCTTTTCAGCATTCAAGAGGTTTTTACAAATTGATATAGGGCTGTTGGGATTTATGCTCTAAATCTTGTAATTGTAAATGGTTAAAGACAATAATAAGAATTATTCAGATTATCATTCAAGTTTATAAATGTTTTATATTCAGTAATACATTCGTATTATGCAAGAACATCCTAGATTGCAAGATGTAATCTCATAATGAGTATATGATGGTCATATACAGAGAGGATTCATTTTGAAACGTGCAATCTAAAGAGTCCGTAGAGAGCGAACAAAGTTGGGTACTTTGTTTGTGATTGATCTACTGATGCGGTCCATTCTGTAAAGTATGGTGGTCTTATCTTAGACCACTCATATAGTTGACATGAAAATGGAGGCACCTTATATAATGAGATCATATAGGACTCGGCCACGATTTATATGAATCTCTCACCAAGATCAGTTAGTAGATGAGATTCATATATAATCGATAAACGATGGCTATTTATAGGTGATCTTAATCCTTAGTGTCTTATCGACTCCTTCAGGTTGGATCGTGGCTTTTGATTTACCATGAGTTAGGTTAATGAGTATCTCGACCAATACCTCCGTATCTTGGAGTTGTGGTTTGACTTGTGGTTGGGAAGGTTTGAACACAATAGTGGAATCCACTCCTTCTTGATTGAAGTAGATAAGTAGTTCCCTTAAGGGTTGATTCGGGGCTTGAATAATTATGAGCGCTCTCCTTCTTCCGTGAGGAAGACAGGATTTAATTGTTCATTAGAGAATCAATGGTACTTAAAGGAAAAGATATTTCTAGAGGAGTATAACGGACTTTATGACCCAGCTCTAGTTATGAACTATTTGTGGAGGATCACACTATATGCAATTAGCTATATCAATGGACACTGAGACTTTAGATTGTATAAGCACGTCTATAGTTCTGAGAGTGCAGCCTCGGGTTTTTAGTGGAATAACTCCAAGGTTAATAATCGTGAAATATTAATTAAAGAGTTTTAATTAATATTACTAAGTATTATTGGAGCTCAAACTTGTGGGTCCATTAGGTCCCCTTGATAGCCCTTATGGTTGTTGCTAACGAGGGTCATGGTAGATTAATTGGATGGTCCAATTAATAGTGTTACGAAAGTAATGCGATTTAAATAAAAGAGAATAATTAAATAATGTGATTATTTAATTAATTAAATATTTAATAAAATAATAGAAATTAATAATTATGAATTATTAATTCTATTTATTAAATATAAGGTCATGTGATTAAATAATGACTAGGACAAAAGAATTAAAATAATTAGATTATTTTAATAGTACAAAAGGTCACAGGTTCAAGTCTTTAGGGAGACTAAAGATAAATAGGATTTAGAATCCTATTTTGACTTGATCAAACTAAAACCCTAAAGGATTACTATATAAATGTTATATAGTTAGGAAAAAACCTAACCTAACACACAAGTGAAAAAGAAAGAGAATTCGACCAAAGAGAGAAGAAAAGAAAAAAAAAAAGTTTTTTCTAACTCTCCCCTCTTTTGCAGGATTTGACCGGCGTTCTTTTCACGTGACCTCCATCTCTTACCGTGATGTGCCCACACACACGTTGTTAAACCGCGGGTCATAGCTCGGAAGATCTGGTGGTAGATCGAGGAATCGGAAAAAAAGAAAATCAAGAAAAAGGTATGTAGTTTTTAAAGTCTTTTTCTGCGTATATACAGGAACTCATTCCTGATTGAAAAAAGGTTTTTAATATAAGACAAATTTTTGAAACCCAATTCCGCATGTTATACGATAATCAAAATCTTTTCTAAAACTCCCTTCAAGGGCAGGTGATAATTAGGGAAATTCATGGAGCTGCCAAACAAAATACAGGGATTTTGCCCTTTCCCTGCCTGATCACACAATTTTATGAGATGGCAGGAATTAACAAGAATGTTGTCAGAGGAGCAATCTTGAAGTCGAAGAAGCTTCTTGGCCGCCCAACATACAACAAGCTGGCACATCAAAGAAATGAGCAGGGATTTCAACCCCGCAGGGGGCGACTGGAAGCTAACCAAGCTGATGAGGGAGATGAGGATTTAGAGCATGTACCACAGGAAGAAGAACCCGCTCAGATTGTGGTCGTTTAGGGCGAGGACCGCATTTTTGCAGCAATAACGAACATGAGAGCTTCGGTAGCAGACATGAGAGCTTCCTTCGAAGCACGATTCGACACTTGGATGCCAGAGTGGCTTCTATGGAGAAGACGCTTTTTCAAACATATGCTCATCAACAGCCTGGACCTAGTTGGTTCAGTCAGCCTCTGGAGGAGCAGCCCCGCGACCATAACACCTGAGGTTTTGTTTTTTTTTTTTTTTTGTTTTTTTTTTATTATTCTGTTTTACGTTATTTTTAGTTGTTTTAGTTGTGTTGTGACCTTTTCTCTGCACTTAGATTTAAAATATTGGGGAAAATGTTCATCTTAGGTTTAGAGGTAAGGGTCTTTTATTGTTTTTGTTGTTTTCTATATTTTGTGGTCTTGTGTTTGTGTGTCTGTCTTCTGAGCATTTTTGAACTTGTATTGCTGTTTTGTGCATGCTTTCTGTTTAGAAACCAATTCCTAGCGTTTGCAATAAGTGTTGAATTATTAGGGACCACTCTTATCTTTTTTCGTTGATTTGTACCGTGGCTTGTTTCACTCTGCTTTTCTTTCTTTGAAAGCATGTTATGATCGACCAGTTAGGATAAATAGTGGAGACTATCTAGTGAGTTGTTAAGCCTTAGCGTTTTCTTTTCAGAAGGTTTTCTCGTTTCTGCTCCTCACACACTTATCTTCAATTTGATTGTTTAGATTGATCTCATTTAGGTTTACGTTGAGCATTTTTGAACTCATGAATGATATCATTGCATTAAGCCTTGTGTTTTAGCTGGTCCTCCCTGTTAGATATGATGTAGGCTATGCATGTATGTAGAGCCACTAAAAAGCTAAAAATTCATCCTACCCTTATGTGTGCTCCAATAGTCGTTTTGAAGCCAAACACTTAGAAGCTTTTTCTTTTTTAACCAACAACATAAAATCAAAAACCAAGCTCTGCGTTTAAATTAGCCTTACCTTTTAGCTTGGATCACATTAAGAGGAAAAGAAAAGAAAATTGTTGAATGGGTTGAATCGCAAGAAGTTGCAAGGGTTATGTGGTTGTTGCTATGGTGACTGGAGTTTATGTTTAAAAAGAATTATTTAAGTTTATGAGTAAAAAAAAAATAATAAACAAGAGGAATCATGCAAGTTCTTTTGCATAAAATTGTCAGTAGAAGAGAATGGGAAAAGTCTTAAGTGTTCTCTTAAATATGATCAAGTTCTTGTTTTCCATTTTCCATTTCTTTCTTAGCCAATCACCCAACAACCCAATTACAACCCTTTTTAAAGACCTATTGATCTTATGGGGAGTTCAGTTTTTAGCATTAAGGTTTGTGCCGTGATATCATGTTCATAATGTTCAATTCCTTTCATGAGATATATTTGTGATACATTAGCGTTCTTCAAATTGATATGCACATGCAATGTGTACTTGTATTTTCTTTGAGCATAAACTCTTTCCGCATGTGCTTGATGAGTGTGATACCTAGGTTCTGAGTGACTTTCGAGTGAAATTAACTTGAGAGGTTTAGAGTCGAGGCGAATTCCATCCTGGTAGTTGATCATTTTTGTGTTTTTTTTTAAAGATTCATGGAGTATTGGCATGTGCATGATAAGTGACGCAAAATTTCTTAAGTGGATGCTTTCATTTCGTACTTATTGTTTTTACAAGTTGTTGATTTGAGCAGTTAGTGTGCACTTGGTAAAATGCTTTTACTTTGATGTTCAGAATTGTATTTGTGGGTATCACAGCTGGTAAACCCTCACGAGACTAAAACTTATCCACTATGGACATCTACGGGTTTAAAGGCTTGTGGCACATACTAAGTGCCATCATGTTATCTACGAAAGTGGTTTAGACTAGTTTTTAGCTTCATTCTTGTTGAGTTTTTAATTGTGTGTGATTGTGTTTTTGCTTTTGCGTTGTTTTGTGTTTTTTCTAATTTTTACTTGAGGACGAGCAAAAGCTAGGTTTGGGGGTGTTGTTGGCACCATTTCTTACAGGAAATGGGGCCTTATATCTCCTTACTTTTGTTCGTCTTTGGGTAATTATTGGGTGTTTTTAATGTTTTTCTTAAGTATACAGGTTTTTAGGACCATTAGGAGAATTCGGGAGATTTCAGGCAAAAGTGCATCGAATGCTCGCTACTTAAGCCGCGACTTGGCCCGCTACTTGTGTAAGTCATGACAGTATAGTTGGACAACCCAAGCCGAGGCACTCGCGACTTGACTTGTGACTTGGGTCGCAAGTTGTGCAAGTCGCAGGGTTATAATTCTAGAAACAGGCCAAGACACTTGTGACTTACGCCATGACTTGGGCTGCGACTTGCGCAAGTCGCAGCAGTGTAATGCAAATTCAGACAGAGGCACTTGCAACTTAGCCCGCGACTGTTGGGATTTTTGCCCTAAAGATGTAATTTGTAAATAGTTTTTTATAAATAAATAAAAGAAGAGTTCAATTCATTCTTATCGTGTCATTTATATTACATAAACTTGTGCATTATAACATCCTAGATTACCGGATGTAATCTCATACTGTATATATGATTGCCATATACAGATGGATACAGTAAGAGATGTGCAATCTAAAGAGTCCATAGATAGCAAATAAAGCTGGGTACTTTATTTATAGTTAATCTATAGCTGCGGTCTATTCTGTATTGTACGATGATTCTATCCTGAATCATTCATATGGAGATATGGGAATGGAGGCACCTTGTATGATGTGATCATATAGGACTTGGCCATAATCTATATGAATCTCTCACCAAGATCCGTTTACCGATGAGATTCATATACATCAACTTATGATGGCTATATGTGGGTGATCTCAATCCTGAGTGTCTTATCGACTCCTTCAGGTTAGATCGTGATCTTTGATATACCATGGGTGAGGTTGGATGATTATTCCCGATCAATATTCTTCGTATGTTGGGATTGCGATTTGGCTTGTGGCTGAGAAGGTTTGCACACAATAGTGGAATCCACTCCTTCTTGTGAGAAGTAGAGAGTAGTTCCCTTAAAAGTTGATTCGGGGCTTGAACAATATGAGCGCTCTCCTGATTCCGTGAGGAAACAGGATTTATTGTTCATTAGAGAATCAACGATGCTTAAAGGATATATATAATTAAAGGGGTGTAACGGACATTATGACCCAGCTCTAATTATGAACTACTGTGGAAGGTCACACCATATGTAATAACTATATCAATGGACACCGAGTGATATCGGTCTGTGTAAAAGTGTCCGCAGTTGAGAGAATGTAGCTTCAGATTTTTAGTGGAATAATACTGGAGTTGGTAATCAATGAATATTAATTAAAGAGTTCAATTAATGATTCTGAGGATTATCGGAGCTCAAAATACTGTGGGTCCATTAAGTCCCCTTGCTAGCCCGATCCATTTAGGTAATAAGGGTCACGTATAATTAATTGGATGGTCCAATTAATAGTGTTGCGAAAGTGACACGTGTCAGGAGTTAATTGAGTGATGTGATTATTCAATTAATTAAATAATAGCAATTATAACAATTAAATAATAAGATTATTTAATTATGTAATTAGTCATAAGAGGAGGGTGGTAGTTGATATTTTATTTTGAATAGTGAGATAATAGAATTATCTCATTTATTAAATAAAATAAAATAAATTTGAATTTAAAAAGTTTAAATTCAAAAGTCTGATAATAGTTTATTTTTATTTTGATTTTGAATAAAGAGATAATAGGATTATTTCATTTATTAAATAAAATAAAATAAAATTGAATTTAAAAAGTTTAAACTCAAAAGCTACTGATAAATTAATAAAAAGAGTTTTTATTAATTTGGTAACTTAAATAGATATATTAAAAAGAGTTTTTAATTTAAAAGACAACTGAACCAAAGAGTTTGACGTTCAAAATTTTTTTTTTACGTAAGATATACAGAAAAAAGAAAAGTGACCAGAGAGATACAATATCTCTCTAACTCCTCTTCATTCTACCTTTTCATTGTTCCTGACAACGTGACGCGCCCACACGCAAGTTACCGGTGTCGGGATATAGCAAGGAAGACGTAGTGGTACTTGTTAAGCCTTTTGTGTACCCACAAGTATAAGGGGTCGGCACAAGTAATATAGAATTGTGAGTTCCGAATATCGTTCCCACGAGGACGTTTAGATATTGAGTACTAAAATTAACCAAGTCTAACACTATCTAGACAAATAATTCAATGGTTGTGATATGTAACTTATATTCTAAATGGTCTATAACTTGAAATTAAAAGATCTTTTATCAATGGTGATGGGAACTAGGGAATCCGATTTCACTAACTAATCCTAATGATATGAGATAATTATGTATGAATGTTCAAGCTAATGATTGATGATCATGTTAACTAGTTATCCGAAATCCTCTCTCAAGGTAGATCGAACCTATTCAACACATACTAACACCCTATCTCTCGATGAATGTCAATTATACGAGAATGCATTAAACATGGAAACATATTAGATTACACAACCTACACCAATATATCTCTATTTGGTTCATAGGCTATTGTGTCAATTTATCGAACACGTGGTGGGTGTCTCCTTTCGGTACTTAATCCACAACAACAAGATATTGAATATTGGTGATCAATCAATAAAACATTAAATCAACACTCAATCATATAACTTAAATCATCTAAACATTCATTAATCTCAATCAACATTCATAGTAAGTTCCATCATCATCCTTAGTGTAGGAAATTAGTTCATAACTAGGAAATAAGAATACATAATATTATTAATCAAGAACAACATGAATAACATAAGATTAAAGGAAAGGGTATGATAGAAAAACTCCAAATGGCTTTACTGTTGTCGAAACAGATTTGGTAGAGCTTCTCCGTGCACGAATCTGAATCCTAAGAGCGAATGAAGTCGTCAGGAGAATCGATCCGATGGCTAGTCTCCTAGACCTTCTTCCCTCTTCTTCTTCCTCATTCTCTCTCTCTCTTTCTTGTGTTCTTATAAAAATTCTCGAGATCCCCTTTCTCTCTCTTCTCTTTCTATTTAAAGAGACACATTAGGGCTGCTGGAATTGCCTCGTCGCGACCAGCCACCGCGACCTGCGGTCACGCTGGCTTGGTCGCGATACTAGAAATTGCTTGATTTCATCTCATCGCAATAGATCACCGCGACCGCAGGCTTGGTCACGATGCTCACTGCCAAGCCCTCATCATTCTGCGTGACCACCTCAATGCGACCAGCCCTAACGCTGGCTGGTCGCCATGCTCTCTGCCAAAAATCTCATTTTCCAACACGACCACCTCAACGGGACCAGCGCTTGCGATGGCTGGTCGCGTTGCTCTCTGCCAGGATTCTCAACTTTCACCGCGATTAGCGTAGCGCAACCAGAGGTCGCGATGGCTGGTCGCGCTGCTCCCTGCCAGAAAACATGGTTTTGGACCGAAAATTTCAATCTTCGCATAGCTCCAAGAGAAACACCTAAAACCTGCACATGCTTAACAAACACATCAAAAGCACCAAAAATACTCAAGAATACAATCAAAAGAGACAATCCAAGGGTCGTAATTATATGATAATCAATGACCAATCAGTACAGACAAGAAGCTGTAGAAAGAAAAATGAAGGAGCCTCCAACGGTGGTATGTTCCTTAAAATTTTTTTATTATTTTAATTGATTACAATTTTCTGTATGTAAAATAAATATATATTTGATATATTTTTTTATTATTGTTCCGAAAATATAACTCTAAAGTTTTACTGGTCAGAGATCGCTTTTGCGATCTGTATAAAATTTTAAACCCCAGTTCCGCTGCGTGACCAGTAAAATGGAAAAACAGTTCCTACAGCGACTTGACTCCTGACTTGCGCAAGTCGCAGGCGGCTTTAATTTGCCCTAATCCGAGCTGCTATAAAGGAAAATGTGATTAATTGATTGAAGAGTTCGGCGGTGGTTTCAGAAATAGAAAATAGAAAATAGAAGGAAAAAGAAGAAGAGAGAAGGAGTGCTAGGAGACTAGACGCCGGATTAATTCTTAGTTCATCTTCATCAATCAAGGAATTTGGATTGTCAACGAAGGAGTTCACCAAAGACGGAATCAGACAAGAGTCTTCCCGTCGAGAGTTCTTTTTCGTTATTCCTTTCTTTGTTGTATTTTCTATTCATGACTCCATTGTTGAATAATATGTATTGTTTTTTGATTACCTAGTTATGAACTAATTTTTATAATTAGGGACGATGATGAATCTAAATATGAATTTTGATTGAGTATAAAATAGAGATATATTGAATCTAAATATGTATTGTTTTGTATTGTTTCGATAAATTGCCACCATAGTCTAAGAGTCAAATAAAGATATATTGGCTTATTCTATGTGATATTTGATATGCTTTTATGACAAGCCCCTACCCTACTATCTTGCACTAGGCGGCCAGCCGGCAACCCCACGGTAGCTTCCTAGTGGAGGTTCACCCTGCTGAAAGGCTTCCGTGAAGCTAAGCCGTTAAAATTTTAGAATTTTGGCAGCATAACTGCTGCATTTTGAAATATTTCGTTTACTTGTAAAACAGTTTAAAAGCACTTCTAAATATCAAATACTTTATCCACTACCCATAGGACTTCAGGTCCATCATAAAAATATAACACAACTCAATCACAATATCAAAGTAAGCGAAAGTGACCAAATTCGATTTTAAATAAAATATTCGGATACTAAACAAACATTACTTACTTAAAGTATTTTTCAAAATATAATTTTATACGAGTGTTACAAATAAACATAATACATATTTCTAAAATAGTCACAGCAATGTCTGACTAGTCTTGCTAGTCCTGGGAGTCCTTGCAACATCTGCACCTGTACCTGGGAGGTTGGTTTATAAAACATAAAAATATAATGATCTAAACGAGCTCAGTGAGTGTTAATGGGTTTCTAAACAATTTAATCTTTCTAATTAAACCTCCCTGAAAACCGTACTGAAAAGAATAGTAGTCTATTTTATGAAATATGAACTGAAATGAATAATAATAATACTTTTTTTAGTTTTTGAAACAATGTACTGAAATCTATTTTCTGAAAACTGTACTGAAACTTATTACATGAAAACTATACTGAAAACTGTACTGAAATCTATTTCCTGAAAGCAATATACTAAAATCCATAATAATGAAACTTTTTCTGCTTTCTGAAAACAGTACTGAGATACATAGCATAATAATAAAATTTTTTCTGTTTTCTTGAAAATTTTGAAATGAATAATAATAATACTTTTCTTGTTTCCTGAAAAACTGTACTGAAATACATAGTAATAAACTTATTCTGTTTCCTGGAAATCAATGTACTGAAATCTGTATCCTGAAAACAATATACTGAAATCTTTAGTAATGAAACTTTTACTGCTCACTGAAAACTGTGCTAAAATCTGTTTTCTTGAAAACTGTGCTAAAATCTGTTTTCTTGAAAACTGTACACAATGGTGGTTATAAAATCATAGGAAATATCACTACTAAAAATCACCAACCACTGATGGCCTATTCTTGAGAATACCCTAAGTAAGGTACGAGGAACCTCGGTTCGCATCGTACTGGGGTCCAGGATTCGCCTATACTGGCCTCGGTCCAGGTTTGCCCCGCGAGCCCATACTGAAAATAAACCGATTTACCACGTAGAAGTTAGCGCGCTAACTCAATATATACCCCGGAACGTGCAAAGGGCGACACACTGACAACTGACACACTAGCCCAATTGCCTACTTGGCAGAATTTCAATATATATTGCCTACTTGGCAAATTCATGGTTAGCATAATACCCAAACCAAACCTGCCATGCACAACCAGGATACCTCTGATCGGTAACTGAATACTGATATCTGATTGCTGAATACTAGGGATTCGTTATAGGCCAAAACTTATCTTAAATTCTTTAGTTTATTTTCATTTCCAAAAATCATGGCTATATTTAAAGAATAAAATTATAACTTTCCATAAATTTACATAAAACATATTATCAAAATAACATGCACTTTTCATGAAATAACACTCACTTGAAAATAATAACTTTCTATAAACTTGCATAAAACATATTATGAAAATAAAATGCACCTTTCATAAAATAACACTCACATAAAACATCTTACTAAAATGAAATACACTTTACTTGAACTAGTTTAAACACTCACTTGAATAAAATCATAACTTTTATAAAATAAACTTTACATAAAAATACTTTAAACACTCACTTGAATAAAAATAATAACCTGCTAAAAATACACTCTACATAAAAATACTTTAAACACTCACTTGAATAAAAATAATAACTTGCTAAAAATACACTCTACATAAAAATACTTTAAACACTCACTTGAATAAAAAAAAATAACTTGCTAAAATACACTTTACATAAAAATACTTTAATTGAAATACACTTGGGGCATCAATTTTATTAAGATTATAAAACACATATAAATAAATAAATGTATATAAAGTCATAAATAATTAAATCAAACTTGGAAACATACTAAAATACATTTCAATCAAAAACATGATTTTACACTTTTCCTCTCTTGGCCGACTTTCTCTTCTTTTCTTTCTTGAATTCTTTTGATTTCTTTCATGCCTTGTTCTTTATATACTCTTTGATTTTCCTTAACTTTTGCCCTTAAACTATTTTAAAAATTACAAGAATGCCATTAGTTAAAAATGTTGAAATTTGATTGGTTAATCTCTAATGGAACTCTAATAGTTAGTTGGTTTTCCACTAGTTTCATAAAAATCTACTACTTGACTTTTATTTTTCCATATACCTTACCTTGATTTATCTACTTGTTCACCTCACATTAATCCACCTAATTACTTTCCATCACATTTAAAACACCAATTAAATTACACAATCTCATGTGTCCATAAAATTTATTATTTACTTTGCAAAAATACCCTTAGTACGCTAAATTTATGGAAATCCTTTCTAGAAATTTTGAAACTTATAATTAAATTTCGTATACACTTTACGGAGCCTTAATAACCGTCTGAAATCGTTCCGAACATTTTTCGAGTCTTTAATACCCGTCCGAACGCATTTCATAACTTTTTTGGGCCTCCAAACACATTTCATTATAGCACCGTTAATACATTTAAAATCCAATTTACTCATAACAAAGGCATATTTATTCCCATGTGTACACCTTCACCACTAGCCTTACTTTGAAGGTCTCTACATTCCTGTCTACTCTTCTCTTTCTCTTGTAGATCCACTTACACCCTATGGGTTTTATTCTATCTGGTAAGTGTACAAGTTCCCAGACTGAGTTGGAGTACATGGACTCCATCTCGAGATTCATGGCTTTAAGTTATTTCTCTTTGTCATAATCTTCCATTACATCTCTAAATGTCAATGGATCATCCACACTATAATTGGAAATGATGCCCTATGCCTCTCCAATACCTAAATAGCAATCAGGTTGTCGTACAACCCTTTCACTACATCTAGGTGGTAGTGTATCCTGACTAGGAATCATCTGACTGTCAGATGTCTGAGGAACAACAACTTTATTAACAACTTTTGTTAACTGAGCACTGGTCATACCAGGTTCTAGCTCCTTTGGAAAACGAAAATTTTTTTCTTTTACGTTAGTCACAATAACTCTCCTGAGAAAACGAAAAACGTTTGGTCACTTGCGAATTCACAATCTTTTGATTGAAACTCGTGTGAACCTAATTCGATATTGTGCACAAAGCCTTTTGGTGTAAAAGCTACTAGTGCACTTATCGAAACTAAACGCTCTTTCTCTCTTTTCTCTTAGCCAAATTCTCATACCCTTTTCTTTGAGTTGGACGAATTTTTCTCAAGCAATTGAAAGCTCAAAAGTCCCTTGGTTAAACTCCCTTGATGGGAATTAATAGGTGGCCGAATTCTCCCATAGGGAGAATTTGTGTTTCACCAAAATTCCTATCAATCTAAGAGTTCAACTATATCCCAACTCATAAGTGTGTTATCTAATAACAAGTTATTGGATATCAATCCAATTGTGACTTTATCAAAAAACTTCCTAATTTGACCAATAGTCAATTTAGAGTTTTGATAGTTATTAAAAACTTATTAATTTAACTAGATAAATAAAACTTATTATTTATCACCTATCAAATAAAGTCTTTGACACTTATGATACTACCAATAATATTATGACACTAGGAGACCAACTCCTAGTAGAAAAAGATTTTGACTTTTAATTAAATAATTAATTAATTTTCATTTAATTAAATAATTAAAAAAAACAACATATTAGCTAAATTTCTTAGCCTTGCCGCCCAAGCCTTAAACATAGGTCATATGTTGTTTTTCCATTTTATTAAATCCATTGGACTATCATAAAAAGTCCACATGTGAACTAGACTCATTCTTACTAAAAAAGAAACAAGTCCACATGCCTTAATTAATATATTAATATAATTTAACAGTTCATTTAATTAAAATGTGCAAATTACATTCTTAATATCTTAATGGAATGCTAATTGCACCCTATTAGAGCTGCCCAAGGATTCCCACATCCTTGGCCTCTCTTCCCAAGATTTGACGAGTTACCGTGTGTCTTGATCACACATAAGACCGCACCTCTCAAACCTTTTGGATTAAAAAATTCAAAAACAATTCTAAGATGGACCTAGAAAATGGTCCGGTAGAATATATCAAGTGATCCATGCAAATTTGTGCGGATTGAGGATCTTGGCGGACTTTCTAAATTTAAGTTTTAATAGATACAACCTAATCACAGTCAACAAATGATTCACTTAGGTCCGATCTATTAATTTTAGTTCATTCCACTAAAGAACTAAAATTGAACTCTTAAATAAAGATAGAATAAGTTAGTGTTTCTCATTCGTACCCTAGACAACCTTATTGGAGAAAGTGTATCATCCTGAAAAATACCAATAATCAACAAGAGCTCATAAGCCGCCTATAGCTCTCCTAGTTACCATATTTATTCATATGACTATATTTTAAACTTAGATATTTTGACTTGTCTAGAAGTCATGTTTCAATAGACATTATTGAAAACTTAACGTTAAGATTTAATATCCAATACTTCAAAATATCCATATGATGGTATTCTACTCACGTTTAATAAATAGAGCCACGATGTCCGTATCTATAAATGAAGTCCTCTATCGATTAACAAATGAATACCACCACCATCGAGGATAGACTATGCGATATAATCGTACTCCATGACAGCTCAAATGATAACACTTGCAACCATAAGTTCATCATTTATCTCAGGATTGAGATAGACTCTCTGATTGTCCTTAAGTGAAAACTTTTATCCACTGACGGTTGTAGATAAAGTATTTCACTGTGATCCTATTCAATGCACCTAGTGCGCTAGATCTTTTTGCCCAAATACAATACACTTAGATAATTTTATACTCATCACATCACATTTGATCCCACTCAAATGCTAGCAAAAGGAATCTACAACTTTAACAAGGTAAAGGTGCCCAACCTTTATCTTAAGTTGTGAATGTTATTCAAGACTAACTAAAGAATTGTGTCTACCTCATACATATCCAGATGTACGAACAATTCTTTATCTCATAGTCTTTTGACCTTATAATTGTTTACTTTTGACAATTATAAAATTAAACTATAAATACTATAAGATTTGTTAAATCAGAAATCACTTTATTAATATGAAAAGATTGTCAAAAACACTATTACACTCTTGCTATTGAGCAAAATCCTAAAACATAGGTCCATAGACGTCTGAGTGTATGAGCCTTAGTGGTTGTGTGGCTCTAAACCCTTTTCCTGTAAAAGGTCTCTTTATTATTTTAACCTCCAGACAAGATTTACAAACAGATAATGTGCCAATCTCTAACTAAGTTAAAGATCCGCTTTTTACAAGTTTGTTTATCCTATCAAGGTTTATATGTCTAAGTTTTAGATGCCATAGATACGTGTCATCATTTGGACAAACTTTTTGTTGCTTTATTTTAGGTTTTTCAACCTTATACAGTTCAGTTCATTGTCCAACGAAAGAAAGCAATTATTAAATTGTAGTCTAACTACACCCAATGCTCGTGTTGAAACGACATCACTTGTTCCAACACGCATAGTGAAGGACCTTTCCTCCAACTGCTACCAATCCTCAGTCCACTTTCACTTTCTTCTTGGTTGCGAGCTCCTCGAGGTACTTCAGACAGTTCCTCTTCCAATGGCTAACATTGTCACAATGGAAATAGTTTCCTTTGGACTTGTCAATCTTGGTGCTCTGCTTCTTCTTTTGTACGGGCTTCTTTTTCGGCTATGCCTTGGTTTTCCTAGTAGACCTCTTCCTCTTCATCGTATTAGAAGAAGATGGTCAGTAACATTTGCTTCGCCGGTCTTACCCCTATGGTCCTTTTTTATGGACTGATAGGTAGAGAGCTCATTCAGCAATTGAGTGAGAGTGAACTTCAACTTGCTCATCTCGTAATTGTTTCTGAACTTATCAAAACTCTTCGGAAGAGTCGTCATGATCATGCTCACTTGTGAGGCCTCGTCAATAGTCCCACATTGACTTCAACGATGTTGAAATAGGACATCATCTTAAGGACATGTTCCCTAATAGATGTACCCCTTCTTCATAAAGTCGAGCATAGCGGAACAAACAGCTTTGTGTCACTTTTGCTCTGAGGGTTGTCCAAACATGGCCTGCAATAACTACATTATCTCAAATGCAGAAGTCATTAATTCGTGCTTCGTCGTAAGCACTTCGGTCATGCTAGCCAGCAGAAATGTACGAGCCTTTTCATCAGCCAAAACACACTTCTCGTAGGCTTCTTTAACGGGCCTTGATGCATTAGTAGCAGGCTGCCGAGGATATTCCTCCATGAGTACAAATTTAACGTCTTTGCAGACCATGATTGTGTTCATATTATGTTTCCACTTTGTGATAGGTGAAATCCTTGCTTGTTAGATAGAGACATTCTCAATCGGATAATACACCAGAATAACTATTTATTCTTATATTATCCAACCATCGCTTTGGTTTAGTCGGAACATTAAATTAACAACTTAATTAAGTCCTTTATGAATGTGATCCACTGTTTCAAAATTCATGAACTTAACTTGAGAGTTGCCTACGTAGGCTAGGTCAATCCCAAAATAAATTTTAAAAACCTATCCGTTAGGAAGTCAACCTTGGTATTGACTCTTATGGATACCTTCCATAGGGAGGACGAAAGTAAAGCCGTCATGAGGCGCCACTCGAGTCTCATGGTGTTGAACTAATAATTGAGACTGCGGGATATAATGTCATATATCCCTTTCCCACTTACTATTTGTAGTTTAAGGTTTTCTATAAACTAAGAGTTTTTAAAACTCTATGTTTCTAGTCTTTACTTAGATTCTACGGCTAATATAAAATATAAGTTTACTAGTTATAATAGATTATTCAATTTTAACTATTAAAAAATAATCTATTATTTAATTTCTAATCTATATAAACAATTTAAATAAATTAGAAATATTATGTGAGATTACCAAGTTTTAACAATTTAAACTAAATCACATTATTTTGGTCCAATTATTACTTAGGTGTTTAATCAAATTAAACTTAATAATTTAATGGACTTAACTAATTTAATTAAACAATTTAATTGATAGATTAGTTAATAATGAGATTTACCAAGTTTTTACTCCTAAAAACTAATCTCATTTATTTTGGTTCTATTTTAATTAAGTAATTAATCTTGTTAATCTTAATTAACCAAAGAACCTCACTAATCATTTTAATTAAACACTTTAATTTGTTGATTAGTCATTTAATGAAAATTAGCAAGTTTTTACACTTAAAAACTAATTTCATTATTTAATTGCCAAGTATGATTTGTTATTTTAATCACATTAAAAATAAAACATTTAAACATGTCAATTATGTATGATATATTATAATGCAAGTGTATGCACACATAATGTAGATGACATTCATATATATGACAATGTTTTAACATCCACATAATTCATCACATGAAAAATAATTAAAGCATACATAGATGACCGAGTGACATGGGTTATCTAACTTAAATAACTCTAATTACATTTGTTATCCAAGACATTCCTTGGTCTTCAAGTTGAATTCTTCTTGTCTTTGGTCTCCAATCAAGTCAAACTTGATTTCCTATGGTAGTCAATATCTTTTCCAAAGGTCCACGAGTTACCTTAACACGCACCCAAAGTCCAGATGAAGCCTTAAACAGCCCTAACACACGCGAAATCGCGGCTGCCTGCAGCGAAGCCGCCAGAACGGAAGGTGCATGCAGCCCTCGCGAGAGCAGCACTTTCGCGAGCATTTGTGGGTTGTTTGCCCACAGTTTTTCACTCCAATTTTCTGCACTTTTTCCAGAAAATATTCGACAATATTTTTCCAGAAAAACCAGTAAAAAATCGTTTGTAAAAAAAAAACTACAGAAATAGCCCCATCGAAAACGCGGCAGTAGCCCGTGCAGAGCCGCTGCTATGTGCAGTGCGCGCGCGGCATGCTGCTGCGTGCGGCAGCCCACTGTGCACAGTGGCTATTCTGCCCCTTTTTTTTTGTATCATTCGCATCCACGACCATCTCGTACCGCAAATCGATTATAAAAACAAAAAAAAAAGAACAGAATTTAAAAAACAAAAAAAAACGCCATAAACAATAGGTTATAACCAAAAACAAAAACAACATGAACCCACATTACCATATAATTAACGATGATTTACGTTTTATTAAAATATAATCAAATCATATAATAATAAAAACATACAGATCTAGATTTGTACCTACACAAATAATATATTAGGAATCAATAATCTAAAGAAAAAATAAGAAACAAAAAAGATGTAGTTTTTTTTTTTTATGTGTATACACAAAAACTTCAGAACCAATGGCTCTGATACCAATTAAAGGGAGGAAAATTAATGATTTATCAAATAAATGTGGGGAATAGGTTTCGAAAATTTTCTTTTATTGAAAACGATTTTCAATCAGGAACGAGTTCCTGTGTATACACAGAAAAAGAATTTATTAAACTACATTACCTTTTTTCGTCGCTTTCATTTTCTTGACTCTTTGATTCACCACCAGATCTTTCGAGCTATTACCCGCGGCCTACCAACGTGTGTGTGGGCACGTCACGGTATGAGATGGTGGTCACGTGAAAAAGAACGAAGACTTCTTCTTCTTCCCTAGCCGGCCGCAACCTGCAAAAGGAGAGGTTAGAAAAAACTTTTTTTTTTTCTTTTCTCTCCTTCTCTCTTGTTTGGCCGAATTCTTCTTTCTTTTTCACTGAAAGTTAGGTCAAATTTTTCTAGTAAAATAACTCTTATATACAAGGCTCTTAGGGTTTAAGTTTGACCGAGTCAAATAGGATTCTAAATCCTTTTATTTTTGGTCTCTCTAGAGACTTGAACCTGTAACCTGTGGGACAATTAAAATAATCAAATTATTTTAATCCTTTTGTCTCTATTACAGTTTGATCCTCTAACATCCTATTTAATAATTCATAATTATTAATATTCTTTTAATTTATTAAATACTTAATTAAATAATCACATTACTTAATTATTCTCTTTAAATAAATTGTGTTACTTTCGTAACACTATTAATTGGACCATCCAATTAATTTACCGTGACCCTCATTACCAACAACCATAAGGGCTAGCAAGGGGATCTAATGGACCCACAGTTTTGAGCTCCAATAATAAACTCTTTAATTAATTTTCACGATTATTAACCTCGAAGTTATTCCACTAAAAATCCGAGGCTACACTCTCAAAATTGTAGACGTGTTTATACAATCTGAAGTCTCAATGTCCATTGATATAGCTATTTACATATAGTGTAATTCTCCACAAGTAGTTCATAACTAAAGCTGGGTTATAATGTCCGTTATACCCCTCTAGTTATATCTTTTCCTTTAAGCACCGTTGATTCTCTAATGAACAATTAAATCCTGTCTTCCTTAGGGAAGAAGGAGAGATCTCATAATTTTCCAAGCCCTGAATCAACCCTTAAGGGAACTACTCATCTATTTCAATTAAGAATGAGTGGATTCCACTATCGTGTTCATACCTTCCTAGCCATAAGTCAAACCGCAACTACAAGATACGGAGGTATTGGTCGATAATTCATATCGACCTCACTCATGGTAAATCAAAAGCCACGATCCAACCTGAAGGAGTCGATAAGACACCCAGGATTAAGATCACTTATAAGTAGCCATTGTTTATCGATATATATGAATCTCATCTACTAACGGATCTTGGTGAGAGATTCATAAAAATTGTGGCCCATTCCTATATGAACTCATCATATAAGATGCCTCTATTCTTATGTCAACTACATGAGCAGTCTAGGATAAGACCACTATACATTACAGAATGGACCGTAGCAGTAGATCAACCACAAACAAAGTACCCAGCTTTGTTTGCTCTCTTCAGACTCTTTAGATTGCATATCTCAAAATAAATCCTACTGTATATGACATTTATATACTCATTCTGATATTATATCTTGCAATCTTGAATGTTATTGCACAATATGAATGTATTAATGAATATAAAACACTTTTAAACTAGAATGATAAAATCTTAATTCTTATTATGTCTTAAACCATTCATAAATACAAGCTTTAAGGCACAAATCCCAACATGATTAGTATTGAGTATATGCCTACCTCTCAATAGTTAGCTGACATAATCACAAAGAGACTAATAGAACAAGCATTTGATTTTCTTGTGAACAAGCTTGGTCTGATCAACATCTACAGCCAAACTTTAGGGGGAGTGTTACAAAATTAAATCTATCTTGTTTAGTCAACCAAAAAATTAAATCAGCCTTTAATTGTGAATATTAGCTGTTAATATTTCCTAGTATAATTAGAAATTGATTGCAGGGCTTGATTGTAATTACTGCAGTCTATATAATTGTACCCTATAATTGAATAAAAAAAACACAACACAGTAAAATATTCATCTCTCTCTCAGTTTATAGATTCCAATATTGTGTTTGGATCTTTCCAACCACAAGCCAAATCGTAACTCCAAAATACGGAGGTATTGATCGAGAAAACTACATTTGACCTCACTCATGGTAAATTGAAAGTCATGATCTAACCTGAAGGAATCGATAAGAAACTCAAAATTAAAATCACCCATAAATAACCATCATTTGTCGATATATATATATATATATATATATATATATATATATGAATGATCCTATCTACTAACAGATCTTGGTGAGAGATTCATATAAATCGTGGTCCAATCCTATATTATCTCATCATATAAGGTGCCTTCATTCTCATTTCAACTACATGAGCAGCCTAGGATAAGACCATCGTATACTACAGAATGGACCGCAGCAGTAGATCAACCACAAACAAAGTACCTAGCTTGTTTACTCTCTACGGACTCTTTAAATTGCAAGTCTCAAAATGAATCCTCATGTATATGACTTTCATATTCTCAGATTGAGATTATATTTTACAATCTTGGATGTTACGCACACATTATATAAATGTATGAACATAAATACAAACACTTTTATTTGAATGAAAAACAATTATTTTTATTAATGTCTAAATACATTTACATTTTACAAGCTTTAGAGCATAAACCCTAACACCTATAACATTGTAATAGGGAGACCGTGGATCTACAAGATGAGAGCGGTGCCTTTCACCTACCACCAGGTGATTTGCTTCCCAACCAAGTGAAGAGTACAAGAAGTTCGTAGGCACCAGAAGATGTCACGTGACTGCTATAAAAATATCTTGAAGGCCAAGCCAACATCCTTATAGTAATTACAGCATCTGACACCACAGCTCCACACAGAGCAACCTACGTGGAAGAGCTCGATGAGGTGGCGATGCATCCAGACTTCCTAGACCACAAAGTGCAGATCGAGTTGAGACTACGCCTAGAGATTCGGCTAGGATGATAGACTTCCTTTCCAAATGACACAGCAGCTTCGCCTGGTCTCACGCGGATATGGTAGGTATAGACTCATAAGTGATAGTGCACCGGTTGCATGTAGATCCAGATTATCCACCTGTGAAGCAGAAACATCGCAACTTTGCACCCGAGCGCAATCGAGTCATCAACGAGGGGATATAAAAGTTAAGCGACATTAGTTCGGTTCGTGGGGTGAACTATTCTAACTGGCTAGCAAATGTAGTTGTGGTAAAAAAAAGAATAGAAAATGGCATATGTGTATTGACTTTACCGACCTCAACAGAGCATGACCAAAGGATTCCTTTCCACTACTGCACATAGACATGATGGTGGATGCAACTGCTGGACACGAGCTACTGAATTTCATGGACACCTTTTCGGACTACAAATAGATACTCATGCACCATGACGACCAAGAGAAAACTGCGTTCATCATGGAGCAAGGAATATACTATTACAAGGTCATGCCTTTCAGGTTGAAGAATGGTAGAGTGACCTACCAAAGATCAGTGAACAAGATGTTTGTAGAGATGCTAGGCAAGACTATGGAGGTCTATATTAACGATATGCTAGTCAAGTTAATAGTAGCAGAGCACCACTTGGATCATCTACGTCATTCTTTCAACGTACTCGATAGGTATAACATGAAACTCAATCCTAATAAATGCTTTTTTAGAGTTTCTTGTGAAAAATTTCTAGGTTATCTACTAAGAGGTGGATCGAGGCGAATCTTGACCAAATCCAGTCAATTATAAGGATACTATCACCAACATGCGTCAAGGATGTGTAAAGGCTGACTGGTCGACTGGCAGTGTTGAACTGGTTCATCTCGAAGTCCTCGGAGCACAATCACCATTTCTTCCGTACCTTGAGGAAGAGGAAGAGTAAGAGTTTTGAGTAGAACACTCTACAATGTGTATTTGACAATCAATCTCATATAAATAAAAGTAATTTCTATTTTAACAAATCTTATAGCAATTATATCAATTATCAAAAGTAAATAATCATAAGGTCAAGTGACTATGAGAAACAAAAGAATTGTTCATACATCTGGATATGTATGAGGTAGACACAATTCTTTAGTTAGTCTCGAATAACATTCACAACTTAAAATAAAAGGTTGGGCACCTTTATCTTGTTAAAGTTGTAGATTCTTTTAT
The DNA here is from genome assembly GCA_003430845.1 of Xanthoceras sorbifolium. Taxonomy (NCBI): domain Eukaryota; kingdom Viridiplantae; phylum Streptophyta; class Magnoliopsida; order Sapindales; family Sapindaceae; genus Xanthoceras; species Xanthoceras sorbifolium. Next base: position 6,043,608 of record CM010610.1, read on the forward strand.
TAGCATTTGAGCGAAATCAAAAGTGATATGATGAGTCTAAAATCATCGAAGTGTCTTTGGACAAAAGAATCTAGTGCACTGGGTGCATTGAATAGGATCACTGTAGAAAACTTTATCCGCAACCGTCGGTGGATAAAAGTGTTCTACTGAGACAATCGGAGAGTCTCTCTCAATTCTAAGATAAATGATGAACTTATGGTTGCATGCGTTATCATTTGAGCTGTCAGTGAGTACAATTATATCACATAGTCTATCCTCGATGGTTTGGTGGTATTCACACGTATATCGATAAAGCACATCATTTATAGAAATGGACATCGTGACTGCATCTAGCAAATGTCAGTAGAATACCATCATATGGATGTTTTGAGGTATTGGATATTAAATCTTAACGTTGAGTTTTCAATAGTGACTATTAAAACATGGCTTCTGGACAAGTCAAAATATCCAAGTTCGAAAACATGGTCATATGAGTAAATATGGTAACTCGGAGAGCTATAGACGGTCTATGAGCACTTGGCGATTACTAGTATTTTTTACGAGGATACACTTTCTCCATTTAGGTTGTCTAGGGTACGAATTGGCATGCTCACTCATTCTATCTTTATTTAAGAGTTCAATTTTAGTTCTTTAGTGGAATGAACTAAAATTAATGGATCGGACATAAGTGAATCATTTGTTGATTGTGATTAGGTTGTGTCCATTGGAGCTTAAATTTAGATAGCCCGCCAAAATCCCCAATCCACACGAATTTGAATAGATCACTAGTTATATACTACCGGATCATTTATTTGATCCATCTTAAAGAATTGATTTTGGAATTTATTCCAAAAGTTTTTGAGATGTGCGTTCTTGTATTCGATCAAGACACGCGGTAACTCGTCAAAATACCTGGGATGGGCAACCAAGGGCATGTGACCCCTTGGGCGGCCCTAAGGGATGTTTTTAACATCTCGTAAATATATTGATAATATAATTAGCACATTTAATAAAATTGGGCTGTTGAATTATATTAAATATATTTATTTAAAGGCATGTGGACTTATTTCTTTTTATAAGAATGGGTCTAGTTCACATGAGGACTTTTTGTGGAGGTCCAATGAGATTAATAAAATGGAAAAATAAAGTTTGGCCCATGCCAATTGGGTTGGGCGGCATTAGCTAATTACTTTATTTTATTTTATTGATTAATTAAATGGAAATTAATTAATTATTTAATTAAAAATAAAAATACTTTTCTACTAGGAGTTGAATTTCTAGTTTCATGTTATTGGTAATAATGTGATAAGTATCAAAAACCTTATTTGATAAGAAGATAAATAAAATGAGTTATTTATCAAATCAAATTAGGAAGTTTTTGATATTTATCAAAACTCTAAAGTTGACTATTAGTCACTTTTAGAAAGTTTTGATAAGTCATTCAAATTCTCAATTATTGTTTAATAATTATTGGATAATAGATTCAAGAGATGAGATAGGATTGAACTCTAGCTTGATAGAATTTATGGTGAAACACAAATCCTCCAGGAAGGAGAATTCGGCCACCCTATATAATCCACCAAAGAGGAGTTCGGCCAGCTAAGGTTTGAGAGGAAAGTTTTGAGTTTTTGTGAGCTTTGATAAGTCAAGGAAAAAACTCCTCATCTCTAGAAAAAAGTGTAAGAATTTGCCCGAGAGAAAAGAGAGAAAGAACAAAGTGTTCTTCGTTTTCTCAGGAGGATTTGAGTGATTTACGAAAAAGAAAAGCTTTTTGTTTTTCATCCTCAGATACACAATTGAAAGAAAGGGAGCCCACACACCAAGGTGATCCACATTCGTGAAGGATTGGAAGATCTTGCAGTTCATAGTCGACGTAACATCAAGTCTCACGTTATTCAAAAGGTATGTTACCTTTTGTAATATATTTAATTAACTATAGGTTAAGATCGCTCTTTTTGAAAAAAATTTAAAACGTACCAATGCAAAAAATTTTGTTTTTTGTGCCTTCCGCTGCGCCGTACTCATCGTTTTTCCTACACAGCTTTCCATTCTGCACATCGATAATTGTTTTTGCAGTCGCCATGAATGGTCTTCCCAAGGGAATTGAGAGGTCTTTCTCTGTCGTTCTTTTATCTTCCATGTCGAGGACTATAAAATCCGCCGAAATGATCAGCTTGTCTACTTGGATGAGGATATCTTCAATTATTCCCCTCGGATATCATGTAGATCGATCCACCAATAACAGAGATATAGAAGTTGGCTTCCATTTATGTAAACCCAGATGCATGTAGATCGAATAGGGCATCAAATTGATGCTAGCCCCAAGATCTAACATGGCTTTTTCTTTTTTTTATTGCTCACTGTAATATCAATGTTAAAACTCCCCGAATCCTTCAGTTTTGGAGGAAGCTTCTTCTGCAAGACCGCACTCACTGTCTTTGAAATCATGACCCACTCATTGGGCCCATATTGCCTCTTCCATGTGTTGAGTTCTTTGAAGAACTTGGCATATACTGACAATTTCTGAATCATCTCTAGAAGTAGCAAGTTGGCAAACTTGCACTTCAATTTTTCTCGTAGCAGGCTTCCAACTGTTGGAATCACTAATCTATCATTTGTTGACTCTGCTGAAATGTCTACATGAACTTGTCAAATTTATCTCCAAGCGATGGCCTCACTTATTAATAAGATGGACCAGTTTGTTAACTGTTTGAGTTCTGCGCATTTGATTGATACTGATTCTGATGAAGAGGTTGGAATCTTTGTTGCTAGTGATTATCTTGCCAGGAGAAATTGTGATGATTTCTCCAGCTTGGATTGCAATTGCTGGAGTAAGGGTCTGTTGGCTCCATTTCTTGATTAAAAATGGACCTTCACTAGTACCTTTCCTTACCTACTTTTATTCCGTTTTCGGGTAATAACCGGTTGTTTTTAATATTTTTCTTTAGTATGTAGGTTTAGGGACTCAAGTGACGATTTTATATAGTTTTGAGGAAAAACTGTAATTTCAGTATCATGTTATAAGGGCCTAGTTGAAATCATATCAGACTTTGAAAGGCAGAAGTAGAAATTGAGAAAGTTGGTTTAATGAGGCAGTGAAACGACGTCGTTTTGATGAAAGAAAAGAAAAAAATAAATAAAAGCTTTAAGTGAAACGGTGCGTTTTGCACCGTTTCACTTCAAAATTATATGGCCGTGACTTGCGCGCTACTCGTGTGCAAGTCGTGACCAAGCAACCAGTAGCCCTAGCTGGTTGCTTTAAAAAGCTAGCAAAACTGCAGATTTCAAGAAGCTGGGACGGAGGATTTTGGACGGCGAGCTCGACCTGGACAAAGGCAGCATCTTGGACGGGGAGCTGGCTGGAGGCTGTGTGGTGGCCAAGAAGGGGAAACGAGGACAGCAGCTATTCCAGCAACCTTGAGGGAAGAAGAATAACGGCCCAGAAGAGAGAAGGCAGTAAAATCGAAGGAGAACCATGGAGAGGAAGAGAGAGGCTTTGGGCAGCAAAGAAACGTGAGAAGAAATGGCTACTAGGAGACTAGGGACGTGACTTCGAACAATTCTCGATCCAAAAGAGTTTTCTTTCTTTTTATTTTATGTGTTTTTTTTTTATGTTGATTACTTCTACTTTGGGTTTAATGTTTAGTTTTGATTCTTTGATGATGAACTAATTTAATATGCTAGGATGATGATGGATCTATTTATGGAATTTTGGATGAGTTTATAAATTGTTTTGATTGTGATTATTATTTAGCTGAGTGTGTATTTTGTTTTTAATGCCTCTAAGTGTAATGGCCTGTATTTAATTGATTTTGTTGTTGTGAGTTATGAACTGAGATGTGACGTTCACAACGTGTTCATTAAAATACTCACCATGATTTTAGAGTTAAATAGAGATATATTAACTTATTTTGTGTGATCATTAGTGTTATTGTGATTAATGCATTCTCGTACATGAGAGATATGATATTATTGTATGTGGGATAGGTTCGATTTATCTCGAGAGAGGACTTTGAATAATTTAGTTAACACGATCATCAACCGATAATAACTCATTTTCATTACGTTTGTATTTCCATTTATTAGGACATAATTAGTGAAGTCATAAATCCTAGCTAGTTCTCCCTTCGATCCAAGTTTCACGTTTTATTTTGTTTTATTTCTTGTTTTATTTTAGTTTTAATTAGTTATTTTCACAATCTCCTCGATTTATTCAAATAGATATAGACTTGGTTAATTTTAGTATTCAGCACCTAAATATCCCTGTGGAGACGATAATTTATTCATCATTGTATTACTTGTGCCGACCACATATACTTGCGGGTACAAAAAGGCGTAACAGGGTCGTTTATCTGTCTTTGTGGAAAAGCAATAAGCGCTTAAGCTTGCTCATACTCATAATCTGGAAACGATTCTCTGGATAGACATACAGCATAATCATGTCTATTAACTCCATAAAAATAGAGCAAGCAACATCAGGTCTCTGTCCCATAGAAGATGCCAGACTTTGCATTTATTGACTGAACTTTGCCACCTGTTTTACCAGCGCTGAGTTGGTGTTCACTTCATAAACACTCGGTTTCTTCCTCCTGACACACTTTTGCTATGAGCTAGCTCCCAGCATCTCAAATAGCTTGTATGTTTATTCCATGGTTTTTTTCTGCCATGGCTCCTCTTGCATCGTTATCGACCATGGCTTGACAATTCAGCGTCAACCCGTCATAGAAAAATTAAATCAAAAGTAGCTTGAAGCGATCCCACGCCTCATCGAACAGCTCACCATCTCCCTGTGTGAATATAGCTATCTTGCTTCGCAGCTTGGATGTCTTCTAATAGGAATAGAACTTCCTGATGAGCTTGTTGTACACGTACGACCATGTGCGAATAGACCCTGGTGGAAGAGTCATAAGCAACTGCCTAGCTTTGTCTTTATGGTGTAAGGGAAACATCTCATCTTGAGTTGGTCTTCAGATAGCCTCTGCAAAGGAAAAGTCTGAATAATGCTATAGAACTCCGGCATAAACGACAAGGCATCTTCATTAGCAACTTTATAGAAAGATGGCAGCATATTGAAGTGGATGGTCTTAAACTCATAGTTTCTGGACAAGTTATCCAGCAGAATGCATGATGGAGAAGTCCCTATAACTGGTCGAGCATAGTCTCTCATCATCGAGGTATAACAAACACCTCATTTTGGTTTTGAAGTTGGTTTACTAATGTCTCATCCATAGAATGGTTGATGATGATGAACTATGTGTGTGTAACTTATGTCTTTGATCAGAAGAACCCGAGAAACAACAAAGGAAGAAGGTAAGGTACGAATTTCTGGCTCTGGACGTGTTTTTCGTGTGAATAGAAGGACCTATTTTCTTCTCTTTCTATTTCCTTTTATAGTCGCACGAATTAGGGCGTAAGGTTTGGTATCGTGACCCCCTATCGCAATCCTAGGTTGCGTGACTTGGGTAGCGGTACTCACTGGCCAAAAGTAGAACTCTTCTCGCGATCCCTGTGTCATGACCCTTGGTCGCGAGACCTGGGTCGCGGTACTCACTGGCCGAAAATGGTTTCTTCTTCGCGACTCCATATGGCGACCCTTGGTCACGAAACCTAGGTCACGTAGCTCACTGGTCTAGAACTACTTTTTAAGCTCCAATATACCAACTTTGACAATTCTTACCTAATAATCAAACATATCCTGTACAAGCTCGAAACACACATTAAACCTACCAAATTCACTTCAAAACAAGATCAAAAGATGAGGTAAAAGGGGATAAAAACATAACATATTAAGTCCGATCAATGACTCTCATTATAGATTACCTCAACAATGATATACTGCCGTCAAACAGCGACGAGACAAGAAAGGTTAAAGTGAAGTCAGCAAGATTTAGCATGATTGAAGGCAAGTTGTATAAGAGATCCTACTCAGGACCTTCAATTAGATGTCTGGACCCCACTGAACCTGACATCATTCTCAAAGAACTTCACGAGGGGAAGTGTGACACCACTTAAGGTCAAAGAGTCTCGCCAACATAGCTCTAACTGTTGGGTACAACTGGCCCACTATGAGATTAAACTCCTTCGACTTTGTAAAACGATGTGATAGGTGTCAATTTTTCGTATAGGTATCCTACCTTCCTCCTAAACAGCTCCATCATATCCTATCTCCATGGTGTTAGGATCATACTCAATAGCAAGAGTGTAATATTTTAATTTAACAATCTTTTCATATTAATAAAATGATTTTTAGTGTAAACAAATTTTATAGCTTTTATAATGTAAGATTATAATTGTTACATATAAATAATCAATGGTCAAAAGACTATGAGATATGAAGAATTGTTCATACTAAAGGAACCGTTTTTCCATTCTACTGATCACGTAGGGAAATTGGGGTTTAAAATTTTTATACAGATCGCAAAAACAATCTGTGACCAGTAAAACTTTGGAAATATATTTTCGGAATAATAAAAATAACATATATTTATTTTATATACAGAAAATTGTAATCAATGAAAGAAAAGAAAAATTAAGGAACATACCACCGTTGGAGGCTCCTTCATATTTTTTCTGCAGCTCCTTGTCTGTACCACTACGTCTTCCTTGCTATATCCCGGCACCAGTAACTTGCAGTATGGGCGCGTCACGTTGTCAGGAACAATGGAAAGGTAAAAAAATAAGAGTTCGAGAGATACTGTATCTCTCCGGTCACTTTTTCTCTTTTTTTTTTCTTTTACGTACAAAAACTTTTTTGAACGTCTATTGATTTGGTTAAGTTGTATTTGTTATATTAAAAACTCTTTTTAATATATATTTAAGTTACTTAATTAATAAAAACTTTTTTTATTAATTTTATCAGTAACTTTTGAATTTAAACTTTTTAAATTCAGATGATATTTATTTATTTTATTTTATTAATGAGATAATCATATTATCTCTTCATTCAAAATAAAAATAAATTATTATCAGTAACTTTTGAATTTAATTTTTTTTAAATTCAAATTTATTTTATTTTATTTAATAAATGAGATAATTCTATTATCTCACTATTCAAAATAAAATATCAACTATCACCCTCCTCTTATGACTAATTACATAATTAAATAATCTTATTATTTAATTGTTAGTAATTGCCATTATTTAATAATTGAATAATCATATTACTCAATTAACTCCTAACACGTGTTACTTTAGCAACACTATTAATTGGACCATCCAATTAATTATATGTGACCCTTGTTACCTAAATGGATCGGGCTAGTAAGGGGACCTAATGGACCCACAGTATTTTGAGCTCCGATAATCCTCGGAATCATTAATTAAACTCTTTAATTAATATTCCTTGATTATCAACTCTGGTGTTATTCCACTAAAAACCCGAAACTGCATTCTCTCAACTGCGGACGCTTTTACACAGACCGATATCACTCGGTGTCCATCGATATAGCTATTACATATGGTGTGACCCTGCACAGTAGTTTATAATTAGAGTTAGGTCATAATGTCCGTTATACCCCTCTAATTATATATATCCTTTAAGCACCGTTGATTCTCTAATGAACAATAAATCCTGTTTCCTCACGGAATCAGGAGAGCTCTCATATTGTTCAAGCCCCGAATCAACCCTTAAGGGAACTACTCTCTACTTCTCACAAGAAGGAGTGGATTCCACTATTGTGTACAAATCTTCCCAGCCACAAGCCAAATCGCAATCTCAACATACAGAGAATATTGATCGGGAATAATCATCCGACCTCACCCATGGTATATCAAAGATCACGATCTAACCTGAAGGAGTCGATAAGACACTCAGGATTGAGATCACCCACATATAGCCATCATAAGTTGATGTATATGAATATCATCGGTAAACGGATCTTGGTGAGAGATTCATATAGATCATGGCCCAGTCCTATATGATCACATCATACAAGTTGTCTTCATTCTCATATCTCCATATGAATGATTCAGATAGAATCATCGTACAATACAGAATGGACCGCAGCTATAGATCAACTACAAATAAAGTACCCAACTTTATTTACTATATATGGACTCTTTAGATTGCACATCTCTTACTGTATCCATCTGTATATGACAATCATATACACAGTATGAGATTACATCCGGCAATCTAGGATGTTATAATACACAAGTTTATATAATATAAATGACATGATAATAATGAATTGTACTGGTCTTTTTTTTATATAAAAAACCATTTACAAATTACATCTTTAGGGCAAAAACCCCAACAATTTCCCACTTGCACTAAAGCATGTGAGGCATATGACGTAACCCTAGACCTTTTAGGTGACCCGTGAATACATTAGCTAGGTAAGGTCTTCGTAAATGGATCAGCATGATTGTCTTGTAAGGCTATCTTGGTGACGATCACATCTCCTCTCTACACCATCTCTCTAATGAGATGATACTTCATCTCTATATGTTTCTTTCTTTTATGGCTTCTTGGTTCTTTGGAATTAGCCACAGTACCACTATTATCACAATAAAGTGTGATGGGCCTATCCATATCTGGAACAACTTCCAGATCACTCAAGAACTTGCGAAGCCAAACAGCTTCACAAGCGGCTACATATTTGGCTTCCATTGTAGAGTCAGCAATGCAAGATTGCTTAATACTTCTCCACACAATGGCTCCACCACCCAGTGTGAAAACGGATCCAGACGTGGATTTCCTAGAATCCATGTCTGACTGAAAATCAAAATCCGTATATCCTAACAGGATAAAATCCTATCCTGAATACAAGAGCATATAGTTTCTCGTTCTCTGAAGATACTTGAGAATGGTCTTGACTGCAACCCAATGATCTAATCTCGGGTTGGACTTTATCTGCTGACTACTCCCACTGCATAGCAGATGTCCGGTTTCGTGCATAACATAGCATACATGAGACTTCCTACTGCAGATGAATAGGGCACATGTCTCGTATCCTCAATGTTTTGAGGTGTCTTAGGACATTGTTCCTTAGACAAGTGAACTCCATGCCTAGAAGGTAAATTACCTTTCTTGAAGTTCTGCATCGAAAATCGAATAAGAATCTTATCGATATATGATGCCTGAGTCAGTGCTATGAGTTTGTTCTTACGATCCCTTATAAGTTAGATCCCTAGAACATAATTCGCCTTTCCCAAATCTTTCATTTGGAATTGGCTAGCCAACCAGCCCTTGATGTCAGACAACACTCCCACATCATTCCCAATGAGTAGGATGTCGTCTACGTATAGGACTAAGAAAACTATCTTTTTGTCAATGATGCGCTTGTATATACAAGACTCATCAACATTTTACTCGAAGCCATAAGTTTTGATCACATCATCAAACCTTATGTTCTAAGATCTAGATGCTTGCTTAAGTCCATAAATGGACTTTTGCAGCTTGCAAACTTTTTGATCTTGATTTGGGGACACGAATCCCTCTGGTTGCATCATAAAGATGTTTTCGTCAAGATTGCCATTTAAAAATATAGTCTTGACGTCCATTTTTCAAATTTCATAATCAAAATAGGCTGCAACGGATAAGAGAATCCGAATAAACTTAAACATGGCAACTGACGAGAAGGTCTCTTCATAATCGACCCCCTCTTTTTGGGTATAACCCTTAGCCACTAGCCTTGCCTTGAAGGTCTCTACCTTCCCGTCTACTCCTCTCTTTCTCTTGTAGATCCACTTACACCCAATGGGTTTTACCCCATCTGGTAAGTCTACAAGATCCCAGACTGAGTTGGAGTACATAGACTCCATCTCGAGATTCATGGCTTTGAGCCATTCCTCTTTATCAGGATTTTCCATTGCATTCTTAAATGACAATGGGTCATCTACACTATCAGTAGACACAACACCTTGTCCCTCACCTATACCTAAATAGCATTCAGATTGTATCACAACCCTCCCACTATGTCTAGCTGGTAGTGTATCCCAATTAGGAATCATCTGACTCTCATATGTTTGTGGATCAACAACTCTTGTTGATGTAGTGCTGGTCTCACCAGGCTCTAGTTCATTTAACATAATATTGGATCGAGGCTTATGGTCACTGATATAGTTGTCCTCAAGAAACGTTGCATTTGTCGATACAAACACTTTGTTATCTTCAGGACTATAAACGTATCCGCCTCTGGTCTCTTTGGAGTATCCTACAAACAGGCAGACTGCAGATTTGGAGTCTAACTTTCCACTTCTGTTCTTCAGCACGGGTGCTGGATACCCCCATATGTGAAAATGTAGCAACCTAACTTTATGACCATTCCACAACTCTAGTGGAGTCTTAGAAACAGATTTGGATGGCACTACATTCAAAATGTATACCGCTGTTTGTAACGCATATCCCTAGAAAGAATTTGGTAATGATGAGAAACTAATCATAGATATCACCATTTCCATTAGGGTTCTATTTCTCCTCTCCGTTACACCATTTTGCTGAGATGTACCCAGAGCTATGAGTTGGGATACTATCCCATGCTCGACCATAAAGTCTTTAAACTCTTGGTCAAGGTACTCACCCCCACGATCCGATGGTAGAGACTTGATAGTCTTACCTAACTAATTCTCAACTTCAGCTCGGAATTCTTTGAACTTTTCAAAAGTTTCCGACTTAAGTTGCATCAAGTAGACATATCCGTATCTAAAGTAGTCATCTATAAAGGTGACATAATACTCATAACCACCTTTGGCTTTAACATTCATCGGTCTGCAGACATCAGTATGTATAAGCTCCAGTGGCTCTTTAGCTCTAAGGCCTTTTCCAGTAAAAGGTCTTTTAGTCATCTTACCTTCTAAACAGAATTCACAAACAGGTAAGGTGCCAACCTTTAACTCGCTTAAAGGTCCGCTTTTTACTAGTTTGTCTATCCGGTCAAGGTTAATATGACCAAGCCTTAGATGCCAGAGATACGTGTCATCATCTGGATAAATCTTATGTCGTTTGGTTTTAGGTTTTTCAACCTTAAACAATTCGGTGTTGAGCAGTGTTGTATGTATTAACGGCCTTAACACATACAAATTGTTTTCATAATTCCTGAACAAATATTCAGACCGTTCTTTGAAATAATAACATATTTATTATTAAAAGAAACAGAATATAATTGTTCTAACAATTTAGAAACGGAAATTAAATTACATGTAAATCTAGGAATATAATAAACATTGAACCCACTGCTCGAGCCGACACGACATCCCCCCACCCCACACGCATCGAGAAGGCTTCCTCCTCTAGCTGTGTCCAAGAATCAGTCCACTGCAAAGAAGAACAAACATGGTTAGTGGCCCCCGAATTAACTATCCAGGGTGAAGAATCATCTTCCACTAAACAACATTCAAGAACTAGTAAATCATATTTACCTTTATGTTTTTCTTCTTGGCTACCTCCTTTAGGTACTGAGGACAGTTCTTCTTCCAGTGCCCGACCTTGTTACAATGGAAACATTTTCCCTTGTTTTTGTCGGTGGAGGTGCCCTTCTTTTTGCCTTGGGCTTTCTTGGGCTTGGGCTTACCTTTAGCCTTCCCAGTAGACCTCTTCCTCTTCTTATTTCTAGAGGAGGAAGATGGTTCGGCAACATTTACCTCACCGGTCTTCACCTTACTGTCCTTAGTCAAGGCCTCGAAGGTGGGGAGCTCATTGAGCAACTGAGTGAGACTGAACTACAACTTGTTGATCCCGTAGTTGCTCTTAAATTGATCAAAACTCTTCGGAAGAGTTGTCAGTATGATGCTCACTTGGCTAGGTTTATCAATGGCCCCGCCATTGATTTCTGCCGTGTTGAAGTAGGACATCATGGTCAGGACATGTTCCCGAACAGATGTACCTTCCTTCATGCGAGCGAGTATAGCGGAACGAACAGCTTCATGGCGCTTTTGCTCTGAAGGTTGCCCGAACATAGCTTGCAATGACTCCATGATTTCGAATGCTGTAGTCATTGCTTCGTGCTTTGTAACAAGCACTTCTGTCATAGAAGCTAACAAATATGTACTAGTTTTCTCATCAGATGAGACCCATCGCTGGTATGCCTCACGAACTCTTTATGGGGCTGTGGAGGACATTCCTCCGTAAGCACAAACTTAAGGTCTTTGGTGACCAAAATCGGGTTTATATTAAGTTTCCACTTTGTATAGTTATCACCAGTCAATTTGTCATGTGTAAGTATTTGTAATAACGCAGAAGACATTATTGCTGAAAAATAAATAAACATCCATTCAGTCATATATTAAAAACAAGTGCTAATGCTTTGGCATAAATTTAAACATGATGCATGTACATGTTTAACGAACTAGAACTACCCCAATAAAAAACAGTTACTACGCCACGATAATTCAACATACCACAAAGAAGTGCCGCCTTGGGGTCGGTCAAGTCCTTGCATGTTGGACCGAGACATTCTCAATCAAATAATCTTCTAGAATAACTCTTATTCCATATTATTCAACCATCGTTTATTTAGTCAGGTTTTCGATTAACCACATTTAATCTAAACCTTGTGAGTGTAACCCATCATTTCAGATCTCATGGGCTTAACTCGAGAGTGCTGCCTTAGGGTCGATCAAACCTGAAATACCCCCAGAAATCCTATCCGTTAGGAAATCATCCTTGGTATTGACTTTCATAGAAACCCTCCTTAGGGAGGACGAAAGTAAAGCCGTCACGAGGCCTCACTCAGATCTCATGGTATTGAACTAATTATAGAGACTGCGGGATATATATGTCATATATCCTTCTCCCACTCACTATTTTAAAACTTAGGGTTTTCTATTCGTTAATGCACCTAGACTCTACAGGAGCAAACGGCTAATTTTAATCAAGTTATTTAGGACATTAACTAATTTATTATTAGAATCATATTCTAAATAATTATGATTTTTAACACTTAAAAATCTATAAGTGAATAATCTACTCTTAGGTAAACGTTTTACTAAAGTGAGATTATTAATTTGGTGTTTACCAAGTTTTAACTATTTAAAACTCTAACATATTATTTGGTTCATTTATTTATTAGGTGATTAATCATATTAAACCTAATTTAATAAATGAACATATTAATCTAAATTTATTAAACACTTTAATAACAAGATTAATATCAAAAGAATTATTCAATTTTTAACTATTAAAAACTCATTATTTTTCATAGCAAATTATAAATATATTATTTACTATTTTAATCACATTAAAACAAATAATATATAAATGCTATGATGCATGTATGACAATATCAACATATATTTGTGTAGGCACACTTAAATCTAAATGACATGTATATGCACGACAATACTAAATTATCACATAATAAAGCATACATGAGTTGACCAAGTGTTGTGGATTATTTAACCTAAAAAAAATTAAAAACTAAATTACAAAATAACCCCAAGGCATTCCTTGGTCTTCTTGTAACTTTATAGTCTTCCAATTTCTTCAGAACTCTCTGATTCGTCTCATAAATCCAGAATAATAGCTAATTTACGCACTAAAAAATTTGTGCAATGACATCGCGGCGTCAAAAAAAAAAATTGCAAGCAGTACACAAATTTATTTGTGTACAAACGGTACTGCACAACAATTGTGAGTGGACTTCAACAATTGATTTTCTACCTTTTAATGCGTTGATGTCATTTATATATATATTATGACATCAGTGCACTGCGCACCAGCACCAAATGTTTTGGTATTTTCTTGCGCGTGTGACTGCGCACCAAAAATGTTCTCAAATGCAGTACACCGTGGCGCAACAATTGTACCTCGTGTCCGCAGCCAGTTCTGATCATAACGTGTTCTTCGATTTTCAGCATCTCCGTCTTCGATTACATTTTAAAAATATAATAATACAAAAAATAGAAAACTGGAAAAAATAAAATGAATTATTTACAACCCAATAACACCTAAATCCACAACACCATAAAAAATTATGATCAACCATGTTTAAAATTAAACAATTTAATTTAAACAATATATAGTCAAATAAAAAAAATTGAGTCTACACAATCATACATCAGGAGCATTGAAAACAATTTTCTGTTCCGAAAATAACGAGGCTATGATACCAATTGAAGGAACCGTTTTTCCGTTCTACTGAACACGCAGCGGAATTGGGGTTTAAAATTTTTATACATATCACAAAAGCAATCTGTGACCAATAAAATTTTGGAACTATATTTTCGGAATAATAAAAATAATATATATCACATATATATTTATTTTATATACAGAAAATTGTAATCAATGAAAGAAAAGAAAAATTAAGGAACATACTACCGTTGGAGGCTCCTTCGTATTTTTTCTGCAGCTCCTTGTCTGTACCACTACGTCTTCCTTGCTATATCTCGGTACCGGTAACTTGCGTGTGGGCACGTCACGTTGTTAGGAACAATGAAGAGGTAGAAAAATAAAAATTCGAGAGATACTGTATCACTCCGGTCACTTTTTCTCTCTTTTTTTTCTTTTACGTACAAAAAACTTTTTTGAACGTATATTAATTTGGTTAAGTTGTATTTGTTATATTAAAAACTCTTTTTAATATATATTTAAGTTAATTAATAAAAACTCTTTTTTATTAATTTTATCAGTAACTTTTGAATTTAAACTTTTTAAATTCAGATGATATTTATTTATTTTATTTTATTTTATTAATGAGATAATCATATTATCTCTTTATTCAAAATAAAAATAAATTATTATCAGCAACTTTTGAATTTAAATTTTTTTAAATTCAAATTTATTTTATTTTATTTAATAAATGAGATAATCCTATTATCTCACTATTCAAAATAAAATATCAACTATCACCCTCCTCTTATGACTAATTACATAATTAAATAATCTTATTATTTAATAGTTATAATTGCCATTATTTAATAATTGAATAATCACATTACTCAATTAACTCCTAACACGTGTTACTTTAGCATCACTATTAATTGGACCATCCAATTAATTATATGTGACCCTTGTTACCTAAATGGATCGGGCTAGTAAGGGGACCTAATGGACCCACAGTATTTTGAGCTCCGATAATCCTCGGAATCATTAATTAAACTCTTTAATTAATATTCCTTGATTATCAACTCCGGTGTTATTCCACTAAAAACCTGAAACTGCATTCTCTCAACTGCGGACGCTTTTACACAGACCGATATCACTCGGTGTCCATCGATATAGCTATTACATATGGTGTGACCCTCCACAGTAGTTTATAATTAGAGCTGGGTCATAATGTCCGTTATACCCCTCTAATTATATATATCCTTTAAGCACCGTTGATTCTCTAATGAACAATAAATCTTGTTTCCTCACGGAATCAGGAGAGCACTCATATTATTCAAGCCCCGAATCAACCCTTAAGGGAACTACTCTCTACTTCTCACAAGAAGGAGTGGATTCCACTATTGTGTACAAACCTTCCCAGCCACAAGCCAAATCTCAATCTCAACATACAGAGAATATTGATCGGGAATAATCATCCGACCTCACCCATGGTATATCAAAGATCACGATCTAGCCTGAAGGAGTGGATAAGACACTCAGGATTAAGATCACCCACATATAGCCATCATAAGTTGATGTATATGAATATCATCGGTAAACGGATCTTGGTGAGAGATTCATATAGATCATGGCCCAGTCCTATATGATCACATCATACAAGGTGCCTCCATTCTCATATCTCCATATGAATGATTCAGGATAGAATCATCGTACAATACAGAATGGACCGCAGCTATAGATCAACTACAAATAAAGTACCCAGCTTTATTTGCTATCTATGGATTCTTTAGATTGTACATCTCTTACTGTATCCATCTGTATATGACAATCATATACATAGTATGAGATTACATCCGGCAATCTAGGATGTTATAATACACAAGTTTATAATATAAATGACACGATAAGAATGAATTGTACTCGTCTTTTATTTATTTATAAAAAACCATTTACAAATTACATCTTTAGGGCAAAAACCCCAACACATACATCTGATTTTGTATGAGGTAGACACAATTCTTTAGTTAGTCTTGAAATATATTCACAACTTAAGATAAAGGTTGGGCGTCATTATCTTGTTTAAAGTTGTAGATTCTTTTGCTAGCATTTAAGTGGAATCATATGTATTGTGATGAGTCTAGATTCATCAAAGTGCAGTTTCTTTGGGTAAAAAGATCTAGTGCATCGGGTGTACTGAATAGGATCACCATGAAACTCTTTATCCATAATCATCATTGGATCAAAGGTTTCATATGAGGACAATCAGAGAGTCTATATTACTCCAGAAATAAATGGTGGACTTATGGTTGCAACTGTTATCATTTGAGCTATCAATGAGTACGACTATATCCTATAGTTTATCCTCGATAGTTTGATGTTATTCACTTGTTAATCATAGAAGACTTCATTTATATATATGGACATCGTGACTCCATTTATCAATGAGAGTAGAACACCGTCATTCGCATTCTTTGAGGTATTGGATATCAAATTTTAACGTTAATTTTTCAATAGTGTTTATTGAAAAATTACTTCTGAAAAAGCTAAATTATCCAAGTTCAAAGGATGGTCGTTTGGTTAACATTGGTAACTTGGAGAGCTATAGGCGGTCTATGAGTTCTTGGCGATTACTGGTGTTCTTTACGAGAATACACATTCTCCTTATAACATTGTCTAGGGTGCGAATAAGAAACATTATCTTGTTCTATCTATATTTAAGAGATCAGTTTTGGTTCTTTAGTGGAATGAATTAAAACTAATATATTAAGCCTAAATGAATCATGGGTTGATTGTGATTAGGTCAAGTCTACTGGAGCTTAAATTTAAATAGACCGCCAAGATCTCTAATCTACACGAAGTTGCATGAGTCAGTCGATATATTCTACCAGATCAAATGTTAGGTCCGTCCAGAATTTTTTTCGGTCAGAGGACCGAAAAAGGTTAAAGAGGTGCGGCCATGTATATACAAGGGTCACGGGCACTCTTCATTCACCTGCAAGTGGGCGGGCAAGATTGTGGGAAGTCTTGGGCGACCCTATGGGGTGCAGTTAACACTCCATTGATACATTGAAAATTACCCTCAATTACATAACTGCACATTTTAGATAAATAGGCTGAATAATTATATTACTGCATTAATAAGGCATGTAGACTTATTTTCTTTTTTAAAGAATGTGTCTAGTTCACATGTGGACTTTTAATTAAAGTCCAATGGAATAATAATAAATAAAAAAAAAGAGTGAACCCATTGAAATTAAGGGTGGGCGGCTAGCCTAATCAATGGTCTAGATAATTTATTTTTTATTTAAGTAATTATTTAATTAAAATCTCTTTCACCTAGGATAGGACGCCTAGTATCATACTTTTGTTGGAAGTATGATACGAAATATATGATTAGATTTAAGGGGGATTATCAATTTGGTCCCTATATTTTGGACAATTATCAGTTTTTTAAACGAGTTATGGTTAATAGTACATTTGGTCCCTAACTTTTAGAAAAGGTATCAATTTGGTCCCTCTGTTAGTCAACCGTTAGTCAAACTTAACGGTGCCAGGGTTATTTTCATCTTTAAACCTATCAATAACTCAACAGTAACTTTTTTAGTAAAATGACATATCTACCCCTAATTAAAAATTTAAAATAAATTAAATTAAAAATTTTAAAAATTTTCAATGAATCTCTACCGTTCATCAAGATTGATGGATGGTGAAGATTATATTGAAATTAAAAAAAAATAAAGTGAAAATAAATTTTTTTTATTTTTTATTTTTTAAAAAATTGAAATTCTGAGTGGTGGAGATCTAGATTGGATCTCCACCGTCCATCCAGATGAATGGACGGTGGAGATCCACCACAAAAAAAAAAAAAGGATGAAATTCAAAGTTTGAATATCAACAAACCCAGAAGGGTTCGTTGATCTTCAACCTCAACGAACCCAGATCTGGCTTCGTTGCACCTCAACAAACCCAGAAAACTGGGTTCGTTGCCAACAAACGAACCCAGTTTTCTGGGTTCGTTGCACATCAACGAACCCAGATCTGGGTTCGTTGATCATCAGCGAACCCAGAAACTGGGTTCGTTGCCAACGAACAAACCCATAAGGGTTCTTCGAAGAACCCTTCTGGGTTCGATTCGTTCGAACCCTTCTGGGTTCGAATGAATCGAACCCTTTTTGGTTTCTTGAAGAACCCGGAAAGGTCTTCCCAAAAAAAAAATTTTTTTTTTTTTTTTTTTTAGTACCTAGAGTCGAAGGCGAACCCAGATCGTTGACGAATCCAGATGAGTTCGTCTTCGTTGACGAACCCTTCTAGGTTCGTCGCGCTGGAGATCCAGCAAGTTTCTTCATTTTTTTTTTTTTGGTGGAAATCCAATCTCCAGATTGGATCTCCACCGTCTATCAGATTTGATGGACGGTGGAGATCCAATCTGGAGATTGGATCTCCCTCTTTCAAACTTTAATTTTTGTTTTTTAGAGTTCATTTTCAATTTTTTTAAAAACAAAAATTAAAAAAAAAAATTATATTTTCACTTTAATTTTTTTTAAAATTTTTAATATAATCTTTACCGTTCATCAAGCTTGATGGACGGTGAAGATCCATTAAAAAATATTTTTTAAATTTTTTAAATATTATTTTTAAATTTTTAAATGAAATGACCATATTACCCTTCTATTTATTAATAATCATTTTAAAATTCTGAGGTTAAAATTGTCATTTAACTCATTTAAATAGTATTAAGGGCAAAACTGTATTTTTACCAATTTTGTCAAGGTTGACTGACAGAAATTTAGTCAGAGGGACCAAATTGATACCTTTTCTAAAAGTTAGGGACCAAGTATACCATTAACCATAACTCGTTTAAAAAACTGATAATTGTCCAAAACATAGGGACCAAATTGATAATCCCTCTAGATTTAATTGATGAATAAATATATGAGATATATTTATATCAATTAAATTAGTAGTCATAGTTAAACACAACTTAGGAATCCAATTTGGACTCAAACTGAATTAACATAAACAAATCAAAAAAATTCGCCCATGACTAATTGAAATAATTAATAAGTGCAATAGAATTTGGCCAAAGTTTTTGTGTTTTGTGTGTGTGTGCGCGTGAATTCGACCATAGCAAAAGAAAAGAGAGAAAAGAACGTTTTGATTTTTGACATACATTCATAAGCTTTTATACAAAAAGGGCTTTGTGTACACAGTTAAAAATTGGTTCACGCGAGTACTTGACTGAAAAAATTAAGAACTCAAAAGTGACCAAGCGTTCTTTTAAGTCTTATTTGATTTTTTTTTTTATGATTAATGGAAAAAGAGATTTTGTTTTCTCCATCAACAGGAGACATATAATTCAAGAGGAAAAATGAGCCCACACTCCAATGTGATTCATGTTTGTGTATAGATTGGAAGGTCTTCCGGAAAGAAATCTTCGACACAATTTCAATCGTCACGAAAGAAAATGTACAAATTCTTGTGTTTACGTTTTAGGTCAAGGGTAAAAGTTATTATAAAAAGGAAAAAAATTTGAAAACCTATACCAATTTTTATTTTCCGCTGTGTGTTTTAAATGGTTTTTCCCACACATTGCCATCCATGAAGTGGGGCATGGATATAGTGGGCAAGTTGCTGATCGCTCTGGAGGATGTGTCTCATGTTAGTTGTGACGGATTATTTCACAAAATGGGTGGATGCTGAAGCATTTCAGAATGTCAGAGAACAAGAAGTCCAGAGTTTCATATGGAAGAACTTCATATGTTGCTTCGGTATACTGAAGGAAATCATGGCCGATAATGGTCCTCATCTCCTACAAGTTTCAAGAACTTCTGTAGAAAATAGGGGATCTAACTAAGTTTCTCAACTTCTCGCTACCTATAATCCAAAAGCCAAGCTGATCCACCAATAAAATAATCATCTCCACATTGAAGAAGAAGCTTGACGATCTCAAGGGGAATTAGGCTGACGAGCTACCTAGTGTCTTGTGGTCCTACCGAATGACAGCCAGGACCTCCACTGGCAAAATACCATTCTCTTTGATGTACGGGTCAGAATCAGTCTTACCAACCAACCTATGAGTACCAACACTAAGATATAAACATTCGACAGAGGCTCAAAATGACACAGTGTTGAATCACGTGCTTGACTTGCTTGATGAACGGCGGGATGGGGCTTTAGCAAGACTAGCGATCTACCAACAGAAAATCACTCGATATTACAAGTGTAACGAGTAATTCAGTACAGCTTCAGTACAGCTTTCCATCCACAGACAGATGGACAGTCGGAACGAGTAATTCAGGTGCTAGAAGATATGCTCCGGAGTTGTATTATTGATTTTGAGGGAAGTTGGGATGATCATCTTCCATTGGTTGAATTTGCTTATAACAATAGTTATCAGACGAGCATAGATATGGCACCGTATGAAGCATTATATGGAAGGAAATGCAGGACACCTTTGTGCTGGACAGAATTGGGAGAAGACAGATTGGTTGGATCTGATTTAATTAGACAGACTGAAGAAAAGGTGAAGATCATAAAGGAAAGACTGAAAGTCGCTTGCGATCGTCAGAAATCATATGCAGATTTGAAACGAAGAGACATTGCATATGAAGTCGGGGATAAAGTATTTCTAAAAGTATCTCCATGGAAGAAAGTAATGAGATTCGGACAGAAAGGAAAGTTAAGTCCTAGGTTTATTAGTCCATACGAAATTCTTGAACGTGTGGGACCGGTAGCCTATAGACTAGCTTTACCCTTGGAATTAGAAAAGATACATAATGTATTTCATGTATCTATGCTGAGGAGATACAGATCTGATCCATCTCATAGAGTTCAGACTGAATCTATTGAGATACAACCTAACTTGACATATGAAGAAGAACCTGTGGAGATTCTAGACAGAAAGCTTAAGGAACTCCGGAATAAGACAGTCCCCTTAGTAAAGATTCTCTGGAGAAACCATAATGTGGAAGAGGCAACATGGGAAAGTGAAGAGATCATGAGACAGCAATATTCACAATTATTCGAATAAGGTAAATTCCGAGGACGAAATTTCTTAAGAGGGGAAGAATTGTAACATCCCTAATTTCGAATACATCTGAAAAGTATGATTGAATTCATTTTGAATATGTGAATATGATTTTTATGATTTGAGGGGTGGAAATTGTAATTAAATGTATGTATATTTTTAGGTTTCATAGTGGACCAATTTGAACGGTCGAAAATAATGTACGAAGAAAAGGGTGAAAATCTGGACAGTAGGCATCGCGACCAGGGATCGCGATGAGCAGCTCGCGATGAAAAGGATGATTTGGGGCAGTGAGTATCGCGACCACAGATCGCGATGAAAGTGGCACATTTCGACTAGTGAGCATCGCGACCGAAGCGACTCGACCGAAGCGACGCGACCGAAGCGACGCGACCACCGCTCGTGATACCGGTCGCGATGGCTCAAAAATTTTTAAAAAAAATATAGTACCGCATGATGAAGCGGTGAAGCTTCATAAACCAACATTGAAGCAAAATAACACAGAAACATAAACATCACAGAATAGAACGAGCGAGAGAGAAGAGAGAAGAGGAGAGAGAAAGAAGAAAAAGAAGAAGAAGAAGGAGGAGAGAAGAAGAAGAAGAAGAAGAAAAGAGAAAGAGAAGAAGGAAAGGAGAAGGAGGAAGCTTTCAGGTTTGGTGTACACGTATTTTTTTGAATTTCCAGTTTTTCAGAAGTTTTCGGAATTGTTAAATTTTAGAGTTTCTGAGTTATTTGAATTATATGGATTATAGATTATAGTTTAGATTTGATATATACGTGTTTTGGAATTTTTCCAGTTTTCAGAATATTTCCGATTGATTGAAATTGATTAAATTTGCGTTATTTGACTTATATTGATTATCGAATATAGTTCAGGTTCGATATATACGAGTTTTTGAATTTTTTCCAGTTTTCAGAAATTTTCGGAATTATCGAAGTTTATAGTTTTTGAATTATTTTAATTCTATTGAGTAGAATGGATAATTTGAAACTGATTTTGGAATGATTTGAATACGATTTGGTTCTCATAGTGTTATGGAAATATCTTGTTAAGGAAATATATTGTTGACTTAAATTATATTATATTGTGAAATGTATCGGAAAATGATTTTGGGGCAATTTGATTCGAAACGGAATTATGAAATACGTTTGAGTATATTTTGGATTGATTTAATATGATTATTGATTTATAAATATATTCGTATATTTCCGTTATATTATATTTGATGAAATTTGAATTTACAAAACTATAAATAAATTGATATGTATTGAAATTGAATTCGATTATTCGGAAAGAAATAAAATATGTTGACATTGGATTGGAGAAAATATTTTGGCTCTGATATGTATGAACATAGATATGGATATAGGGGTTGACATGTCAATTGGGTTTCTGTCTGAACAGTACTGTACCGATTATACCACCCTTTGGATAGTGCAGGCCCTAAGTGCCGGTCCTAGGGTTCTGAAATTTGTCATGGGACATTTACAGCGGGTGATTCCGTAGTGTTCCATTCTGATCTGATGTTCGGTGAGTGGCCCCGTTTGCGTCCAATACCGAACAACCCGTAATCCAGTCCGATAACTTATGTTTTGTATGTCAGGAGCCCAATCTGAAAATTGATTTGTCATATGGAAACGTTTGAGAGATTATGAAAAATTTGTCTGTTTATTGATTTTGGATATGTGATTTAATATGAGCCCCATATATTGTTTATATATGTGTTATTTATAGTTTTAATTGATATAAAATATTTGTATATACGATTTTGTGTACATCCACTAAGCAATATGCTTAGCGTGTTGAGTTTTCTCACACGCAGGTAACAAAGGTTCAAAGGCGAAAAAGATAAAGAAGAGTAGAGGTTGCAGAACTAGAGTCAGGATCACATCTTTCCTGCATACATTTTGGTAGTTTGTTTGTATTAAGTTTATATATTTTGATACCGTATGCATATACAGAAACTGTTTGTAAATATTTAACGAGCTTCCGCTATGTAAATATTTTATGATATGTTTATATTATGTGAATCTTTATAAATTATATTGTGATAAATTGGTTGGTAAGTCGCACTATATTTGGAAGGGTGCGCAAAAATTGATGCTTCTTAGGGACCCTTAGTTGAACACTTTTGGGTATCCTATACTCGAATCTTATTTCACCAAATCACTTTCAACAAACCTAGAGAGGTGATCGCTCACTAAGAACCCTAAGGGTCTACTTGGTTCATCAGGCTCTACATCAAAGGAACTAACATCTTCACCTCCCCCAAACATGTTACGTAAGACTAAAGGTACTCAATTCAAGTGTATTACATGTTGCGTAATCCTTTATAGGATGCGATTTGGCCCAAACGTGTTGCGTAGTACTAAAGGTACTCAATTCGGTGTATTACATGTTTTGTAATCCTTTATAAGATGTTATTTGACCCAAACGTGTTGCGTAGGACTAGAGGCACTCAATTCGAGTGTATTACATGTTGCATAATCCTTTGTAAGACGCGATTTGACCAAACGTGTTGTGCAGGACTAAAGGTACTCAATTCGAGTGTATTATATGTTGCGTATGAAGGGAGTTTTAGAAAAGATTTTGATTATCGTATAACATGCGGAATTGGGTTTCAAAATTTTTTGTTATATTGAAAACCTTATTTCAATCAGGAACGAGTTCCTGTATATACGCAGAAAAAAACTTTAGAAACTACGTACCTTTTTCTTGATTTTTTTTTTCTAATTCATCGATCTTCCACTAGATCTTCCGAGCTATGACCCGCGGTCTAACAACGTGTGTGTGGGCACGTCACGGCAAGAGATGGAAGTCACGTGAAAAGAACGCCGACCGAATTCTGCAAAAGATGGGAGAGTTAGAAAAAACTTTGTTTTCTCTTTTCTTCTCTCTTTGGTGGCCAAATTCTCTTTCTTTTTCACTTGTGTGTTAGGTTAATTTTTTCTTAGTATAATAACTCTTATATACTAGGCCTTTAGGGTTTTAATTTTGATCAAGTCAAAATAGGATTCCTAATCCCTTTTTATTTTAGTCTCTCTAAAGACTTTAATAATTGACTATTATGACTTTTAAAATAATCAAATTCTTTTGTCCAAGTCATTATTTAATCACATGACCTCATATTTAATAAATAGAATTAATAATTCATAATTATTAATTTCTATTATTTTATTAAATATTTAATTAATTAAATAATCAAATTATTTAATTATTCTCTTTTATTTAAATCGCATTACTTTCGTAACACTATTAATTAGATCATCCAATTAATCTACCGTGACCCTCGTTACCAACAACCATAAGGGCTAGCAAGGGGACCTAATGGACCCACAGTTTTGAGCTCCAATAATACTTAGTAATATTAATTAAAACTCTTTAATTAATATTTTATGGTTATTAACCTCAGAGTTATTCCACTAAACCCGAGGCTGCACTCTCAGAACTGTAGACGTGTTTATACAATCTGAAGTCTCAATGTCCATTGATATAGCTAATTGCATATAGTGTAATCCTTCACAAATAGTTTATAACTAGAGCTGGGTCATAAAGTCCGTTATACCCCTCTTGAAATATCTTTTCCTTTAAGTAACATTGATTCTCTAATGAACAATTAAATCCGGTCTTCCTCACGGAAGAAGGAGAACGCTCGTAATCGTTCAAGCCCCGAATCAACCCTTAAGGAAACTACTCATCTACTTCAATCAAGAAGGAGTGGATTTCACTATTGTGTTCAAACCTTCCCAGCCACAAGTCAAACCGCAACTCCAAGATACGGAGGTATTGGTCGAGATTCTCATCAACCTCACTCATGGTAAATCAAAAGCCACGATCCAACCTGAAGGAGTCTATAAGACACTCAGGATTAAGATCACCTATAAATAGCAATTGTTTATTGATTATATATGAATCTCATCTACTAACGGATCTTGGTGAGAGATTCATATAAATCGTGGCCCAGTTCTATATGATCTCATCATATAAAGTGCCTCCATTCTCATGTCAACTACATGAGCGGTCTAGGATAAGACCACTGTACTTTACAGAATGGACCGCAGCAGTAGATCAATCACAAACAAAGTACCCAACTTTGTTCGCTCTCTACGGACTATTTAGATTGTGTGTCTTAAAATGAATCCTATCTGTATATGACCATCATATATTCATTCTGAGATTACATCTTGCAATCTAGGATGTTCTTGCACAATACGAATGTATTACTGAATATAAAACATTTATAAACTTGAATGATAATCTAAATAATTCTTATTAAGTCTTTAACCATTTACTATTACAAGTTTTAGGGCATAAATCCCAGCAATCTCTCACTTGCACTAAAGCATATGGGACATGTCTCGTAATCCTAGACCCTCTAGGTGACCTTCAAACACTTTAGCCGTCAAGGTCTTCGTAAATGGATCAGCCAAGTTGTCTTGCGACGCAATCTTCGTCATGACCACGTCTCATTGCTGCACTATCTTTCTGATGAGATGATATTTCCTCTCTATATGCTTCCCTCTTTTATGGCTTCTTGGTTCTTTGGAATTTGCCACAGCTCTACTATTATCACAGTAAAGTGTCATGGGCCTATCCATATGTGGAACAACTTCCAGATCACTTAAGAACTTTCAGAGCCAAACAACCTACTTAGCTGCTTCACAAGCTGCTACATACTCGACTTCCATGGTGGAATCAGCAATGCAAGATTGCTTGATACTCCTCCAAATTATGGCTCTACCACCAAGGGTGAATACTGACCTAGACGTGGATTTCCTTGAATCTTTGTCTGACTGAAAGTCAGAATCTGTATATCCCAATGGAATCAAATTCGGATGGGAATATAAAAAAATATGGTTTCTCGTTCTCCGAAGACACTTGAGAATATGCTTAACAGCAACCCAATGATCCAATCTTGAGTTAGACTGATATCTACTGGCTACTCCCACTGCGAAGCAAATGTCGGGTCTTGTGCATAGTATAGCATACATATGACTGCCTACTGCAGACGCATAGGGAATCCGTCTCATATCCTCAATTTTTTGAGGTGTCTTAGAACACTGTTCCTTAAACAATTGAACTCCATGTCTTGAAGGTAAACTACCTTTCTTGGAGTTCTGCATGGAGAATCGCACAAGTTTCTTATCGATATACAATGCTTGAGACAACGCTAACAGTTTGTTCTTACGATCCCTTATCAATTGGATCTCAAGAACATAACTTGCCTCTCCCAAATCTTTCATTTGGAATTGGTTAGCAAGCCAACCTTTTACCTCTGACAATGTTACTACGTCATTCCCAATGAGTAGGATATCATCTATGTAAAGGACCAGGAAAACTACTTTCTAGTTAATGATGCGCTTGTATACACAAGGCTCATCAATGTTCTACTCAAAGCCATAGGTTTTGATTGCAGTATCAAACCTAATGTTCCAAGATCCCTCTGCTTGCATCATATAGATGCTCTCGTCTAGATTGTCATTCAAGAATGCAGTCTTGACGTCCATTTGCCAGATTTCGTAATCAAAATAAGCAACTATGGATAAGAGTATCCTAATAGACTTTAAACATAGCTACAGGCGAGAAGGTTTCATCATAATCAATGCCTTCCTTCTGGGTGTAACCCTTAGCCACTAGCCTTGCCTTAAAGGTCTCTACCTTCCCATCTACTCCTCTCTTACGCTTGTAGATCCACTTACATCCTATGGGTTTTATCCCATCTGGTAAGTCTACAAGTTTCTAGACTGAGTCTGAGTACATGGATTCCATCTCGAGATTCATGGCTTTAAGTCATTCCTCTTTGTCAGAATCTTCTATTGCATATCTAAATGTCAATGGATCATCCACACTATCATCATAATTAACACCCTGTGCCTCTCCAATGTCTAAGTAGCGATCAGGTTATCGAACAACCCTTCCACTATGTCTAGGCTGTAGTGTATCCTGACTAGGAATCATCTGACTATCAGATGTTTGTGGAATAATAACATCGTTAATAACTCTTGCTGATTAAGCACTGGTCGTACCAGGTTCTAGCTCTTTTAACACAATCTTACTACGAGGTTTATGATTACTCATATAATTCTCCTCAAGAAACATTGTATTTATGGATACAAACATTTTGTTTTCTTGTGGATTATAAAAGAATCCACTTCGTGTTTCCATTGAGTACCCTACAAATAAACATACTTGTGAACGGGGTTCCAACTTTCCACTCCTATTCTTCAGTACATGTACTAGACATCCCCATATGTGAAAATATCGTAAACTAGCTTTACAACCATTCCACAACTCTAGGGGAGTCTTAGGAACAGACTTGGATGGAACTACATTTAATATGTTAATCGCTGTTTGTAGTGCATATCCCCAAAAGGAATATGGTAATGATGAGAAACTAATCATAGATCTCACCATTTCCATCAGGGTCCTATTTCTCCTCTCCGCAACACCATTCTGCTATGGTGTTCCTGGAGCTGTGAGTTGGGATACGATCCCATGCTCAACCATGTAGTCTTCAAATTCTTAGTCGAGATACTCACCCCCACGATCCGATCGTAGTGATTTTATTATTTTGCCTAATTGATTTTCAACTTCAGATCAGAATTCTTTAAACCTTTCAAAGGTTTCCGACTTACATTGCATCAGGTAAACATACGCGTATCTAGAGTAGTCGTCAATAGATGTGACATAATACTCATAACCACCTCTAGCTCTAACACTCATAGATCCGCAGATGTCTGAATGTATAAGCTCAAGTGGTTACGTGGTTCTAATCCCTTTTCTTGTAAAACGTCTCTTGGTCATCTTACCCTTCAGACAAGATTCACATACAGGTAAGGCACCGATCTCTAACTGACTTAAAGATCCACTTTTTACTAGTCTGTTTATCCTATCAAGGTTTATATATCCAACTCTTAGATGCCACAGATACGTGTCATCATCTGGAGAAATCGTTTGTCATTTGTTTTTGGTTTTTCAACTTTAAACAATTCAGTATTAAGCAGTGTTGTATGAAATTAACGGTCTTAAAACATACAAGTTATTTTCATTTATTCTAGAACAATCATTCATTCCATTTCTTGAAATGATAACTGATTTATCAAAAAAAACTTTATGAAACTTTTTCATGTAATCTGGATACAAAAATCAAATTCCTTATAAATCCAGGAATGAAACATACATTGTTCAATAAAAGAAAATGAATATTCATTTGTAGTCTAACTACTCCCACTGCTCATGCTGAAACGACGTTCCCTGTTCTAACGTGCATAGTGAGGACCCCTCCTCCAGCTTTTGCCAATAATCATTCCAATGTAAAGAAGAACAAAAATAGTTAGTGGCCCCTAAATCTACTATTGAAGGTGAAGAATCATCTTCCACTAAACAAAATTTAATGATAAGTAAATCTGATTTACTTTTCACTTTTTTCTTGGAGAGCTCCTCGAGGTATTGAAGACAATTCCTCTTCCAATGACCAACCTCTTTGCAATGGAAACATTTTTCCTTTTACTTAGTCAATTGTGGTGCTCTTTATTTTTGGGCTTAGCCTTTACTTTACCAGTAGACCTCTTCGTCTTCTTGAAACCAGAAGAAAATGGCTTAGCAACATTTGTTTTGCCAGTCTTACCCTTGGTAATTGGTCATGCGTTGGTTACAGGCTCTGGAGGACATTCCTCCATAAGCACAGATTTAAGGTCTTTGCAGACCATGATTGCGTTCATGTTGGTTCCACTTAATAAAGTTATCCCGGTTAATGTTTCGTTTCTGAGGAACTAATAATGCAGAAGATAACGCTGATATTTGAAGACATAAATCTAAATTAATATCATTCATTTCATACATTCATATCAAATGCTATGGTTCGGCATAAAATTAAACATGATGCATGAGCATATTTTCATGAACTAAAAAATCCCTAAAATTAGCTAATATGTCGCGATAATCCAACATACCACAAGTAAGTGCCTAGGTAGGCTAGGTCAAATCCTTGCATGTTAGATCGAGACATTCTCAATTGGATAATACACCAGAATAACTCTATATCCGTATATTATCCAACCATCGCTTTTGTTTAGTCAGGATATTCAATTAACATCTTAATTAAGTCCTTTGTGAGTGTGACCCATCGTTTCAGAATTCATGAACTTAACTTGAAAGTGCCTAGGTAGGCTAGGTCAGTCCCAAAATATATTCCGAAAACCTATCCGTTAGGAAGTCAACCTTGGTATTGACTCTTGTGGACACCCTCCGTAGGGAAGACAAAAGTAAAGCCGTCATGAGGCACCACTCAAGTCTCACGGTGTTGAACTAATAATGGAGACTGTGGGATATAATGTCATATATCCCTCTCCCACTCACTATTTGTAGTTTATGATTTTCTTTAAACTAAGAGTTTCTAAAACTCTATGTTTTTAGTCTTTACTTAAATTCTACGGCTAATATAAAATCTAAGTTTACTAGTTATAATAAATTATTCAATTTTAACTCTTAAAATATAATTTATTATTTCAATTTCTAATTTACATAAACAATTTAAATAAACTAGAAATTAAATGTGAAATTACCAAGTTTTAACTATTTAAAACTAAATCACATTATTTGGTCCAATTATGTCTTTAGTTTTTAGTCAAATTAAAACCTAACATTTAAAATGACCTAACTAATCTAATTAAACACTTTAATATATAGATTAGTTATTAATGAGATTTACCAAGTTTTTACTCCTAAAACCTAATCTCATTATTTTGTTCTTTTTAATTAAGTAATTAATCTTATTAATCTTAATTAATGTAAGAACCTAACTAATCAATTTAATTAAACTTTTTAATTAATGGATTAGTTAATATAATGAAAATTACTAAGTTTTTACTCCTAAAAACTAATCTCATTTTTTGATTCTTTTTAATTAAGAAATTAATTTAATTAATCTTAATTAATACAAAGAATCTAACTAATCATTTTAATTAAACTCTTTAATTGGTTGATTAGTCAATTAATGGATATTACCAAGTTTTTACACCTAAAAACTAAATCCATTATTCCATTGTCATTTATGAAGTTGTTTCCTATTTTAATCTCATTAAAATTAAAACAATATAATATGACAATTATGCATGACATATTATTTATACATGTGTAGGCACACCTAATCTAGATGACATTCATATATGTATGACAATACTTTAACATCCATATAATTATCACATGAAAATAAATAAAGCATACGTAATTGACCGAGTGACATGAGTTATCTAACTTAAACAACTCTAATTACAATTGTATTCCCAAGGCATTCCTTGGTCTTCAAGAGTTCTTCTTCAAGTTGAATTCTTCTTATCTTCGTTTTCCTAATCAAGTCAAACTTGATTTTTGTCAAAAGTCAACATCTTTTCCAGAGGTCCACGTGTTACCTTAACACGCACCCTAGGCCATGATGAAACTTTAAACAACCCTAACACATGGGAAAGTGTTGCTGCCAGCAGCGTAGCCGCACGCACGCAAGGTGCGCGCAGCCCTCGCGCGAGTTGCGCTTTTACGCGCGTTCTTGGGTTATTTCGCCCATAGTTTTTCGCTCCAATTTTCTGCATTTTTTTAAGAAAATATTCTATAATATTTTTCCAGAAAAATCAGCAAAAAAATTGTCCGCAAAAAACACAGAAAAATAGCCTCAGCACAAGCGAGACAGCAGCCCGCGCGTACTAGGCCCATGGCCGCTGGGCGAGCGTGGCTGCCACCGCTGGAGCGCAAGCGCTCGCGGCCGCTGCCCTTGGGGCTGTGCAATCATTTTTTTTTTTTTTCATTTCTTCTTCGTGTCATCCGCTTCTTCGACTCTTCGTAGGGCAGATCGATTACAAGAATAACAAAACAAAAAAATATGAGTTAATTACACTCAACCTCCCTGAGGTTTGGCTAATTACATTCGGAATCAAAGTTTGCATTAATGGACACTAACCTCCCCTCACGTTAACGTTGACCGTTAAAATGACCGTTGACTTTTTTCAAATTTTTTAAATGACCAAAATACCCCTGTCACAATTTTTTACTGTTCATTAAAAAAAATTAATGGTGAGATCCATATTGGATCTCAACCGTCCATCAACAATGATGGACGGTGGAGATCCAATCTGGATCTCCACGAAGAAAAAAAAAAATTTTTGAATCTTCATCTTCGAACCCAGAGGGTTCGAAGATCGAACCCTTCTGGGTTCGATCTCGAACCCATAAGGGTTCGAATCGAACCCTCTGGGTTCGTCGAACCCAGAGGATTCGAGATCAAACCCTTCTAGGTTCGATCTCGAACCCTCTGGGTTCGTCGAACCCAGAGGGTTCGAAGATCGAACCCAGAATCGAACCCTTCTGGGTTCGAGATCTAACCCAGAGGGTTCGATCTTCGAACCCTTCTGGGTTCGAGATCGAACCCAGAAGGGTTCGAAAAACGAACCCTTCTGGGTTCGTGAAACCCAGAGGGTTCGAAGATCGACCCTTCTGGGTTCGATATTCATCGAACCCAGAAGGGTTCGTTCTTCGAACCCTTCTGGGTTCGAGATCGAACCCAGAAGGGTTCATTCTTCGAACTCTCTGGGTTCGATCTTCGAACCCTTCTGGGTTCGAGATCGAACCCTACCCTCTGGGTTCCACGAACCCAGAGGGTTCGTTCTTCGAACCCATAGGGTTCGATTCGAACCCTTCTGGGTTCGAGATCGAACCCAGAAGGGTTCGATCTTCGAACCCTCTGGGTTCGAAGATGAAGATTCAAAAATTTTTTTTTTTTTTTTCTTGGATTGGATCTCCACTGTCCATCATTGTTGATGGACGGTGGAGATCCAATCTGGATCTCACCATTAATTTTTTTTAATGAACAGTAAAAAAATTTGTGACAGGGGTATTTTGGTCATTTAAAAAATTTGAAAAAAGTCAACGGTCATTTTAACGGTCAACGTTAACGTGAGGGGAGGTTAGTGTTCATTAATGCAAACTTTGATTCCGAATGTAATTAGCCAAACCTCAGGGAGGTTGAGTGTAATTAACTCAAAAAAATATATAAAAAAACTTTTGCCATAAACAATTTGCCAAAAAATAAAAATTCATCCTATAACCCATTCACCATTTAATTAACGACCAATTACGCTTTTAAAATTATACAATCGAATTATATAATAATAAAAAAACAAATCATACATTCTAGATTTGTGCCTACACAATAATATATCACATATCAAGAATCAAAAAGAAAAATAAAAATAAACAAGAAATATGTAGTTTTTCTTTTTCTTTTGCGTATATACAAAAACTTAGAACCAAAGGCTTTGATACCAATTGAAGGGAGTTTTAGAAAAGATTTTGATTATCGTATGACATGCGGAATTGGGTTTCAAAAATTTTTCTTATATTGAAAACTTTTTTCAATTATGAACGAGTTCCTGTATATACGCAGAAAAAGACTTCAGAAACTACATACCTTTTTCTTGATTTTATTTTTTTTTATTCCTCGATCTACCACTAGATCTTCCGAGCTATGACCAGCGGTCTAACAACGTGTGTGTGGGCACATCACGGCAAGAGATGGAGGTCACGTAAAAAGAACGTCGGCCGAATCCTACAAAAGATGGGAGAGTTAGAAAAAACTTTTTTTGTCTCTTTTCTTCTCTCTTTGGTGGCCGAATTCTCTTTCTTTTTCACTTGTATGTTAGGTTAATTTTTTCTTAGTATAATAACTCTTATAAACTAGGTCTTTAGGGTTTTAATTTTGACCAAGTTAAAATAGGATTCCTAATCCCTTTTTATTTTAGTCTCCCTAAAGACTTTAATAATTGACTATTATGACTTTTAAAATAATCAAATTATTTTAATTCTTTTGTCCAAGTCATTATTTAATCATATGACCTCATATTTAATAAATAGAATTAATAATTAATAATTATTAATTTCTATTATTTTATTAAATATTTATTTTATTAAATATTTAATTAATTAAATAATTACATTATTTAATTATTCTCTTTTATTTAAATCGCATTACTTTCGTAACACTATTAATTAGATCATATAATTATTAATTTCTATGTACCGTGACCCTCGTTACCAACAACCATAAGGGCTAGTAAGGGGACCTAATGGACCCACAATTTTGAGCTCCACTAATACTTAGAAATATTAACTAAAACTCTTTAATTAATATTTCACGATTATTAACCTCGGAGTTATTCCACTAAAAACTCGAGGCTGCACTCTCAGAACTGTAGACGTGTTTATACAATCTGAAGTCTCAGTGTCCATTGATATAGCTAATTGCATATAGTGTGATCCTCCACAAATAGTTCATAACTAGAGCTGGGTCATAAAGTCCGTTATACCCCTCTAGAAATATCTTTTCCTTTAAGTACCATTGATTCTCTAATGAACAATTAAATCCTGTCTTCCTCACGGAAGAAGGAGAGCGCTCATAATCGTTCAAATCCCGAATCAACCCTTAAGGGAACTACTCATCGACTGCAATCAAGAAGGAGTGGATTCCACTATTGTGTTCAAACCTTCCCAGCCACAAGCCAAACCGCAACTCCAAGATACATAGGTATTGTTTGAGATTCTCATCAACCTCACTCATGGTAAATCAAAAACCACGATCTAACTTAAAGGAGTCGATAAGACACTCAGGATTAAGATTACCTATAAATAACCATCGTTTATCGATTATATATGAATCTCATCTACTAACGGATCTTGGTGAGAGATTCATATAAATCGTGGCCCAGTCCTATATGATCTCATCATATAAGGTGTCTCCATTCTCATGTCAACTACATGTTGCGTAATCCTTTGTAAGATGTGATTTGACCTAAACTTGCTGCGTAGGACGAAAGTACAAAATTCGAGTGTATTACATATTGTGTACTCTTTCGTCAGAAGCGATTTGATACAAACATGTTGCATAGGACTAAAGGTACTCAATTCGAGTGTATTATATGTTGTGTAATGCTTTATAAGGTGCGATTTGACCCAAACATGTTGTGTAGAACTAAAGGTACTCAATTCGAGTGTATTATGAAGGGAGAAAAATATGTTTTATCAAATAAAAAGCAGCGGAATGGGTTTCAAATATTTTTCTTTTCTTTTGAAATCTCTTTTTAAAAGGAATGAGTTCTTATACATATGCGAATAGAGATTTGTAACTACAATTACCTTTTGTTGCGTTTTGATTCTCTGACTTCTCGATTCACCACAAGCCTTCCGAGCTATGACTCATGGTCGGATAACGCATGTGTGGTCACGTCACGGATGAAGAGATAGAGGTAGCAGAAAAGCGGAGAAGACAACACCTTGTCTTCTTCCCTTGGCCGGCCGCACCTTGCAAAACAGAAAGAGTCAGAAAAAACTTTCTTTTTTCTTCTCTCTTTTTGATGTAGTCGCTCAGATCTTTTTGTTAGGTTAATTGCATTGGTCAATTTTCCCAGTAACATATCATATATATATTAGGGTTCTAGGATTTTATTTGACCAAGTCAAAGTAACACTCTAAATCCTATTTATTTTTTACCTCCCTAGAGTTTGAACTTTTGACCTCTAGGACTATTAAATAATCACATTATTTAATTCATTTTGTCTTTGTCATGATTTGAACATGCACCTTCCTATTTAATAATTCAAAATTATTAATTTTTATTTAATTATTAAATCATTAATTAAATATTCATATTATTTAATTAATTTTTTTTAATTAAATCGTATCACTTTCGTAATACTATTAATTGGACCATCCAATTACTTTACTGTGACCCTCGTTACCAACAACCATAAGGGGACCTAATGGACCCACAGTTTTGAGCTCCAATAATATTTAGTAATATTAATTAAACTCTTTAATTAATATTCCATGATTATTAGCTTTGGAGTTCCTCCACTAAAAACCTGAAGCTGAACTTTCAGAACTGTAGACGTTTTATACGATCTGAAGTCTCAATGTCCATTGATATAGCTATTACATATAGTGTGATCCTCCACAAGCAGTCCATAGCTAGAGTTGAGTCATAATGTCTGTAACACCCCCTGACCCAAATCCGCTCGGACCGAATCAGGGAGCGCTACTATATACTAAAAGCTAACGTTTACTGTAGATAAATATTATATTAAAAACCTTTCTAAATGGTCCAAATAAATTTTCTAAAAATCTTACCAGAGTTTCCTCTGTTTTTCTGACTTTCCAAAACCTGTTTACAGATAAAATTTATAAAATCAACTTCCAAATTCTCAAATCAATTTTGCGCACCCTTCCAAATATAGTGCGACTTACCAACCAATTTATCACAATATAATTTATAAAGATTCACATAACATAAACATATTATAAAATATTTACATAGCGGAAGCTCGTTAAATATTTACAAACAGTTTCTGTATATGCATACGGTATCAAAATATATAAACTTAATACAAACAAACTACCAAATGTATGCAGGAAAGATGTGATCTTGACTCTGGTTCTGCAAACTCTATTCTTCTTTATCTTTTTCGCCCTTGGAACCTTTGTTACCTGCGTGCGAGAAAACTCAACACGCTAAGCATATTGCTTAGTGGATGTACACAAAATCGTATATACAAATATTTAAAATCAATTAAAACTATAAATAACAAATAGATAATCACTATATGGGGCTCATATCAAATCAAATATATCCAAACACAATTAACAGACATATTTTCTTAAATTTCTCAAACGTTTCCAGATAACGAATCAATTTTCAGATTGGGCTCCTGACATATAAAACATAAGTTATCGGACTGGATTAGGGGTTGTTCAGTATTGGACGCAAACGGGGCCACTCACCGAACATCAGATCAGAATGGAACACCAACGGAATCACCCGCTATAAATGTCCCATGACAAATTTCAGAACCCTAGGACCGGCACTTGGGGCTTGTACTATCCAAAGGGTAGTATAATCGGCACAGTACTGTTCAGACAGAAACCCAATTGACATGTCAACCTCCTATATCCATATCTATATTCATACACATTAGAGCCAAAATATTTTCTCCAATCCAATATCAGCATATTTTCTTTCTTTCCGAATAATCGAATTCAATTTCAATACATATCCATATATTTATATTTTTGCAAATTCAAATTTCATCAAATATAATATAACGGAAATATACGAATGTATTTATAAATCAATAATCATATGAAATCCATCCAAAATATACTCCAACGTATTTCATAATTCCGTGTCGAATCAAATTGCCCCAAAATCATTTTCCAATACATTTCACAATATAATATAATTTAAGTCACTTTCAACCATATATTTCCTTAACAATATATTTTCAGAACACTATTAGAACCAAATCGTATTCAAATCATTCCGAAATCAGTTTCAAACTATCCATTCTACTCAATAGAATTCACATAATTCAAAAACGATAAACTTCGAGAATTCCAAAAATTTCTGGAAAACTGGAAAAATTCCAAAACTCGTATATATCGACCCTGAACTATATTCGATAATCAATATAATTCAAATAACGCAAATATAATCAATTTCAATCAATCTGAAATATTCCGAAAATTTCTGAAAAACTGGAAAAGTTCCAAAACTCGTATATAGCAAATCTAAACTATAATCTATAATCCATATAATTCAAATAACTCAGAAACTCTCAAATTGGACAATTCCGAAAACTTCTGGAAAACTGAAAATTCGAAAAATACGTGTACACCAAACCTGAAAGCTTCCTCCTTCTCCTTTCCTTCTTCTCTTTCTCTTTTCTTCTTCTTCTTCTTCTTTTCTCCTTCTTCTTCTTCTTCTTTTTCTTCTTTCTCTCTCCTCTCCTCTCTTCTCTCTCGTTTTCTCTAGCTTTGTAATGTTTCTGTTTCTGTGTTAATTTGTTTCACATTTAGTTGATGAAGCTTCACCGCTTCATCATGCGGTGCTATATATTTTTTTAAAAATTTTGAGTCATCGCGACCAGTATCGCGAGCGGTGGTCGCGCCGCTTCGGTCGCGATGCTCACTGGTCGAAATTGCCACTTTCATCGCGAGCTGGTCATCGCGATCTATGGTCGCGATGACTAGTCGCGATACTCACTGCCCCAAATCATCCTTTTCATCACGATCCAGTCATCGCGATCTGTGGTCGTGATGACCTGGTCGCGGTGCTCACTGCCAAGAATCACCATTCTTCATCGCAAGCAGATCATCGCGATCTATGGTCGCGATGGCCAGGTCGCGATACTCACTGTCTCACTTTTTCACTCTTCTCTTCGTGCATCGTTTTTGACCGTTCAATTTGGTCCATTATGCAACCTAAAAATATACATTTAATTACAATTTCCACCCCTCAAATCATAAAACTCATATTCATATATTCAAAACGAATTCAATCATACTTTTCATATGTATTCGAAATTAGGGATGTTACAACTTGAACGGTACATACTTTTCATATGTACCCAACTTGATAAGGGATGGTACATACTTTTCATACTTTTCATATGTATTCGAAATTAGGGATGGTACATACTTTTCATATGTACCCAACTTGATAAGGCTTAGTACTTAAGGATAAGTAACTGGTTCAAATCCTGATTTGGGGGAGGCGAAGCAAAACCGTGAGGGCGTTGTGGCGGGGCAACCCCGAACGACCCAAAGCGGACAGTACCTTGTGAGTGACCGTCGGACCTCGCGGGACAAACCTGGCATAGACCAGTGTAGGCGAATCCCGGAGGTGGACGTCACAATGTCCGTTATACCCCTCTAGTTATATATTTTCCTTTAAGCACCGTTGATTCTATAATGAATAATAAAATCATATCTTCCTCGTGGAAGAAGCAGAGGCCTCATAATTGTTCAAGCCCTAAATCCATTCTTAAGGGAACTACTCATCTACTTCAATAAAGAAGAAGTGGATTTCACTATTGTGTTCATACCTTCCCAGCCACAAGCCAAACCGTAACTCCAAGATACGGAGGTATTGATCAAGAATATAACATCGACCTCACTCATGATAAATCAAAAGCCACGATCCAACCTGAAGGAGTCGATAAGACACTCAAGATTAAGATCACCTATATACAACCATTGTTTGTCGATATATATGAATCTCATCCACTAACGGATCTTGGTGAGAGAGTCATATAAATCGTGGCCCAGTCTTATATGATCTCATCATATAAGATGCCTTCATTCTCATGTCAACTACATGAGTAGTCTAGGATAAAACCACCATACATTACAAAATGGACTGTAGCAGTAGATCAACAATAAACAAAGTACCCAGCTTTATTTGCTCTCTACAGACTTTTTATATTGCATGTCTCAAAATGAATCCTACTGTATATAACTTTCATATACTCATTTTGGGATTACATCTTGCAATCTTAGATGTTACTCGCACAATATATAAATGTATGAACAAACATAAAACACTTTCATTTGAATGATAAACGTTTAATTCTTATTTATGTCTAATAACATTTGCAATTACAAGCTTTAGGGCATAAATCCCAACAATCTTCCACTTACACTAAGGCAGATGGGACATGTCTCGTAATTTTAGACACTCTAGGTGACCTTCAAACACTTTAGCCATTAAGGTCTTCGTAAATGGATCAGCCAGGTTGTCTTGCGACGCGATCTTCATCACGGTCACATCTCATCTCTGCATTATCTCTCTAATGAGATGATATTTCCTCTCTATATACTTCCCTCTCTTGTGGCTTCTTAGTTATTTGGAATTAGCCATAGCTCGACTATTATCACAATAAAGTGTTATGGGCTTATCCATACTGGAATAACTTCCAGATCACTCAAGAACTTACGGAGCCAAACAACTTCCTTAGCAGCTTCACAAGCCACTACATAATCGGCTTCCATGGTGGAATCAGTAATACAAGATTGCTTGATACTCCTCCATACTATAGCTATTCCACTAAGGGTGAATACTGACCCAGACATGGATTTTCTAGAATCCTTATATGATTGAAAGTCAGAATCTGTATATCCTAACAGGATCAAATCCGGTTGGGAATATACTAGCATATATTTTCTCGTTCTCCGTTGATACTTGAGAATATACTTAACAGCAACCCAATAATCTAATCCTGGGTTGGACTGATATTTGCTGGCTACTCCCACTGTGAAGCAGAAGTTGGGTCTCGTGCATAGCATATCATACATAAGACTACCTACTATTGACGCATAAGGAATTCGTCTCATATCTTCAATTTCTTAAGGTGTCTTAGGACACTGTTCCTTAAACAGATGAACTTCATGCCTAAAAGGTAAACTACGTTTCTTGGAGTTCTGCATTGAGAATCATACAAGTATCTTGTTGATATATGATGCTTGAGACAATGCTAACAGTTTGTTCTTGTGATCCCTTATTAATTGGATCCCTAGAACATAACTTACCTCTCCTAAATCTTTCATTTGGAATTGATTAGCAAGCTAACCCTTTACTTTTGATAATGTCCCTACGTCGTTCCCAATGAGTAGTGTTACACCTTTTTTATACCCGCAAGTATACGGGGCCGGCACAAGTAATATAGAATGAGTAAATTATCGTCTCCACAGAGATATTTAGGTGTTGAATACTAAAAGTAATCAAGCCTACCTCTATTTGGATAATCGGAAGTTTTGGAAGAGGCAAATAAAAAGATAAAAATATAAAAAACATAAAAATAAAGCAAACTACCAATATGAGAGATTAGTTAGGGTATTTGAATTTACCTAATCCATCCAATTGAATTTCATGAAAGCACATCATTGTGGTTTAATTATTCATGTTGATGACCGTATTTATCTAAATTATCCAAAGTCCTCTCTCGAGGTAAATCGGACCTATTACCACATACACTAATATCCTATCTCTCGATGGTATATCCAAGTGTATGAAAATGTATTAATCACAATAAACATCCTATATGATCACACAAGCAAATTAGCATATTTCTATCTAATTCTACCTATGGTGGACATTACATCGAGCACGTTGTGGGCGTCACCTCTCAGTTCATAACACACAACCATAAGATTAACTAATACCACTCAACAACATAATAATCAACCACAAAAAATTAGACAATCAATTTATTTAATCTTCATAGAATAAGATTCAACAAAACCCTAACTTACAAGTTTAGTTCATAATCAAAGATATAGAACCAAACATGTTTTCTAATTAATAAAGAGAGTTACAAACAAGGAAATAAAGAAGAAAAAAGATAGAAAAACTCAAGGTCTGATGAATTCTCGTCCTTCTCCTGTTGTGAATTTGTCTAGCTTCCACTTTCTCTAAATCCAAGCTTGATTGTGAGATTTTGGCTCAAGGATTGAATCCGAATCCTCTTGTTTCCAAGGTGATCTTCTTCTCCCCCTTTGCCTCTTCTTCTCTCTCTTTTTCTCCTCTTGGTGGTTTGTTTTATGAAAATCCTAGATATTTCTTTTTATTCATAAATGGGGGCTATTTATAGGAGATGCCTGGCTACTGTTCATGGTTGCTGTTCACGCGCATACGCTACTATTTATACGTACTGTTCACCAGCTGTTTACGTAGGACCCACCGTGACTATTCACGTGTACGTCACTGCTGATGCATAAGGTACTGTTGACGTCACTGTTCACGAGCGGCATCCACTAGATGGCACTAGGTACTGTTCACGTCGCCATTTCACTGTTTATTGGGGGTGCCTACAGTTCGCGTGTACGATGTTGTTCACGTGTATGATACTATTCACGTGTACGCCCACATCTTCAATTTAATCCACCAAGGTTCTTCAATTATGCCCAAACTCTTATTACCTGCACACTAGAATAAAAACATTAAAAACAACCGATAATTACCCGAGAATGGAACACAAGTAGGTGAAGAAAGGTACTAATGAAGGTCCTTTTTTTTATCAAGAAATGGAGCCAACAAGTAGGATATCATCTACGTAAAGGACCAAGAATATTACTTTCTTGTTAATGATGCACTTTTACAAACAAAGCTCATCAACATATTGCTCAAAGCTATAGGTTTTGATAGCAGTATCAAACCTAATATTCCAAGATCTAGACCCTTGCTTAAGTCCATAAATGGACCTTTGCAACTTGCAAACCTTTTGCTCTTGATCTTAGGATGTGAATCCCTCTGGTTGCATCATGTAGATGCTCTTATCAAGATAGTCATTCAAAGAATGCAGTCTTGATGTCCATTTGCCAAATTTTATAATTGAAATAGGCAACAATGGATAAAAGTATTCTAATAGACTTAAACATAGCTACTGGCGAGAAGGTCTCATCGTAATTGATGCCTTCTTTCTGGGCATAACCCTTCGCCACTAGCCTTGCTTTGAAGGTCTCTACCTTTTTGTCTACTAATCTCTTTCTCTTGTAGATCCACTTACACCCTATGAGTTTTATCCCATCCGGTAAGTCTACAAACTCCCAGACTAAGTTGGAGTACATGGACTTCATCTTGATATTCATGGCTTTAAGTCATTCCTCTTTATTAGAATCTTCCATTGCTTGTCTAAATGACAATGGATCATCACACTATCATCATAAACGGTACCTTGTGCCTTTCAAATACCTAAATAGTGATCAAGTTGTCGTACAACTCTCTCATTACGTCTAGGTGGTAATGTATCCTAACTAAGAATCATCTGACTGTCAGATGTTTGTGGAATAACAACTTTGTCAACAACTTTTGTTGACTGAGCACTGATCGTACCATGTTCTAGCTCTTTTAACACAATTTTACTTCGAGGCTTATGATTGCTTATATCGTCTTCTTCAAGAAATGTTGTGTTTGTCGATATAAATACTTTGTTGTCTTAAGGACTATAAAAGAATCCTCCTCGAGTTTCCTTTGGATATCCTACAAATAGACATACCTGCGAACGAGGTTCCACCTTTCTGCATCTGCTCTTCAGTACAAGTACTGGACACCCCCCCTTATGTGAAAATGTCATAAACTAGTTTTACAACCATTCCATAACTCTAGATGAGTCTTAGGAACAGATTTGGATGGAACTATATTCAGTATGCGAGCCTCTGTTTGTAGTGCATCCCCAAAAGGAATTTGGTAATGATGGCAAACTAATCATAGATCTCACCATTTCAATCAAGGTCTTGTTTCTCCTCTCCGCAACACAATTTTACTGTGTTGTTCCTGGAGCAGTGAGTTGGGATACTATCCTATGATCAACCATGTAGTCTTCAAACTCTTAGTCGAGATACTCACCTCCACGATCCAATCATAGAGATTTGATTGTTTTGCCTAATTGGTTTTCAACTTCAGCTCGAAATTCTTTGAACTTTTCAAAAGTTTCCGACTTATGTTGCATTAGGTAAACATATATTTATCTTGAGTAGTCGTCAATAAATGTGATATAATACTCATAACCACCTCTAGCTCTAATACTCATAGGTCCGCAGATGTCTGAGTATATGAGCTCTAGTGGTTGTGTAGCTCTAAGCCTTTTTCTAGTAAAAGGTCTCTTGGTCATTTTACTTTCCAAACAAGACTCACAAACCGGTAAAGTGCCGATATTTAACTGACTTAAAGGTCCGCTTTTTACAAGTCTATCTATTCTGTTAAGGTTTATATGTCCAAGTCTTAGATGCCATAGATACGTTTCATTATCTGAAGAAACTTTCTGTCGTTTTGTTTTAGGTTTCACTTTAAACAATTCAGTATTAAGCAATGATGTATGAATTAACGGTCTTAAAACATACAAATTGTTTTCAATCGTACCAGAATAAATATTTAAACCATTTCTCGAAACAATAACTGACTTATCATTAAAAGAAATTGAATAAAATTGTTCAAGCAATCTGGATACAGAAATCAAATTCCTTATAAATCCAGGAATGTAATAAACATTGTCTAATGAAAGAAAACAACTATTAAAACGTAGTCTAATTACTCCCACTACTCGTGCTGAAATGACATCCCCTATTCCAACGCGCATAGTGAAGGACTTCTTCTCCACCTGTTGCCAATTTTCAGTCCACTGTAAAGAAGAACAAATATGATTAGTGGCCCCTGAATCTACTATCCAAGGTGAAGAATCATCTTCCACTAACAAGTTCAATGGTAAGTAAATCTGATTTACCTTTCACTTTCTTCTTGGTTGCGAGCTCCTCGAGGTACTTCGAACAGTTCCTCTTCCAATGACCAACCTTGTCGCAATGGAAACATTTTCCTTTCGACTTGTCAATCTTAGTGCTCTTCTTCTTCTTTTGTGTGGGCTTTTTCTTCGACTTTGCCTTGGCATTCCCAGTAGACCTCTTCCTCTTCTTGAATCCCGAAAAAGATGGCTCAGTAACATTTGCTTCGCCATTATTACCCTTATTGTCCTTTTTTCAAGGGTTGATAAGTAGAGAGCTCATTCAACAATTGAGCGAGAGTGAACTTCAACTTATTCATCTCGTAATTGCTTCTAAACTGATCAAAGCTCTTCAGAAGAGTTATCAATATAATGCTCACTTGGGTGGCCTTGTCAATAGTCCTACCATTGACTTCAGCAGTGTAGAAATAGGACATCATCTTAAGGACATGTTCCTTAACAGATGCACCCTTCTTCATAAAGTCAAGCATAGTGGAATGAACAGTTTCGTGTCGCTTTTGCTCTGAGGGTTGTCCAAACATGGCCTGCAATGACTCCATTATCTCAAATGCAGTAGTTATTGACTCGTGCTTCGTCGTAAGCAACCGTTCATGCCAGGCAACAGAAAAGTGTGGGCCTTTTCATCAGTCGAAACCCACTTATCGTAGGCTTCTTTAACGGCCCTTGGCGTGTTAGGATCAGGCTGTGAAGGACATTCCTCTGTTAGCACAAATTTAACGTCTTTGCAGACCATAATTGCGTTCATATTGTGTTTCCACTTAGTATAGTTATCTCTGTTAGCACAAATTTAACGTCTTTGCAGACCATAATTGCGTTCATATTGTGTTTCCACTTAGTATAGTTATCCCCAATTAATTTTTCGTTTGCCATAATAGAAATTAAAGTAGAAGACATAGCTAAAATTTAAAACATAAATAAATTAAAATTATTCATTTCATACATTCATATCACATGTTATATGTTCGACGTAAAATTAAACATAATGTATGAACATGTTTTAATGAACTAAAAATCTCTAAAAACAGTTATTATGCCACGACAATCCAACATACCACAAGTAAGTGTCTAAGTAGGTTAGGTCAAATCCTTGCATATTAGATCGAGACATTTTCAATCAAATGATACACCAGAATAACTCGTTATTCTTATATCATTCAATTATCGCTTTAATTTAGTCATGACATTTAATTAATAACTTAATTATATCCTTGTGAGTGTTGACATGCTCACAACGCGTGAGATAGGTCCCAAGTACAAAATGTGTCGAAGTAATAAATTTTCGTGAGTACGGAGTCGAATCCACAAGGAAGTGGTGGTGCTAAATTCTATAAACTAGAGATATACTATGGCAATAAAATAAATCAAGTTGTTTTGGGTTTTTGTTTAATAAAATAAATTAAACTAAATTAACTAACTAAAAAGGTAAAATAAGGCGAGACGGAATATATGGAAGGAAACGCTAGGTGGTCACACAGTCCCAATCCTAGATAAGGATAAATAAAGACTACTATGAAGCACGTTATTAACATGATAAGACTTTTAC
The DNA here is from genome assembly GCA_003430845.1 of Xanthoceras sorbifolium. Taxonomy (NCBI): domain Eukaryota; kingdom Viridiplantae; phylum Streptophyta; class Magnoliopsida; order Sapindales; family Sapindaceae; genus Xanthoceras; species Xanthoceras sorbifolium. The sequence continues at coordinate 6,088,260 of CM010610.1, forward strand.
AACTTAGGTCACACCACATCGTATAGGTCACGCAATGGTGTGTAAATCCAATCGAATACACCTATGGTCATAAAGTGCATTCAATAGGAAACCATAGTTGATCTAATGCCTAGGTTAATTAAGTAATTTCTTATCGAAACTAACCTCATATTGATTTAAGAGTCAATTAAGCCCTATTGCAATTTCATGAAATCCCATACAATCACAATATATATCAAATTGGTTCTCATCAAGAAAACTTGCAATCTGCTTTCGCAATCGCAACACACGAGAATTAAACATAAAGTGATAATATAAAAATATACTCAATAATATCACATTGCTATTAATCTAGATACTTGCAAACTACTTTTGTAAATGCAATGACACAAGAATAAATTGCAATTGATATAATGAAATAATACTCAAAGTCATTATCATGAAATAACACATAGAAAATATTACATAGTCAAATATCCAAATCTGTTCGTAGTTCCTGCGACCACCTAACAAGAAAACTAGCCACTCATGCTATCAAATAAATAAAGAGACAAGGTAAGGGATGTGATGCAACCCATTCGATGATGTCAAAAATCGAAATCCGTTCATTTCCGGCTTAGACTCCTTTTCCATCAATCTTCGTCTTTCTTGATGAATTTTTGAAGCAATTCATGAAACCAATCTTGTGATCATGATTGATGATGATAGTTGGTGTTTTTTATAATGAAAGGTGGTGAAAACTTGACAAAAATTACAGCTGGGAGCTGCCCTTTTTCGTCCTGGCCGAACCTCCAAAAGTGGTGTTGCGTTTTTCTATTTATAAGACAGCCCTAGGGCGTTAGCTTTTAAGCCACCGCGACCAGTGAACTGCAACCAGCAATAGCGGCACCTGGTTGCAGTGCTCACTGGTCCAATTTCTTCATTGCGTACGCGAGCTCCTCCTGCGAGCACTGGTTGCCTCTTCTGGTGGCGCTGCAATCTGGTGTAGCTTTCTTCTCTCGCGCGATCAGTAATGCGAGCACACTGGTAGTAGTGGTTCCTCGCATTGCTCACTAGTTTGGTTAGCTTCTGCGCACGCGAGCAGCAACCGCGAGTAGTAGTCGCGTCAGCTGCTAGCGGTGCTCCCTGGTTCTGTGTGATTTCTGTCGTCACGAGCACTCCCGTGAGCACTAGTAGCGTCCGCTGCTGGCGATGCACACTGCTGGATTTCAATTCTTCTTCTTCACGTGCAAGCTAATTTTGGCAAGGGCTGCATGTAATTGTCTTCTACGTGCAAGCTGGTCAGCAGTTCTCCATTTTCTCTCATGCAAGGTGGCGAGCAGCTGCAGGATTCTTTTATTCTTCCATGCAATCTCTAATGCATGCAAGCTGGTTGCATGTTCATGCAATGATCACATGCTCCCTCAAGGTACCCAAAATGCACAGTTCTGAGTTCAATTCATCATATATTCGTGTAAATTCACGGGAATTACCTAGCAGCTGCACATGCTCCCAAAACACATCAAACGTACCGAAAATACTCGAAATTAAAATTAAAAGATACGGTTCAAAGGATGTAAAAATATAACAATTATCGACCGATCAAATACCCCCAAACATATCTTTTGCTTGTCCTCAAACAAATCAACACACACCACAACAAAAAAATAAAAACAAAAACAACTAAAATTAACAAACAAAAAAAAAATCTAAGCTATATCCATTTTCGTAGGATGAAACGATGGCACTTAGCACGTGCCACAAGCCTTTAAACCCCTAAGTGGCCCTAGTAGACGAGTTATAGTCTCGTGAGGGTTTACCAGCTACGATACCCATAAACATCCTAAGCTAACCACATACATAACTAAACATCAAATCAAATATATATATATATATATATATATAAATGTAAAGGCATAAGAATAGCACAAAATCATAAATCCAAAATTCTGCCAATAAATCTAATACACCCTATATCATACAGGACACTGACATGCAACGCATTTATAACATTCAATCCTTCCATATTAATAAGCCACGGATGTAATTCGCCTCAACTCTAGTCTCACCAATTTTCACTCGTTGACACTCAGAACCTAGGTTTCCACACTTTTAACTACATACGACTAGAATTTATGAGTAAAGAATTACAAAATATGTCATATGCATACATAAATAGAAAGACACACGGATTTAACAAAGGATCTCATGAAAAATATCAAATGCTAACAACAGAAAAATCAATGTACATACATATCAAATATTATAGTTAAGCTTCCTAAGGAGATCAACAGGTCTTTTTCAGGTTGTAATGGGGTTTTGGGGTGATTGGCTATAAAAAGAACGGAAATAATGTTACAACTCACTTGGAAACCTATTAAGAGACTTCATAAAATTTTCAATTTGTGCATTTTCTTTCACGACTACCAAATTCATTCAACTTGTATTCCCAATCTTTTTTTCGCATTTCTCCTTCAATCTCTTCTCAACCCTTTTTTTAATTTTCTTCTTTGTGCATCATACTCCTTTTTTCATTCTTTTCATTTCTTTCTTCTTCTTTTTTTCTATTGGCTATTGTGTGTGTATATATAAATATATATATATATATATATATTTCTCTTCTACACATTTCCCACACATTTTTCATCTTTTTGAATATAGCTCCTTTTCTCACTCAACATCAACATATTATTCTTTTAACTGTCTCTAGTTTCCAAGTGTCAAAGGTAAGGCCTTAACAATTTCGGCTAGGATTTTTGGACAATGTAAATCATACAATAAAAAGCTAATATGTGAGTGTTTGGCCACGAATGGGATAGGGAGCACACAATTTAAGGATAGGAAATCAAGCTATTTAGGAGTTCACACACAATACCTGGATCATATATTCAAAATCTACTCAATTGAATATTCAAAACATACATACAAGATTTTTATAAAGCAGTTCATTAACATCTAATGCAACCCTATAGAGATCAATCTAATGACAATAACGCTCAAGAAAGTGTTTTAAGAGTAGAAATAAAAAAATCCCTCAGAATGAGTACGCAATAAGCTCAAAATCTCACTAAGGGTAGTCTTCACTAGTAATCAGAACTACTAATTGAAAGTTTTCACATACTACAATGCAAAAACGTCAGACCTATACGATTAGATGCAAAAACTTATCGGCATTATTCTAGCTAACAACTTTGTATACTCAAATGACCTAAGCATTCACTTATTGTTACTTAATTATCTATTTAGCATGCATATGGTTTCGTTATCCTAACACAAACAAAACAAAACACAAAAACACACTAAAGATTCAAAAGATTGATGTACATGGTATTGTTATACCTAAGTCTTCCAAACGCAGTGCGTATAAGGAAAGTCTAGGTTTCCAGCCTATATACACCAATACGACACAAAAAAAAAACCACACAAAAGACAAAAATACCCCCAAACCTAAGATAAACATTGTCCTCAATGTTTGAAATCCTAGATGTAAGGGAAAAACAAAAGCAAACAACACAAGAACACAGAAAACAAAACACATAAAAACAGTCCTAATAGCCACAACTAACAATCATAATATCCATAACTAGGAAAACAAAAGCAAACAAAAAAAAATTAAGGATTACCTCCCTCCTAGTGCTTTATTTAACGTCTGGGTAAGACGTCGGACTCGAGCCATCTCTTAATACACATCCAAGACTCCATCTCCTGCATGGCCTGTAATATGTTCATGCATGCTTGACTGTCTCGACTTACCATGCATCCAAAACAACAACTACTTCTTCAATTTCAGGCAGCCTCCATACTCCTCAAAATTGAGCTCATCGTCAGGCGATTTATTCAAACTAGATTTGGGCTTCTTTTTCTGGTTAGCTTTCTTTTTCTCCCCCAAACCGATTTGAATGTCCGCCGCTCTTGTATCACTGAGGCATGACTCCTCCACTCTCTTTGGATGAATACCTGAAACATCCACAAAAAAACAATCATAAGAATTAACAGAAGGTTTCATAGCATCAAATACCTGAAACTCGACTGTCTCGCCCAAAACTGTCATGGATAATTTCCCATTTTACACATCGATGATCGTCTGTGCTGTTGCCATGAATGGTCTCCCCAACAGGATGGGAAGGTCTTTCTCGGTCATCATCTCATCATCTATATCCAGGACCACGAAATCGACAGGTATGATCAGCTTATCTACCTGGATAAGGATGTCCTCAACAATACCTCTCGGGTACCGTGTCGACCGGTCAGCTAACAGCAGGGTTATGGAAGTGGGCTTCAGCTCATTTAGGCCCAGCTGTATGTAAACCGAATAGGGCATCAGATTGATGCTAGCCCCAAGGTCTAACATAGCTCTTTCTTTCTTCAAATTCTCGACGGTGATATCTATATTAAAGCTCCTTGGATCTTTTAGTTTGGGTGGAAGCTTATGCTGTAAGACTGCGCTCACCATTTTAGATATCATCACTCTCTCATTCTGCCCATATTGCCTTTTTCGTTTATTAAGTTCCCTAAAGAACTTCCCATAGGACGATATCTTCTTGATCATATCCAAAAGTGGCAGGTTGACGTTCACCTTTGACAGCACATCATAGATCTCCTTGAATATGTTGTTAACCTTGCTCTTCTGAAGACGACTAGGAAATGGAACCTGTGGCACATATGGAGCTGGAACCTGACGAGGAAGTAATGTGTGATCAGAAGTCACCACTTCCTTCTCTTTCTGCACTAAAGGATCTGAACCTGTACCTGCATCAATAACACACTAATTAGAAAGTTCACCCCCAACCTTATTATCTACAGTTTTACCACTCTTGAGAATGGTAATCGCCTTTGCTTGCTCTGGCTGACTAGGAAACTTTCCAGGTACTTTGTTCTGTAGGGCTTCAGCTAATTAGCCTACTTGCGCCTAAAGCTTTCGTGACGTGGCCTCCTGCTGCTGGAACATCTGCATCAATCTATCAAATTTGCCTTCCAGAGATGTTCTTGTTTGCTGAGGAGGTGCATCATGTGAACCCTGTATGAGTTACGGAAGCTAAGGTTGCTGTAGAGGCTCAAACTTATTGTATTGCTACTGTCCGGAATACTGCCCAGGTTGCTGTGGACTATCTTTCAAGTAGAAGTTTGGATGACTTTTTCATCCTGGATTATAATGACTGGAGTAGGGATCATTCCTTTGTCACGACTGATAAGGAACAATGGCTTGTGCTTGCTCCTGCATGTGTTTCGGAAAGGTCTCCCTAGATGGGCACACAGAAAAATCGTGCCCTCCGACTCCACAGATGGTGCAAATAGTACTTGTTTTCTGCCCACTGGATGCTACCAAATTCTGCACATGTCTAATCAGCTCAGCAACCTGTTTTACCTACCCAGTGTTGGTGTGCACTTTATTGACGCCCTGTGTCTTCCCTCTAACACTCTTCTGTTGTGAATTAGCGCATAGCATCTCAAAGAGCTCGTAGGTCTCATCCATTGTCTTCTCTTGCATTACCCTTCCTGCAGCATTATCTACCATTGCTTAACAACCCATTTTCAATCCATCATAGAAGAACTGATTCTGTAGCTTTAGTAGAAAACCATGGTGTAGGCATTGGATGATCAGCAGTTTGAACCTATCACAGGCTTCATGGAACGGCTCTCAATCTCCCTGAGCGAAATTGGTAATCTTCCTTCACATCTCTATAGTTTTCTGATGGGAGTAGAACTTCCCTATGAATTTTCTGTAAACTTCTGACCACGTGTGAAGGGATCCCGCTAGAAGCGTCATTAGCCACTGCTTGGCTCTATCATTGAGAGTGTAGGGGAAATATCGTATCGTGAGCTGCTCCTCAGATAACCTCTGAAGGGGGAATGACTGAATGGTGCTGTAAAATTCACGCATGAAGGTCAGTAGATCCTCACTTGCGAGACCGTGGAAAGATGGCAGCATGTTGAAATGTATGTTCTTTAGCTCATAATTCCTGGATACATCGTCCAGCAAGATGCATGATGGTGACGTCTTTATGATTGGGAGTGCAAAATCTCGCATGACTCTCGGTACTAACTCCCCAGGTTGCTGAACCCCCTCTGTTTGATCCATTACAGCCTCAAACTGCGTCTCTGATGTAGATGGTGGAAGTTCAACCAAAGTATCCGAGACTCTCCTGATGCGGTCTATCTGGTCGTTCAAAGGCAAGATTTCTCCTTCCTGAGAACAACGACCCTACATATAGCTCAAGTACCTAACACAAAAAGAAAAATCAACGAAAAATAGAAACAAGAAAAACTAATAAAATAAAAAACTAATAAAATAGAAATTAAAAAGAAAACTAAAAAGAAGAATAAAAACCTAGAAAAGAAAAATAAAACCTAAAACCTCTAATCTAAGAATGAGCAACCGAAACACTTCCCTGACAACAGCACCAAGAACTTGACACACTCACAACGCGTGAGATAAATCCCAAGTGCAGGAATAAACTAAATTAACTAACTAAAACGATAAAATAAGGCGAGACGGAATATATGGAAGGAAACGTGTAACACCCCCTGACCCTACCCGACTGGATCGACCCAGGGAACGTTACCGAGTTTTTAAATACTTTCAAATTCACTTTATACTTTTCAAACCATTGGAAAATCATATAGTTTAAAATTTAAAAACATTTTCGAGTGAGCCCATCAAATCATATTTTTAAAAATTTCGGTAGGGTTTCCTTTGTTTTTCGAATTTTCCAAAACCTGTTTTTTCACAACTCAAATCAAACAAAAATCACCACAACACTTCAAATATCGTTTTCAATCAATTGCACACTCTACCGTTTAGTGCGACTTTTCCACAGTTTTAAAATAAAAGAATTCAGAATTCAATATTTACAAACATTCTCAAAATGAAAAACAGAAATCATAAAATTATTTACAAAACATATAACTATATACTCTTCGAAATTACAGACTTCTGTATATGCATGCTACAGAATATATATACAAAAATATATAACTACCCCAAGTCAATGTAGTGACTCTGTACTCTTCTCTGCAGCTTGTGCCTCTTCAGTCCTTTCCGTCCTCGGTATCTTTAGTACCTACGCATTAGAAACAAAACTAACGCGCTAAGCAATACTGCTTAGTGGGTGTACACTAATCTTAAGTATTAAAATCAGAAATAACCTTTCAGAATATAACGAAATATCACATTATAATCAAATATAAACATATTCAGTGCAAATAATTTACAATGCAAATCAATTACAGAAATAAAACTGTTGAAATCATTTCAAAGGGACACTCATTACAATAAATAATTCATGTAAAACCAAAGCATAAATGGATACAATCGATTTCGAAATTTACTTATCAACATATTATTCAAATCATTCATTTCTGGCCCTCTTGAATACTTAACATATACCAGGACTGGAATATGGGTCGTTCGACCACAGTGACTGTCTGTCGAACATAACTTCCACCCTAGGACGAATCCTAAGAGTGGTACGTATCTCCCTACTCTAGGACCGAGGGTTCGGACCCTAGAGAGGTACATATCTCTCCATCCCAGGAATGAATCCTTAGGAGGGTACGTGTCTCCCTACCCCAGGACGAATCCGTGAGGAGGTACGTGTCTTCCTACCCCTGGACGAATCCATGAGGAGGTACATGATATATCATCAATAGCAATGTCAATATCGGTGCAGTACTGCTCACTGAACCCAGCTGGTATACCAACCTCCTATATCCATTTCTATGTCTAAGTATCCTAGGGCCGTTTCGATAAAACATTTTCAAATAGTCACTGTAATTTACAATCAATATACAATCCAAACAATATGCTCAAAATATACATATATAATTTCATGAATGGTAATCAATATTCGGACAATATTCTAACACGAATAATTTTAATGAAATCGTAATAATTGAAATACGATCGAAATACGAGTAAAATACGATCAAAATATAAAATTATTCTAAAGAAGTTATTATAAACACGTAATAACAAAATTCGTCAAATAAATCGCAGATTCAAACTAAAATACTGTAGAGGATTCGAAAACGGGTGTACACCAACCTGGATACCGTTTCCGTTCGACTATCGCGTTTCTAGGGTTTCTTTTTCCTCTCCTTTCTCTTTCTCTTTTCCTTTTCTCTTCATCTTCCTCTTCTCTTCTTCTCCTCCTCTTTTTCTTCTTCTTCTTCTTCTTCTTCTTCTTCTTTTTCTTCTTCTTCTTTCTTCTCTTTCTTTTTCTCTCTCTCGCTCTCTCTTTCGGTCTCTCTTTTCCTTTCTGTTTTTCTGTCTGTCAAATGGCTTCCTCGACAAGCTTATTTTTTTAAAAAAATTTTCGGTCGTCGCGACCTGTGGTCACGGTGACCAAGTCGCGGTACTCACTGGACCAACTTCACCGCCTTCATCGCAATCACACGTCGCGGTATCTTGGTCGTGATGGTGGTCGCCATGCTCACTGCCCGAATTTCATCTTTTCATCGCGAGCAGTTCATCGCGATCTGTGGTCGCGGTGATTGGTCGCGATGCTCACTGCCAAGAATCACCATTTTTTCATCGCGAGCAACTCATCGCGATCTGTGGTCGCGATGACCAGGTCGCGAAACTCACTGTCTCAGTTTTTCACTCTTCTTTTCGTGCATCGTTTTCAACCGTTCAATTTGGTCCACCTGGAAACCATAAAAATAAACATACATTTAATTACATTTTGCACCCCTCATATCATAAATTTTTATATCCATATATGCAAAATTAATAATTCGAAATCCGGGATGTTACAAAACGCTAGGTGGTCACACGATCCCACTCCTGGATAAGGATAAGTAATGACTACTATGAAGCACGTTATTAACATAATAAGACTTTTACAACTTAGGTCACACTACATTGTATGGGTCACGCAATGGTGTGTAAATCCAATCGAATACACCTATGGTCATAGAGTGCATTCAATAGGAAATCATAGTTGATCTAATGCCTAAGTCAATTAAGTAATTTCTTATCGAAACTAACCTCGTATTTATTTAAGAGTCAATTAAGCCTTATTGCAATTTCATGAAATCTCATACAATCACAATATATATCAAATTGGTTCTCATCAAGAAAGCTTGCAATATGCTTTCGCAACCGCAACACACGAGAATTAAACACAAAGTGATAATATAAAAATATACTCAATAATATCACATTGCTATTAATCTAGATACTTGCAAACTACTTTCGTAAATGCAATGACACAAGAATAAATTGCAATTGATATAATGAAATAATACTTAAAGTCATTATCATGAAATAACACATAGAAAATATTACATAGTCAAATATCCAAATCTTTCGTGGTTCCTGCGACCACCTAACAAGAAAACTAGTCACTCATGCTATCAAATAAATAAAGAGACAAGGTAAAGGATGTGATACAACCCATTTGATGATGTCAAGAGTCGAAATCCGCTCGTTTCCAGCTTAGACTCCTTTTCCGTCAATCTTCGTCTTTCTTGATGAATTTTTGAAGCAATTTATGAAACCAATCTTGTGATCATGATTGATGATGATAGTTGGTGCTTTTTATGATGAAAGGTGGTGAAAACTTGACAAAAATCACAGCTGGGAGCTGCCCTTTTTCGTCCTGGCCGAACCTCCAAAAGTAGTGCTGCGTTTTTCTATTTATAAGACAGCCCTACGGCGTCAGCTTTTAAGCCACCATGACCGGTGAACTGCGACCGGTGGTAGCGGCACCTGGTCGCGGTGTTCACTGGTCTAATTTCTTCATTGTGTATGCGAGCTCCTCCTGCAAGCACTGGTCGCCTCTTCTGGTCGCGCTGCAATCTGGTGTAGCTTTTTTCTCTCGTGCGATCAGCAACGCGAGCACGCTGGTAGCGGTGGTTCCTCGCGTTGCTCACTAGTTTGGTTAGCTTCTGCGCATGCGAGCAGCAACCGCGAGCGGTGGTCGCATCAGCTGCTAGCGGTGTTCCCTGGTTTTGTATGATTTCTGTGGCTACGAGCACTACCGCGAGCACTGGTTGCGTCCACTGCTGGCATTGCACACTGCTGGATTTCAATTCTTCTTCTTCTTCACGTGCAAGCTGATTTTGGCAAGGGCTGCATGTAATTTTCTTCCACATGCAAGGTGGTCAGCAGTTCTCCATTTTCTCTCATGCAAGGTGGCGAGCAGCTGCTGGATTCTTTTATTCTTCCATGCAAGGTGGCTTTGGTGCTCTCTAATGCATGCAAGCTAGTTGCATTTTCATGCAATGATCACATGCTCCCTTAAGGTACCTACAGTGCACAGTTATGAGCTCGATTCATCATATATTTGTGTAAATTCACGGAAATCACCTAGAAGCTGCACATGCTCCCAAAACACATCAAATGCATCGAAAATACTCGAAATTACAATTAAAAGATACGATTCAAGGGATGTAAAAATATAACAATTATTGACCGATCAAGTGTAACCCACTGTTTCAGATTTCATGAACATAACTTGAAAGTTGCCTAGGTAGGCTAGGTCAATCCCAAAATAGATTTTGAAAACCTATCCGTTAGGAAGTCAACCTCGATATTGATTTTCATAGACACCTTCCTTAGGAAGGACGAAAGCAAAGCCGTCTCGAGGTGCCACTTGAATATCACGGTATTGAACTAATGATGGAGACTGTGGGATATATTGTCATATATCTCTCTTCCACTCACTATTTGTAGCTTAGGGTTTTCTAATAACTTCGAGTTTCTAAAACTCTAATATTTCTAGTCCTTACTTAGATTCTACTGCTAAGTAAAATCTAAGTTACTAGATATAATAAATTATTTGATTTTTAACTCTTAAAAATTTAATTTATTATTCAATTTCTAATTTATATAAACTATTTAAATAAACTAGAAATAAAATGTGAATTTACTAAGTTTTAAATATTAAAACTAAATCACATTATTTGATCCAATTATTATTTAGGCCCTAATCATATTAATCATAATTAATTAATGGACCTAACTAATCTAATTAAACAATTTAATTATAAGATTAGTTCGATAATGAGAATTACCAATTTTTTACTCCTAAAAACTAATCTCATTATTTTATTCAATTTTAATTAAGACTTTAATCATATTAATCTTAATAAAACAATGAACCTAACTAATCTAATTAATTAAACAATTTAATTAATGGATTGGTTAATTAATGAGAATTACCAAGTTTTTACTCTTAAAAACTAATATCATTATTTGATTGTCATTTATGAATATGTCTACTATTTTAATCATATTAAAAATTAAACAAACAAATCATGACAATTATGTATGATATGTTAAAATGCAAGTGTAGACACACCTAATCTAAATGACATATATATATATATATATATATATATATATATATATATATATATAATCATGCTTTAAACTACCATAAATCATCATATGATATAAAATTAAAGCATACATGAATAACCGAGTGACATATGTTATTTAACTTAAAAAAATCTAATTACAACTTTAATCCAAGGCATTCCTTGGTCTTTAAGTAATATTCTTTTTCAAGTCCAACTCCTTCTTGTACGGAGATTCCTATCAAGTCCAACTTAATTTAATTTAAGTGAACCATCTCATGGGTTGAGCTATGAGGCCCATCACTTAAATTCCAGCAACTTATGGCTAACCAAGAAACCCATTGGACTGTCCTTCCACAAACTTCAAGTCCACATGCACGCAAGAATTGCACGTAGTGGGCTCGGATGCTTTAGGACTATCTGAATGACTTCTTTGGGCTGTCATCTTTTGTACCAAGGCCCATACATTACCTTGACACGTATCCGAGGTCCAAACGAATCCCAAAACAACCTTAGCACACACGAAGAGCGGCTGCCAGCTGTGATAGTCACGCACAAGCTTGGTGCGCACAACTCTCACGCGAGCCGCACTTCCGCGCTCGTTGTGGGCGTTTCTCCCGCAGTTTTTCGCTCCGATTTTCTGCCACTTTTCTGGAACAATATTCGAAAATATTTTCCAAAAAGTTCTAGCAAAAATCGTCCGCGAAAAAACCATGCAAACAGCCGTCAAGTGCCGCGGCAGCAGCCAGCGTGTGGGCACTAGGGGCTATCGCCCGTTGCTAGTTTTTTTTTTTTTGATATCTTCTGTAGTCACGATCTTCTTCGCATTATAAAATAATATAAAAAAATATAACCAAAAATAATATACAAAGACAGCCATTAAAATATAATTGGCTTTCCCAAAAAAAAAAAAAAAAAAAAACCTAGAAGCCATAACACCATATAATTACAACCATTCAGGCTTATAATATATACAATCAAAATCATATATAAAAAAATCATGCAAACCTTAGATTATGCCTACACATATCATACACAAGAATCAAGAAAATCAAGAACACAAAAAAAAAAAAAAAATTGTAGTTTTCTTTTTCGCGTATATACAAAAACTTTAGAACCTAAGACTCTGATACCAATTGAAGGGAGAAAAAAAATTTATTTTATGAAATAAAGGCAGCGAAATTGAGTTTCAAATTTTTTTTCTTCTGGAAAACTATTTTCATAAAGATTGAGTTTATGTACATGCGCGAATTAAAACTTTTATACTATAATTACCTTTAATGCGTTTCTTGATTCGTTGATTTATCAATTCACTACCAAGCCTTCCGAACTATGACCCGCCATCTGACAATGCGTGTGTGGGCACATCACGAATGAAGAGATTAGATTGCAGAAAAGATGAGAAGACAATGCCTTGTCTCTCTCCCTAGACCGGCCGAACCTGCAAGAAAAGGGGTTAGAAAAACTTTATTTTTCTTCTCTCCTTTTTGATGTGGTCGTTCCTTTCTTTTTCTTAGGTTAATTGTCTTAGTTTATTTTCCTAGTATCATATCATATATATATATTAGGTCCCTAGGGTTTTATCTGACCAAAGCAAAGTAGAATTCTAAATCTTATTTTTTTTTTTTATCTCTCTAGAATTTGAATATTTGACCTCTAGGACTATTAAATATTCATATTATTTAATTTCTTTTGTCATTGTCATGGTTCAAACTTGCAATATCCTATTTCATAATTAAAACAATTAATAATTTTTATTTAATTAAATTGTGTCACTTTTGTAACACTATTAATTGGACCATCCAATTAATTTACCGTGACCCTCGTTATTAATAACCATAAGGACTAGCAAAGGGATCCAATGGATCCACAGTTTTGAGTTTCAATAATACTTAATAATATTAATTAAACTCTTTAATTAATATGTCATAATTATTAACCTCGGAATTATTCCACTAAAAACCCGAGGCTGAACTCTCAGAACTACAGACGTTTTATACAATCTGAAGTCTCAGTGTTCATTGATATAACTATTTCATATAGTATTATCCTCCACAAGTAGTTTATAGCTAAAGTTAGGTCATAATGTCAGTTATACCCTTCTAGTTATATATTTTCCTTTAAGTACCATTGATTCTCTATTGAACAATTAAATCATTTATTCCTTTACGGAAGAAGGAGAGCATTCATAATCGTTCAAGCCCCGAATCAACCCTTAAGAGAACTACTCATCTACTTCAATCAAGAAGGAGTGGATTCCACTATTGTGTTCAAACCTTCTCAACCACAAGTCAAACCGCAACTCACTCATAGTATGTCAAAAGCCACAATCCAACCTGAAGGAGTCGATAAGACATTCAGGATTAAGATCACCTATATATAACCATTATTTGTCGATATATATATATATATATATATATATATATATATATATATATGAATCTCATCTATTAACGGATCTTGGTGAGAGATTCATATAAATCGTGACATAGTCCTATATGATCTCATCATTTAAGGTGTCTACATTCTCATGTCAACTACATGAGCAGTCTAGGATAAGACCACCGTATATTATAGAATGGACGGCAAAAGTAAATCAACCATAAACAAAGTACCCAACTTTGTTTGCTATCTACGGACTCTTTAGATTGCGGGTCTCAAAATGAATCCTACTGTATATGACTTTCATATACTCATTTTGAGATAACATCTTACAATCTTGGATGTTACACGCACAATATATAAATGTATGAATAAATAAAAATAATTTTATTCGAATGATAATTATCTAACTCTTATTTATGTCTAATAATATTTACAATTACAAGCTTTACAGGTATAAATCTCAACACTTTCAGCCTACCACCAACCCTCTGCACCGATCCGTCATTGTCAAAAAGATTAAGGGAGGCATATAACTCCACAATCTTGTCAGAATCCATGCTAAAAATAAAACATTAAAAAGAAAGCTAATTTGCGATAAAGTGAAAAAAGTGAACAAAAACCAGGCTACATTCATAAAGAATGAAAAAAGAGTCCAAAAGAAAGACTCCCAATCTACTTCCACTTGAGACCTCAAGAGAGAGAATCTAAAGAGAAGAAATAAAACAAAAATCCTGATGTTAATTACCAACCTTATATTGTTGTTCCTTCAATAATTCACATCGATATGAATAACTTGAAACAAATAAACAATACCACAAAAAACAAATTGGAAATGGATAATAGGAGACTTTCCCGAGAAGATTACTGGTCATATGAAATGTGCTATCAACAATCGCCTTTAGGTGACTATTGCTGGCAGTCGCTCTTAAGGAGCGACAAGTGGCATTGTCCACTTTTTTGTTTCAAGTTTTATAACTAATTGCATTTAAGTTCCTCATGTTTATAATTTTAGTCACATACTATTAAATTATCAATTTAATCCATATGATAAAAATTTTAATACTCAAACTTAAATCAAAATTAAAACTAAAAGTAAAAATAAAACTTAATAATATATTTTTTAAAAAATTCAACACTTAATTGGTCAGAGGGTTGCTGGTATCTATTGAGATTACGCTCTATGTGTTGTCCAGATATCTTAAATCTAAATTAGAAGAAGAAGTCTACTCCTAATACAGGGAGAGGCCTCCCTACACTTATTGCGGTTTAATGGGCAAGTGTTGGACAATATTTATAATATCAAGATTTGAACCTTAATAAATTGGGAGAACTTGTGAAATTCCAACTAATAAGATAAAGGCCTTTGGCAAAATTGATAATAATTAAAATTAAAAAATTAAACAAAATAATTAAAGAATTTATCAAAATTATCGTCATATTTATTATTTTATATAATTAGAAATGTAAAAAAAATATTTTTTTTATAAAAAAATAAGTCGCCTCCATAGAGGAAGGTAGGAAGACGTCGCTTGATTGCGATATTTTTTTATAAAGATATATATTTTATATATTTTTTTATATTTTTTCATATTTAATTAAACACATAAAAATATATATATTTATCAATATATATTATAATAGCACGTGTTACAAATAGGAGGATAAATTTATTTTTTAACATTAATATCCTATTATTATAAATAAACTAATTAATTTTCAGTTCCATTTTCGTTTGACTATAAAATTTTGGTCAAATTTTATTCTTATTTTTAGTTTTAATTTTTTATTAAAGTTAATTTTGATTTTGATTTATGTTCAAGTATTAAAATATTACCATATGAATTAAATTGATAATTTATAATAATTTAATGGTATGAGACTAAAATTATAAATATGAAGGACTAAAATGTAATTAGTTATAAAACTTAAAAAAAAATGGATAAAGTCACTTGTGGCTCTCTAGAAGCGACTGTTAGCAATAGTCGTCTTTGGGCGACTGTTGTTAGTATATCTCTTGGTCATATTACTCTAAATGAACCCTGGAATCCACCACTACCGATGAATCCACCATAACGTTTTACTCATAATAAATAATTTTATTAATTGATAAAGAAAATTTAATAATAAAGTATGCCTGGGACTGCTTAAATGAAAGGAAAAAAAAATATGGGACTATATTTTGTCAAATTCAAATGTTTTAGCCTCCATTTTCACGTTTTTCAAGTTTTTGATAGTACTTTCATAACATTTAGTAGGAATTTCATTTCTTAATATCGTTTGTTTTGTTGAGTTCATCTTTTGGGTAAATTTTGATTTTTTTATGAATTTATATCGGTTTACTTGTCCTAATATTAGTTAGGGTATAGGATGAACTTTTTTTTCCGTCAAGATAATTCCAACGATATATTATGAGTTCGAATCCGATATTATTTTTTCCCTCTCGAAGACCCTTCGAAAATGTCTTAGATTATTTTTCAAACCTTCAATTTTTGTGAACCTTCGAATTAATAAGGATCTGTTCAGTAATGTTTTTTATTTCTATTTTTTGATTTATCAATTTTTACTTAAAAATAATAAATTAATTTTTATATTTTTAGTATTTGAAAACATTATCGTAGAAATAAAATACCAAAAAATTATCATAGAAATAACTGAAAACAGTATTTAAAAAAAGAGGGGTAATTGCAATAACTCTCCGTGTATATAGATATAATTGTTCAAAAATCTGAGAATAATTGATAATAACAATAACTCCCCTTTGACTGGTTGACTAACCATTGATCACAATTAATCACTAACAGTCAAGTAAAATCGTCTTTTTAGAAAAAAAAAATTTTTAAAAAAAAAAGTTTTAAAAATGGACCATGTGAGATCTGGTCCATTAGATAAGATAAAAATATCTTCATCCCTGGTCCATTGCCAAAAAAAAAAATTAATTTTTTTTTCAAATTTTTTTGTTCGTCACCAGATGTGTTATTCTTCTTTCAATATTTTTTCTTTTTTCAATTTCTTTTTTCATCATTTTTTTCCTTATCCTCCATCTTCTTCTTTTTTTTATTCTTCTTCTTCCAAATTGTTTTTTTTCGAATTCTTCTTCTTCTCTTATTTTTTTTTTCCTCTTCTTTCTTCTTCTTCTTTTTTTTTTTATCCAGATTTTCCTCTTCTTTCTTCTTCTTCCAGATTTTTTTTTTATTTTTGTTCTTCCTATTCTTCTTCTTCTTCTTTTTTCAGATTTTTTTTTAAATTTTTTAAAAGACGATTTTACCCCTTCGACCGTTAGTGACTAGCTGTGGTTAACGGTTAGTCAACCAGTCAAAAGGGAATTATTGTTATTATAATTTATTCTCAGATTTTTATACAATTATACCTATATACATGGATAGTTATTGCAATTACCCAAAGAAAAACACGAATAATAATATGTACACATTATGATTAAAAAGACATGAACCATATAATAATCTTGACAAAGACCAATTGTGCATCAATAAACCTGAAAATGATGGCAAGTATGCACATTAAAGCTGGAATTAGGTGAAGGAAAAAAAAAAAAAAAACCCTAATTTCAGACCTGACATATCTCTCTCTCAACTCTCAAGCGGCCGCCGCTCTATTATCCTCACTCACCGTCTAGTCTTCGATCTCTCAAGCTGCCGCTCTCTGCTTTGGCCGCTCAACACCGGCTGGTTGGTCGTTGGGATTAATTTCGACCCCGTTCGGAGGCCGCTGCCATTGAACGGTCGCTGGTTGGCCGTTCGAATCTGCGGCTTGGTTTCATTTTCATAAGGTGACTCAACTTTGTGTTATCTTGAAATTAGCCTCGCTTGTAATATAGGTTTTTGTTTTATCTTGAAAATTAGGCGATTGAAATTGTTGGTTTCTTCGGTTTTAATTGATGATTTCAATTCCAATTAATTGTTGCTAATATAAAGATTCGTACATTATGAAATTGTTGGTTTCAATTCATAGTTAGAATATGTTATTTTCAATAATTTGTATTATTACTATTTGTAAAATTTCAACTAAAACCATTTCGGTAGTAGAATGTCCTGATTTTCCATGAATTAATACTCATTTGTAATTGCTGAATCAGAATTTTGAGTCGCTACTCATAATCAAACCTTTGCAAAATCATAAATAATTATTATTTCACAAAATAAAATAACAATGTAGGCCACATGAAGTTCAGCAGTCATGTACTAAAACCACATCTTGAAACCAAAACATTATTATACATTTTTCCGACCAATATATTAAGATAATGAAATTCCATATACAGTGGTAAAGAGCCTAAGTTGTTCACTCAAAATAAAATAAGTGGCACAAAAGAAAGAAACATATGTATATGGTAAGTCAAGTCTCAAAATTCAACTGTATTTGTATTTTAAAATAAAAAATTATATTTAGGGATTTTTTTTTTTTTTAGTGAAATAGGTCGGGATGGAAATCCCTCGACCGTCCCAACTGGGTTCAGGTATGGGGTGGAAATCCCTGCCCTGTTTGGGGCACGGGTCAAGTATGGGGCACCTGGCCCAAATGGGCATCGGCTATGGGGCATCCCGATCCGGCCCCAATCTGATTTGAATATCAAATTAATCTCGATTTATTGATGGTTTTCCATTTATTCATCATGTATGACTACTTTGCATCTCAACAGTTACTAGTCTTTACCTTGTCTAAATTCACTTAAAGCTTCTGTCTTTTTGTTTCTTGAGTGGCTTAGGTGGGTTGTTTTTGTAAAATAATTGTAGTTTTAGTAACAAGAAACTGTTAATGTGTCGGCTTAAGTATATGATTAGTCATTAATATGTTAAAGCTTCTGTATTTTTGTTTGTCGATTTGATAACTCTTTATATCTTTCTATTTTAACTTTTCAATTATTTGGTTTACGATGTCTTTCTAAGTATGACTTCTAGAGGCAAAATCAATATGATGTTTCCTTGGCCTTAGCCTTAGAAGGAAAAAAAAAACAACTTTTCATCTTATTTTCATTTTAAGGTCTTATTATGGAAGCCATTTTTTTTTTTTATCAAGATTGAGTTGCAATACACTTTTTGGTTAGTGAGAATTACAGGTAAGCATATTTTATGTTTTTGTTTCATTGGCTTGCTTTTACAATTTTCTGCGATTACAATTTGTTGAAATCTCATTTTATGCTTCATTCAGAAAACGTTACTTATATCCAATTTCCAATGTTAGTTTCCAGGAGGGATATCAATTGCAATTGTGGATCTGTACAGATGTTTAGAAGCAACAATGTTGTTGCTAGGATATTTGAACGCCAAATTAGGACTCCTGCTCCTGGCACAAGTGTATGTCCTTACTTCCCTATTTATCATGTTCTATTTTTTTTTTTCATCACCTTTCTCTGCCATTTATTGAATCTGTATCTTATAAGCCGCTTACATCTCAAAAGAAATAAATATTAACGAAAGAAAAATTTTGTACTTGAAGAATCTTCAGGATTCTAAGCAGTACGCTGCAACTTCAATTTTATTATTTCAGCCAAAGTTAATCTTTCCTGGTTAACATTTTGCCAGAGCCATAAGAATTACATTGAAAATCTGTCACATCCTAGTTGGCTAAAAAGTATTTCTTTAGTAAAGGATTCAAAAGGATTTCCTTACATATGAAAGTCTTCCCATTATCTTTGAGACTACCTTACGTTTCTTCTATCTAGATTAATATTTTTGCTTGCTATCCACAGTTAAGTTACTATAATTCACCTCATGAGTAGGCCCAAGTACATAGCACCTTCTTTCTTCTTGTCTTCAGTTGTTGGTATTGTTGTTGTACTTGCTGCTGCTGCCACCTTGATAACTACAGATATGAGCATTTGCAGTTTACTGAAACTTGGTGCTTACAGGTTCACTGTGCTAGGCGATTCTATGAGAATTTAGTCCCGAGTTTTACCATATATGATGTTGAGTGCCCTGACCATTCATTTCGCAAATTCACTGACGATGGTCAATATCTCATAAGTTTCAGCAGAAACCATCAGGATTTGATTGTTTATAGACCAATATGGCTTTCATTTTCGTGCAAAGAAGAAGACTGTAGCAGCCATGATCTTCCTCTAAAAGCGAAGAGGTTTGAGAGCTTCTTCACCCAATTATATTGCATTACTCTTGCTTCCTGCAATGAGCTCATATGCAAAGACTTTTTTCTTTCCATGGAGAATAACCAATTTGGATTGTTTGCTACTTCTACTGCACAAATTCACGATGCACCTACTAACGGGGAAGCTATTCAAGGAGTCCCATTCATAGAAAAAATAACATTTCATCTCGTAAGGTCATTACTCAAATTTTTACGAGTAATTTTTAATTCTGTTAGAAGGTCCGTTTATATCTTGATCTTCATTTTGGTTTTCTATATGTATAAATAGATTGGAAGATGGGGTTATACTGGACGAAAAGGTGTTTCACAATGATTTTATCAATTTAGCCCATAACATGGGTGTGTTCTTGTACGATGATTTACTGGCAATTGTATCACTTCGTTATCAAACGATACACGTTCTCCAAATTAGGGAATCTGGGAATCTTGTTGATGTAAGGGCCATTGGTTCGTTTTGCCGTGAAGATGATGAACTTTTCCTCAATTCTCATTCTCAGGCAAGATGCATTTCAGTTCAAGCTTTTGATGTGACTTCAATCTTCAGCACAATTGTACTGTTAAACCTTGGTATTACAATTCAAGCTGTAGTAAGAAATAGGATTGATCATTTTCTTTTCACTAATTTCATTACCAGTTTGTGAGACGGGTTTCATTGTTTGGCATCCTTGTCCACTACTGTCTCACATTTAGTTTATTGTTCAGCTGCTCTGTACTTTTTAGTGGTCAGCGTGCTTTCTCTCTTTTGTACATTCCTTCATCTAATATAAGTTTTTCTTATTCTTTAATTAAAAAAAAACCGCTAGCATGCCTGTTGTGTTCATAAACCCGTTATCCCTTGGTGGACTTATTACTTTACTCTCTATCTATATTGTTTATACATTACCTGTATTGCTGCTGCTCTCGTTTCTGGTTAGTGTTTGAAATCAGTGACTCAAATAACGTTTTTACATGGTGATTGGTTGATCTTAATTTTACGTTTCAAGTCATTGCTCTTTAACAGATGTCGGGAGGAAATGGTGAAATGGTTTACTAACCACAGCTTTGTTTCATAATTATAATGCCATTTTTTGTTCCCTTGCCTTAGGTTTTGGTTTACTGTGTCAATCTTCTGGCTACCGCTTAGACTTTTTATAATTACTTTTTTTTGATAATGAAGATTTATAAACAAGACAGTTTATCTTTCGTCAGCTATAATGCTCATATTTTAAGGTGTCTTCTTTAGGGATACAAGAAAATAGTGGCATTTAAAAATCAGAGTCATTTACAAATACTGTGTATTTTGGTTCATAAACTATAATTTTAATAGTTATACATAAATTAAGGATTTTCCTAGCATACTATATGTAGATCATTCAACTAATTGTTGATCTATTTTATGCAGTGCATAACAATTTCTGACCGGAGTAGATTGCATCAACGGTCTGGCAATCAGGTTGAGAATGGTCTGCAGCCTAATCAAGGAAATTCTTTTCTGAATGGCATCAAACAACGCTTGCTTTCATTCATATTCCGTGGAATATGGAATGAAGAAACAGATCAAACTGTGGTTGGTCTTTTCACTTTTTGTTACTAATTAGGTCTTAACCGTATATTCTATTTGGGGAATCTTCTTCAGTTCTCTTTCTTGCTTTTAATCTCTGTGACAGATTGAACATTTTTTGCTCCCGGCTATAGCTAGCTGCCAGTATCCTCTAGATTTTGATTTTCCATTTGTAATCAGAAGCTTAGGGACCATGGCTTCATTAATCAATGCCTATTAATTCATTGTAATTGTGTTTAATTTAGTATAATAATTGAAATTTTACAGTTTTTGGACTTTACTAAGGGTCAGTGATTCTTTTTCCTTTCTTTTTTCTTACTTTAATTGTTTCCTTATCTATAAAAATTATTATTTCTTAATCCTATATGTACCAGACTATAGGATCCATATGCTGAGCTGTAGTTTATAAAGCCAAGAAGGATGAACGGAGATATAAGCATTATCATAAAAAAAATTGCTATTAGTCCTGTTGAAGCAGGGGCTTGGGAGAAGTGATCTAAGTGATGTCATAATCTTAACCCGGTCTCTTGAGATTTTTTTTTTTTTTTTTTTCCTAATCTATTTTAGAAATATGTGGAGCTTTTAAATTGTCATCAACTCTGATAATCAGACTGCCTACATTTTTGAAAGTTCTACATGGTTTGTTCCACTGATTTTATTGATTTAATCACAAATTTTCCTGCTATACAGAGGATCCAGTGCCTGAAGAAGAAGTTCTACTTCCATTTTCAAGATTATGTTGATTTGATCATCTGGAAGGTATACTTTTAACTCTGATTCTGTCCACATGTTTATAGTGGTAATGCTCCCTCTGCATGAAATGTGAAACATCATAGTGTTTTTTTTTCCTTTTGCTTTAGTCTCTGCTGTAGACACAGGGAATTAACAAGTTTGTTCAATCACAACTATTTGGACAGGTACAATTCTTGGACCGGCATCACCTGCTAATCAAGTTTGGTAGTGTAGATGGAGGGGTGAGTTCTTGTGTTCTATCTATCATATCAGACATTTTCTTCATTCAGGTTTTCTAATGCATGATTGTAAGGTTTGTTTAGAAAGAGATTGAAATTAGCTGAAACTGAATCTGGGGTTCTGTCAAACAAATTCTTAGTTAACCTGAAAAGAAGTGGCCTCACAGAGTGGAAAACGGGCGTCAATCTTCTTTTTTAATAAAGAAACAAACCAAAGGTGAAAAGTGACAGGACTCAGGAGCCAGGGAGGAGCACAAAACTTAATAACTCCTAGTCCTGCAACTCATGTCAAAATTACTGGATGGGTAACTATGAGGAGTATAGAACAATTTTCTTGGGGAAAGAGCCTTCCTCATTCAATGTAGTTGATAAACTTTCTCCTTGTTTTGCAAGAAATGAGCTTGCATCATGATATTGTATGTATATGCCATGAGCTTTCAAGAGAGACCGGAAACAAAAGCAAATGACATTTATAATTGTTTGTTTGAATTGCTTAAGATTATCTATAAATTCTTCTTTTCTTCACTTTTTGGAGCTGGATAATTATTTTGCACTACACTAGAAATAGAATATTTGAAGATATATGTTGCATATGTGCTGACCGTCCACTAATGAATATTTAGGTGTTACGGAATGCTGATCACCATCCTGCATTCTTTGCTGTATATAATATGGAAACGACTGAAGTTGTTGCATTTTATCAGGTGTTTTTTTTTTTTCCTTGCAACTCATTAGTTTGTTGTCATATGGAAATAGTTGAACTTATTGTAGTTTTCTAACATGTGAATGATCTGTTACTTCCTGTAGAATTCTGCAGATGAGCTTTACTTCTTGTTTGAGCGGTTCTGCAATCATTTCCATGCAACATCGAGAAATTCAATGTATATGAACTTCATATCATCTCATTCGAATAACATTTATGCTCTTGAGCAACTACGGTCCATTAAAAATAAAGCCGGCAACTTTTCGCAGGTTTAATTTTCTTTATCTTATCGCACTAAATAGTTTCCACCCTTGTTTCTTCTCCGGTTCTTTTATATATATATTGTTGAATTCTGTATTCTAGAATATAGATTAGTCAATAGTTGTTAGCATTCTAAAATATAGATTAGTCAATAGTTGTTAGCTTGTAGTCAATAGTTGTTAGCTTGTTAATTAGTTTTGTCAATGGTTGTTAGATCCAATCCCTACTTCTAAGGGATTGTGTTCCTTCTCTTTGTATATATATTCATGCTTATGGTTTGTAAAGAAATACAGAAAATTCAGAAATCTTCATGGTATCAGAGCCTTTTCCAGCCTAAATCAGTTTCTAATTTATTTTTTTTCGGCCAAAAATCAGTGAGGAAGTTCCACTTCGCAGCTGCTCATTCCAGCAACCCCTTGTATCTCCCTTCGCTGCTCATTCCGGCCGAAATCAGTCTTCCACTTCGCAGCTGCTCATTCCAGCAGCCGCACATCTCTCGCCGCTGCTCATTCCGGCCGACGTTGCTTCGCAGCTCCCTAGGCGTTCGAAGCTTGCGTCGCCAGTCCACTGTTCTTGTATCTCCGCCGCTGTTCTTCATTTTTTTTCGCCGCCGTAGCTTCTCTTTCTCGGCTCACCTCCACTGCCGCCTGGACCACTTTCCTCTACTAATTCCGTCGCTACCAAAAGCACCGCCATTGGACCACCGTCTTGCCAGATTACAATATAATCCCTGATTTGTTTGAATTGCAGCTCCTGCCCCTAATTTATTTAAATTACGGTTTCTGTCCCTAATTTATTTAAATTGCAGTGATTGCCAAAAAAAAAAAAAAGGAAAGAATTATTATTTTTTCTGCCCTTTCCAGCAGCCCTGTACCCTTTTCATTCGCAAGCATTAGGCATGTCTGACGCATCCTCTTCAGAAGTCGCCTCTGGTTCTGACCCAGTCAACTCGAATAACAATGGAGGGGGAGGAGTTGACCACACATCGTCTCAATTCATCATATCCGGTCACAAATTGACTGGTAAAAATTACCTCCAATGGTCCAAATCAATCCTTATCTCCATTAGCGGGAAAGGAAAAGATGAATACCCGACTGGGGAGATACAAGAACCGACCAAGGCAGACAAAAGATATCGCCAGTGGAAGACTGAAAATAACTTGGTAATGTCATGGTTGCTAAACTCAATGAATGCCGACATCAGTGAAAACTTTCTGTTGTATGACACAGCAAAGGAGATATGGGATGCAGTACAGGAGACTTTTTCTACTCATGATAACACAGCTGAGTTGTTTGCAGTTGAAGGAATCCTGCATGATCTGTGTCAAGGTGATGATTCGGTCACTCAATACTACACGAAGCTCTCTAGATTATGGCAGCAGGTAGACATATTTGAGAAAGAAGTTTTCACCAATCCAAGAGATGAGGCCACACACAGGAAAAGCATTGAGAAAAAGCGAATTTTCAAGTTCCTGTTAGGGCTGAATCGTACCCTTGATGATGTGAGAGGACGAATTATGGCAATCAAACCATTACTTACTCTCCGAGAGACTGTTTCTGAGGTGGTGCGCGAAGAAAGCAGAAGGAAGGTAATGCTCGGCTCTAACAGCATCAGTACACAACCAGATGGTAGCGCCTTGGCTATCCATGGAGGGAAGTTCAACCAGCCTAGGAAGCGACCATGGTGTGAGCATTGCAAACGGCCAGGTCATTTCAAGGATAAATGTTGGAAACTTCACGGAAAACCTGCTGATGGGCAATTTAAGAACAGTGGGGACAGAGATGCAAAAGGTTACATGGCCAGTGGGAATGAAGGTGTTGGAACAGATTCAGTTGTACACATTCAGGAGCAATTGAATCAGCTGCAGAAAATGGTTTCGGGTTTAAATGCCTCAGTGGTTGGTGCCGGATCCATTGCTACTAAAGGTATCTTCTCCACTGCCTTGAATGTGAACAAGGAGGTCCCAGGTCCTTGGATTGTGGATTCAGGTGCAACTGATCACATGACAGGTGATGTTAGGGTGTTTAGTACTTTTGAGCAATGTCAAGGTAACTATAATGTCAAAATTGCAGATGGTTCTCTGTCCAAAGTCACAGGGTGTGGTTCTGTTATTCTTTCAAAAACTCTAACCCTGCAGTCTGTGTTATATGTTCCAAATTTAGATTGTAACCTTCTTTCCATATCCAAACTCACTTCTGCTGAAAAATGTGTGACTAAATTTTTCCCCACTTATTGTGTATTTCAGGACATGATTTCGGGGAAGACGATTGGAACTGCTGAGATACAATCTGGTCTCTATGTCATCAAGGCTGAAGCTTCTAAGGGTATACAAGGTCATTCTGCTGAGTCCAAAACTTTTTCTCTTGAGTCAATGTCTAAGTCAAATAAAGAGAGTATTGTTCTGCTTTGGCACTATAGGTTAGGACATCCTAGTTTCCTATATCTAGAGAAATTGTTTCCTGACTTATTTATTAATAAAAGTTCAAAAGATTTTCATTGTGATTTCTGTGAGTTGTCCAAACATACTCGTTCTGTGTACCATCCTAATAGCTATAAAGCCTCCAAACCATTTGCTTTAATTCACAGTGATGTTTGGGGCCCTTCTAGAGTCCCTAATATCACTGGTGCAAAATGGTTTGTCACATTTATTGATGATCATACCAGAGTCACATGGGTCTTTCTCATGAAAGAAAAGTCTGAAGTCACCAATATCTTCAAAAATTTTCATTCATTGATCAAAAATCAGTTTCAAACAAAAATTCAAGTGTTCAGATCTGATAATGGAAGAGAGTTTGTAAACCAAGGGTTGAGAGAGTATCTTTGTAGTAAAGGGATTGTCCACCAGACCACATGTGTAGACACACCTCAACAAAACGGTATTTCTGAAAGAAAAAACCGCCACCTATTAGAGGTAACTAGATCCCTGTTGTTCTGTATGAGGGTGCCAAGTCATTTTTGGGGTGCAGCCGTCCTCACCGCTGTACATCTTATTAATAGACAACCCTCAAGAGTATTACACTTTAGAACTCCGTGTCAAACCCTACTTGAAACTTATCCTCATACCCAACTTATATCAACCATTCCTCTCCGTGTCTTCGGTTGTACAGTGTTTGTACATGTTCAACCACATTACAGGGGTAAACTTGATCCTAGAGCTGTTAGGTGTTTATTTTTGGGTTATTCTCCTACTCAAAAAGGATATCGATGCTACAACCCAAACACCAGAAAAATTCATATTTCTTTGGATGTTACCTTTGTTGAAGATCAACCTTTCTTTCCTCAAACTCAAATTCAAGGGGGGAGTGAGAATGAATTTCAGGTTTTAGATCAGAGTCATAGTCATGTTTTCCATAAAAGTTCATCCGGACCTAACAGTGAGTCTCATCTTCCTAATGTGCATGAAATTCCTCTTTTTGAGTCAAACGTATCTCCTATTTATCCAGACATGACAAGTAAGTTTCAAGCAGAACCTATTGTATACTCGAGGAAGCCGAAAGAAAATGAAGATGGACCAGACAAGATTGTACCTCTGCATGACCAAGAATCTCAACTGGAATCAGTCCACATACCCGATTCCAATAATGAACCCTTGAGTGATCCTAGCACCGGCCAAGATACTAACCAGACCAGTGAGGAAGTTCCTTCAGATACTGAAATACCTATCGCCCTAAGGAAACCGATAAGAAAATGCAGAGAGAGACCTCTTTACCCTTTGAGTAAGTATATATCCTATGAGGGCCTTTCATCTAGTTACAAAATTTTTGCTCACAATATTTCTCAAGTGTCTGTTCCAGTAAACATTCAAGAGGCTATGTCAATTCCAGAGTGGAAAAATGCAGTTATGGAAGAGTTAGGAGCACTTCAGAAAAATAAAACCTGGGATATCACAGAATTGCCAAAGGATAAAAAGGCTGTAGGATGCAAATGGGTTTTCACAGTAAAGCAGATGGCAGTGTAGAACACTACAAGGCTAGATTGGTGGCAAAGGGTTTTACACAGACCTATGGGATCGATTACGAGGATACCTTTGCTCCAGTTGCTAAACTGAATACAATCAGAGTTCTTCTTTCCCTAGCAGTTAATCTCAACTGGAAGCTTCACCAAATGGATGTGAAGAACGCTTTTCTGAATGGAGAATTGGCAGAGGAAGTTTATATGGAAGGCCCTCCAGGCTTAGAAAATGCATATGGGGACAAAGTCTGTAAGTTAAAAAAATCTCTGTATGGGTTGAAACAGTCTCCCAGAGCATGGTTTGAAAGGTTCACGAGAGCCGTAAAAGGGTTTGGTTATACCCAATGTCAAGCTGACCATACCTTGTTTGTTCATCATGCCACAGGTGTTATTACTATACTCATTGTGTATGTGGATGATATGATTATGACATACTTCTTAGGAATGGAAGTTGCAAGATCGAAAGCAGGGATTTGCATAAATCAGAGGAAATACATCCTGGATCTTCTCAAAGAAACTGGGATGACAGAATGTAAGCCGGCTGATACACCTATGGACTATACGACGAAGGTGGGTCTCATAGAAGAAAGTCCACCTGTAGACAAAGAAAGGTATCAACGGTTGGTGGGGAAACTGATCTATTTATCCCATACCAGACCGGATATTGCATTCCCGGTGAGCACCGTTAGTCAATTCATGAACAGTCCGAATGAAGAACATATGGGAGCAGTTTTGAGAATTCTAAGGTATTTGAAGATGACACCAGGACAAGGTATATGTTTCAAGAAAAGTGACGATAGAGGTGTTAGAATCTTCACAGATGCAGATTGGGCTGGTTCAGTAGTAGACAGAAGGTCTACATCTGGGTATTGTTCCTATGTTTGGGGTAATTTGGTCACTTGGCGGAGCAAGAAACAGTCTGTGGTCTCTCGTAGCAGTGCTGAAGCGGAATTTCGAGCAATGGCTCATGGAATTTGTGAGGGAATTTGGTTGCAAAGACTACTAAATGAACTCAAAGTTCCTATGGTTAAGCCAATGGAACTGTTGTGCGATAATCAAGCCACTATTAGTATCGCAAAGAATCCAGTGCACCACGACAGAACAAAACATGTGGAGATAGACCGGCATTTTATCAAAGAAAAGTTAGAAGCAGGGTCTGTCAAGATAAGTTACACTCCTACCAATTCTCAGACAGCTGATGTGTTTACTAAGGCTCTACCTAGAGCATCTTTCGAAGGATTGTGTTCCAAGCTGGGTATTCTAGAATATAGATTAGTCAATAGTTGTTAGCATTCTAAAATATAGATTAGTCAATAGTTGTTAGCTTGTAGTCAATAGTTGTTAGCTTGTTAATTAGTTTTGTCAATGGTTGTTAGATCCAATCCCTACTTCTAAGGGATTGTGTTCCTTCTCTTTGTGTATATATTCATGCTTATGGTCAGTAAAGAAATACAGAAAATTCAGAAATCTTCATATATATATATATATATATATATATATATATATATATATTAAATGCTTGATCAAGTCTTTTTTAATAACTCATCTAAGCAGCTGGTGAATTTTGCAGTTTGTGAAGAAGATAATGGCCTCTTTGCCTTTCAGTTGTCAGTCACAGAGTCCTTCTCCATATTTTGACCAATCACTCTTTCGGTATGATGAGAAGGTTTGATCATAGCTGCTGATTATTCCCTTTTCTCAGTCCTTTACTACCTACTTTGTACTTGTTTACTACTGATTATGGATCTTTTGCTCCATATTTCTATTACCAACTACTACTAGTCTACTTGTATCCTACTCGTTTCTAATACTACAACATGAACGGAATGGCATTATTCTATATCAATTTTGAGGTTTGCGGGTGTATTTGTGAGACATCCACACTGCTTGGTGTGGGACACTGTTGTAAGGAGATTGAGGCCCTTTAAAGGAATATAGGTTTGTAATAATTTGAAGTATTTATTGTTATATTGTCATTTTTACCCTTGGTGGGCCATGAAAGCAGTTTTCCAGCAAATTTGAGTGGAAATTTTGTGTCCAACTATTCATTTTGTTTGTGCTCTTAGACAAAAGTACATCTAGATATGGATTGTTGTTAATTATATGTGTAGTGCGTCTACAGAAAGGGTATCATTGTTATGATTTTATTTTGCTTTCACTCGTAAATAAGATACCATGCAATGTAGAGATTTGATGATTTCGTTTTTGGGAAACTAAATCTGTAAGTGCAGATACCTGTTTTGGTAAGATTTATTTTGATGTTCATGTCATGTTGAAGCAGTTGATTTCTGCAACTGACCGGCATAGACAATCAACGGACCATCCCATCAAGTTCATTGCTAGAAGGCAACCACGTACTCTTAAATTTAAGATTAAGCCAGGTATAATTTTACCTCTGCAGCAGGTTAATTTTAAGGAATAATATTTGGTCTTTGTTGGTTTGATGTTAGTGTGTGTTTTAATTTAGGTCCTGAAGCGGGTAGTATGGATGGTAGGACAAAAAGGATATCTTCATTCCTATTCCATCCATTTTTGCCCCTTGCTATCTCCATTCAGCAGACTTTGTTCTTGCAGCCAGCAGTTGTGAATATTCACTTCCGGAGATAAACAGAAATATGTAGATTTGAAATATTGGTCATAATTGTATATACATAACCTGCTCTGTAACTTTTTTGAACATTTGAATGAAGCAATAGTTGAATGACCAATTTGTAACCTTTTATAACTATTCAACTTATGGTATTCAATTATTTTGCAATGCGGCTTCATTAGTACAAGAGGTTAAAGTAATGAAAATCTAAGAAGAAAAGTTTTATCCTTCCTTGTAACTGTGTATCAGTATATGATTGATAATGGATTGTCTACTTCATCTTGGACAATCACATATAAGCAGCACGCACGAAACAGCAAACACTGGGTGGTAACATCAATTTGTAAGCTACATTACCAATCTTCTCCAATATTCAATTGTCCCATAAAATCTAGCACATACATTGACCACATTTCCCTTAAAACTTCTTTGAAAAAAAAAAAAAAAAATTTTCCCCTAAAACTTTTGCATTATTATTATTATTTTTTAGGTACTAATCTCATTACTAAATTATTTAAAGGGAGATTGGCAATAATCCCTCATGTCTAATCCATCTTAAAAAATAACTCTTTAATATCAAAATTTCCATTAAAAGAATTTAATGTCACATAAAAAAAAGAAAGTAAAATTAATGTTATAGATTTAGCTTAAATAAATTAAAAATCAAAATAAAATTTTTTTTTTATTATTTTAAATGTTCATGTGTTATTAGTAAGGAGGTTATCACCAAAATCAACTAATTAGGAATAGAAGAGTCTGTACCTAAATTTAAATTCGAAAGTTATTTTAGGTATTAGGGTCCTTTGTTTTTTTATTTGAATATTGAGTAAGTTTGAATTTTTTTTTAAAGATAGAACATAAATTAAAATCTGAATGATATGATTTTTTTCCCCTTTCAACTAGTGAATAATAGTGTTAATTATTAAAATATAAATAGTTAAATAAAAATAAATTTAAAAATATATTAATATAAAAATAATAATAATAGAAGAAATTATTATAATTATGATTTAATTATGTATTAAATAATAAATTATAATTTATTTATGGGCGAATTGCATTCAAGTACCTTGACTTATAACGTAATTACACGTTTAATGCCAGTTTTATCATAATTGCACCTGTAATCCGTTGACCGCCGTTAAAGTGACGGTTGACCAAACGGATTCAGGTAAAATGACAAGATTGCCCCTGCATAAATGTGTTCTGACATAAAATTAAAAAAATAATTATTAAAAAAAAGATAATAATAAAATAATAATTAAAATTTTTTTTTTTTTGAAAAAAATTAAAAAAAAATCACAGATCTGGAAATGGAAGAAATTTCCAGATCTAGATTCCTTCACAGTTAAAAAAAAATAAATAAATAAAAAACTCCATTCTTAGATGGAGAAATACTCAGATCTGGAGATGAAAAAAGTTTTCCAGATCTGGATTCCTTAAGAGTTACAAAGGAAAAAAAAATTGAAAACTACTGGGTTCGAGCGCGAACCCAGTTTTTCATAACTGGGTTCGTCTTCGAACACGAACCCAGTTCTGGGTTCGTAATCTTCGAAAAAAATTTTAAAATTTTTTAAATTTTTTTTTTTAGTGATGTGGTAGAAGAGTTTCCAAACTCTTCCATCTATTTTTTTTAAATTTTTTTAAAAAATATTTTTAATATATTATTTTTAAAATTAATTAAATATATGACGTGGCATGTTCTTATTGATTAGATGATTTTTTAAATTTTTTTAAAAATGAATTTAAACGTAAAAGACCAATTTGCCTCTGAATCCGTTTGGTTAACCGTCACTTTAACGGCGATCAACGGATTACAGGATACTCGAGTGTAATTATGGCAATACTGGTATTAAAAGTGCAATTACATTATAAGTCATGGTACTTGAGTGCAATTCGCCATTTATTTATTTTTTAAAAAAATGTGATATCTTTACGGGTCAGAGGACTACCGGAATCAACTGAGATTAAATCATACAAGTACGGCTCGGATAACTACTCCCAGTAACGAGAGACAACCAAAGGCCGGGACAACTATTCCCAATAACGAGAGGGGTCTACTCCCAACATGGGGGAATAGGTCTACCCACATAATTGCATTTTTATTGATAATGGTGAAAAAATATATTTACATGTACACACAAAAATTTAAATCTTGGTGGCTTGGAGGATTTTCAAGCCTCTAACCACCCAAACAAATGAACTTGTGTAGATAAATTATAATTTTACACTTATACAATAAATAAAAATAATTTAATATATACAATTCTGACTCATTTAAATATTAAGTTAGGAAAAAAACAAATCTCGGACAAAGATTAAATTCCTTTGAGGGTGAATTGCACTCAAGTACCCTGACTTTTATCATAATTGCACGCTTAATGCCAGTTTTGTCATAATTGCACTCTAGTACCGGTAATCCGTTGACCACCGTTAGGGTAACGGTTGACTAACTGGGTTCAGGGGCAAATTGGTCTTTTACATTTAAATTTATTTTTAAAAAAATTTAAAAATCATCCAACCAATAAGAACATGCCACGTCATATTTTAATTAATTTTAAAAATATTTTTTTAAAAAAAATTTAATTTGAAATAAAAAAAAAAAATTTTTTTTTTTTTTGAAGAACACGAACCCAACTGGGTTCGTGTTCTTCGAACACGAACCCAGATCTGGGTTCGTGTTCGAAGAGCACGAACCCAGATCTGGGTTCGTGTTCGAACCCATTTCTGGGTTCGAGCATGAACCCAGGTGCTGGGTTCGTGCTCGAACCCAGATTTCTGGGTTCGTGCTCGAACCTTCGAGCACGAACCCAGAACTGGGTTCGTGTTCTAACCTAGAAATGGGTTCCAGCACCTGGTTCGCGATCGCGAACCCAGCTGGGTTCGATGGCGAACCCAGATCTCTGGGTTCGCGTTCAAACCCAGCGATCTGGGTTCGATCGCGAACCCAGTTCATCTGACCTTTTTTTTTTTTTTCCTTTGCAGGGGCAGTTTGGTCATTTTACCTGAATCCGTTTGGTCAACCGTTACCCTAACGGTGGTCAACGGATTACCGGGTACTAGAGTGCAATTATGGCAAAATTGGCATTAAGCGTGTAATTATGATAAAAGCCAGGGTACTTGAGTGCAATTCACCCTTCATTTGAAAGGAAAGATTAGATCGTGTGAATTTGGAAAGCCCAATAACAATAATAATTAAAAAAACGTCTAATATTTATAAACTGCTCAGAGCCGTCAGATCCCGAACCACAAACCGATTTAGATCTACACAAAATCAAACGAGAGGTTTAAGAGACAGTTCAGGTTTGCTGTCCGGCTTCACTGAGCCGTGCTTCGTCTTGGTCCTCTGCATATTTTGGAATAGAATAATGGCGGTGAAACAAACAAAAGCCGATAAGAAGATAGCCTATGATTCCAAGCTGTGTTGCCTTCAATCTGACTTCAGAATAAGATAACCAACCTATTCAATCTCGCCTCAGATAATAGGTATTTTGGATTAATACACGATTCTCTAATTTGATTGGGATGTTAATGGATATATTCTATTTCGCATTCGGTTTCTCGTCTTGAGATTTTGGTTTTCTCATAATTTTAGGGTTTAGCTTTATTTTTCTCTGGTTGGGTGTTCAATCTTCGCTGCTTTGATGTTTGAAAACCGACAAATTTATGTTTAACTCTACTGTAGTTGTTATTTTCTGGTTGTTCAGATTCTTCCTATTATCAGTTTGTAATTATTAACAAAAGCTTACTTGATTTTTGGGATTTTATTGGTTGATGGGGCGGAGAATTTGGTATTTCGGTTGATGTGACATGGATTGTTCGGGGTACTTTGGAATCATGGATGATATTACTTTTAATTCTGAATTCTGGCTTTCGATGCCACCGAAATTGGATTTGTGGTGTATGTTTCGCTATACGTTTACTTATTTCTCTAATTTTTTTTGGGTCTTATGGTACGATTCCACACATTGAAGATTTGTGTCCTTGAATTTGTATTTTAAGTGTACAGACTCTCTATAGAAATATATCTTAGCTCTTGAGTTTAAATTTGATACCTTAAAAATTGTACCTTAGCTCTTAAGTTGAAAATATAGTTTGATTGGAGTTTGATGGAACAAAGAAGCCTAATCAGGAGTTTATGGGTTTATTTTGCAGTTGATGAATAATTGTTGTTAACTGCACGTATTCTGTCTCTCTCTAGAACTGAGTATGCCTTGAGTATTGTTTGTGTTGGCCATCACTAGGAGTGGGCATTCCTCCGTTCGGGTCAGTTTTGGTGATAACCGACCCGACCCGATAAATGTTTGGTTTTCAAAATTGAAAACTGAACAGGGTTATTCTGACGGAGAAAACCTATCCAAATGAACCGATTCAGTTCGGTTCGGGTCAGTCAGTTTTGCCAGTTTTCTCCACTTCTTTTGTGATTGTTTTCCTCCTGTGATTATGGGTAAACATTTTACACAACAAATCTTGGTAACAACAAATCAAGATCTGGGTAGGCAAATCAACAAAGATAAATGAATCCTCCAAGAACAAAGAGAAATCACAAGTTTGAACCAATCACGGACCATAACCTAAATCAACAAACCCAAATATAGAGGAGAAACATAAATCAACTAACCCAAATAGAGAGGAGAAACATAGATCAAATGGAAACCGAAAATAAAAAATAAATAGAATAATAAAAGATAGGAAAGTGGAACTGTGAATGGACGGCGGCAACAGCTAGAGAGAAACGGAGAGGAGCTAGACGGATGGCTAGAGAGATATGGATAGGAGCTAGACTGCGGCGGCGCTTGAGAGGAAGATGAAGAGACGAAGAAGTGAGCGACGGCCGGCGGGTTTGGAGAGAGGTGTGCATGGAGAGAGGTTTGGAGACTTAAGTGAAGAAAGATGGAGGATCAGATGCAATTGGATTGGGAAGAGGATGGTGTTGCACCAGAGAGGTGAGTGAGTGAGAGAAGAAAATGAAATATTTTAGGGTTAGGTTTTTTTTTTCTTTTTCTATATATAGTCGGTTCGGTTTCGGGTTTGGTATCCAAAACCGAACGGAACTGATTTTGTTCGGTTTTTGATTTATAAAACCGAACAGCAACCGAACTAAGCCCAAAATTGACCAAAACACCCTTGTTCGGGTTGGGTCAGGCCGGTTGCTGTTTCTTGTCACAAATTTACTACTATGTTTTGTTCTTGTGGGTTGTTTACATGTGGTTTGTACTAGCTTAGGATTTTGGGTTCGTGGGTTTCAACTTTTAAGTTTTTTAGTGTTTTGGGTTAATATTTTAAACAATTGCTGTGTCTTTCCCTGATATACATTTTAGGATTTAGTTTTTTGTACTGTCTAGTAAATATATAGTTTTAAGTTGTTATGCCTGGTGTTTAAATTGGATAGAGCTTTGACATAATTGTACTATATAACCAATTGTTTGTGCTGTATCTTGCAGTTGGAGAACATGGATCAACTGCGGTCAATTAGTCAATCTATATGCCTTTGAATTAATTGTCATATTACTGCTGAATTATCAATGGATCAACCGCGCTCAAGCTCAGGTAACGGAGAGGATAATGTTGGGATTCCAGATGATTTGCGTTGCAAGAGGTCCGATGGGAAACAGTGGAGGTGCACTGCAATGTCTATGCCTGATAAGACTGTATGCGAAAAACACTACATCCAGGCAAAGAGGAGGGCTGCTAATTCTGCATTAAGGGCTAGTCAAAAGAAAGCTAAACGAAAATCTTTAGGTGAAAGTGATATATATTTGGAGAGCAAGAGTGATGATCTTGACATGCCACTCATGAACATAAAAGTTGGTGACTATCATTCTGTCTCGGGTAAGAAATATATGGAGAAGGTTTCAAAAAGTCATTTTCGCTACTCCCCTGAAACACCTCCTACAAGGATTTCCTCGGCACGTAATTCTCTCAAGGCAAATGATGATTCACGAAGAGAAGTTGCAGAATTTGAGGAGAACTTGAGGTCTTATAAGACACCAACCCGTTCTAGTATGGACACCTCACGAAACAGATCACAAAGGAGCTTTGATGCCGGTGCCATGACGGTGAGTTAAATTGCAATATATCTAATAGCAACTGTCTGCATCACTGATGATACTATTATAGATGTTATTGTGCTGATATATAAACAAATATATTTGTCTATATCATAGACCCATAGCTCTTGATTCTTGTCACCAAATTAACAAAAATCATTGGCCTTCTTACTGTCTCCATAGCTATCTCTTTCAGCTTGATATATAACCTTTCTGTAATCCTCAGACACTTGGTTCTCATTGAAATTTGTTGTTGCTTCAGAAACATTTGAATTAATTTTTTGTTGAAGTCCTGCATTACTTAATCAAATAATGCCATGTAGTTATCAGGACTAAAGAATTAAATGTATCATTTAACCATGTTAAAATTAGGTCACTGTTGTCAGATAAAGTTATTTATATATATATATATATATCTATGTGTGTGAAAAGAACTGTAATTACTAGTGATTTTTATTTAGTCTGGTCTTACCCTAAGAATAAGATAACATTGAAGAGTGGGACCGCCAGTTATAATAATTTTGTTGAGGTATGTTTTCCCTATTCTGTGTCACTGATATGGAGGTGGACTAGTTGGTCTGCAGGAATACTCCAATGGGAGTATGGATCTTTCTGAAGACATTGGTGGACAGACTTGCCATCAGTGCCGAAGGAATGACAGAGACAGAGTTCTTTGGTGCCTCAAATGCGATAGGAGAGGATACTGTGATAGTTGTATTTCAACATGGTGAGGTTGAATTTTGGTCGGCATACTGATATTTCAATTTAAGCATAGTGTGTATTTATGCCTCATCTTTCAGGTACTCGGACATTCCAATGGATGAAATTGAGAAATTTTGTCCTGCATGTCGTGGTTCTTGTAATTGCAAGGCATGCTTACGTGGGGATAATATGATAAAGGTATGGCATTCCTGGATCGAAGGATAAATTTCTATATCTTGTAAATAAGAAATACAATTATGTTTTGTATGATTTTCTAGTTAAAGCATCTTGACTGAATTGCAGGTAAGGATACGGGAAATACCTGTTCTAGACAAGTTGCAATATCTCCACTGCCTGTTATCTGCTGTGCTTCCTGTAATTAAGCAGATCCATCAGACGCAATGCTCTGAAGTAGAACTAGAGAAAAGACTTCGTGGTAAGATATTTTGATATCCAGTGGCTTCTAGCATTTACTATACATGCATGCACACAGCGGCTCCATCTTTTTTTTGGACACAAACTGACAAGTTTTCAACTATCATATTAGAGCACTTTCAATGGTTGAGATTTAATCTCACATGGACTATCTCTAATGCATTAATTATATAAGTCAAGTTCAGTTTAACCTTTGAAAGTTATCTAATCTAACGAGTAGGAAATTGTTCCGTAATTCATGTTAGAAAATGAGTTACATATACTGCATATAATGTTTATTATTTATGTGACCATTTTTGCAATCCTCTTTTTCAGGCAGTGAAATAGAATTAGTCAGGGCAAAATTAAATGCAGATGAGCAAATGTGCTGGTACCACCTTGAGAACTTTTGAAGCTATTCCTTATTAATACTTTTGATTTATTTGGTGATCTATGTGACCTAGAAAGTTGAAGGAAGAAGTTATTTATCTGATTTGTTTATTAGGTTGAAAGCTAACAGATCTTTTTCTCGGGTTTATGAATTGGATGGTGTAAAATTTACTCGTACATAAACACGTGGTTCTTGTGGAAATCCAAATCATTCCACGCTGTGCTGATTTGTTGTCTTGTAGCAATATCTGCAGGATACCTATCATTGATTATCATCGGCATTGTCCAAACTGCTCTTATGATCTGTGCCTTAGTTGCTGCCAAGATCTTAGGGGAGCATTTATGAGTGATGTTAAAGGAGAAGTGACAGAAAATCATAGTTATGGAATATGTCAAGACAAAGAAAATGCAGCCGAGCAAGTATCCACAGTAAGATTAAAATTATCAGACAAGTTTCCTGGCTGGAAAGCCAATAGCGATGGAAGTATTCCGTGCCCTTCCAAGGAGTATGGCGGCTGTGGTTATCGATCATTGAACCTAAATCGGATTTTCAAAATGAACTGGGTTGCAAAACTGGTGAAAAATGTAGAGGAAATGGCTAGCAGTTGTAAGGTTCATGATGCTGCAACTATACAAAAACCTGGGTTAGATGATGCTAGACTTTGCCAATGTGCCCACAGAGAGGAGGGGGAGGGTAATTTCTTGTATTGCTTATCATCTAAAGATATTAGAAACCAAGGGATTGGACATTTTAGAAAGCATTGGGCCAAGGGAGAACCTGTTATTATTAAGCAGGTATGTGACAGGTCATCCATGCCAGTATGGCATCCAGAAGATATACGTAGAGGGATTCGAGAAACAGCAGATGAGGAACTGAAAGCTGAGAACAGACTAGTGAGTGCCATAAATTGCTTAGACTGGTCTGAGGTGAGCTTCCGTTGATATTGCTTATATTTATGTTTGTGGTTCTTCTTGTCCTGATAGCGAAAAAATTTCTTTATATTATCTGTTAATTGTAGCTAATATCTTCTGTATGGGTTTCACGTGATATCAGATTGATATTGAACTTAGCCAGTTCATCAAAGGATACTCAGAGGGACGAATCTGTGAAGATGGTTGGCCAGAAATGTTGAAGTTAAAGGATTGGCCTTCCCCCAGTGCTTCTGAAGAGTTTCTGTTGTACCATCGACCTGAATTTGTCAGTAAAATGCCTTTACTTGAGTATATCCATTCCAGATTGGGTTTTCTAAATGTTGCTGCAAAATTGCCACATTATTCCTTGCAAAATGATGTAGGATTTAAGATTTATATGTCTTATGGGACTTATGATGAACTTGGTAGGGGTGATTCAGTGACCAATCTTCACTTGAATACGCGTGACATGGTAAGTTACTTTTTGGGTGGTTGATCCTGATCAAGTTGACTTTGCTGGCAACTTTTCTTCTTTTTTTCCCTTGAAATATCACCGTCTTCAATATGAATTGCTAACTGGAAATTCTGTGATTATTCTTGATAAAAAGATGGTTCGCAGCTGTTTTTTTGTATTTTCTGTCTTAAATGTTTGTAATTTCATGTTTTAAAAACTCACCATGTCCTTGCTATCTATTAATTACTTGTAAAATTAAAACTTGTATGAACAAATTCTATCCTCAATTGTCTGGTCACTTTCTCTTTAGTACCTTCTGGTGTACAGTGATTTAAGCATAGTGATAGAGTGTTGTTGACTTATACTTTATGAGCTATTGTAAGGTATATCTATTGGTGCATACGTGTGAAATGAAGCTACAGAAAACAAAAGTTGAGAAGATTCAAAGTTCTTTTGCGGAATGTGAGGTGAATGAATCAACTGGGAATCCGCAAAAGGGTTTGGAAGAAGAAAGGTTACCTGATTTATCCCCTGGTGGACATGATATAAAGAGTGAATATGGGGCAAAGTCTACTGCAGATGAGAATGAGATGATGGAGGATCAAGGGACTGAAGGTGCTGCTCGCAAAGAGGAAATTGTTAATTTTGAACAGTTGAACAGAGATGTTGTAGATATTTCTGAGAAGTGTCATCCAGGAGCTTATTGGGATGTCTTTCGGCGGCAGGATGTTCCAAAGTTAATTCAGTATTTACGAGAACACTGGAAGGATTTTGGGAAGTCCGAGAGTCTTATTAATGACTTTGTAAGTTTATTTGCTTAAAAAATAATCTTTTGCTGAGTTTTCACAGTTGGCTGGTATGAAGTTCTTTTTTTCTTTTCACGAGAATTGGCTTGTAT
Source organism: Xanthoceras sorbifolium (assembly GCA_003430845.1). Classification (NCBI taxonomy): domain Eukaryota; kingdom Viridiplantae; phylum Streptophyta; class Magnoliopsida; order Sapindales; family Sapindaceae; genus Xanthoceras; species Xanthoceras sorbifolium. Next base: position 6,127,863 of record CM010610.1, read on the forward strand.
GAAGTTTCGTAGTGCTTATCCTATTGTTTGGATCTCAGGTGACGCGTCCTCTTTATGATGAAGCAGTATATCTGAGTGCGGATCATAAAAAAAAGTTGAAAGAAGAATTTGGTAAGAAAACCAGCATTTTTTTTGCAATAATAAAATACTTTGTGAGGTTGGAAGAGACATTTTTCCTACTAATTAGTTGAGCAGTATATCTGTTAAATATGCTGCACATTTTGGGACTTCTGTTCACAGTCTTCTACTGCAGAAACCAAAAATTGTAATTGCATTAGTATCACCCAGTCTGCTAAAAGTTAATTATGTTTTTGTTACCAATTGAAATCAATATCTTCTTATTTTAGAAAAGGGTTATATCCCTACATGCTTCTATCTTTGGTTTTGATATTTGTCACTTGCACTCATTGTGGTTAACATCTGTTAGTTGACCATTGTTGATGGTTTAAATGAGCATAATACCCTTACAATTCTTATTCAAAAGATGATTATATCCCTAAAAAATGTCTTTTTATTTAAAAGAAATCACTTCTTTCCTCTATGTGGTGGTGAGGAGGCCATGGCATCGTCCATGGTGGAGGCAGTGCCTTTTTATTTTCTGTTTGATTAAAGTGTTTTATTTTATATAAAAATAAAGATTATGTTAAGAGTGTTTGGATTTTCTTGTTGGGTATTTTTCTAACTGTTTAAGCTTGTACTTAAAATTGTGTGCTTGGGCTTGAAGCACATGGAATAGAACTTAAAGAACTCCTTTAGAGACTAAAGCCCATAATGAAGCAAGATCTTCAGTACATAAGGATATGGGATAGAACTTAAAGAACTCCTTTAGAGACTAAAGACCATAATGAAGCAAGATCTTCAATAGATAAGGTGCCTTTATCACACAAAATACATCAAACTTATCCTTTAGCTTGTTTAAAAATTCTTCTCTTCCTTGCTATTGTAATCTCCCAAACGATAGCTCCAATCCCACATAACCATACAATCTCAACATTTTTGCCCCCTTCAAAGCTGCATGCTTTCTCCAAAACTAAAGAGACAAGGTAGCCGGAAGAAGCCAACTGATTGTTAAATGACGGTCAGAGTTTTTTACTTCAGATATTTTTACTGTAGTTCTCTTCCAAAATTATGGTTATGATGAACTTCGAAACCAAAGAGATCCGTGATTTTAACAAAAATATTAGGGATTTTGGATAAAATTTTATAGTGAGGAAATTGGGGAAATGGCCCCGCTCCTTGCCTTTTTCAGAACAAAAATTAGGTGCTATTAAAAAATTACCCTGAAATTAGCCCTTGAAAAAATGCGGGCCCGAATAGTCACATAGCAAGGCCCGGTGCTTACTTAGCTGATGTCTCAGGTGCTAGGAAATAGCTGACTTCATATACTCATTGAACAAATTTTTCTAATCATTTTCTCTAGACTGGACAAGTGCATGTGAAACTAAATTTGTTTGAAAAATATTCCAGCCCCAACTTGATTCTTACTAGGAGAATCTTCTTGTTTGAACTGTTGGATGTCATTTTGCATAGTCTGTAAAATTTGGTATACTGATGTAGTTGTTTTGTCTTCTTATGGTCTATATTTACATCTGAGTGTTTTTTGACCTTTTTTCTTTTAATGTTGAAAAAATTATATATTATTTTATTTTTATATCAGGAGTAGAGCCATGGTCATTTGAACAGCATTTGGGAGAAGCAGTATTTATCCCTGCTGGATGCCCTTTCCAAGTGAGAAATCTTCAGGTGAGTCATTTTCCATTATAAAGTTTTATGTAAAGATTGGTTTCACGTTGTATTATGAATTATGTTTAAAAATATTGAATCTGACTGGTGAGATATCATATGAACTATTGATTTTTATTTTAACTTTCCATGGTAGGGTAGATATAAAACGAAGGGTCTGTAATGTTTCATGTGTTACAAGATGTATAATTGTACAATGGAAGTTAATGCCTAGATAGGTTGTGGAGTGTTCTCTAGGAAGAAAGATTTCATGATTCTTACTAAATAGGAGGATGTCACTTGATTTTGATGAAGCCTGTAATTAGAAAAACCCTCTAAATGGCACATAAATCTTGTTGTTTGTGTTGCTCATGAGAGTGGTTGATCTGTTCTGTTTGCCCTGTGTTCTTGCAATTAGATGTTATTAATATCTGTATATCAACATAGAATTTGAATATTAGGTTTTTTGTAAGCTTCAGCTGATTGAAAAATGAAAGAAAATCAAAAGTACTGTTTGACTTTGATTTCTCTTCGAAGCTACTTTCGGTCAATGAAAGTTAAGTCATTAAATGTTCAATTTTTTAAAAGTGCTTCTGCGAAAGGGGTTTCAGCATGGAGCAATCTGAGAAGGAATCATTTTAAGCTTTTTCATAGTGGTGATTCCTTATTGAGCAGCTTGAATGTTGATGGAATTGAAGAAAATTGAATCACTTCAGAATTTAGTTGTCTTAAAAGTTTTGGTACTTTTATTCCTCATTTGAATAACATTATGTTGAATAACTTGTTTCCTCGTGTTAAATTTTTCAGTCCACTGTCCAGTTGGGCTTTGATTTCTTATCTCCTGAAAGCGTTGGAGAGGCTGTGAAATTGGCTGAAGAAATTCGCTGTCTTCCCAATGACCATGAAGCAAAACTTCAATTTTTAGAGGTTAATATTTCCCAAAAATACTGAGTGCCGTCTTTCCCCATTTAAATTTTTAGGTTCTGGTTATTAGTTTTTTTTTATTTTCCTTGTGCTTAGTTTTTAAATTTTTTTTGTAATGGGTCTGATGCAGGTGGGAAAGATATCACTGTATGCAGCAAGTACAGCTATCAAAGAAGTCCAGAAATTAGTGCTTGACCCAAAGTAAGGAAATGAAACCGTCATTACATCCTGACATTTATGTTATACATTTAGGTCTTAAAATTCTGCTTTTTTATGGAATAAAAAAAAAAAAAAAAGACATACCGTTAGGTTGTCAGTCTCGTGGAGTATTGGAATAACTTTTTTTGTTTATGATTGTTATTGTCATTCTTTTTTCTCCTCTCTACAATTTGAGTTAGATGTAAGTGTGGAATTTTAAGGCAAGTGGACTAATATATAATCAAGTTTTTTTTATCTCCCTTCTTGTTTCTCAAGCCCCATTTCTTGAGAGTATTAGATGATAATAGCTGTTCTTGTTCTGTTGCTGTTACAGATTTGGTGCCGAGCTCGGCTTTGAGGATCCAAATTTAACTGCAGCGGTTTCCGAGAACCTGGAGAATGTTATTAAGCACAAACAGATAACTTGTGCTTGAATTAGTGTACAAATAACTGTAATTTATCTTTTACAGAGCGCTCTCCCTCTACGAACATAAACATATGTAAGATTTTTTTTTATCTTATGTGCTGACATTTCATGTAAATACCAGTGCTGCGAAGCAGAATATATTTAAAGACAAATGACACTCAACTTCAAAAATAATTTTATTAAAAATAGACAGTAAATTTTTCTGCTGTTACCGTTAATTGTAAAAGATAATCGTTGATTATTTTAAAAGTATAAAGAGATTAAATATTTTTAATTAAAAAATTAAAAATTTAAAAGATTGAAGTAAGAATATATAAAATATAGCTAATTATTTTGAGGTATAATATTTTACAAATGGAATTAATTTATTAAAAAATTAACAGTTAACTGTCTTGTCATTATTATTAACCGTTAGAAATGGTAATTGACCGTTTTAAAAGTATTAAATGATTAAAATATGACTAATTAAAAATAAAAAATAAATAAAAAAAAGAAATCTAAAAGTATTAATTGACTAAAATATGCCTAATTAAAAAAAAAAAAAATCTATACTTCCACCGTTCAAATAAATGGTGGAGATTAATCCAAAATAAAAAATTTAAAATTAGGTATAAATTAAAAAAATAATTAAAAAACACCAAAGATTAAAAAAAAATTCAATCCATTAGAGATCTATCGAGGTTCTCTCTAGGACACCACGAAGGGAGGTTAGCAAATTTTTTATTTTTTTTAATCACTACCGTCCATTTGAGATGGATGGATGAACGGTGGAGATCTTAAGTGTTTTATTTTTTAAAAATAAATATCTATGGACGGTAGATGTCTTAAAATATTTTCTATTTTAAAATTTTTTAAAAATAAATTAAAATAACTAAAATGCCCTAAGAGTAGTTGACTTTGACCGATGTTGACTAACATTTTATAACAGTTGACTAGCGGCATGAGAATTAACTGTTAGTTTTTTAATAAGTTGATTCCGCCTGTAAAAAGGCAAACTCTAGGTAGGTTGGCTGTATTTTGTCCCAATTTAAATGGCACAATGACTATTCTGCCCTTTTAGTCAGGGTCAACTGTTAGCACTTGACGGTCAACAGTAACGGTAGGGGGGTTCGCTGTCAATTTTCTACAAAGTTATTTCTGTCTGTAAAATAATAAATCCCAAATAGGTTTACTATAATTTGTCCTACATTTAAAGTCATTTTATTTACAAATTTAGGACTATTTATTGTGATATTCGACGCATTGCTTATATTGGTTTTGCTTTCAGAGTATTCTTAAAGATATACAATAAAACTTCTATAAATTAATAGTCTTGGGACCATAAAAAATTATTAATTAATCGAGATATTATTTAATCAATAAATTAGTAATTTATTAATTTATACGGCATTCTTTATTTTTATTTTTGTTAAAACATTGAACTTAATGTACTGTGTATTGTGATTATACGAATATTACCTAATTATCATTATTCTGTGTACTTGTTCAACCAAAACAAGTTCATGAATGTATGTTGAATACATTTTGAACAACCTAGAGAAACGAGACAACCTCAAAGTTCTTGAGTGACGAGCAAATTATTGAGAATATCATGAGAAATGACAAAGAAGATGAAGTTGAGGATGATAGTTATGCACTGGAGCCTATCTTGCGCAAAGATGCACTCAAAACAACAATTAAATTGCATAATTTTCTCTAGTAATACGAGAACACTATTGTAACACCCCCCGACCCGACCCGGGGAGCGCTACTCAGACTTTCAAAATTTTTCAAAACTTCATTTTACATTTCAAAATCATTGTGAGCCCATAAAACAGTTTAGAAATCCTTTTCAAGTGAGCCCATAGCAATAAATAAACTTTTTACGAAAATTCGGCAGAGTACCGTTTGTTTTTCGGATTTCCCAAAAACCCGCTTTTACACAAATCAATCCAAAATTCACATTTTTCACAAACACTTCTATAACACTTTCAAACAGTTGTACACTCTGCCGTTTAGTGCGACTTACCATCACAATTTATAAAATAAAACAAATCATAAAATAATTAATTGCAAAACATATTACAAAATGTATTTACAAATCCCCTGTATATGCATGCTTTCAGAATATATATATATATATATACATAACACAATATAGCTATCCAACTGTACAAATCTCTGGGACTTTGTCCGCAACTCTTTATCTCTTCAGTCCTTCGCCTCTTCCAGATCCCTGGTACTTACGCGTTAGAAACAAAAACTAACGCGCTAAGCATAAAGCTTAGTGGGTGTACTATAAACTCAATTAAATAAATCACAATATAAATATCTTTTAAGAATAAATAAACCACAATATATATATATATAATTTCTTTCGAATCAATTTCAAAATCAAATGAATTTCAAAATCAGAGCATTAAACAAATTCAATCACTTTAATTTCAATAATGCGGTCAGCATATAAATGCAATCAATAGAATCATTCGGTTCATCTTTCAATTTCAATCAATTCTGACCCACTAGAATACTAAACATTCTAGGACTGGAATATGGGTCAATGTGACGTCCGGGGTTGCCCCGCAACAACAGTCACTGATATCAACGTGATTGTCCGAGATTGCCCCGCAACAACAATCACTAGTATCATTGTGATTGTCCGAGATTGCCCCGCAACAACAATCACTAAAATCGGTGTGATTGTCCGAGATTGCCCCGCAACAACAATCACACAATAATAACGGCGCAGTACTGCTCAGAAAACCCAGCTGGTATACCAACCTCCTATATCCATTTCTATGTCTAAGTATCCTAGGGCCGTCACAATAAACAATTTTTCAAGTAATCACAATATAGTACAAATCATAAAACAATAGTCCTGCGAGCAGTATTTTTCACAAATCATAACAGTCGAAATATTCGAAAACGAAATCGAAATATTCGAAAACGGAATCTTCCAACGAAATCAAAAACGCAAACGGATACGAAAACGAAAACGAAAACTTTCAACACAATCGGAAACGAAAACGAAAACAACAACTAAAAACAAAACAATAACGAAAGACTTTTCGTAACGATTCCGAAAACAACAGTACACCAACCTGGAATCCGTGTTTTCGTTCGACAAACCGCGGTTCCACGATTTCTTTCCCTTTTTCCTTTCCTTTTTCTTCTTCTTCTTCCTCCCCTTTCTTTCTTTTTCTCGGCCTTTTTTCTCTCTTTTCAGTGTTCTGTGATTTCTGGCTTCCTCGAGAAGCCACTTCTTTTTTTTTTTATATTTTTTCGCTACTGCGACCGCCGTCGCGCCACCAGGTCGCGATGCTCACTGGAGTGCGCGCACCGCCTTCATCGCGAGCGCGCCTTGGTCGCGCTGGAGCTCGCGCTGCCCAACGTTTTCATCGCGAGCAGTTCAACGTTTTCATTGCGCTGGAGTGCTCGCGCTGCCCGAATTCAACGTTTTCATCGCGAGCAGTTCATCGCGACCTGTGGTCGCGGTGACTGGTCGCGATGCTCACTGCCAGAAATCGCGTTTTTCACCGCGAGCGAGCCATCGCGACCTGTGGTCGCGGTGACCAGGTCGCGATACTCTCTGGTTCAATTTTCAATTTTTCATACATCAATTTTTTTTTCAACCATTCAATCTGGTCCGCTGGAAATCATAAAATAAACATACATTACATTTTCACCCCCTCAAATAGTAAAATTTATTTTCACATATATAACATTAATTACCCGAAATCCGGGATGTTACAACTATACCAGAGCTTCTTAATGCACTAAGAAAAGTTAGAGATTAGATCCAAGGAGACATCAATTTCAAGAGGAAACAAGTAACATTGGAGTTATATTTTACAAAGGCCTCATTGATACGAACCTCATTGATTGTATCAAGATTGATGCCTAAGATCGTTCTAACCTCTAGTTCGGATGGAAACTGCGATCCAACACCTATATCGAGATGTGAACCTTGGTATAAAGGAGGACGCCATAATCAATGATGAAATACTCGATTGATAAGTCAAGGAGGAACGCCACAAAGAAATTTGATAAGTTCCAATTAGTTCTCAAAGAACAAAAGAGAAAATTCTCTTAATTTTCATTCAAATCAAGTCTCCCATGTTACATCCACTCGAATCCTTATAAATTAAAACCCTAAAAGACAAGAAAGGCTACATGCTTATCTCTAAAAAAAAGGAAACAAGATATTCGGCCATTAAGGCCTTACAAACAGAAAACTAAAATGGCCAATAATTGCCTTACAAATGGGAAAAACTAAAACAAGCAACTATTGACTTGTTTCCTATTTGGAAGGCTAAATCTGGAAACAAGTCAGCCCTTTAATTTGGGAAACAAATCAACTCTTTATTCTATGGAAACTAAAAAAAAAGGAAACAAATCAGCCGAAATTGAATCTCCTCCAACCATTTGCCGCTCACCACATGCCTAGCTTGTGCCACACGCCCAAGCCTTCTCTTATTCGGCCCAATCAATTGCCTTGGTGACGTACATCTTGGACTTTAATAATTCAGAATCAGCCCATGTGTCTTGAATTAGGCCATTGAGTGCTTCTTTGAATCTCTTAGCCCTTGCCCTTGTTATTGGCCCAACCGGAACATGCAATGCATCCCTTGGTGCAGCTCCCTTATTCTCATCATTCCCTCCCTCTTGAAAATAATTTGTCCTCAAAACGTCACCTATATCAAAAGGAGACAAATCACAAACATTGAAGCTTGCACTAACATTATACTCACCTGGAAGATCTAACTTGTAGGTATTGTGATTGATCCTTTCAATCACTTGAAATGGGCCATCTCCTCTTGGAAGTAGTTTAGAACGCCGCTGGACTGGATACCGTTCCTTCCTTATATACAACCACACCCAATCACTGGGTTCAAACACAACTTTCTTGCGCCCTTTATTAGCTTAGTTGGCATATTGCTCAGTTCTCCTCTCGATGTTTTGCCTAGTCTTTTCATGGATTTGCTTAACAAACTTTGCCTTTTTCTTCCCATCCAAGTTAACATGCTCATTCACAAGTAAAGGAAGTAAATCCAATGGAGTCAATGGGTTAAAACCATACACAATTTCAAGAGGCAAAAAATGAGTTGCAGAATGCACACTCCTATTATAAGCAAACTCTACATGTGGCAAATAATCCTCCCATGTTTTCAAGTTCTTTTGTATTATAGCACGCAATAAGGCAGATAAAGTCCTATTAACTACTTCAGTTTGACCATCAGTTTGTGGATGACAAGTAGTAGAAAATAAAAGTTTAGTTCCTAACTTGCCCTACAAAGTTTTTCAAAAGTAGCTTAAGAACTTAGCATCTCTATTCGAAACAATGGTTTTAGGCATGCCATGCAATCTAACGATTTCTTTGAAAAACAAATCAGCAATATGTGATGCATCATCAGTTTTATGACAAGGAATGAAATGTACCACTTTAGAAAACCTATCAACAACCACATATATAGAATCCCTACCCCTCTTTGACCTAGGCAAACCCAGCACAAAATCTATAGAAATATCAATCCAAGGTCCACTAGGTATAGACAAAGGAGTATACAAACCACGGGGCTTAACCCTAGACTTCGCTTGTCTACACGTAATGCATTTCTCACAAATTCTTTCTACATCACGTTTCATATGAGGCCAAAAGAAGTGTTCATGCAAAACATCTAGTGTCTTGGCTATACCAAAATACCCCATCAAACCTCCCCCAGTACGCAAAGAACTCTTAGGCACACATAATTTAGTTTCTCTAAACAAAAATTCATCATGCCTATAAAACTTGCCAAATGCAACCTTTTCACACGTATTGAATACGTTGCCAAAATCAGCATCTTCCACATACAATTCTTTAATGTAGTCAAAACCAAACAATCTAGCATTCAAAGTAGAAAGTAAAACGTACCTTCTAGACAAAGCATCAGCGACTACGTTTTCCTTACCTTTTTTTGTATTTGATCACATATGAAAATGTTTCTATGAATTCCACCCATTTGGCATGCCGCTTATTTAGCTTGTGCTACCCTTTTAGATGCTTCAAGGCCTCATGATCTGTGTGAATCACAAATTCTTTCGGCCAAAGGTAGTGTTGCCAAGTTTCCAATGTCCTAACCAAAGCATACATCTCCTTGTCATAGGTAGGATAATTCAAGGCTGCTCTACTTATTTTCTCACTAAAAAATGCAGTGGGACATCTTTCTTGCGTTAGAACAGTTCCAATACCTATTCCTGAAGCATCACACTCAATCTCAAAAGCTTTAGCAAAGTTAGGCAGTGCAAGTAAAGGTGCATTAGTTAATTTTTCCTTAATCAAGTTAAATGCCTTTTCTTGTTCATTACCTCACTTAAAACTCACATTCTTTTTGATAATTTCAGTTAAAGGTGCAGCTGGATTACTAAAGTCTTTCACAAACCTCCTATAAAAACTAGCCAACCCATGAAAATTTCTCACTTGTCCTACATTTGTAGGTTTCGACCACTTCTTAATTACCTTAACCTTTTTTTTCATCAACCCCAATTCCCTTAGCACTAACAACAAAACCCATAAGTACAAGCTTATCCGTGCAAAATGTACACTTTTTTAAATTAGCAAACAACTTTTTTGTTCTTAAAACACCTAAAATAAGTTTTAAATGTTCAACATGCTCATCCAAGTTTTTGCTATAAATCAGAATGTCATCAAAGTAAACAACCACAAATTTTCCAATAAAAGCACACAAAATATGGTTCATTAATCTCATGAAAGTATTTGGTGCTTTAGTTACCCAAAAGGCATAACTAACCACTCATATAAACCATATTTTGTTTTGAAAGCAGTTTTTCACTCATCACCTTCTTTCATCCTAATTTGATGATATCCACTTTTAAGATCAATTTTAGTGAAAATAATAGAACCATGCAATTCATCAAGCATATCATCTAATATAGGAATAGGATGTTGATACTTTACAGTGATATTGTTGATGGCATGACAATCAACACACATCATCCATGTTCCATCATTCTTAGGCATAAGCAATACGGGAATAGCACAAGGACTCATACTCTCACGAACATACCCCTTTTCCATGAGCTCATCAACCTACCTTTGAAGTTCCTTTGTCTCCTCGAGATTACTTCTGTATGCGGGTCTATTTGGAATTGGTACTCCGAGTACAAAATCAATTTGGTGCTGAATTCCCCTTATTGGTGGTAAACCAATAGGCATCTCTTCCGGAAACACTTCATCAAAGTATCATTCAACCATTGTATATAAGGTTTTAGGTGCTTCAAAGTTGTCAAATTCAATTTTTCCACCAAAGTAGTGCTTGCCACATTAGTACAACTCCCCCCCGTCAATAATCATACTACATACCTTGTTATTAAAATGGCAGCGGGTGTGAAAAATGTTATCACGTTGTACCTAATCATCTTTCTTGGCTTGAGCACTAAGAACTCTTATTGCAACCAAAAGCTCTCCATCCACCGGATATTCAAAGTCACTTGCATCCTCCAAAGGTGGCATGAACTCATCATCAGATTCACCCTCAGATTCGATACCACCATCATCCTTCAAAACCATTACTCTCTTGTTTGGGCATTATGATGCAATATGACATGCTCCCAAACACTTAAAGCACTTAATGTCACGGTTTTTAGAAAGTTGAGAATCAGGTTTACCTTGATTTAATGTGCATTCGGCCTTATGATCTTTGGAAGGTTCGGCCTTGACCTTGAAACTAGGCTGGTCCTCCCTCTTGCTCCAATTCGGTTTCCATGATAATGAAGGACCCGAATTTTGCCCAACCTGTGTGGAACCCTTCTTCTTCAATTGTTGTTCCACTTTAATGGCCATGTGGGTCATGTGTACCATGTCAGTCAATTCAACATAATGTTGCAACTTCACTACATTTTTAATGTCTCGGTGTAGCCCATTTAGAAACCTAGCCATAGTTGCCTCTCGGTCCTCCTCTACAGCAGTTCAAATCATGGCTATCTCTATCTCTTTGTAGTAGTCTTCAACACATTTAGACCCCTGAGTAAGAGTTTGCAATTTTTGAAACAAACCCCTATAATAGTTACTTGGAATGAATCTCCTCCTCATAACAGTTTTCATCTCCTCCCATGTCTCAATAGGTCTTTCTCCATTCCGTCTCCTACTTACAATCCGTTGATCCCACCAAACAATAACATAATCAGTGAATTCTATGGCTGCCAATTTCACCTTCTTTAATTCAGAATATTCATGGCAATCAAACACCAACTCTATTCTTTTCTCCCACTCCAAATAAGCTTCAGAATCAGTTTTACCTTGGAAGGTTGGAATCTTCACCTTTATACTACCCAAATTATTATCAATCCTCTCTACATACCTGACACGGGAGTGTTCCATAGCTCAACCTCGGCCCAAAACACAAAAGAAGTTCGAATTCTCACTATGGTTTATCAAGCAACAGAATCTGTTCGCGGTGGCAAAATTCAGTTCGAGTAGTGAGTTTGTGAGGGCCGCGCAGTGAGTTTGCGAGGGCCATAACTTTTTATTGACATGGAATCTTTGTTCGCTCCTTTATGTGTTGGAAAGATAAAAGCCTTAACTTCATTTTCGTATTTTGAAGCAAGTCATTTGGAGCATCCAAGAGAGAGTTATGACCGAATTCATTCTAGTGGTCTGCTGGTGGCGCATTTCGGGAAATGAAGAGTTTTTCTTTGTTTTCAAGTTTCTAGTCAACTTTTGTTTTTATTTCTTCTTGTTATCAGATAAAATCTTTTATGTTTTATATTTCCCATGCTTGGAGGGCTATTCCAAGTCATGTTTTTCTATTTAAAGTTTCTTGTAAATCAGATTAACAACTTTTGATCAATTTGAATGAAAATTAGAACTATTTGAGTTTTATTTCTCTTAACTCTGTATCTCTTGGGTGGATTTCCTTAGAGTGGTGAGTTTTATTCTTGGTTTTATATCCTTGGCTGGTTGAAAGGGCGGTGTTTCTGTATCCCTTTAAATTAGTCTTCGTGGTGAGCCGTTTTGCTAGTTTACTAAGGGTGGTGATTTCTATATCCCTTGGCAAATTAATTGATCTATTTTCGTTTGTTCTTGTGTGCAAGTAAGGCTGGTTTGTGCACTTCCTTAGTGCTTAAACTACTTGTGAGTGTGTTTGACATCCTTAAATATTGTCTAAGGCTGGCCGACACCAGATTTGGTATCAGAGATCGGTTCCAAACAAGTTTGGTTTGGTTGGCGTGATTCCTTACTTCTTCACTTGGTTTTTGTATGTTGAGTTTCTATAATGGCTGGTCATGGTTGTTTGCCTACTGTTGAAGAAGAGATAGATCATCAAGAAGATCCATGAGACCTCATCATAGAAGATATGAGGCAACAAATTCAACAACTCTATTTGCGAATGCGTATGTAGAAAAATTGCGGGCAGGTGAATGGTGGACGTGATGATGCTCGCAGCCATGAATCGAACAATGGCACTCCTCCTCATCTACATGATTTGAGAGCTTTGGGGTATAGAGAATGTGACACATAGCGGGGTTTCAATGGAAAAGTGGAGATTCCGGAGTTTGAAGGCAAGTCACAACTATATGAGTTCGTGGAATGGTTGAATACGGTTGATCGAATCTTTGATTATCAAGATGTACCTGAAAATAAGAAAGTAAAGCTTGTTGCCATCAAGTTAAGGAAGCATGCATCATTTTGGTGGGAGAATCTTAAGAGACAGCGAGAAAGAGATGGGAGAAGTAGGATCGTTACATGGAAAAGATGAAGAAAGAGTTGAAGAGGAAATACCTTCCGGATAATTATCGGCAAGACATCTTTTTGAAGATCTACAACTTTCGACAAAAAGACCTTTCGTTAGCGGAGTATACTGTCGAGTTTGATAATCTTATGTTAAAGGGAGACGTTGCAGAGTCAGAAGAGTAGTCCATGGTGCGTTATCACCATATTAGAGTCTTAATGATGTGTGTAAACTTGCTCTTAAGGTGGAGAAGTAACAAAAAGAGATGCGTAGCAGGGGTTCTAAATATGGTTCAAGGGAGGGCTTTGAAAATAAAGGAAGCATTTCAAGTTCTAAGCCTACTACAGCAAACAAATCCAACACAAAAGCTTCAACATCAAAAGGAGAAGGTGTGATGTCTAAGCAACAACAACAGCCTAATTCTTCCAATACAAACTCTCGTAGATGTTTCAAGTGCCAAGGATTTGGGCATATTGCTTCCGAGTGTCCAAATCGTAAGATCATTTCATTAGTTGAAGAAGATGGTGATAAAGATGATTTAGCTCAAGAATTGAAAGAAGATGAGTATGAAAATGAAGAAATTGCGGAAGATGTAACTTATGAAGATAATGGTGCTTCTTTGGTCGTTCAAAGGAGTTTGAGTGTGGTTAGAGAAGAGGAAGAGGAAGATTGGGTGAGAAAGAATGTGTTCCACACCAAGTGTACTTCTCATGGCAAGGTATGCCTTGTGATCATTGATAGTGGCAGCTTTGAGAATGTGGTGTCCTCTTATATGGTTGACAAGCTAGGCCTCAAAACACGACAGCACCCACATCTTTACAAAATATCATGGCTTCAAAATGACAACGAGATTAAGGTGAATAAACGTTGTCTTGTTTCTTTTTCAATTGGTAAAAATTATAAAGATGAAGTTTGGTGTGATGTCCTATGGATGCATGTCATTTATTGCTAGGGAGACCTTGGCATTATGATAGGCGTGTGTTGTATGATGGTTTTAAACACATGTATTCTTTTGTTAAAGATGGTTGTAAGATTGTATTGGGTCCTAGTAGGCCGGAAGAAGTTCCTAAACCTTCTAAAGGGGAGGAAAATAGCTTGCTTACTCAAACTGATTGTAGGAGAGAGTTGATGCAAAAGGGTGAAGTGTATGTGATGCAAAAGGGAGTGTTCCATAGCTCAACCTCGGCCTAAAACACAAAAGAAGTTCGAATTCTCACTATGGTTTATCAAGCAGCAGAATCTGTTCGCGGTGGCAAAAATCAGTTCACGAGGGCTGAGCAGTGAGTTTGTGAGGGCCATAACTTTTGATTGACATGGAATCTTTGTTCGCTCCTTTATGTGTTAGAAATATAAAAGCCTTAACTTCATTTTCGTATTTTGAAGCAAGTCATTTGGAGCATTTAAGAGAGAGTTATGACCGAATTTGTTCTAGGGGTCTGCTGGTGGCGCATTTCGGGAAATGAAGAGTTTTTCTTTGTTTTCAAGTTTCTAGTCAACTTTTGCTTTTATTTCTTCTTGATATCAGATGAAAGCTTTTATGTTTTATATTTCCCATGCTTGGAGGGCTGTTCCAAGTCATGTTTTTCTATTTAAAGCCACCCAATGAATAAACCGATTTACGTAGTGGAATTCCTGAATCGCCACGTAGAAGCCAGTGTGCTAACTCGTTATATACCCCGAACATGCAGAGGGCGACACACTAATATATATATATATATATATATATATATATATATATATATATATATAATATCTAAACCCAATTGCCTAATTGGCAATATGTATGGTTAGCATAATACCCAAACCCTACCATGCACGTCTAGGATACCTCTGACTGGTGAATTCTGAATACTAGGGATTCGTTATAGGCCAAATTACTTATATTGAAATATTTAGTTTATTTACGTTTCCAAAATCATGACTATATTTAGAGAATAAAATAATAACTTTATATGAATTTACATAAAACATATTATTAAATAAAATGCACTTTATACAAAATAGTTTAACACTCACTTTTCTGTTACTAACTTTCCGAGCATCAATCCGATTTTTCCGCCTCCAATTTCCTACACATTTTCACATTCTCCTTTTTAGAAATAACTCAATCATCAAACACATGGCTGGCCAAAAATTCATCATGCATTCATCAAAAATTTTCTTTCAATTTCTTAACATAAATTGCATGTAAATTACATCAATTTCTATACTAGTGCCTTAGCATGTATAAATTGAAATTTTCAAGCAAAAATCACACCAAACCCTAGCTTGATCACACACTAATCTTTGTCAACTTAACATACATGACTTTCTTTTACTTAGTAACATCAAATTCAACATCATCCAACTTGATTTAAACTAATTATAACATCCATTCAAGTTTAATTCAAAAGTTCCCAACAACTAGTAACTCACCTTATGACCATAAATCCTCTTACTTGACGTGGATACTTGTTTAATGTCTTAATTCCCACTTAATATAGTTGAACCTTGCTTTTTAGGCTTGTAAAGTAGTCTTGTATGGCCTTGAGAACACTCTTTCTCTTCCTCTCCTCCCTTTGGCCGAACCTTAGCCTAATTCTCCACTTTTCCTTTTGAAATTTTTGTATGACTTTGCTCTTTATATAGGCCTTGATTTCTTTAAGTTTTTGCCCTTAAATTGTCTTGAAATTTACAAGAGAGCCATTGGTTAAAGATAATGAGATTTGATTGGTTAAACTCTAATGGTTAGTTGACTTTTAACAAATTTCATAAAAAATCACTCACTTTTGACTTTTATTGTTTCATAAAAATCCACTCGCCTTGATTTAATCCACTTGTCCACTTCACATTAATCCACCTAACTTTCTTTTCCATCACATTTAAAACACCAATCAAATTACACCATATCATGTGTCCACCTAAATTTCTTTTCCATCACATTTAAAACACCAATCAAATTACACCACCTCATGTGTCACAAAAATTTATTATTTAACTTCAAAAAATATCCTTAATACTCCAAATTTATGTGAAATCCTTCCTTGGACCTCCGACACTTATAATTGAATTTCGTATACACTTTACGGAGCCTTACTGACCATCCGAAACCATTACGAACATTTTTTTTTGATTTTCCGAAATAGTTTTCGAATCAATTTCAAAAATTTTTGGATGTTACCAGAATCGTCCGGATTTCCTCCGAAAGTGCCGTTTAGGTTCCGGGAGTGCATTACAAGGCCTTTAATACCCATCCGGACGCATTTTGTAACTTTTTCGAGTCTCCGGACACCTTTTCAAAAACCTCTGGACGGATTTGGAAAATTCCATAACTCCAAGAAAGGTAGTTTACCTTCAAGGCATGGAGTTCACTTGTCTATGGAACAATGTCCTAAGGCACCTCAAGAAATTAAGGATATGAGACGAATTCCCTATGCATCCGCAGTAGGCAGTCTTATGTACGTTATGCTATGCACGAGACCCGACATTTGCTTTGCAGTGGGAGTAGTCAGTAGATATCATTCCAACCCAGGATTGGATCACTGGGTTGCTGTTAAGTATATTCTCAAGTATCTTCGGAGAACGAGAAACTATATGCTTATATATTTCCATCCGAAATTGATTCCATTGGGATATACAGATTCTGACTTTCAGTCAAACAAGGATTCTAGGAAATCCACGTCTGGGTTAGTATTCACCCTTGGTGGTGAAGCTATAATTTGGAGGAGTATCAAGCAATCTTGCATTACTGATTCCACCATAGAAGCCGAGTATGTAGCAGCTTGTGAAGTAGCTAAGGAGACTGTTTGGCTCCGGAAGTTTTTAAGTGATTTGGAAGTTGTTCCAGATGTGGATAGGCCCATAACACTTTATTGTGATAATAGTGGAGCTGTGGCCAATTCCAAAGAACTAAGAAGCCGTAAAATAGGGAAGCATATAGAGAGGAAATATCATCTCATTATAGAGATAGTGCAGCGAGGAGACGTGGGCGTGACGAAGATTGCATCACAAGATAACTTGGCTGATCCGAAGACCTTGACGGCTAAAGTGTTTGAAGGTCACCTAGAGGGTCTAGGATTACGGGACATGTCTCATCTGCTTCAGTGCAAGTGAGAGATTGTTGGGATTTATACCCTAAAGCTTGTAATTGTAAACGGTTAAACACTTAACAAGAATTATTCAGATTATCATTCTAGTTTATAAATGTTTTATATTCAGTAATACATTTGTATTGTGCAAGAACATCCTAGATTGCAATATGTAATCTCAGAATGAGTATATGATGGTCATATACAGAGAGGATTCATTTTGAGACATGCAATCTAAACAGTCCGTAGAGAGCGAACAAAGCTGGGTACTTTGTTTATGATTGATCTACTGTTGTGGTCCTTTCTGTAAAGTACGGTGGTCTTATCCTAGATCGCTCATGTAGTTGACATGAGAATGGAGGCACCTTATATGATGAGATCATATAGGATTGGGCCACGATTTATATGAATCTCTCACCAAGATCCATTAGTGGATGAGATTCATATATAATCGATAAATGATGGCTATTTGTAGGTGATCTTAATCCTGAGTGTCTTATCGACTCCTTCAGGTTGGATCATGGCTTTTGACTTACCATGAGTGAGGTTGATGTAAATCTCGACCAAAAACTGTAACACCCCCTGACCCAAATCGCTCGGACCGAATCAGGGAGCGCTACTATATACTAAAATCTAACTTTTACTTTTATATAACCATAATTTAAAACTATATTAAAAATATTTGAAAATAGTCCAAATATAATTCCAAAAATCTTGTCAGAGCTTCCTCTATTTTACTGACTTTCCAAAACCTGTTTACAGTTAAAATTCATAAAAATCAACTTCTAAATTCTCAAATCAATTTTGCGCACCCTTCCAAATTTAGTGCGATTTGCCAAATCAATTTATCACAAGATAATATATATATTCAAATAACATAAACAGATAATAAAATATTTACATAGCAGAAGCTCCTTAAATATATACAAACAGTTTCTGTATATGCATGTTGTATCAAAACATATAGACTTATTACAAAAGGACTACCAAAATATATGTAGGACCGATGTGACTCTGGCCTTTCTTTCTGCAGTCTCTACTCTTCTTTGTCTTTGTCTCCCTTGGAACCTCTGTTACCTACGTGTGAGAAAACTCAACACGCTAAGCATATTGCTTAGTGGATGTATACAAAATTATATATACAAATATACTATATCAAATAAGGTTATCTATTTTCGATAAAAATACAAATCACATATAATTAAATCATATATGAGGCTCATGTCAAATCAAATCATATACTTAACAGTTACCATATTCAAAATCAATCAACAGATAAAATCTTCATAATTTCTCAAATGCTTTCATATAACAAATCAGTTTTCATACTGGGCTCCTGACATATATAACATAAGTTATTGCACTGGATTACGGGTTGTTCGGCATCGGATGCAAACGGTGTTACCCGCCGAACATCAGATCAGAATGGAACACCAATGGAATCACCCGCTGTAAATGTCCCATGACAGAATTCAGAACCCTAGGACCGGCACATGAGGCCTGTATATCCAAAGGGTGGTGCAAACAGAATATATCGGCACAGTACTGTTCAGACAGAAACCCAATTGAAATGTCAACCTTCTATATCCATATTTATGTTTATACATATCAGAGCCATTTCGCAAAACATTTTCTCAAGTCCAATGTCAACATATTTAATTTCTTTCAGAATCATCAAATTTAACTTTCAATTTATTCAATCTCAATTCATATCAATATATCTATATTTTTGAAATTCCAATTTCATCAAATATTATATAACGGAAATATACGAATATATTTCTAAATCAATAATCACATCAAATCAATCCAAAAATATATTCAAACGTATTTCATAATTCCATATCGAATCAAAATACCCCAAAATCATTTTCCGATACATTTCACAAATTAGATAATTAAAATCACCTTCAATAATATATTTCCATAACAATATTAGAATCAAAACGTATTCAAATCAATTCATAATATTATTCACAATCAATAAACTATATTGGAATTCAAATAATTCCAAAATCAATTTCAAACGATAAACTATAATCAGTATAATTCAAATAACTCAAAATTAATCAAATTCAATCAATTCGAAATATTCTGGAAAACTGAAAATTTCAAAACGAGTGTACACCGAATCTGGATACCCTTTCCTTTCTCCTTTCCTTCTTCTCCTTCTCTTTTCTTCTTCCTTTTATTCTTCTTTCCTTTCTCTCTCTTCTTTCTCTCTCCTCTTTTCTCTCTTCTTCGAGCTCTCAATTATGTTTCTATTATGTTTGTAAGCTTTGCTCACTTTCAATTTCTGTTTTATGAAGCTCCACCGCTTCAAAATTGTTCGGTGCTATTTTTTTTAAAATTTTTGGGCCATCGCGAGCGCGTATCGCGAGCGGTGGTCGCGTCGCTCGGTCGCGATGCTCACTGGTCCAATTTTGCCACTTTCATCGCGAGCAGCTATCACGAGCGCTGGTCGCGATGCACACTGTCTAGTTTTTCACCCTTTTCTTCATACATTGTTTTCGACCATTTAAAATGGTCCATTTGAAAACCTAAAAATTATCACATTCACATACTCCATATTAATTAAACTACACTTTTCATATTTATGCGAAATTAGGGATGTTACAACCTCTGTATCTTGGAGTTGCGGTTTGGCTTGTAGCGGCTGGAAAAGTTTGAACACAATAGTGGAATCCACTTCTTCTTGATTGAAGTAGATGAGTAGCTCCTTTAAGGGTTGATTCGGGATTTGAACGATTATGAGCGCTCTCCTTTTTCCGTGAAGAAGGCAAGATTTAATTGTTCATTAGAGAATCAATGGTACATAAAGGAAAAGATATTTCTAGAGGGGTATAACGGACTTTATGACCTAGCTCTAGTTATGAACTACTTGTGAAGGATCCCACTATATGTAAATAGTTATATCAATAAACGCTGAGACTTCAGATTGTATAAACACGTCTATAGTTCTGAGAGTGCAGCCTCGGGTTTTTAGTGAAATAATTCTGAGGTTAATAATCGAGAAATATTAATTAAAGAGTTACTAAGTATTATTAGAGCTCAAAACTGTGGGTCCATTAGGTCCCCTTGCTAGCCCTTATGATTGTTGGAACGAGGGTCATGGTAGATTAATTGGATAGTCCAATTAATAGTGTTACGAAAGTAATGCGATTTAAATAAAAGAGAATAATTAAATAATATGATTAATTAATTAATTAAATATTTAATAAAATAATAGAAATTAATAATTATGAATTATGAATTATATTTATTAAATATGAGGCCATGTGATTAAAATATGACTAGGACAAAATAATTAAAATAATTAGATTATTTTAATAATCCTAAAAGTTAAAGGTTAAAGTCTTTAGGAGATCAAAAATAAAAAGAATTACGAATCCTATTTTGACTTGGTCAAACCGAAACCCTAAAGAGCTACTATATAAGAGTTATATAGTTATGAAAAATTAACCTAACACATAAGTGAAAAAAAGACAGAGAATTCGGCCAAGAGAAAGAGAGAAGAAAAGAAAAAAGTTTTTTTTCTAACCCACTTTCTTGCAGGTTCGGCCGACCATAGGGAGGAGAGATTCTCCGTCCGTTCTTTTCACGTGACCTCCAACTCTTACCGTGACGTGTCCACACACACGTTGTCAGACCTCAGATCATAGCTCGGAAGATCTGGTGGTAGATCGAGGAATCAGAAAAAGAAAATCAAGAAAAATGTATGTAGTTTCATGAAATTTTTTTCTGCATATATACAGGAACTCGTTCCTAATTGAAAAATAGTTTTTTAATTAAAATAAAATTTTTGAAACCTAATTCCGCATGTTATACGATAATTAAACATTTTTTAAAACTCCATTCAGAAAGACACATTCTTTCTTCAATGGCTGGCTGTGCAAGCTTGGGTGAGAGAGGAGAGAAAAAAAAACTTTTATTTTTCTTTCCTTTTCTTGCCTTGGTGGAACCCTAGTGTGCCTAGGGTTTTAGTTTTTCTTTTTCTTGAAAAACCTGATAGCTTGCCTGCGAATTAAAATAATATAATACTTATATATTCATTTCATCTCTGAGGTTTGACCAAGTTAAAATATAATTATCAATTCTATTTTTTATTTAGTTACCTAAAGAGATTTGAACTCTTGATCTCTAAGGACTTTTAAATAATCTAATTATTTAACTTTTCCTTTTGTCAAGGTTCAAAATCATAGCCTCTCATTTAATAATAATGCTAAATTTTTAGTTTTATTATTAAATTATTAATTAAACAATCATATTATTTAATTAATTCTTATAATAATCTGTATTACTTTCGTAACAATATTAATTGGACTATCCAATTAATTTTCTATAAACATCGTTACCAACAACCTTAAGTGCTAGTAAGGGGACCTAATTGACTTACAATTTTGAGCTCCAATAATACTTAGAAATATTAATTAAAACTCTTTAATTAATATTTCATAATTATTAACCTCATAGTTATTAAACTAAAAACCCGAAGCTGAACTCTCGAAACTGCAGATGTTTTAAACAATCTGAAATCTCAATGTCCATCGATATAGCTAATTACATATGGTGTGATCCTCCACAAGTAGTTTATAACTAAAGCTGGGTCATAATATCCGTTATACCCGTCTAGTTATATCTTTTCCTTTAAACACTGTTGATTTTATAAAGAACAATTAAATACTGTCTTCCTTACAGAAGAAGGAGAGGCCTCATAATTTGTTGAAGCCTTGAATCAACCCTTAAAGAAAGTACTCATCTACTTTAGTCGAGAAGGAGTGGATTTTGATATTGTGTTCTGACCTTCCCAGCCACAAGCCAAACCGCAACTCCAAAATACAGAGGTATTGATAGAGAAAACTATATCCGATCTCACTTATGGTAAATCAAAAGCCACGATCTAACCTGAAGGAGTCAATAAGACATTTAGGATTAAAATCACCCATAAATAGCCATCATATGTCGATATATATGAATCTCATCTACTAAATGATCTTGATAAGAGATTCATATAAATCGTGGCCTAGTTCTATATGATCTCATCATATAAGGTGCCTCCATTCTCATGTCAACTACATGAGTGGTCTAGGATAAGACCACTGTACATTACAGAATGGACTGTAGAAGTAGATCAACCGCAAACTAAGTACCCAGTTTTGTTTGCTCCCTACAGATTCTTTAGATTGCAAGTCTCAAAATAAATCCTCTTATATATAACTCTCATATACTCAGATTGTGATTATATTTTACAATTTTGGATGTTACGCGCACATTATATAAACGTATGAACTTAAATAAACTACTTTTATTTGAATGAATAATAACTACTTTTATTAATGTTTAATCTCATTTACAATTACAAGTCTTTAGGGTATAAACCCCAACAATCTTTTGTTAGGATTATACTCAATAACAAGAGTGTAATATTGTATTTTAACAATCTTTTCATATAAAGAGATTTTTGTTTTAACAAATCTTATAGCTTTTAATAGTTTAAATATTATAATTGTTAAATGTAAATAATCATAAGGTCAAAAAACTATGAGAAATAAGGAATTGTGTAGGAAAAACACTCGGCGGAAGTGCAAAAAGTTTGTATTGGTACGTTTTAAAAATTTTCCTAAAAAGAGTGGATCTTAACCTGAAGGGAGTTTTAGAAAAAATTTTGATTATCGTATAATATGCGGAATTGGGTTTCAAAAATTTTTCTCATATTGAAAACCTTTTTTCAATCAGGAACGAGTTCCTGTATATACGCAGAAAAAGACTTTAGAAACTACATACTTTTTTCTTAATTTTCTTTTTTCTGATTCTTCGATCTACCACCAAATCTTCCAAGCTATGACCCGCGGTCTGACAACGTGTGTGTGGGCACGTCACGGCAAGAGATGGAGGTCACATGAAAAGAACGCCGGCCGACTCCTGCAAAAGAGGAGAGAGTCAGGAATTTTTTTTTTCTTTTCTTCTCTCTTTGGTAGCCGAATTCTCTTTCTTTTTCACTTGTGTGCTTGATTAGGTTTTTCCTTACTATATAACACTTATATAGTAGTCCTTTAGGGTTTTAGTTTGACCAAGTCAAAATAGGATTCAAAATCCTATTTATTTTTAGTCTCTCTAAAGACTTGAACCTGTGACTTTTTGGACTATTAAAATAATTTAATTATTTTAATTCTTTTGTCCTTGTCATTATTTAATCACATGACCTCATATTTAATAAATAGAATTAATAATTAATAATTATTAATTTCTATTATTTTATTAAATATTTAATTAATTAAATAATCACATTATTTAATTATTCTCTTTTATTTAAATCGTATTACTTTCGTAACACTATTAATTGGACCATCCAATTAATCTACCTTGTCCCTCGTTACCAACAACTATAAGGGCTAGCAAGGGGACCTAATGGACCTACAGTTTTGAGCTCCAATAATACTTAGTAATATTAATTAAAACTCTTTAATTAATATTTCACGATTATTAACCTCGGAGTTATTCCACTAAAAACCCGAGGCTGTACTCTTAGAATTGTAGATTTGTTTATACAATCTGAAGTCTCAGTGTCCATTGATATAGCTAATTGCATATAGTGTGATCCTCCACAAATAGTTCATAACTAGAGCTGGGTCATAAAGTCCGTTATACTCTTCTAGAAATATCTTTTCCTTTAAGTACCATTGATTTTCTAATGAACAATTAAATCCTGTCTTCCTCACGGAAGAAGAAGAGCACTCATAATCATTCAAGCCCCGAATTAACCCTTAAGGGAACTACACATCTACTTCAATCAAGAATGAGTGGATTCCACTATTGTGTTCAAACCTTCCCAGCCACAAGCCAAACCGCAGCTCCAAGATACGGAGGTATTGGTTGAGATTCTCATCAACCTCACTCATGGTAAATCAAAAGCCATGATCTAACCTGAAGGAGTCGATAAGACACTCATGATTAAGCTCACCTATAAATAGCCATCGTTTATCGATTATATATGAATCTCATCTACTAACGGATCTTGGTGAGAGATTCATATAAATCGTGGCCCAGTCCTATATGATCTCATCATATAAGGTGCCTTCATTCTCATGTCAACTACATGAGCGGTCTAGGATAAGACCACCGTACTTTACAGAATGGACCGCAGCAGTAGATCAATCACAAACAAAGTACCCAGCTTTGTTCGCTCTCTACAGACTCTTTAGATTGCATATCTCAAAATGAATCCTCTTTGTATATGACCATCATATTCTCATTATGAGATTACATCTTGCAATCTAGGATGTTCTTGCACAATACGAATGTATTACTAAATATAAAACATTTTATGAACTTGAATGATAATCTGAATAATTCTTATTATTGTCTTTAACCATTTACAATTACAAGCTTTAGGGCATAAATTCCAACAATCTCCCACTTGTACTAAAACAGATGGGACATGTCTCGTAATCCTAGACCCTCTAGGTGACCTTCAAACACTTTAGCCGTTAAGGTCTTTGTAAATGGATCAGCCAGGTTATCTTGCGATGCAATCTTCGTCACGACCACGTCTCCTCGCTGCATTATCTCTCTGATGAGATGATATTTCCTTTCTATAGGTTTCCCTCTTTTGTGGCTTCTTGATTCTTTGGAATTGGCCACAGCTCTACTATTATCACAATAAAGTGTCATGGGTCTATCCATATCTGGAACAACTTCCAGATCAGTCAAGAACTTTCGGAGCCAAACAGCCTCCTTAGCTGCTTTACAAGCTGCTACACACTCGGCTTCCATGGTGGAATCAACAATACAAGATTGCTTGATACTCCTCCAAATTATGGCTCCACCACCAAGGGTGAATACTGACCCAGATGTGGATTTCCTTGAATCCTTATTTGACTGAAAGTTAAAATCTGTATATCCCAATGGAATCAAATTCGGATGGGAATATACAAGCATATAGTTTCTCGTTCTCCGAAGATACTTGAGAATATACTTAACAGCAACCCAATGATCCAATCATGGGTTAAACTGATATCTACTGGTTACTCCTACTGCGAAGCAGATGTCAGGTCTTGTGCATAGCATAGCATACATAAGACTGCCTACTGCAGACGCATAGGGAATCCGTCTCATATCCTCAATTTCTTGAGGTGTCTTAGGACACTGTTCCTTAGACAAGTGAACTCTATGTCTTGAAGGTAAACTACCTTTCTTGGAGTTCTACATGAAGAATCGCACAAGTATCTTGTCGATATACGATGCTTGAGATAACACTAACAGTTTGTTCTTACGATCCCTTATCAATTGGATCCCAAGAACATAACTTGCCTCTCCTAAATCTTTCATTTGGAATTAGTTAGCAAGCCAACCCTTTACCTCTAACAATGTTCCTACGTCATTCCCAATGAGTAAGATGTCATCTACGTCAAGGACCAGGAAAACTACTTTCTTGTCAATGATGCGTTTGTATACACAAGGCTCATCAATGTTCTGCTCAAAGCCATAGGTTTTTATCGCAGTATCAAACCTAATGTTCCAAGATCTAGACAACTGCTTAAGTCCATGAATGGACTTTTGCAGTTTGCAAACCTTTTGCTTTTGATCTTGGTATACGAATCCCTCTAGTTGCATCATATAGATGCTCTCGTCTAGATTGCAATTCAAGAATGCAGTCTTGACGTCCATTTACCAGATTTCGTAATCAAAATAGGCAGCTATGGATAAGAGTATCCTAATAGACTTAAACATAGCTACTGGCAAGAAGGTTTCATCATAATCAATGCCTTCCTTTTGGGTGTAACCCTTAGCCATTAGCCTTGCCTTGAAGGTCTTTACCTTTCCGTCTACTCCTCTCTTACTCTTGTAGATCCACTTACATCCTATAGGTTTTATCCCATCTAGTAAGTCTACAAGTTCCCAGACTGAGTTGGAGTACATGGACTCTATCTCGAGATTCATGGCTTTAAGTCATTCCTTTTTGTCAGAATTTTCCATTGCATGTCTAAATATCAATGGATCATCCACACTATCATTAGAAACGACACCCTGTGCCTCTCCAATGCCTAAGTAGTGATTAGGTTGTCGAACAACCCTTCCACTACGCCTCGGCGGTAGTGTATCATGACTAGGAATTATCTGACTATTAGATATTTGTGGAATAATAACATCGTCTACAACTCTTGTTGACTGAGCACTGGTTGTACCAGGTTCTAGCTTTTTTAATACAATCTTACTATCGGGTTTATGATTACTCATATAATCCTCCTTAAGAAACGTTGCGTTTGTCGATACAAATACTTTGTTTTCTTGTGGATATAAAAGAATCCACCTCGTGTTTTCTTTAGGTACCCTACAAATAAACATACTTGTGAACGAGATTCCAGCTTTCCATGCCTATTCTTCAGTACATGTACTGGACATCCCCATATGCGAAAATGTCGTAAACTATCTTTACGACCATTCCACAACTCTAGGAGAGTCTTAGGAACAAATTTGGATGGAACTAAATTTAGTATGTAAGTCGCTATTTGTAGTGCATATCCCCAAAAGGAATATGGTAATGATGAGAAACTAGTTATAGATCTCACCATTTCCATCAGGGTCCTATTTCGCCTCTCCGCAACACCATTTTGCTATGGTGTACCTGGAGTTGTGAGTCGAGATACTATCCCATGCTCAACCATGTAGTCTTCAAACTTTTGGTTGAGATACTCACCCCTACGATCCGATCGTAGTGATTTGATTGTTTTGCCTAATTGATTTTCAACTTTAGCTCGAAATTTTTTGAACCTTTCAAAAGTTTCCGACTTACGTTGCATTAGGTAAACATACGCGTATCTAGAGTAGTCGTCAATAAATGTGACATAATACTCATAACCACCTCTAGCTCTAACATTCATTGGTCCGCAGACATCTGAATGTATAAACTCAAGTGGTTGTGTGGCTCTAATCCCTTTTCTTATAAAATGTCTCTTGGTCATCTTACCCTCCAGACAAGATTCATAGACAGGTAAGGTACCGATCTCTAACTGACTTAAAGATCCGTTTTTTACTGGTCTGTTTATCCTATCAAGGTTTATATGTCTAAGTCTTAGATGCCACAGATATGTGTCATCAACTGGAGAAATCTTTTGTTACTTTGTTTTAGGTTTTTCAACTTTAAAAAATTCAGTATTAAGCAGTGTTGTATGCATTAACGATCTTAAAACATACAAGTCATTTTCATTTATTTCAGAATAATCATTCATTCCATTTCTTAAAATGATAACTGATTTATCATTTAAAAAACTTTATGAAACTTTTTCATATAATCTGGATACAGAAATCAAATTCCTTGTAAATTCAGGAATGAAACATACATTGTTCAATAAAAGAAAATGAATAATTATTTGTAGTCTAACTACTCCCACTGCTTGTGCTGGAACGACATCCCCTGTTCCAACGTGCATAGTGAAGGACCCCTCTTCCAGCTTTTGCCAATAATCATTCCAATGTAAAGAAGAACAAAATTAGTTAGTGCCCCTGAATCTACTATTCAAGGTGAAGAATCATCTTCCATTAAACAAAATTTAATGATAAGTAAATTTGATTTACTTTTCACTTTCTTCTTATTGGAGAGCTGTTCGAGGTACTGTAGACAGTTTCTCTTCCAATGACTAACCTCTTTGCAATAGAAACATTTTTCCTTCTGCTTAGTCAGTCGTGGTGCTCTTTATTTTTAACTTAGCCTTTACTTTACCAGTAGACCTCTTCCTCTTCTTGAAACCAGAAGTGGATGGCTCAGCAACATTTGCTTCGCTAGTCTTATCTTTGGTAATTTGGTCATGCGTTGGTTACAGGCTTTGGAGGACATTCCTCCATAAGCACATATTTAAGGTCTTTGCAGACCATGATTGCGTTTATGTTGGTTCCACTTAATAAAGTTATCCCGGTTAATGTTTCGTTTGTGAAGAAATAATAATGCAGAAGATAACGCTGATATTTAAAGACATAAATCTAAATTAATATCATTCATTTCATACATTCATATCAAATGCTATAGTTCGGCATAAAATTAAACATGATGCATGAGCATATTTTAATGAACTAAAAAAATCCCTAAAATTAACTACTATGCCGCGATAATCCAACATACCACAAGTAAGTGCCTAGGTAGGCTAGGTCAAATCCTTGCATGTTAGATCGAGACATTCTCAATCGGATAATACACGAGAATAACTCTTTATTCTTATATTATCCAACCATCGCTTTGATTTAGTCAGGACAATAAATTAACAACTTAATTAAGTCCTTTATGAGTGTGACCCATCGTTTCAGAATTCATGAACTTAACTTGAGAGTGCCTAGGTAGGCTAGGTTAGTCCCAAAATACATTCCGAAAACCTATCCGTTAGGAAGTCAACATTGGTATTGACTCTTGTGAACACCCTCCGTAGGGAGGACGAAAGTAAAGCCGTCACGAGGCGCCACTCAAGTCTCAAGGTGTTGAACTAACAATGGAGACTGTGGGATATAATGTCATATATCCCTCTCCCACTCACTATTTGTAGTTTAGGATTTTCTTTAAACTAAGAGTTTCTAAAACTCTATGTTTCTAGTCTTAACTTAGATTCTACGGTTAATATAAAATCTAAGTTTACAAGTTATAATAAATTGTTCAATTTTAACTCTTAAAATATAATTTATTATTTCAATTTCTAATTTACATAAACTATTTAAATAAACTAGAAATTAAATGTGAAATTACCAAGTTTTAACTATTAAAACTAAATCACATTATTTGGTCCAGTTATGCCATTAATGTTTAATCAAATTAAATATAACATTAAATGGACCTAACTAATCTAATTAAACATTTTAATATATAGATTAGTTATTAATGAGACTTACCAAGTTTTTACTCTTAAAAACTAATCTCATTATTTGGTTCTTTTTAATTAAGTAATTAATCTTATTAATCTTAATTAATGTAAGAACCAAACTAATCAATTTAATTAAACTCTTTAATTGGTTGATTAGTCATTAATGAGATTTATTAAGTTTTTACTCTTAAAAACTAATCTCATTATTCGATTCTTTTTAATTAAGTAATTAATCTAATTAATCTTAATACAAATAATCTAACTAATCACTTTAATATAGATTAGTTATTAATGAGATTTTTTTTGGATAATGTAAGTATATTAACCAAAGAGACAAAACAAAAGCAAAGGGGCATACCCCAGCGAGAAGATCACAAGGTCAGACAAGGGACAGGCCCCCTACCAACCGAAACTCAAAAAACAGCAAAGCAATAAAAGCTAAGCACAAACCCTGTCATAGGGTACAGCCAAAAGAACCCACCAAACCCCATAAAAGGCAAAACAAGCGAATTACAAAAAAATAGAATCAGATAAACCCCAAGACTGGTGGAGCCACCTATTAGTAGGAGAAGGCATCACACCAGATAAGGAATTAAGACGCATACAAACATCTCTGACAATGGAACGAACAACCATGGTAACAGGTTTAGGTAACTCGCCATGCATCCTAGCATTCCGCTCACGCCAAATAGCATAGACAGCAGCCGCAAGCATAATACGCACCACCCACCCACGAAGTTGCCGACCGCGGAAATGGCAAGACCAAAGAATAGTATCCTCCCAGCACCGAGCACGCAGAGGTAATCTGCACTTCCTTAAAAGAGCAAACCAAACCTCGCAAGAATAAGAACAATCAAAAAAGAGATGAGGGACATCCTCACAACTCCCTCCACAAAACACACAACGAATAGCCGGAATCAAGCCATAAACAAGAAGCTTATCCTGAGTAGAAAGAGCACCCCTAATGGCCAACCAGAAGATAAAAGCATGTCTAGGGATTGATTTAGAATGCCAAACGGACCTAAACCAATCCACCGCTGGCTGCCGGGACCGAAGAGCCTCCCAAGCATTACGAATAGAGAAAGCCCCCCGAGAGTCCTCAACCCAACACAAAGTATCAGCTTGAGAGTTATTAGGCCTAAAGGAAGCAGGGATACCACTGATAATGTCCATCCAATTCCCGGTCAGGGAACGAGGCCATGCCCAATCCCTCCCCTGAACAACATCTGCCACCCTAGCATGAAGACCAAAACCAGAATCATAAATAATCCGTCGCCCAAACACCTCCACCAAAGGACCCAACGGATGCCAATAATCAAACCAAAGAGAAATATCCTCCCCATTACCCACTCGAAACTGCATCAACCGCCGCACAAGACACCGAAGGCCTAAAATTTTCCTCCAACTCCACGAGCAATCCCTAGGGCACCTAACCTCCCACACATTCTTTCCCTTAAGCAGAGTAGATCTAACCCACGAGACCTAGACAGAAGACCTCAAATTGCTACAGACAGCCCACAAATGCTTACTTATGGCAGCTTTATTCCAACACTCAACGCTCTTAATACCGAGACCACCCTCTTCCTTTGGTAAACACACCGAAGACCATGCAACCTTTGCCCCACCTTTACCTAAATCTGAACCCTTCCAAAGAAAACTACACAAAGTAGTTTCAACCTTAATCACCACTGACTTAGGCAAGATAAAAATGGAGGACCAATACACCTGAATAGAGAACAATACAGATTGAATGAGCTGAAGCCTCCCTGCAAAAGAAAGAACCCTACTAGTCCAACTCTTAACTCTCGCTACAATCCTGTCGACAAGAACCCTACAATCCACTGCCGTAAGCTTAGTAGAAATCAGAGGAACCCCAAGATATCTGACAGGTAATACCCCTTCCTGAAAACCAAGAATCCCAAGTAACTCTTGCTTAGTCTCAGAAGACACACCAGCCACAAAAAGATTGCTCTTGCAAGGATTAGGAATCAACCCAGAAAGAGCTTGGAACTGACTAAGGACAACATTAACTGCAGCAACTGACTCCCTCTCTGCCCTACAGAAAACCATAAGATAATTCGCAAAGCATAAATGCGAAATACCAATCTTCCCACACCGCCAATGGTATGCAAACTGACCCTCCTGCTCCATAATATGCATCAACCCCGAGAAGACCTCCATAGCCAGCACAAATAAATAAGGGGACATAGGATCCCCCTGCCTCAAACCTCGGCCACTAGCAAAGAAACCATTCAACTCGCCATTGATAGAAATCGAGAAACGGGGAGTGGAAATGCACTCAGAAATCCAAGTTATCATCTGCTCTGGGAAGCCTAAAATCTGTAAAATAGCCACTAAGAAATCCCACCGCACAGAATCATAGGCTTTCATTAAATCTACCTTCAGCGCACACCTAGGATGACCCCCATCACGATGATAGTTCCTTAACAATTCCTGCGACAGTAATATATTATCACTAATCCTCCTACCAGCAACGAAGGCCGACTGAAAAGGACTAACAACATCAGGCAGCACCATCTGAACACGATTCGCAATAATTTTGGCAATGCATTTGTAGATAGTGTTACAACACGAAATAGGCCTAAAATCCCCAACCTTAGAAGGATTAGGAACCTTAGGAATAAGAGCAACAACAGTAGCATTCACTTGCTTGAGCAATCTCCCGGAGCTAAAAAACGAATGAATAGCACGAAGAAAATCATCACCAACAACAGACCAAGTTTTCTTGAAGAAAGTAGCATTATACCCATCCGGGCCAGGAGCTTTATTATCTTTTAAAGAGAACAAAACTGCCTTAATTTCAACATCACTAACCTCTCTACCCAAGGTAGCACACTGATCACCAGAAATACGCTTCGGGAGAGCCCGCCTCACTAAATCAAGGTCAATCCTAGGGCATCCAGCAGGCTGTCTCAGAAGTGTCTCAAAGAAGTTCACCACCATTGATTTAACTTCACTAGGCTCCTCCACACGATTACCATGCTCATCGGTAAGAGATAATACCTTACTCCTACTATATCTTTGTCTCATCGATCGAAAAAAGAACTTAGAATTCCTATCTCCCAAATTAATCCATTGAACCCGGGACTTTTGTCTCAAAAAACTCTCTTCATCTTTACTCAAATCACCATAAAGCTTCACCAACCGAGACTCCTCCCCATGTAAAGAAATGTTCGTAGGCTGCCTCTGAATATCCCATTGCACAGACTCTAAATCATGCTTAGCTTGCTGCAACCTAGAAGACAAGTCAGAATAACACTCCCTATTAAGTTTCTTAAGCTCCACTTTCAATCTTTTTAGCTTCTTACATAGCTGAAACATAAGAGACCCATCCACCCTGTCCGCCCAAACTCAATCCACCAAGGATAAAAATTCTGGATGATCCGCCCAGAAATCAAAAAACTTAAAAGGCACCCGTCGCCGAGGGAGATCCACAATCTTAACAATCATAGGAGAGTGATCAGAAACACTGGAAGGAAGAAAATGCGCCTCAGAACCTCGAAATGAAATATCCCACTTCAAATTGACCAAAGCTCGATCTAACTTTCGAAGAATAGGATCAACCGTACGATGATTAGACCATGTATAGAAGCACCCATTAAATCGCAGATCATCCAACCCAGACTCAGCTAAACAATTAGAAAAGTCGTCTTTCCAATGTGGCCAAGAATTGGATCCTCCAACACTCTCAACCGAAGACTTAATAGCATTAAAGTCACCCATCACAATCCAAGCACTATTCTCCCATTCCACTCCGCGCGCCACTAAATCAGCCCACAACGCCTCCCTACGAACATTACAATTATCACCGTACACTATCGATATCATACACTCCCAAGTAGAATCAACAGAAGAAACTCTACAATGGATAACTTGTTCAGAAGATCCGACAACCAAAACAGTAACATCGAACGGATTCCAACAAACCCAAATCCTCCCCAAAGAGGAAAAATTATAATTGCACTCCACCTTCCAAGACCGGTCAATGGTCTTAAGAATAACATCTTTATTTTTCTCCAGAACTTTCGTTTCCACTAAACCACACAAAGACAATTTCTCATCTTTAATCAAATTGCGAACCTCTCTTTGCTTTAAAGGGTCATTAAGACCCCTAATATTCCAGCACCCAAAAATCATAATAAATATACAAAGATAAGAAGAAACCTCCACAAATCTATCTCCACTTACCCCCCTTAGGGGAGGAGTGCTTCTTATTCTTCTTACCCTTACTACTAGAACCTTTCTTCTTCTTTTTCTTTTCCAGAGAATCCTTAACTTTTGAAGCCAAAGCATTACGAGGAGGACTAGAATCACTACCATCCTCACCATGACCAGCCTCATCCTTATCACAAAGAGCATCTCCATCATTACAAAGAGCATCCCTGTCATCAACATAACCATTAGCCCCATCCTTACAAAGAACAGCCCCTGCATCACAAACAGTGTCCAGAATTGCTAAAGGAGTACCCTCTTCCGTTACTTCCAAATTCAGAGTATGGTCATTGCCCTCCATTGGCACTAAATTAAGATGATTATCAATATTTTCCACAATCGGAACACTAGCACTGTTCCCCATAGTAGATAATTCTCCACCCTTGTTCTTTTTTTTAACCTCAACCCAAACCGGTCGTTTAGGCCCCAACGAGTCTTCTTGCCTCTTCTTCATATCATGAACATCAACCCCTCTATTTCCTGTAACCAGATTCACATTGTCACCCAAATCTTGAACACTTGGTTTACATATACCCGACGCATGCCCAAACACCTTACAAATATTACACCTAGAAGGAAGCCACTCATAAACAGCATAAATAGTTTTCCACTCCCCATTAGCACATTGAATATCAAACTCATTAATGACATCCTTCGAAGCATGAACCTCAACACACACACGAGCAAAGCTAAGACGTTTCCTAGCTAATGTAATGTGATCGGCATGTAATGGAATGCCCAAAGCACTAACTGCAAAACTCAGGCCCTTAGAAGTCCAATATTCAAAAGGTAGATTATAAAGTTTAACCCATACAGGAATATTGCGTAACTCATCTTTAGACAAGGATAAACTAGGCTGCCACCTTTTAAGAACAAGCAATTTATTCACTATATGCCATGGACCTTTTTCAAGAACTTCACAAGCATGGTCAAGACTATCAAACTTGAAAATAAAGAACCCTTGTTCCGAAGATAAGACTTCTTTAAGGCCAAACCTACCCCAAATTTTATGAACTATTGAATTCACTACGGGGAATGGAATTCGCTTATCCACAAAGTACCCTATCAAGGAAGTTCTCAATTCTTCACTTCCCTCAATAGCTACCTCAACCGGAGGGCTAACTTTAATTCTTCCATTTTCTTCAGTAGGTTTAAAATATTGTAAGGATTCAAAGGTAGAAGATCGTACCTCACAAGCAATAGGAGAAGAATTCTGGACAGCCTTAGCATAAGATGGTTTCAGCCCTTGATCATGCATGGAAGAAGGTGTTGAAAATGGTCCAAGATCAGCCCCTCCTTGTCCAGAGCTACCAGGACCCGAAATTGAGCCCAAAGCACTCGATTTCGGCCCAATTACACCCACATCAGACCCAAAATGAAAGTTACCAAGCTTTTCCTTTCTATTATCATCTCTTGCAAGCCCAAATCCACCATAATTCGAAGGTGATTCAATAACATTAATCCTTGGCCCATCTAATTTTGTAGAATCAGCCCCATTAGCTCCAATTTTGTGCCCAACATTACCAATACCCGAAATTGAACCCAAACCACCACATTTTGACTCTATTACCCCCATTCCTTGCTGAATACTTTTATTTAGTGGAGGAAGGTCATCAACAACCACCTTCCTTTGACAATTTTGGCCATTAATGTCAATATTAGCATCCTTATGTTGAAAAATCCGCCCATGAGAATCATCCATCCTTTGAATTATTTGCCCATTGCACATGTCTCCAACCACCATTTGAAAATTTTGTCCATTATTATCTCTATGCAACACCTCATTCAACAAGTCTTCACCCTTGTCACCAATGTCAACCACACCTTTCTTCTTGTCCAATCCCGAAATAGTTGAAAGACAACCAATTGTTCCTTTGGAAACAGCTCCTACTCCATCACAATTATCATCCATTTCAAAGACCTACTACTTACCCCAAAAGAGACATTTTTCATTGCACCACCATTACCAAATTCAGTTTTAACAACTCCAGCTGAAGCTTTATCATGACAGCCCTTCATACCATTGAATTTCAAAGAAGAAACATGGTTGCCATCCTTCATACCACCATCAACAATAGAGGGCATATCATGGCAGCCCTTCATTACCCCTTCATGACAGCTCTTTATCCCATTGATCATCAAAGAAGAAGAAGAAACATGGTCTCCATCCTTCTTGACACCACCATCTATAGATGATATATCATGACAGCCCATGACTAACCCTTCATGATAACCATTCACTCCATTGGAACTTAAAGAAGAAACATGGTCTCCACCCTTCTTCACACCACCATCAGCTATATGATAGCCCTTCATTCCATTTGAGATCAAAGAAGAAACATGGTCTCCATCCTTCTTCACACCACCAGCAGTAGGATTTTGGGTTTGATCTACCAAAACCCTACATCCCTTCATTTCATTGGTTGAAGACAAGTTGCAGCTCGAATTAGCCTTAAAACCACCAAGATTGGCCACATTAAAATCATCCATAGTAGTAAAAACAAACTAAACAACTTCTAATGAATTAAAGAAAACGAACCAGCAAACCTAAAACTAAAGAAAACGAAAATTGAGCTCGTAATCATCAAAGAAATCAATAATAATCATGAAGAGAGAATAGAAAAGAGAGAAGAGAAGAACACTCAAAGAAATTCTAGAGAGAAGTCAGAGCATTTTCTCTCACTAGTTCTCATTTTCGGGTCCAGAAGGAGATTTACCAAGTTTTTATTCCTAAAACCTAATCTCATTATTTGGTTCTTTTTAATTAACTAATTAATCCAATTAATCTTAATTAATGATAAGAACCTAACTAATCTTTTTAATTAAACTCTTTAATTTGTTGATTAGTTAATTAATGCATATTACCAAGTTTTTACTTCTAGAAACTAAATCCATTATATAATTATCATTTATGAAATTATTTCCTATTTTAATCACATTAAAATAAAACAATATAATATGACAATTATGCATGACATATTATTATGTATGTGTAGGCACACCTAATCTAGATGACATTCATATGTATGCCAATACTTTAACATTCATATAATCATCACATGAAATTAAATAAAGCATACGTAATTGACCGAGTGACATGGGTTATCTAACTTAAACAACTCTAATTACAATTGTATTCCCAAGGCATTCCTTGGTCTTCAAGAGTTCTTCTTCGAGTTGAATTCTTCTTGTCTTCGTTTTCCTAATCAAGTCAAACTTGATTTTTGTCAAAAATCAACATCTTTTCCAGAGGTCCACGTGTTACCTTAACACGCACCCTAGGTTAAGACGAAACCCTAAGCAACCCTAACGCGTGAGAAAGTGCAGCTGCCAGCAGCGTAGCCGCACGCACGCAAGGTGCGCGCCGCGCTTTTGCGAGCATTCTTGGGTCGTTCGGCCCACGGTTTTCCGCTCCAATTTTCTGACTTTTTCTAGAAAATATTCAACAATATTTTTCCAGAAAAAATCAGCAAAAAATCGTCCGCAAAAAACACAAAAAATGGCCTCAGCGCAAACGCGACAATTGCCCGAGCGCGCTCGGCCGCTGCCCATGGGGCCGTGCAATCAATTTTTTTTTTTTTCGTTTCTTCTTCGCATCATCTGCTTCTTCGACTCTTCGTAGGGTAGATCGATTACAAGAATAACAATAAAAAAATATACAAAAATTTTTTTTTGCCATAAACAATTGGGCAAAAAATAAAAATTCATCCTATAACCCATTCACCATATAATTAACGACCAATTACGCTTTTAAAATTATACAATCAAATTATATAACAATAAAAACAAATCATACATTCTAGATTTGTGCCTACACAATAATATATCACAGATCAAGAATAAAAAAGAAAAATAAAAATAAATAAGAAATATGTAGTTTTTCTTTTTCTTTTGCGTATATACAAAAACTTAGAACCTGGCTCTGATACCAATTGAAGGGAGTTTTAGAAAATATTTTGATTATCGTATAACATGCGGAACTGGGTTTCAAAAATTTTTCTTATATTGAAAACCTTTTTCAATCAGGAACGAGTTCTTGTATATACACAGAACCCTTAATTATTAAACATATATAAAACAAAGGTATCGTACCTTTATCAACCGTAAAGTTTGATGTCGCATCGAGATCGAATCCAATCATTCACAAACGTGGACCACGTTGGAGTGTGAGCTTAGAGAGGCGGGGTGCGATTTTTTCTTGGCTATCAAAAGCTCACAAAAACTCACACAATTGCATTAGCCTTGGCCGAACTCCCTTGTCCTTTTATGGTGGCCGAATTCTCCCTTGTGTGGGAGGATTTATGTTTCACCGTAAAATCTATCAAGCTAGAGTTCAATCTTATCTCATCCCTAAAAAGTATTATCCTATAGTTATTAAAGGATAATTATCAATGGTTGACTTATCAAAACTTTCTTAAAAGTCAATTTTAGAGTTTTAATAAATATCAAAAATCTTCCTAATTTAATTTGATAAATAATTCCTATTATTTATCACCTTATCAAATAAGGGCTTTGGTACTTATCACACTATCATCAATAGTATGAAACTAAGAATCCAATGCCTAGTAGAAAAGTATTTTTAATTTTTACTTAAACAATTAATTTTCATTTAATTAAATAATAAAATAAAACAAAGTAATTAGCTAAATTAATAGCCAATGCCGCCCAAGCCATTCATCATGGGCCAAACTTTGTTTTTCCACTTTACTAATCTCATTGGACTTCCACAATAAGTCCACAAGTGAACTAGACCCATTCTTACTAAAAGAAACAAGTGCACATGCCTTAAATAAATGTATTATTATAATTTCAACAGCCCATTTATATTTAAATATGCTAATTATATTCTTAATATATTTATGGAATGTTAAAAAACATCCCATAGGCCGCCCAAGGGATCACATACTCTTGGCCGCCTATTCTAGGTACTTTGACGAGTTACCATGTGTCTTGATTGAACACAAGAACGCACCTCTCAAATTTTTTGGAAAAATTTCAAAAAACAATTCTTAAGATGGACCAAATAAATGATATGGTAGAATATAACAAGTGATCCATGCAAATTCGTGTGGATTGGGGATCTTGGCAGGCTATCTAAATTTAAGCTCCAATAGACACAACCTAATCACAATCAACTTGTCGCCTTTGATCCTCTTATATACACAAGGTTCATCAAGGTTCTGAATAAATCCAAAACCTTTTGATCGAACCTTATATTCCACGATCTGGATGCTTGCTTCAATCCATAAATTGACCGTTGCAACTTGCATACCCTTTGCTCTTGGCCTTTTTCAACGAATCATTCTGGTTGAATCATATAGATGCTTTCATTAAGACTTCTGTTAAGGAAAGTTGTCTTGACGTCCATTTGCCAAATCTCTAAGTCTAGAGATGCCGTAATGGATAAGAGTATTCTAATGGATTTAAGCATGGCTACAGGAGAGAAGGTTTCCTCATAATTGATACCTTCCTTCTGTGTATAACCTTTAGCTACCAATCTAGCTTTAAAGGTTTCCACCTTACCATCCATACCTCTTTACCTCTTGTATACCCACTTGCACCCTATGGGTTTTATCCCTTTAGGCAAGTCTATAAGAGACCAGACTTTGTTCGTGAACATAGATTCAATCTTGGATTGTATTGCCTTTTGCCAATGGCGATAATTAACATCCTCCATAGCTTCCTTGTATGTGTAGGGATCATCATCATCCGGGAGATTTTCGACAGATTCTCCTAGACCGATGTATCTCTCGGGTTGTCTAATAACCCTCCACTGCGACGAGGAATGTTAGGTTGTTGATCTTGTGATGGCACAGAACTAACAATTGGGCTAGGTTGTGAAACCTCCTGTGGAATTATATCTCCTGAAAGCTCATTTAGGACAATTTTACTTTTAGGCACGAAATTATTCATATAGTCATTTTCTAGAAATTTAGCGTTCATAGAAACAAATACTTTAAGATCTGAAGGACTATATAAATAATATCCTTTCGTTCCTTTTGGATACCCCACAAATATGCATGTTTCTAAACGAGACTTGTTACGCCTTTTTGTACCCACAAGTA
Organism: Xanthoceras sorbifolium; assembly: GCA_003430845.1. Classification (NCBI taxonomy): domain Eukaryota; kingdom Viridiplantae; phylum Streptophyta; class Magnoliopsida; order Sapindales; family Sapindaceae; genus Xanthoceras; species Xanthoceras sorbifolium. The sequence continues at coordinate 6,167,052 of CM010610.1, forward strand.
TACGGGTTGGGCACAAGTAATACAATGATGAGTAAATTATCGTCTCCACATGGATATTTAGGCGTTGAGTACTAAAGTTAACTAAGTCTATTTCTATTTGGACAATCGGATGGTTTAAAATAAGATAACGAAAGATAAAACTAACAAACACAAAACGTAAAATAAACAACCAAATTGAGAGATGAGCTAGGGTATTTGAATTCACCTAATCCATCCAATTGAATTTCATGAAAGCACATTGTTGTAGTATAATTATTCATGTTGATGATCGTGTTTATCTAAATTATCCAAAGTCCCATCTCGAGGTAAATCGGACCTATTACCACACACACTAATATCCTATCTCTCGATGGTATATCAAAGTGCATGAAAATGCATTAGTCACAATAAACACCTGATATGATCACACAAGGAAATTAGTATATCTCTATCTAATTTTACTTGTGGTGGACATTACATCGAGCACGTTGTGGGTGTCTCCTCTCGGTACATAACACACAACCAATTTATCATCTAAATGTAGGCCTTCACATTCAAAAGCATTAAGCACAATAATATCACTCAACAACATAATAATCAACCACAACAAATTAAACAATCAATTCATTCAAGTTTTATAGAAAGGGATCTATCAAAACCCTAACTTACAAGTTTAGTTCATAACCAAAGATTTACAACTAAACATGTTTTCTAATTAATAAAGAGAGTTACAAGCAAGAAAATAAAGAAGGAAAGGGATAGAAAAACTCTAGGTGTGATGAACTTTCATTCTCCTCTTCTTGTGAATTTGTCTAGCTTCCACTTTCTCCAAATCCAAGTTTGATGGTGAGATTTTGGCTCAAGGATTGAATCATTGTTTCCAAGGTGATCTTCTTCTCCCCTCTTTGCCCTTTCTCTTCTCTCTTGGTCTCCTCTTGGTCCTCTCCTCAGAGCCCTAGCCGAACTCCCTCTCTTTTCTCCCCTTTTTCTACTTATAGGCATTAGAAAAAAGGTTTATCGCGTCGCCATGACGACCATGGATTGCTACGACTGGTCGCGACTCTGTGATCACGGTACTCACTGCCGAAAAATTGAAGTTTCATCGCGACCGGCGTATCGCGACCAACGGTCGCAGTACTAGGTCGCGGTACTCACTGGTCAAAATTTCAAGATTGCGCACTATTACAAAAATGACCATAACTTCCTCTAGAAAACTCCAAATCATGAACCGTAAAATGCATTGAAAATTAGACATCTATATCTTTCCATACATATAAAGCTTGAAACCCAGTTCATCCTCTAGAATTTATGGCGGCCTCCGAAACATGACTCGCGACTTAACTCGCAACATGAAAGTTGTGAGTCTGCACACTGTTACGAAAATGAGCATAACTTCCCCTAGAAAACTCGGAATCACAAACCGTTAAATTTTTCGAAAAGTAGACATCGTGACCTTTCCAGAAATATAAGGCTCTCAACCCAGTTCATCTTGTAGAATTTATAGTAGCCTCCAAAAAATGATAGCTGTGCACTCCCAAATCTTCAATTTAATCCACCAAGGCTCTTCAATTACGCACAAAACCTTATTACCTGCACACTAGAAAAAAACATTAAAAACAACTGATAATTATCTGAGAATGGAACACAAGTAGGTGAATAAAGGTACTAGTGAAGGTTCATTTTTGATCAAGAAATGGAATCAACAAATACCCCCAAACCTAACTTTTGCTCGTCCTCGAGCAAAATCGGAACGAAACAAAAATGCAAACAAAACGAAAAGAAAACAAAATAACAAATAAAGGAAAACAAACAACTAGCTTAAACCACTTTCGTAGGTAACACAATGGCACTTAGCATGCGCCACAAGCCTTTAAACCCCTAGGTGTCCCTAGTGGACGAGTTATAGTCTCGTGAGGGTTTACCATCTACAATACTCACAAACGCATCTCTGAACATTGAAGAACAATTAAATTTGCCACATCAAACACAAACCATTAAGATAAGAGTTAACAAATTCAATAAGTAAAAATTTGAAAGCATCCCCTCATCAGAACTTTGCACCTCTTGCCACACACATGCCAACACTCTAAGAATCTTATAATGAAAACAATTGTGTTCAAATAACCAGGATGGAATTCGCCTCAACTCTAAACCTCTCAGGATAATTCTCTCGAAAATCGCTCAGAACCTAGACAACACACTCATCAAACACATGCAGAAAGACTTTATGCTCAAAGAAATACGAGTATACATCGCATGCGAAAATCAATTTGAAAAACGCTATTTTGTCGCAAATACATCTCATTGAAGGAATCAAACATTATGAACAAGATATCAACATGAAAATCTCTACATTAAAGCTAGACTCCCCAAAAGATCGGTAGGTCTTAATAAAGGTTGTAATTGGGATATTGGGTGATAGGTTAAGAAAGAAATGATAAAAAGGATTGCAAAAGCTTTCAATCAAATTGAGAGATTACATGACATTTTTCAATACATGAATCATTCTCTTTCATTTTTTTCAATTCTTATGCCACAATGCTTTGCATGATTCCTTTTGTTTCTTCTTTTCTTTTTCTTTTTCAACAATCACAACGATAACAACATTTACCTTGGCATATTTCATATACACTTCATCCATGCAATTATTGTCTTTTCTTTTCATCTTAAAATGATTCAAGCTAAAAGGGTAAGGCTATTTCATATTCAGAGCTTGGTTTTAGATTTATGTAGGTGATGAACGAAAAAGCTTCTAAGTGTTTGGCTTCAAAATGGTTATTGGAGCACACACAAGGGTAGGATGAATATTTGGTTTTTTAGTGGGTCAACATGCATAGCCTACATCACATCTAGCAGGGAGTACCAACAAAAACATAGGATAAACACATGATATCTTTTATGCTGTTCAAAATATTCAATGCAAAACCTAAATGAGATCAAACTAATCAATCCAAATTGAAGATAAGTGTGTATAGAGTAGAAACAGAAATACTCTCTCAAATAACCACGTATAAGCTCAAAAACTCACTGGGTAAGTCTCCACTATTTATCCTAGTCGATCGAACATGGCATGTTTTCACAAGAAGATAAACAAAGTGCAACACAATGTGGTGCAAAACATGGCACATAAATAATCTGAGTGGTCCCAAACAAATTCAAACTCATTGACAAAGCTAACAACTATGCATCAACGAGAAGCGCACATAAGACAATAATAAAGGTTCAAACATGTTCAGAATCAAAACTAAACACACTATATACAACCTTAACACACTAGACATAGACTAAACGTATGTGGCATTGTTATACCTAAGTCTTCCAAACGCATAATGCGTGTAAGGAAAGGTTAGGTTTCCAGCCGATATACGTTAACTACAAAACCAAAATGCTAGAAAAAAATTAAAAGAAAACAAACAACCAAAAACCACCCCCAAACCTAAGATAAATATTGTCTCCAATGTTTTAAAACCTTACGTACGAGGAAAATGGGCTTACAAAGAAATAAAAACTAAAAACAATCTAACTAGACACACAAACAAAAACACAAAGAAAACAAACACAACCAAACACTTCAATAATATTTACAACCAACCAAACTTCCCCCGAACTTCGAAATTTTCAACACAAGACACAACACTTCAAATAAGCTCATGGGCAAGGGTTACCAAATACTAAACTACAAGATTTAAACAAATTGAGAAAAAAAATTAAAAATAAAGAAAAAAAAATATACAGATTTTATCTCATCGCTTGTGCTTTCGCCCACCTGCCCCATAATTGGTATTTCCTCATCAGCTTACCGCACCATCCTAACCAAATGACTGGAAGAGAAAACGACTCTCCCAGCATTGCATACCTCGAATGGGAAGGTATCTTGTTACGGCCCAAGTGCGGTGGTTGCTCAAAAGGCGGAGGCGGTTTGGGCTTCCCTTCTCTGAGGTCTACAGAAAAGTATGTATCTTGGTGGCTTTCTACTTTTGCAGTAGTACTCTGGACTAGACAAATCTCAAGTGGCTCTGGAAAGGTAGATGTATCATCTTCATATAACTGGCTCTTGCTGCCTTCCATCTCTACTTGATCAACCCAAATCTGCTGCTCAATTTGCTCTTCGATTTCCACGGCCGTTTCATTGCATTGCACTATAAGATATGGTTCGTGCTCTTGCCATTGGATCTCTGTAGCTAATTGGTTACTTCGAATCGTCAAGCTTTGAGCATCTGCGTGAGTCTGTTGAGCGACTTGGTCACTATGCTGAGCAATTCAGGCATGGCTCCCGGCAAATGGATTGCCCACCTGACAATCAGTACTAACATGCAGCCCTTCACATAAGAAACATCTCAGTGGTACTCTATAGTCTATAGTCGGGTAGGGGTTGTTCTGTTGAAAGTATAGATAGTTCTCATACTGTTTTTTTTTTGTTTTGGATAATGTAAGTATATTAACCAAAGAGACAAAACAAAAGCAAAGAGGCATACCCCAGCAAGAAGATCACAAGGTCAGACAAAGGACAGGTCCTCTACCAACCGAAACTCAAAAGACAGCAAAGCAATAAAAGCTAAGCACAAACCCTGTCATAGGGTACATCCAAAAGAAACCACCAGAACGACAGCAAAATGGACAAACCCTCTAAAAGCCAAAACAAGCGAATTACAAAAAAATAGAATCAGATAAACCCCAAGACTGGTGGAGCCACCTATTAGTAGGAGAAGGCACCACACCAGATAAGGAATTAAGACGCATACAAACATCTCTAACAATGGAGCGAACAACCACGGTAACAGGTTTAGGTAACTCGCCCATGCATCCTAGCATTCCGCTCACGCCAAATAGCATAGACAGCAGCCGCAAGCATAATACGCACCACCCACCCACGAAGTTGCCGACAGCGAAAATGGAAAAACTAAAGAATAGTAGCCTCCCAGCTCCGAGCACACAGAGGTAATCTGCACTTCCTTAAAAGAGCAAACCAATGCTGAGCAATTCAGGCATGGCTCCCGGCAAATGGATTGCCCACCTGACAATCAGTACTAACATGCAGCCCTTCACATAAGAAACATCTCAGTGGTACTCTATAGTCTATAGTCGGGTAGGGGTTGTTCTGTTGAAAGTATAGATAGTTCTCATACTGTTTTTTTTTTTTTTGGATAATGTAAGTATATTAACCAAAGAGACAAAACAAAAGCAAAGAGGCATACCCCAGCAAGAAGATCACAAGGTCAGACAAGGGACAGGTCCTCTACCAACCGAAACTCAAAACACAGCAAAGTAATAAAAGCTAAGCACAAACCCTGTCATAGGGTACATCCAAAAGAAACCACCAGAACGACAGCAAAAGGGACAAACCCTCTAAAAGCCAAAACAAGCGAATTAAAAAAAAATAGAATCAGATAAACCCCAAGACTGGTGGAGCCACCTATTAGTAGGAGAAGGCACCACACCAGATAAGGAATTAAGACGCATACAAACATCTCTAACAATGGAGCGAACAACCACGGTAACAGGTTTAGGTAACTCGCCATGCATCCTAGCATTCCGCTCACGCCAAATAGCATAGACAGCAGCCGCAAGCATAATACGCACCACCCACCCACGAAGTTGCCGACAGCGAAAATGGAAAGACTAAAGAATAGTAGCCTCCCAGCTCCGAGCACACAGAGGTAATCTGCACTTCCTTAAAAGAGCAAACCAAACCTCGCAAGAATAAGAACAATAAAAAAAGAGATGAGGGATATCCTTACAACTCCCTCCACAAAACACACAACGAATAGCCGGAATCAAGTCATAAACAAGAAGCTTATCCTGAGTAGAAAGAGCACCCCTAATGGCCAGCCAGAAGATGAAAGCATGTCTAGAAATTGCTTTAGAATGCCAAACAGACCTAAACCAATCCATCGCTGGCTGCCGGAACCGAAGAGCCTCCCAAGCATAACGAATGGAGAAAGCCCCACGAGAGTCCTCAACCCAACACAAAGTATCAGCTTGAGAGTTATTAGGCCTGAAGGAATCAGGGATACCACTGATAATGTCCATCCAATTCCCGGTCAGGGAACGAGGCCAAGCCCAATCCCTCCCCTAAATAACATCTGCCACCCTAGCATGAAGACCAAAACCAGAATCATAAATAATCCGACGCCCAAACACCTCTACCAAAGGACCCAACGGATGCCAATAATCAAACTAAAGGGAAATATCCTCCCCATTACCCACCCGAAACTGCATCAACCGCCACACAACACACCGAAGGCCCAGAATTTTCCTCCAACTCCACGAGCAATCCCCAAGGCACCTAACCTCCCACAAATTCTTTCCCTTAAGCAGAGTAGATCTAACCCACGACACCCAGATAGAAGACCTCAAATTGCTACAGACAGCCCACAAATGCTTACTTATGGCAGATTTATTCCAACACTCAACACTCTTAATACCGAGTCCACCCTCTTCCTTCGGTAAACACATCGAAGACCACACAACCTTTGCCCCACCTTTACCTAAATCTGAACCCTTCCAAAGAGAACTACACAAAGTATTTCAACCTTAATCACCATTGACTTAGGCAAGATAAAAATGGAGGACCAATACACCTGGATAGAGAACAATACAGATTGAATGAGCTGAAGCCTCCCTGCAAAAGAAAGAAACCTACTAGTCCAACTCTTAACTCTCGCTACAATCCTATCGACAAGAACCCTACAATCCCTTGCCATAAGCTTAGTAGAAATAAGAGGAACCCCAAGATATCTGACAGGTAATATCCCTTCTTGAAAACCTAGAATCCCAAGCAACTCTTGCCTAATCTCAGAAGACACACCAGCCACAAAAAGATTGCTCTTGCTAAGATTAGGAATCAACCTAGAAAGAGCTTGGAACTGACCAAGAACAACATTAACCGCAGCAACTAACTCCCTCTTTGCCATACAGAAAACCATAAGATCGTCCGCAAAGCATAAATGAGAAATACCAATCTTCCCACATCGCTAATGGTAAGCAAACTGACCTCCTGCTCCATAATACGCATCAACCCCGAGAAGACCTCCATAGTCAGCACAAATAAATAAGGGGACATAGGATCCCCCTGCCTCAAACCTCGGCCACTAGCAAAGAAACCATTCAACTCGCCATTGATAGAAATAGAGAAACGGGGAGTAGAAATACACTCAGAAATCCAAGCTATCATTTGCTCCGGGAAGCCTAAAATCTGTAAAATAGCCACTAAGAATCCCACCGCACAGAATTATAGGCTTTCATTAAATCTACCTTTAGCGCATACCTAGGATGACCCCCATCACGATGATAGTTCCTTAACAATTCCTGCGACAGTAAGATATTATCACTAATCCTCCTACCAGCAACGAAGGCCAACTGAAAAGGACTAACAACATCAAGCAGCACCATTTGAACACGATTCGCAATAATTTTGGCAATGCATTTGTAAATAGTGTTACAACATGAAATAGGTCTAAAATCCCCAACTTTAGAAGGATTGGGAACCTTAGAAATAAGCGCAACCATAGTAGCATTCACTTGCATGAGCAATCTCCCAGAGCTAAAAAACGAACGAATAGCACGAAGAACATTATCACCAACAACAGACCAAGCTTTCTTGAAGAAAGTAGCATTGTACCCATCCGGACCAGGAGCTTTGTTATCTTTCAGAGAAAACAGAACCGCCTTAATTTCATCATCACTAACCTCTCTACCCAAGGTAGCACACTGATTACCAGAAATACGCTTAGGGATAGCTTTCCTCATCAAATCATGGTCAATTCTAGGGCACCCAGCAGGCTGTCTAAGAAGCGTCTCAAAGAAGTTCACCACCATAGACTTAACTTCACTAGGCTCTTCCACTCGATTACCAAGCTCGTCAGAAAGAGATAACACCTTACTCCTACTAAATCTCTGTCTCATCGATCGAAAAAAGAACTTTGAGTTCCTATCTCCCAAATTAATCCATTGAACTCAGGACTTTTACCTCAAAAAACTCTCCTCATCTCGACTCAAATCACCATAAAGCTTTACCAACCGAGACTCCGCTTCATGTAAAGAAGCATTCAAAGGCTGCCTCTGGATATCCCTTTGAATAGACTCCAAACCATGCTTAGCTTGCTGTACCCGAGAAGACAAATCAGAAAAGCACTCCCTATTAAGTTTCTTAAGCTCCACTTTCAATCTTTTAAGCTTTTTACAAAGTTGAAACATAGGAGAACCATTCACCCTGTCCTCCCAAACCCAAGCCACCAAAGATAAGAATTCCAAATGATCAGCTCAGAAGTCAAAAAACTTAAAAGGCACCCGTCTTTGAGGAAGGTCCACGATCTTAACAACCATTGGAGAGTGATCCGAAACACTGGAAGGAAGAAAATGTGCCTCTGAGCCTCGGAAAGAAATATCCCACTTCAAATTTAGCAAAGCTTGATCTAACTTCCGAAGAATAGGATCAACCGCACGATGATTAGACCATGTATAGAAACATCCATTAAATCGTAGATCATCCAGCTCGAAATTAGGTAAACAATTAGAAAAATCGTCTTTCCATTGCGGCCAAGAAGTGGAGCCTCCAACACTCTCAACCGATGACTTAATAGCATTAAAGTCACCCATCACAAGCCAAGCACTATTCTCCCATTCCTCCTTACGCGCCACTAAATCTGCCCACAACGCTTCCCTACACACATTACAATTATCACCGTACACAATTGAAATCACACACTCCCAAGTAGAATCAACAGAAGATACTTTGCAATGAATAATTTGCTCAGAAGAACCGATAACCGAAATAGAAACATTAAAAGGATTCTAACAAACCCAAATCCTCCCCAAAGAAGAAGAATTATAATTGCACTCTACCTTCCAAGACCGGTCAATGGTCTTAACAATAAAATCTTTATTTTTCTCCACAACTTTCGTTTCCATTAAACCACACAAAGACAATTTCTCATCTTTTATCAAACGCCTAACCTGTCGTTGCTTTAGAGGGTCATTAAGACCCCTAATATTCTAGCATCCAAAAATCATCAAAAATACAAAAGATAAGAAGAACACACCCACAACTACACTATCTCCACTTACCCCCCCCCCTAGAGGAGGAATGCTTCTTATTCTTCTTACCCTTACTACTAGAACCTTTCTTCTTCTTCTTATTTTCTAAAGAATCCTTAGCTTTAGAAGCCAAAGCATTTCGTGGAGGACTAGAATCGACACCATTCTCACCATGACCAATCTTGTCATTATCACAAAGAGCATCCCCATCATCAAAAAGAACAGCCCCATCATCAACACATGTAGTAGTCCTATCATTACAATGAACAACCCCTACATCACAACCAGTATCCAAAATTGCCAAAGGAGTACCCACTTCCCCATCTTCCAAATCAAGATCATCCTCACGAGTCTTCAAAGGAACTAAATCTAGGTCATCTACTAAACCCGGAGGAAAAGCAGCCTCATCAGCACACTTCACAGGTCTATCATCCAAACTAGCCAAACCAACATCTTTATCTTTGTTTTTCCTTTTCACCTCAACCCAAGTAGACTTCTTGGGTAAAGAAATCCCTACATATTTTTCCTTCATACCATTATCAACACCCTTATCTGCTTTCAAGACGACATCCTCTTTGTTACTCATTTCCAAACCTTCATCACCCCCCAAATCTTGAGCATTTTGCGTACAATTTCCTGACCCATGGCCAAACACCTTACAAGCATGACACCTAGCCGGAAGCCATTCATAAATTGCATGGATGGTTTTCCACTCCCCATTCCCTCATTGAATATCAAACTCATTAATAATATCCATCGAAGCGTTAACTTCAACACACACAAGAGCAAAGCTAAGACGTTTCCTGGCCAAAGTAATATGATCGGCATGCAAAGGAATTCCCAAAGCACTAGAAACAAAACTCAACCCCTTAGTAGTCCAAAATTCAATAGGTAAATTATGAAGTTTGACCCATAAAGGAATATTACGTAACTCTTCTTTAGACAAGGATAAACTCGGCTGCTACCTTTTAAGAACAAGCAATTTATTCACTATATGCCATGGACATTTTTCAAGAACTTCACATGCGTGGTCAATACTATCAAACTTGAAAATAAAGAACCCTTTTTCCGAAGATAAAACTTCTCTAAGGCCAAACTTACCCCAAATTTTATGAACTACCGAATTTACTACAGGGAAAGGAAGTCGCTTCTCCACAAAATACCTTATTAAAGAAGTTATCCATTTCTTACTCCCCTCATCCGCAACTTCAGACGGAGGGCTAACTTTCACTCTACCATTTTCTACTATAGGCTTAAAATATTGTAAAGATTCAAAATTAATAGATTGTACCTTGTCACAAGCCATAGGAGAAGAATTTTGGACAGTCTTAGCATAAGACGGTTTCAGCCCATAATTATGCATGGAAGAAGGCGTTGAAAATGGTCCAATTTCGTGCCAAAAATTACCAATACCTGAAATTGCACCCAAAGCACCAGATTTTGGCTCTATCACACCCATTCCTTGCTGATTACTTTCATTTAGTGAAGGAAAGTCATCAACAACCACCTTCCTTTGATAATTTTGGCTATTAATGTCAATATTAGCCACCTTATTTTGAAAAACTTGTCCATGAGAATCATTCATGCTTTGAATTATTTGCCCATTCCACATGATCTCATTCAACAAGTCTTCACTCTTTTCACCAATGTCAACCATACATTTCTTCTTGTCCAATCCCAAAATAGTTGAAAGATAACCAGCCTTCACATAGTTTTCACCCAAAACCAGATTTCTACCTTCTCCTAAAACCAGATTTTCATTTTCCTCATCATGCAACACCCCATGAAGAACATCATCATGCTTGGCTTCAATCCCATTTGCACAACCAACAGCTCCATGCCCAAATTTGGACTTCTCTAATCCCGAAATAACCATCTTCCCTTGACAATTTTGGCTATCAATGTCAATATTAGCCACCTTATTTTGAAAAACTTGTCCATGAGAATCATTCATGCTTTGAATTATTTGCCCATTGCACATGATCTCATTCAACAAGTCTTCACTCTTTTCCATAATGTCAACCACACCTTTCTTCTTGTTCAATCCCGAAATATTTGAAAAACAACCAGTTTTAACACAGTTTTCAACCAAAACCAGATTTCTATCTTCAGCCAAAACCAGATTTTCATTTTCTTCATCATGCAACACCCCATGAAGAACATCACCATGCTTGCCTTCAATATCAGCCCCATTGCTCCAATTTCGTGCATAACATTACCAATACCTGAAATTGAAACAAAAGCACCAGATTTTGGCCCATTCTTGACACATCTCTCATCGAAAACCAGATTTCCATTTTCCTCATCATGCACCACCCTATGAAGAACATTACCATGCTTGCCATCTTCCTCATCATGCACCACCCCATGAAGAACATCACCATGCTTGCCTTCAATCCCATTTGCATATGCCTTGTTGCCCATGTTACCATTACTAATCTGATTCTTAAAACTATGCAAAACATGCTGCTTGCTTAACAACAATTTTGAAGAAGCATCACAAGAGATCCTACCTCCAACAGCTATGTCAAATGCATCATCACCAGCAGCTCTCTTCTTTCATTCTCGAACCTTCATACGTTGAATCTTCATATTAAGACCCAAATCTGAATCTTTCATAAAACCACCATGATAGCCCTTTATTCCACCATTTTTTACATCACCAGGAGTTGGTGAACCACCAACCATGGCTCCAACTAGAACACCAAGAAGAAGATGAAGATCACACCCCAACAATAAGGAAAACATTTAGCTCAAAATCACAAGCATACTATGGCACAAAACAAGCTAAAAAACTGCCCAGAAAAATGACTAGCAAACCTAAAGCTAAAGAAGAACGAAAATTGACATTGTAATCATCAAAAGAAATCAATAATGATCCCAAAGAGAGAATAGAAAAAAATCAAGAAGAACACTAAAAAAATTCTAGAGAGAAGGCAGAGCATTTTCTCTCTCTAAAACCCTCATCATCTAGCTACTGTCTTATTATAATTGGTTAGTTCTCATACTGTTGTTCCTCAGAACGGCTCTCAGCAAACGGATTGCCCACCTAACAATCAGTACTCATATGTGGCCCCCCACATAAGAAACAGCCCAAAGGTTTTTTGTAGTCTCTAGTCGCCACTTCCTCGGTAAGCTCCTGCGCCTCATACCAAGAATACATGTCCTGTACAGAAAAAGAAAATCAATATACAAATCCAAAGTAGCTATAGACCTAATCGGTATTAATATCAACACAACTAAAATGTCCCCGGCAACGGCGCCAAAAACTTGTTACGCCTTTTTGTACCCGTAAGTATACGGGGTCGGCACAAGTAATACAATGATGAGTAAATTATTGTCTTCCATAGGAATATTTAGGCATTGAGTACTAAAGTTAACTAAGTCTATTTCTATTTGGACAATCGGATGGTTTAAAATAAGATAACGAAAGATAAAACTAATAAACACAAAACGTAAAATAAACAACCAAATTGAGAGATGAGCTAGGGTATTTGAATTCACCTAATCCATCCAATTGAATTTCATGAAAGCACATTGTTGTAGTATAATTATTCATGTTGATGATCGTGTTTATCTAAATTATCCAAAGTCCCCTCTCGAGGTAAATCGGACCTATTACCACACACACTAATATCCTATCTCTCGATGGTATATCAAAGTGCATGAAAATGCATTAGTCACAATAAACACCCTATATGATCACACAAGGAAATTAGTATATCTCTATCTAATTTTACTTGTGGTGGACATTACATCGAGCACGTTGTGGGGTCTCCTCTCGGTACATAACACACAACCAATTTATCATCTAAATGTAGGCCTTCACATTCAAAAGTATTAAGCACAATTATATCACTCAACAACATAATAATCAACCACAACAAATTAAACAATCAATTCATTTAAGTTTCATAGAAAGGGATCCATCAAAACCCTAACTTATAAGTTTAGTTCATAACCAAAGATTTACAACTAAACATATTTTCTAATTAATAAAGAGAGTTACAAGCAAGAAAATAAAGAAGGAAAGGGATAGAAAAACTCTAGGTGTGATGAACTTTCGTTCTCCTCCTCTTGTGAATTTATCTAGCTTCCACTTTCTCCAAATCCAAGCTTGATGGTGAGATTTTGGCTCAAGGATTGAATCCAAATCCTCTTGTTTCCAAGGTGATCTTCTTCTCCCCTCTTTGCCCCTTCTCTTCTCTCTTGGTCTCCTCTTGGTCCTCTCCTTAAAGCCCTAGCTAAACTCCCTCTCTTTTCTCCCCTTTCTCTACTTATAGGCATTGGAAATAAGGTTTATCGCGTCGCCATCGTGACCATGGGTCGCTACCACTGGTCGCGACGTTGTGGTCGCGGTACTCACTGCCGAAAAATTAAAGTTTCATCGCGACTAACGGTTGCGGTGCTAGGTCGCGGTACTCACTGGTCCAAATTTCAGGATTGCGCACTGTTACGAAAATGACCATAACTTCCTCTAAAAAACTCCAAATCATGAACCGTAAAATAAATTGGAAAGTTGACATCTATATCTTTCCATACATGTAAAGCTAGAAAAGCAGTTCATCCTCTAGAATTTATGGCGGCCTCCGAAACATGGCTCGCGACTTAACTCGTAACATGAAAGTCATGAGTCTGCGCACTGTTGCAAAAATAAGCATAACTTCCTCTAGAAATCTCGGAATCACAAACCGTAAAATTTTTCGGAAAGTAGACATCGTGAGATTTCCAGAAATATAAGGCTCTCAACCCAGTTCATCTTGTATAAATTATGGCAGCCTCCAAAAGATAACAGCTGTGCACTCCCAAATCTTCAATTTAATCCACCAAGGCTCTTCAATTACGCACAAAACCTTATTACCTGCACACTAGATAAAAACATTAAAAAAAACCGATAATTACCTGAGAATGGAACACAAGTAGGTGAATAAAGGTACTAGTGAAGGTCCATTTTTGATCAAGAAATGGAACCAACAAGACTCCATCTTTTCTGTCTTTCCTTTCAACACGTTTGCAGGACATCCAAATATCCTTAAGTGTTGTAAACTAGGCTTTCGCCCAATCCACAACTCATGTGGTGTTTTAGGAACTGACTTAGATGGTACATCGCAGTTTGCAGAGAATATCCTCAAAAATAATTAGGAAGCGTTGAATAACTCAACATCAATCTAACCATATCTAAAATAATCCTATTTCTCCTTTCTGCCACCCCATTACGTTGAGGCATTCCTGGTATAGAAAACTGAGAAATTATCCCACTATCGGTAAGATTTTGCTGAAACTCACCTGATAGATATTCTCTACCAAGATCAGATCTCAAGATTTTTATGTGTTTCTCAAGCTGATTTTCTACTTCAACTTTAAATGCTTTGAACATGTCAAAAGCATTAGACTTATGTCTCATGAGATACACATAGCCAAATCTCGAGTAATCATCTGTGAAAGTGATGAAGTACTCATATCCACCTCTAGCTTGAATGCTCATCGGACCACATACATCAGTGTGTATCATTCCTAAATATTTAGTGGCTCGTGTGCCTTTGGCCGTGAACGACCTTTTGGTCATTTTACCTTTCAGACAAGATTCATAAGTTGGTAGATCATCGACCTTTAAGTCACTCAAAGGTCCATCACTTACCAATCTTTTAATCCTATCAAGGTTAATATGATCTAGGCGCAAATGCCATAGGTAGGTTTCATCTTTTGATAGTTTTACTCTTTTATTATTAGATTCAGTTGATTCCGTGTCCAATAAATGAGAGATATTTTTATGTAAATGGAATAAGCCGTTTTCCAATGTACCTTTACAAATAAACTTATTATTCTTACTAATAATAAAGTCTTTATCAAAAGTAAAAGAATATCCAAATTTATTTAGGCAAGAAACTGAAATCAAATTCCTCTTGAAATGAGGTTCATAATAAACGTCTATTAAATCCAAATAGCTACTAGAATCTAAACTAATTCTAATATCTCCCACTGCATCGGTGGATGATCGGTCATTTATTTTCATATATTTACGACCCCTAAACCGTATCTTTTAATTGTATTCTTAAGTATTTTTGGTGCTTTTGACGTGTTTTCCTCTAGTGTACAGGTAATAAGGTTTTGTGCGTAATTGAAGAGTTTTGGTGGATTAAATTGAATATTTGGGAGTGCACAGCTGTCATCGTTTGGAGGCTGCCATAAATTCTACAAGATGAACTGGGTTGAGCGCCTTATATTTCTGGAAAGGTCACGATGTCTGCTTTTCGGAAAATTTTACGGTTCGTGATTCCGAGTTGTCTAGAGAAAGTTATGCTCATTTTCACAACAGTGTGCAGACTCACGACTTTCATGTCGAGAGTTAAGTCATGAGTCATGTTTCGGAGGCCGTCATAAATTCCATAGAACGAACTGGGTTTCGAGCTTTATATGTATGGAAAGATATAGATGTCTACTTTCCAATACATTTTACGGTTCATGATTTGGAGTTTTCTAGAGGAAGTTATGGTCATTTTCGTAACAGTGCGCAATCCTGAAATTTGACCAGTGAGCACCGCGACCTAGTACCGCGACCGTAGGTCGCGCTACAGTGGTCGCTATGAAACATCAATTTGTTGGCAGTGAGCACCGCGAGCACAGTGCCGCGACTACTGTAGCGCTACAGTGGTCGCGATGGCGACGCGAGAAACCTATTTTTCAATGCCTATAAGTAGAAAAAGGGCTCTAAAGAGAGGGGATTCGACTAGGGCTCTAAAGAGAGGACCAAGAGGAGACCAAGAGAGAAGAGAAGAGGCAAAGAGGGGAGAAGAAGATCATCTTGAAACCAAGAGGATTGGAATCAATCCTTGAGCCAAAATCTCACCATCAAGCTTGGATTTGGAGAAAGTGGAAGCTAGACAAATTCCCAATGAGGAGGAGGACGAAAGTTCATCACACCTAGAGTTTTTCTATCCCTTTCCTTCTTTATTTTCATGCTTGTAACTCTCTTTATTAATTGGAAAACATGTTTAGTTTTAAATCTTTGATTATGAACTAAATTTGTAAGTTAGGGTTTTGATGAATCTTATTCTATGATAATTGAATGAATTGATTGTTTAATTTGTTGTGGTTGATTATTGTGTTGTTGAGTGGTATTATTGTGCTTAATGCTTTGAATGTGAAGGCCTACATTTAGATGACAAATTGGTGGTGTGTTATGTACCGAGAGGAGACGCCCACCACGTGCTCGATATAATGTCCACCACAAGTATAATTGGATAGAGATATACTAATTTGCTTGTGTGATCACATAGGGTGTTTATTGTAACTAATGCATTCTCATGCACTTGGATATACCATCGAGAGATAGGATATTAGTGTGTGCGGAATAGGTCCAATTTACCTCGAGAGGGGACTTTGGATAAATTAGATGAACACGGTCATTATCATGCATAGTTAAACCTCAACAATGTACTTTTATGAAATTCAATTAGATGGAATAGGTGAATTCAAATACCCTAACTAATCTCTCATATTGGTTGTTTGCTTTACTTTTATGTTTTTATATTTTCATCTTTCAATTCGATCAATTAAAATCTTTCTATTATCCAAATAGAAATAGGCTTGGTTAATTTTAGTACTTAACGCCTAAATATCCCTGTGGAGACGATAATTTTACTCATCATTTTATTACTTGTGCCGACCCCGTATACTTGCGGGTACAAAAAGTCGCATCAAGTTTTTGCAAAAACTTGATGCGACTTTTTGTACCCGCAAGTATACGGGGTCGGCACAAGTAATAAAATGATGAGTAAATTATCGTCTCCACAGGGATATTTAGGCGTTGAGTACTAAAATTAACCAAGCCTATTTCTATTTGGATAATCGAAAGATATTAAATGATAAAAATATAAAAACATGAAAATAAAGCAAGCAACCAATATGAGAGATTAGTTAGGGTATTTGAATTCACCTAATCCATCCGATTGAATTTCATGAGAGCACATTGTTGAGGTTTAATTATGCATGAAGATGACCGTGTTTATCTAATTTATCCAAAGTCCCCTCTCGAGGTAAATCGGACCTATTCCGCACACACTAATATCCTATCTCTCGATGGTATATCCAAGTGCATGGAAATGCATTAATTACAATAAACACCCTATGTGATCACACAAGCAAATTAGTATATCTCTATCCAATTCTACTTGTGGTGGACATTATATCGAGCACGTGGTGGGCGTCTCCTCTCGGTACATAACACACCACCAATTTATCATATAAATGTAGGCCTTCACATTCAAAGCATTAAGTACAATAAAACCACTCAACAACACAATAATCAACCGCAACAAATTAAACAATCAATTCATTCGATCATCATAGAATAGGATCCATCAAAACCCCAACTCACAAGTTTAGCTCCTAATCATGGTTTTCAATTAATTAAACTAAATTAAATTAACTAAAACAATTAATATAAAATGAGACGGATTCAATGGAGGGTAATGCGAGGTGGTCACACGGTTCCAATCACGGAAATGGAAAATATATTGATTATTATTAAGCACATAATATCATGAGATAAATAACATAAAATATATTCATAAACAATAAATATCCAAATCCGTTCACGGTTCCGAAAATCACCTAACAATAGTTCTAACAACTCAAAATCATAAATGAACAATCAAGGAAGATAAATGAGATGAAATACAACCCATTGAAGCTCTCAAGACTCGAAGTTCCGCTTTGGTCCGGCTTGAACTTCTCCGCTTTCGATCTTCGTCTTCTTCGATGAACACTTGCGATTTAGAGATGTTGTGATGATTTGTGATGCTTGGGATGTGTTTGGGAGGAGCAAGGAGGGCTGAAATCACCCTTGGAACAGCTTGGGAGCTGTCTGGACTGCTGCCACGAGCTCTCTCTCCTCTTCCACGCTGCTGCTGCGTTTTCATTTTATAGCAGGGCATTAGGTCGCGATTTTTCACTCGCCGCGACCACCACCGCGACCTGTGGTCGCGGTGGCTTGGTCGCGGCCTTCACTGGCCGCTGGGAAAGGCTGGGACGCGAGCAGCCTCGCGAGGAAGCACAGGTCGCGCTGCCTCCTCGCCACACTCGCTGCTGCCATCGCTTCTGCACCGCGAGCTTCCCACGCGAGCACGGGTCGCGCTCGGTTCCTCGCGTTGCTCACTGGACGCGTTCTCTTCTTCGTCGCGAGCTGCACCGCGAGCTGGGGCTGGTCGCGGTCGTGCTCGCCGTGCTCACTGGTTGCGCATGGGCTCGTCTTCAACGCGAGCGAGGGCGCGAGGAGAGGGCTGGAGGTGCTGGTCGCGCTGCATGGTTTTGTTTTGTTTTAATTCTTTGGCCAAAACGACGTCGTTTTGGACCAAAGCTTTGGTCCAAAACGGCGTCGTTCAACTTAAGTCAAATTCCCTTATGCCAAAACGCACCGTTTCACTTAAGTATGGTGGAACTTTCTGAATTTACGATTTTGCCCCAGAACTTTCACATGCTTTCATCGATGCCCTTCCATAATGTTACTAAAATTACACATTTTTCCCAAAAATATATAAAATCATCATTTAGGTCCCTAAACCTGCACACTCAAGGAAAACACATCAAAAGCACCAAAAATACTTAAGAATACAATTAAAAGATACGGTTTAGGGGTCGTAAATATATGAAAATAAATGACCGATCAAATACCCCCAAACTTATCTTTTGCTTGTCCTCAAGCAAATCAAAACACACCACGGTTAAAAACAAAGACAAAAATAACTAAAACTAAAATCAACAACGAACTAAGCTATATCCATTTTCGTAGGATGCAACGATGGCACTTAGCACGTGCCACAAGCCTTTAAACCCCTAGGTGGCCCTAGTGGACGAGTTATAGTCTCGTGAGGGTTTACCAGCTACGATACCCACAAACGTCCTAAGCTAACCACACACATAGCTCAACATCAAATTAAATATATACACAAATGCAAAGGCATAAGAATAGCACAAAATCATAAATTCAAAATGCTGTCAATAAGTCTAATACATCCTATATCATACTGGACACTGACATGCAACGCATTTATAATCGTGACACCTTCCATGCTAATAACCTCTGATGTAATTCGCCTTGACTCTAGGCTCGCAAGTTTTCACTCAATAGCACTCAGAACCTAGGCAATCACACTTTCAACTGCATACGACTAGAATTTATGAGCAAAAAATTTCGAAATGTGTTGTATGCATCAATAATTAGAAAGAACGCACAAATTTAACAAAGGATCTCATGAAAGATATCAAATGCTAAGAACAGAAAAATTCGTGTATATACATGTCAAATATTACAATTGAGTTTCCTAAGGAGATCAACAGGTCTTTAAATGGTTGTAATGGGGCTTTGGGTGATTGGTTTAAAAAGGACGGAAATCAGGCTCAACTCACTTGGAAACCTATTGAGAGACTTCATAAAATTTTCAATTCGTGCAACTTCTCTCACGACTACCAAATTTGCTCAACTTTCTTCCCTTCCTCTTCTACACCTTTCTCCTTCAACCTCTTTTTCAATTTATACTTTGTGCATTTCACTCCTTTTTCTCATTTTAGCCAACTCTTTTTATTTTTTTCATTATTTTATTGGCTATTCTCTTTTTCTGCACATTACCCATATCCATATCATCTTTTCTACTCCACTCCTTCTTCCTCACTCAACACTTACACATTTTTCTTTTAATTGTCTCTAGTTTCCAAGCGTCAAAGGTAACGTCTTACATTTCGGCTAGGATTTTTGGATATGTAGGTCATACAATAAAAGGCTACTATGATAGTGTTTGGCCGCGAATGGGATAGGGAGCACACAATTACGAATAGGAAATCAAGCTATTTAGGAATTCACACACAATGCCTGGATCATATCTCCAAAATCTACTCAATCGAACATTCGAAACATATATAAAAGATTTTCATAATGCAGTTCATTAACATCCAATGCAAACCTATAGAGATCAATCTAATGACAATAAAGCTCAAGAAAGTGTTTAAGAGTAGAAACAATAATTCCCTCAGAATAAATACGCAATAATCTCAAAATCTCACTAAAGGTAGTCTCCACTATTAATCAGAGCTATTAATTGAAAGTTGTCACATATTACAATGCAAAGACGTCAGACCTATATGTTTAGATGCAAAGACACTACCGGCATTATTCCAAATAACAACTTTGTACACTCAAATGACCTAAGTATTTATATATTATTACTCAATTATCTGTAAAGCATGCATATAGTTTCGCTATCCTAACACAAACACAACAAAACACGAAAATACAATAAAAGACTCGAAAACTGGTGTACGTGGCATTGTTATACCTAAGTCTTCCAAACGCATTGCGTATGAGGAAAGTCTAGGTTTCCAGCCTATATACACCAATCAGACGCACAAACACACAAATACCAAACAATACCCCCAAACTTAAAATAAACATTGTCCTCAATGTTTTACACCTTACGTACGAAGAAAAGGGGCTTATAAAGAAATAAAAACTAAGAATAAGAAATAAAAACTAAAAACAAACAAACTCGACACAAAAACAAAAACGCATAAAACAAATGATGAGTAAAATTATCGTCTCCACAGGGATATTTAGGCGTTAAGTACTAAAATTAACCAAGCCTATTTCTATTTGGATAATCGAAAGATTTTAATTGATCGAATTGAAAGATGAAAATATAAAAACATAAAAGTAAAGCAACCAACCAATATGAGAGATTAGTTAGGGTATTTGAATTCACCTATTCCATCTAATTGAATTTCATAAAAGTACATTGTTGAGGTTTAACTATGCATGATAATGACCGTGTTCATCTAATTTATCCAAAGTCCCCTCTCGAGGTAAATTGGACCTATTCCGCACACACTAATATCCTATCTCTCGATGGTATATCCAAGTGCATGAGAATGCATTAGTTACAATAAACACCCTATGTGATCACACAAGCAAATTAGTATATCTCTATCCAATTATACTTGTGGTGGACATTATATCGAGCACGTGGTGGGCGTCTCCTCTCGGTACATAACACACCACCAATTTGTCATCTAAATGTAGGCCTTCACATTCAAAGCATTAAGCACAATAATACCACTCAACAACACAATAATCAACCACAACAAATTAAACAATCAATTCATTCAATTATCATAGAATAAGATTCATCAAAACCCTAACTTACAAATTTAGTTCATAATCAAAGATTTAAAACTAAACATGTTTTCCAATTAATAAAGAGAGTTACAAGCATGAAAATAAAGAAGGAAAGGGATAGAAAAACTCTAGGTGTGATGAACTTTCGTCCTCCTCCTCATTGGGAATTTGTCTAGCTTCCACTTTCTCCAAATCCAAGCTTGATGGTGAGATTTTGGCTCAAGGATTGATTCCAATCCTCTTGGTTTCAAGATGATCTTCTTCTCCCCTCTTTGCCTCTTCTCTTCTCTCTTGGTCTCCTCTTGGTCCTCTCTTTAGAGCCCTAGTCGAATCCCCTCTCTTTAGAGCCCTTTTTCTACTTATAGGCATTGAAAAATAGGTTTCTCGCGTCGCCATCGCGACCACTGTAGCGCGACCTACGGTCGCGCTACAGTGCTCGCGGCGCTCACTGCCAACAAATTGATGTTTCATCGCGACCACTGTAGCGCTACAGTAGTCGCGGCACTGTGCTCGCGGTGCTCACTGCCAACAAATTGATGTTTCATCGCGACCACTGTAGCGCGACCTACGGTCGCGGTACTAGGTCGCGGTGCTCACTGGTCAAATTTCAGGATTGCGCACTGTTACGAAAATGACCATAACTTCCTCTAGAAAACTCCAAATCATGAACCGTAAAATGTATTGGAAAGTAGACATCTATATCTTTCCATACATATAAAGCTCGAAACCCAGTTCGTTCTATGGAATTTATGACGGCCTCCGAAACATGACTCATGACTTAACTCTCGACATGAAAGTCGTGAGTCTGCACACTGTTGTGAAAATGAGCATAACTTTCTCTAGACAACTCGGAATCACGAACCGTAAAATTTTCCGAAAAGCAGACATCGTGACCTTTCCAGAAATATAAGGCGCTCAACCCAGTTCATCTTGTAGAATTTATGGCAGCCTCCAAACGATGACAGCTGTGCACTCCCAAATATTCAATTTAATCCACCAAAACTCTTCAATTACGCACAAAACCTTATTACCTGTACACTAGAGGAAAACACGTCAAAAGCACCAAAAATACTTAAGAATACAATTAAAAGATACGGTTTAGGGGTCGTAAATATATGAAAATAAATGACCGATCAAATACCCCCAAACTTATCTTTTGCTTGTCCTCAAGCAAATCGAAACACACCACGATTAAAAACAAAGACAAAATTAGCTAAAACTAACAACAAAAACAAACTAAGCTATACCCATTTTCGTAGGATGCAACGATGGCACTTAGCACGTGCCACAAGCCTTTAAACCCCTAGGTGGCCCTAGTGGACGAGTTATAGTCTCGTGAGGGTTTACCAGCTACGATACCCACAAACGTCCTAAGCTAACCACATTCATAACTAAACATCAAATTAAATATATACACAAATGCAAAGGCATAAGAATAGCACAAAATCAGAAATTCAAAATGTTGTCAACAAGTCTAATACACCATATATCATACAGGACACTGACATACAACGCATTTATAATCGTGACACCTTCCATATCAATAGACTGCTGATATAATTCGCCTTGACTCTAGGCTCGCAAGTTTTCACTCAATAGCACTCAGAACCTAGGTTATCACACTTTCAACTGCATACGACTAGAATTTATGAGCAAATAATTTCGAAATGTATCGTATGCATCAATAATTAGAAAGAACGCACAGATTTAACAAAGGATCTCATGAATGATATCAAATGTTAAGAACGGAAAAATCAATATACATACATGTCAAATATTACAATTAAGTTTCCTAAGGAGATCAACAGGTCTTTAAATGGTTGTAATGGGGCTTTGGGTGATTGGCTAAAAAAGAACGGAAATCGGGCTCAACTCACTTGGAAACCTGTTGAGAGACTTTATAAAATTTTCAATTCGTGCAACTTCTCTCACGACTACCAAATTTGCTCAACTTTCTTCCCTTCCTCTTCTACACCTTTCTCCTTCAACCTCTTTTTCAACCCTTTTTCAATTTTTACTTTGTGCATTTCACTCCTTTTTCTCATTTTAGCCAACTCTTTTTATTTTATTCATTATTTTATTGGCTATTCTCTTTTTCTGCACATTACCCATATCCATATCATCTTTTCTACTCCACTCCTTCTTCCTCACTCAACACTTACACATTTTTCTTTTAATTGTCTCTAGTTTCCAAGCGTCAAAGGTAACGTCTTACATTTCGGATAGGATTTTTGGATATGTAGGTCATACAATAAAAGGCTTATATGATAGTGTTTGGCCGCGAATGGGATAGGGAGCACGCAATTACAGATAGGAAATCAAGCTATTTAGGAATTCTCACACAATGCCTGGATCATATCTCCAAAATCTACTCAATCGAACATTCAAAACATATATACAAGATTTTCATAATGCAGTTCATTAACATCCAATGCAAACTTATAGAGATCAATCTAATGACAATAAAGCTCAAGAAAGTGTATAAGAGTAGAAACGAAAAATTCCTTCAGAATAAATACGCAATAATCTCAAAATCTCACTAAGGGTAGTCTCCACTATTAATTAGAGCTATTAATTGAAAGTTGTCACATATTACAATGCAAAGACGTCAAACCTATATGTTTAGATGCACAAACACTACCGGCATTATTCCAAATAACAACTTTGTACGCTCAAATGACCTAAGTATTTATATATTATTACTCAATTATCTGTAAAGCATGCATATGGTTTTGCTATCCTAATACAAACACAATAAAAATACGAAAATACAATAAAAGACTCAAAAACTGGTGTACGTGGCATTGTTATACCTAAGTCTTCCAAACGCATTGCGTATGAGGAAAGTCTAGGTTTCCAGCCTATATACACCAACAAGACACAAACACACACACCAAACAATACCCCCAAACTTAAAATAAACATTGTCCTCAATGTTTTGCACCTTACGTACGAAGAAAAAGGGCTTACAAAGAAATAAAAACTAAAAACTAGAAATAAAAACTAAAAACAATCAAACTCGACACAAAAACAAAAACGCATAAAACAAATGAACACAAAACAACAGTCCTAATATCCACAACTAACAACCCTAGATATCCACAACTAACAAATCTAAAAAGACACACAAATACAAACAAAAACAAAATCAAAGAAATCAAACACTTCAATAATATGTACATCCAACCAAACTTCCCCCGAACTTCAAAATTTTCAACTCAATGCACAACACTTCAAAAGGTTCATGGGAGAGAGTTACGAAACACAAGAAAATTTAAACTAAAAAAAATCAAAAATAAAATAAAAGAAAATATGTACAAGCTTTTACCTCATCGCTTGAGCTTTCGCCCACCTCCCCCATGATTGGTATCTTCTCATTAGCTTACCGCACCATCCTAACCAAATGACTGGAAGAGAAGATGACTCTCCCAGCACTGCATACCTCCAATGCGAAGGTATCTCTTTACGGCCCAAGTGCGGGTTCTGCTCAAAAGGCGGAGGCGGTTTGGGCTTCCCTTCTCCGAGGTCTACAGAAACATATGTATCTTGGTGGCTTTCTTCTTTCGCAGTGGAACTATGGACTAGACATAACTCAAGCGGCTCTGGAAGGGTAGATGCCTCATCTCCATAAAACAAGTTCTTGCTCCCTTCCGTCTCTACTTGATCAACCCAAATCTGATGCTCAATTTGCTCTTTGATTTCCACGGCCGTTTCATTGCATTGTACCATAGGATATGGTTCGTGCTCTTGCCATTGGATCTCTGTAGCTAATTTGCTGATTTGAATCTCCAAGCGTTGGGTAGCTGCTTGAGTATGTTGAGCAACTTGATCAAGTTTAGCTTCCAGCTTCTTCAGGGCCTCATCTTGGGAATCCATTCTTTCATCCATCTTAGACATGAATTTTAAAATCATGTCTTCCAATGCTGGATCAATTTCCTGATGTTCTTGCTGGTTGCTCCAATGAGATTCGGAATGATTGCTCCACCCAGGATTGTACGAGCTTAGGTAGGGGTCGTTCTGCTGATAATGTACATAGCCCTCGTACTGCATTTGCTCAGAACGGCTCTCAGCAAACGGATTGCCCACCTGACAATCAGTACTCATATGCGGCCCCCCACATAAGAAACAACCCAAAGGTGCTTCATAGTCTCTAGTCGCCACTTCCTCGGTAAGCTCAGGCACCTCATACCAAGAATACATTTTCTGCATAGAAAAAGAAAAACAAAACTAATAAAAAATAAAATATATACAAATCCAAAGTAGCTATAGACCTAATCGGTATTAATATCAACGCAACTGAAAATATCCCCGGCAACGGCGCCAAAAACTTGATGCGACTTTTTGTACCCGCAAGTATACGGGGTCGGCACAAGTAATAAAATGATGAGTAAATTATCGTCTCCACAGGGATATTTAGGCGTTGAGTACTAAAATTAACCAAGCCTATTTCTATTTGGATAATCGAAAGATATTAAATGATAAAAATATAAAAACATGAAAATAAAGCAAGCAACCAATATGAGAGATTAGTTAGGGTATTTGAATTCACCTAATCCATCCGATTGAATTTCATGAGAGCACATTGTTGAGGTTTAATTATGCATGAAGATGACCGTGTTTATCTAATTTATCCAAAGTCCCCTCTCGAGGTAAATCGGACCTATTCCGCACACACTAATATCCTATCTCTCGATGGTATATCCAAGTGCATGGAAATGCATTAATTACAATAAACACCCTATGTGATCACACAAGCAAATTAGTATATCTCTATCCAATTCTACTTGTGGTGGACATTATATCGAGCACGTGGTGGGCGTCTCCTCTCGGTACATAACACACCACCAATTTATCATATAAATGTAGGCCTTCACATTCAAAGCATTAAGTACAATAAAACCACTCAACAACACAATAATCAACCGCAACAAATTAAACAATCAATTCATTCGATCATCATAGAATAGGATCCATCAAAACCCCAACTCACAAGTTTAGCTCCTAATCATGGTTTTCAATTAATTAAACTAAATTAAATTAACTAAAACAATTAATATAAAATGAGACGGATTCAATGGAGGGTAATGCGAGGTGGTCACACGGTTCCAATCACGGAAATGGAAAATATATTGATTATTATTAAGCACATAATATCATGAGATAAATAACATAAAATATATTCATAAACAATAAATATCCAAATCCGTTCACGGTTCCGAAAATCACCTAACAATAGTTCTAACAACTCAAAATCATAAATGAACAATCAAGGAAGATAAATGAGATGAAATACAACCCATTGAAGCTCTCAAGACTCGAAGTTCCGCTTTGGTCCGGCTTGAACTTCTCCGCTTTCGATCTTCGTCTTCTTCGATGAACACTTGCGATTTAGAGATGTTGTGATGATTTGTGATGCTTGGGATGTGTTTGGGAGGAGCAAGGAGGGCTGAAATCACCCTTGGAACAGCTTGGGAGCTGTCTGGACTGCTGCCACGAGCTCTCTCTCCTCTTCCACGCTGCTGCTGCGTTTTCATTTTATAGCAGGGCATTAGGTCGCGATTTTTCACTCGCCGCGACCACCACCGCGACCTGTGGTCGCGGTGGCTTGGTCGCGGCCTTCACTGGCCGCTGGGAAAGGCTGGGACGCGAGCAGCCTCGCGAGGAAGCACAGGTCGCGCTGCCTCCTCGCCACACTCGCTGCTGCCATCGCTTCTGCACCGCGAGCTTCCCACGCGAGCACGGGTCGCGCTCGGTTCCTCGCGTTGCTCACTGGACGCGTTCTCTTCTTCGTCGCGAGCTGCACCGCGAGCTGGGGCTGGTCGCGGTCGTGCTCGCCGTGCTCACTGGTTGCGCATGGGCTCGTCTTCAACGCGAGCGAGGGCGCGAGGAGAGGGCTGGAGGTGCTGGTCGCGCTGCATGGTTTTGTTTTGTTTTAATTCTTTGGCCAAAACGACGTCGTTTTGGACCAAAGCTTTGGTCCAAAACGGCGTCGTTCAACTTAAGTCAAATTTCCTTATGCCAAAACGCACCGTTTCACTTAAGTATGGTGGAACTTTCTGAATTTACGATTTTGCCCCAGAACTTTCACATGCTTTCATCGATGCCCTTCCATAATGTTACTAAAATTACACATTTTCCCCAAAAATATATAAAATCATCATTTAGGTCCCTAAACCTGCACACTCAAGGAAAACACATCAAAAGCACCAAAAATACTTAAGAATACAATTAAAAGATACGGTTTAGGGGTCGTAAATATATGAAAATAAATGACCGATCAGTGGACACCAATGCTTCGTTGCCTGATCGCAAGTTGAATTCGCCTTCATTCAGTTTTCTCCTTTTCTGGATGCCCTGTAAGGAATAACAAATATGATTAGTGGCTCCAGAGTCTACGATTTAAGAATCTGTAGAATTCACCAGAAAGCATGTTTCTAGATAATAAAGATTACCTTCTTCCTTCTTTTTCTGGGGCTTTGGACAATTTCTTTTCCAATGTCCATTTTCACCACAAAGGAAGCACTTTCCTTTGATCTTGGTTACTTTCTTGGTCTCCTTCTTGGTTGGCCCAAGTTGCTTTTTCTTCTGTGTCTTCTTAACCTTCTTATAGGTCTTCACTGTAGCAACTTTACCGACCACATGAATCTTCTGACCCTTGCCTTTCATAAGGATCTTCTCAGCGCTTTGAACATCTTGCATCGTTGAGATGAGCTATGACTTTTATCATGCAATTTTTCACAGCCTGTCCAGGTTTCATCCTAAGATTCATAAAAGCAGTCATTGCTTCTCTCTTAGTCGCCCTAGACCTCATAGCAAACATCTCCTCTAGAGACATCATTATATCAACAACAGTTCTCATTCCTTCATGTTGCTGTTGCAACACGTTGGATATGGTGGCCATAATGTAACATTTGGCCATCTCATCAGAGAGCTCCCACTGCTCATATTCGTTTCTTTGTACCTCAATGGATTCATCAGTAGTAGCATGTGGTTTAGGAGTTGACATAATGAACCGATGTTTTTCAGATTGCAACAACATCCTAATTTTCCTTTTCCATGTAACATAGTTATCTCCGGTTAAAGTATTGTCTTTTAGGATGTTGATTAAGGATAGGGTCATGATTTCTGAATAAAACAAAAATTATATTAAGTAAACAATCATTAAGCACTTTCGAATATTTATCTTGAATTAATTAATATAATTCAATTATAAAATTCAACGGTGATCCAACACCTATAAACGTCACGCCTCCTTTGGGAGTTCGCAACATCCACTAGTTGGACTAGGTCCCACCTAATTGTTAACATAACAACCAGCGTTTTCAATTTTAGCCTTGCGATTATTATTGACAAGAACTCTTGGGAGGATATCAATAAAATCACATTGAGCGTGTCACCAAGGTTTCGACTCTCAATATATTCCCGCATGGAAATCCCTCCTTTGAGAGTAGATATTGCTTGAGTCAATTATCAAGTCTATCCTTATAAGGAAGTATCTTGCTAAATTCCATTCATGGATACTCCTTGGGGGGTTATCACACAAAAAATAAAGCTTAACTAACCCTAGAGGCCATAGGTGTTCCAAAACACCTTCTCTCACTCAATTGTTTAAGGTGTGTGATGGAATTCCAAAGAATGATTACCAAGTTATCTAGATGCCAATTAGATACCAAAAGAGATATATGAGTGGCACTCCTATTCTACCTGACATGTTATCAAACAATGATAACACAATGTAATATTTACGCAAAAGTAAATAGCCACAATTTTGGTCCATTCTAAAAAAACAAGTAAATTACATTATTGGATAACTCGAACCCCAACGTTAACTTGATGTTGGCTCTATTTCTTGATAAAAAATGAGCCTCCATCTTTACTCATCTTTATCGATTGTTTTTGATGTTTTACTCTAGTGTGCAGGTAAAAAGGTTTTGTGCTTAATTGAAGAGTTTTGGTGGATTAAATCGAAGATTTGAAGAATTGTTAGTGCACAGCTGTCATGTTTTGGAGGTTGTCATAAATTCCACAGAATGAACTAAGTTACGAGCCTTATATTTATGGAAAGGTATAGATGTCTACTTTCTGAAAAAATTTACGGTTCATGATTCTGAGTTTTTTAAAGGTCGTTATGCTCATTTTCACATCAGTGCGCAGACCCGCGAGAACCAAATTTTAGCACCAAGGCCGAGACTCATGCGACTTAGACTAGCGACTTGGCCAAGTCGCGAGTGGAACTTAAGTGCCCTAAACCAGTTCACTATAAAAAGAAAAATGAGAGAAAGCAAAGGGGAAGAAGAAGATCATTTTGGAGACAAAAGAGTGTGGTTCGATCCTTTAGCGATTTTCTCAACATCAAACTTGGATTTGGGAGAAAGAGAAAGCTAGAAGAAATGACAATTGGAAGAGGACAAGAGTTCATACATTCCAGGAGTTTTTCTATCCCTTTCCTTCTTTGATTTTCATTCTTATAACTCTCTTTTTAGAATTGATAAACATGTTTAGTTGTAATTTCTTGATTATGACTTAAACTTGTAAGTTAGGGTTTTGATGAATCCTTTTCCTTGAAAGTTGAATGGATTGATAGTTTCATTTATTGTGATTGATTATTATTTTGTCGAATGATATTATTGTTCTTAATGCTTCTGAATGTAATGGCCTACATTTAGTTGATTTTATGGTTGTGTGTTATGTACTGAGAGGAGACGCCCACAACGTGCCCGATGTAATGTCCACCATAAGTAGAATTAGATAGAGATATGCTAATTTACTTGTGTGATCATATAGGGTGTTTATTGTGATTAATGCATTTTCATGCACTTGGATATCCATCGAGAGATAGGATATTAGTGTATGTAGTAATAGGTCTGATTTGTCTCGAGAGAGAACTTTAGATAATTTAGATAAACACGATCATCAACATTGATAATTAAATTGCAATAATGTGCTCTCATGAAACTCAATTAGATGGATTAGGTGAAATCAAATACCCTAACTAATCTCTCATATTGGTTGGTTGCATTTTTTTTATGTTTATATATTTTTATCTTTTATTTTCTTTTTACTAACATTCCGATTTTCAAAATAGATATAGGTTTAGTTAATATTAGTATTCAATACTTAAATATCCATGTGGAGACGATAAACTTACTCATTCTGTATTACTTGTGACAACCCCGTATACTTGCGGGTACAAAAAGGTGTAACACTTGACGAACAAGTCTTCACGCGGCCATCCATCCAAAGATCGCGACAATGCGTTACAGCCCTAGGGAGTGCGTGCACTGACCCACGGAGCCCCCGCATGCGCTGCCTCAAAAGAGACACCCACACGGGTGCCCCTAGGGCGTGCGCAAGCGCCCAGGCCTTCGACTGGTTGCGTGCTCATATAGCCCTTGCTGAGCAGCACGGGTGCACAGCCTTGAGAAGGCCATGCGCGCCTTGCCCAGCCCTGGGTCGGCCGCACGCGCACACAGCCCCTAAAGGGCCACGCACAGCAGCAAGCTCAGCTACACGCCTTTGCGCGTGCACTTGTTGCCTTCATGCGCGCAGGCTTTTCCAGGCCTTACGTTGCTTCGTTTTCTACTTCGAATATCTTCAGTCCTTCGTGTCTTCGAATTTCGAATGAATTACAACAGTTTTGATATAAAATAAAATAAAAAATTAACAACTTCCAAGAAGAAAATTATGGTGACAATAGACCACCCTTCTTGTTACAACTCCTAACAAAAATACATTGAAATTCTAGGACCAAAATCGAACAATAACAGTTCACTTTATAAAAAATATATAATCCATACATTATAATATAAATATATATGTGAATATCTAGAATGCCATTTGTAATACACCCTCCCGATAGTTTATACTGTACACATGCATGTATTGTAAGATATTTTTTCAGAATTGATTATACGGTACGGTAATGAAATTTATTGGACGGTTAGTAAGATTTCGTAAAGTATATACGAAATTCAATTATAAGTTTTGGAGAACATAGTGAAGATTTTCATAAATTTGAGTATTAAGAATATTTATTGAAAGTTAAATATATCTTTTGACGATATGAGATTGTGATTTAATTAATTGATGGAAAAGTAAACTGAAATGGATTTTTGTGGAAAAGAGTTAATGGATTGTTATGGATTAAATTGTAAATCAAAAGATTGTGACCAAAATTATGTGAATATGTTTTTAAGTTGTGGCCATTTTATAGTTTTAAAATGAAATGGGGCAAGTTGTAAATATAAAAGTATATATATATATATATATTAGTGAATCAGAAAAATGGAAGAGAAGAAAACAGAAAATGAAAAAAAAAACAGAGAAGAGAGGCGGTGGAGGAAGAAAAGAAAAGAAAAGAAAAGAAGAAGAGAGAGAGAGAGAGAGAGAGAGAGAGAGAGAGAGAGAAGAAGCTACTTCGACCGGAGAAGGAAGAAGAAGAAGATGAGCAGTGACCGGAGATGGGAGGAAGAGGAAGAAAATAGATGCAGAAAACAGAGCAGGGAAGAGAGAAAGAAAAAAAAGAGAGGAGGAAGAAGCTTCGGTCAGCAAGGGAGAAAAAGGAAAGAGAGAAAAGGAAGAAGAGGCAGCAGCTGAAGGAAGAAAGAAGTGAGAAAGAAGAAGAAGAGGCAGCAGCGGGAAGAAACACAGAAGAACAAAAACTATGCAGAAAAAAAAGAAAGAAGAAAACAGAGCAGAAGAAGAAGAAAAGAAAAAGAAGAAAAAGAAAAAAAAAAGAGAAAGAAGAGGAAGAAAGTCTTGGTCAGCAATAGGAAAACCAAAAGTTGGGTAAGTGTTGATGAAATTGATTTGGAATTTTGATGAAATTGTTTGTGTTGTAGAATTGGTAGTTGAAATTGATGAAATTAATTTATTTTGGAGGTTTGGGTGATGGTGTTGATGATGGATTTTGTTGATTTAGAAATTGATTGAGTTTGAATTTCGTTTGAAATTTTATTGTTGAATAGAAAGTGAAATTGATTGATGAGTTTTGTGATTTTAGTGTTTGATTTGAGTATTTGGTAGTGTTTTATTTGAAATTAATTTAATTCGAGTTGATTAGAATGAAAATTAAGAAAATTAGTAAGTAAAGAATTGGGAATTTGATGATTTTGAGTTTGAATTGTTAAATTGAGATATTAATTGAGTAATTTGAGTATTTTTGAGTTAATTTGTGGTATGAATTTGGAATCGTTAAGTAAGAAATCAAAATGATTCTTAAATTAGTGAATTTGTAGTATGAAATTTGTATGATGTTATGTTTTGAATGAAACTGAATCATTAATTTTGAGGATTTTTGAAATTAAAATTGAAATTGAAGTTATAATTAGTTTAATCGAGTTTAATGAAGTTGAAGTTGATGTTGTTAAGTGAAGGAAATTCACTTATGTTAAATTGATGAAGATTAGTATAAGAAATTGTGTAGAAATTAAAGTAAAAAGTGTTGAGCTTTCAATTTGTGTATACTTAAGATATTAGAAATTGTATCTGTATGGTTGTGATACAAATTAGTGCTTAGAAAATAAAGTAAATATGTTGAGTTGTGATATACGAGATTCGATTTAAGAGAAATTGAATGATTTCAGAAATCACGTTGAATTTGAATGTTTGAAATTCAGTCAAGTAGAGTAATCGTATGATTTACATGATTTATATTAAATTAAAGGTAACTGATTTTAT
Source organism: Xanthoceras sorbifolium (assembly GCA_003430845.1). Classification (NCBI taxonomy): domain Eukaryota; kingdom Viridiplantae; phylum Streptophyta; class Magnoliopsida; order Sapindales; family Sapindaceae; genus Xanthoceras; species Xanthoceras sorbifolium. The sequence continues at coordinate 6,199,912 of CM010610.1, forward strand.
TAGAATAGAAGAAATGGAGGAATAAAGCGTAGAACATGTTAATTGAGTCTTTGTATTAGTTGTTATAATTATATTAATGATTTGTTTGGAAATATATTACTTTAGGGAGAAATCTTCATAGTATGGGAGAAAATGAAATTATGCGGCAAGACCAGAAATGTGATGAAACAAAGGAACCAGAGCATCAAGTTTAGAGAAAACTAAAAACAAGTGAGTGTTAAACTATTTTAAGCAAAATCATATTTTTAGTTGAAATATATTTTACTATGTTTCCAAGATTAATTTAATTATTTGTGATTTTATATACACATTTATTTACTTATATGTGGTTCATCATTTAAATAGAATTTATGCTCCAATATATTTTAATTGAAGTATTTTTATATCTCAGAAATTTAGAATTTATATTCATTTAAAGAAATATGTTTGATGTATATCTTATATTTTTTTTATTAAAAGCTAGTTTTCAAAAGTGAAGAAAATAGTTTTCAAACCATGGATACCCATTTATTATCAGAATTATCAGAATTTATCAAAATTATCAGAACTTATTAGAATTATCAGAATTTATCAGAAGTAGACCCGGCCGGTACATCCCAATTGTGTGTGGCAAGTTAAGGGGGGACAGTCCGCTAACTTCAGGGGGGTTGAGTCTGTCGAGTCTGTCAGTCGTCCACACATTGTGGTGTTGTCTTGCTATATGCAGGCGATGCAGAATTCCGCCTCATAGACAGTGAGATGTCTTTTATCAGAATATCAGAAGTCACCAGTGTGGCACCAGATTAGTAGCCTGGTGACACCCGCCATATGATACGGCGCCAGTTGAGTCGTCCTATGGAGTATCAGTTATCAGATATGGGTTCCATAGGTTTTATCAGAAAAGCATTATCAGAAAGGTTTTATCAGAATATATTTTTAGAAAAGTTTATTATTATAAACGTTTATTATCAGAAAAGCATTTTATCAGAAAAGTATTTTATCAGAAGAGTATTATTAGAAAACTATATTATTAGAAAATTTTAATCAGAGAAGTTTCATCAGAAAAGTATTTTTAATAAAGTATATTCTTTTAGCTTTTTAGTTTTCAGAATAGTTTTCAGTATAGATTTGAGAACAGTTTCCAGAAAATGGATTTCAGTTATTTTCTCAAATTAATTTATTAGAAACAGATTTATATTCTTTTCAAAATTCACGGAGGTTAATAGAAAAAGAATTAAAATTTATTTAGAAACTAATAACACTCACTGAGCTCTTTTAGCTCATTATAGTTTTATATTTTTAAATCAACCTCCCAGGTACAGGTGCATACATTGTAGGGACGCCGAAGACCAGCGGGACCAATTAAAGGATGCTGTGATTGTTTTACAAGCATATATAATATTTTAAATTGTTAAGTTTGTATTTTGATATTGTTTTTAAGTTTATAAGTATTTTATTTAAGGATTTGATTTATTTATATTTGATAACTATTTAATTCGATATTTAAATTGTTTGAGATGTGATTTGATGAGATGGACCGGAGGTCCACAGTAGTTGAGATTTGGGATTTTATAGAAGTGTTAAAGTTTTTATGCAGGTCTCCAAGATTTGGTAATTTCAGAAAAACAGAGGAGACTCTGCCAAAATTTTTATAAAATAGTTTTGTATAAAAGAAAAAAAAAAATTTCCTGCTCAGATTTTCAAGTTAAGAAATGGCTTAACTTCACGGAAACCTTTCAGCGGGGTAAGTCTCGACTGGGAAGCTACCGTTGAGTGCCGGCAGGCCGCCTAATTTAGGGCTTGTCAGGTTGGTATCAGAGTGAAAGTTTTAAAAAGTAAGGTTGTCTATTTTAAATGTGATTTTATGCCGTGTTTTTGCATTATTATGGTTAAGACAACCCAGAAAATTTCAGTTGTTTTCCAAGCATATGATTTAAGAAATTTTACAAGTTATATATAATTTAGTCTTTGTTAAAGTCACAGTACAATGTCCTGACGAGGTCCTAGAGGTTGTCCCAAGGAAGCCAATTCAGAAGCTTCCGCATATGATGCACTGGGGATAGGTTGATTATCCAGTTATTGAACTACAATAGACTGTTATAATAAGAAAATCGTATTTGGTTTAGTTAAAGAATTCTCAAATGTAATTTCGAGAAATATTTCAGCATTTCCCCAGATAGAGAAATAGAAGTTGTAATAGATTAAGATACAATTAGAAAGTTGTTGAATAAGAGCTTTATTAGACTCCATTATTTCTAGTTTATTAGTTAAGAAGGGCAGGAGATTCATTGTCAGCTGATAGAGTAATCAGGAGTAAGATAATAGAAATTGATGGTAAAGAGTTTTGAGCGAATAGTTGTGCTAGATACTCAAAATTTTGATATTATTTTGGGAGATTAATGTAAAATGATAGTAGTCTTTGATGAAACAAGTATGGTTGGAAGTTAAATGAGAATTAGTGGATAGTAAAAAGAGTTCTTTTTCTGAGTAGAGAAGAATAAAAAAATTCAAGACTACTGTGTGCCTCTTTCAGAATGGTCTTTCTCAACTCATCATCATTTGAGACACAAACTCTGTCCTTGAAGTACATAATACCATCATCCTTGATTACAAAGTCAGTCTGCTTCCCTTCTTGGACTTGACCACGGATGGCTAAAAGTTTCTTATCCTGTTGTTACTGATCCTGTATCTGCTGAATCAAATTTGGCTTGAGTTTCAACTCAGCCAGGATAGCATGATCTGATGTCAGTCTCAATTAAGCATTCATAGCTCTCAGTGCATACAGAGATTTCCTGCTCAGAGCATCAGCGACAACATTCGCTTTCCCTGGATGGTAGTCAATCACACAATCATAATCTTTAATCAACTCTATCCATCGCCTCTGCCTCAAATTAAGTTCTTTCTGGGTAGGCAGATACTTAAGACTCTTGTGATCAGTGTAAATATAGCATTTATCTTCATACAGGTAATGCCGCCATATTTTCAGAGCAAACACTATGGCTGCAAGTTTCAGATCATGCGTCAGATAATTCTGTTCATGCGTTTTCAGCTGTCTGGAAGCATATGCAACTACCTTCCCATCCTGCATCAATACACATCCTAGGCCATTGTGTGAAGCATCACTGTAAACCACAAAGTCTTTTCCTGATGCTGGCTGTACAAGAATTAATGCTTCAACCAACATCGCTTTCAATTTCTCAAAAGCCGTCTGGCATTTCTCATTCCATTCAAACCTGACATTCTTGGGCAGCAGTTTAGTCAGAGGAGTAGCTATGGATGAAAACCCCTTTACAAACCGTCTGTAGTATCTAGCCAAACCCAGAAAACTCCGGATCTCATAAACATTTCTAGGAGGCTTCCACTCCATAACTGCTTCAATTTTCTTGGGATCTACTTTAATACCATCTGCCGATATTACATGTCCCAGAAAAACAATTTCATTCAGCCAGAATTCACATTTGCTGAGCTTGGTATACAACTTCTTTTCTCTCAGAATCTGTAACATTATTCGGAGATGCCGATCATGTTCTGCTGCAGTCTGAGAGTATATCAGAATATCATCGATGAATACTACAACACACAGATCCAGATACGGACGGAAGATACGGTTCATCAGATCCATAAATGTTGCTGGTGCATTAGTCAACCCAAATGGCATCACCACAAATTCATAGTATCCGTACCGTGTCCGGAAAGCTGTTTTCTGAATATTAGAATCTTTCACCCTCAACTGGTGATATCCTGATCTGAGATCAATCTTCGAGAAGACAGTGGCTCCTCTCAACTAATCAAACAAGTCATCGATCCTAGGCAACAAATATTTATTCTTGATTGTGAGCTTATTCAGTTGCCTGTAATCGATACATAATCTCATCGACCCATCTTTCTTCTTCACAAACAGTACTGGTGCTCCCCACGGGGAAACACTAGGTCGAATGAATCCCTTATCTAACAACTCTTGCAACTGCAACTTCAGCTTTTTTAATTCTGCAGGTGCCATTCTGTACAGAGCAATTGATACTGGTGTAGTTCCCGGTATCACATCAATTACAAATTCCACCTCTCTCACCGGTGGTAGATCAGGAAGTTCTTCTGGAAATACATCTGAAAAATCATATACGGTAGGTATATTCTGTAGACTGAAATCACCCTTCCGTGAATCGACCACATATGCTGAATAGGCTTCACACCCCTTTCTGATCAATTTCAGAGCAGTAATGGTGGAAATAACATTAGAGAGATAATCCCTTCTATCGCCCACCATTAATACCTCTGCACCATTTGCTGTCCTAAGCATCACTCGCTTTAGACTACAGTCAATTATAACCCGGTGTCTGGATAACCAATCCATACCCAAAATTACATCGAAGTTATGGAATGGAAACTTTATCAAATCACCTGGAAATTCATACTCCTGTATTATGATAGGACAATCTCTAGAAACTCTATTCACGATCACACTATGACCTAAGAGACTATTCACTATCACATCAAACTCAGTAGACTCAGTTTTCAGATATCTATCTCTAATCATGGCATCACAAATATACGAATGTGTAGATCCAGGGTCTATCAATGCAATTACAGTAAGGTTAAAAATAGAAACCATACCAGTAATCACATATGGTGCATCCCTGTCCTCCTGAGCCCTAATAACATAGGCTCGAGCTGGTGCTCGACTCTCCTGAAGCCATGAAGATGCTGTTGCCCCTCTGGGGCTACTGATCTGCGTCCCTTCCTGACTAGGTGTCCTCCCCCTGGAACGGTGGGAGTTGACCTTACTGATGGCATCTCAGACGTTGCCTGAGCCTTCGGACAGTCTCTTAGGAAATGGTCACGGGAATCGCATCGAAAATAGGCTCCGGTCACTCTCCTGTACTCACCCGGATGACTCTTTCCATAATGATCACAGAGAGCCAAGGCTGGTCCTCTATTTGTACTACCAGGAGCACTAGCCCCAGATGCTGTGGACTGACCTGGTCTGGCGGATGTTGAAGGTCTCTAGGATTGCCTCAGGCTACTACTCTGTGGTCCCCTGTACCTTTTATTGGGCGGCTGAGATGAACTGGACTGTCCCTGACCTCTCCGCTGCTGACTCCAGCTCTTTTTGGCCTGTTCATCTGTTTGTACCCTTTCAACACTAAGGGCTGCAGATACAAGCCTAGTAAAATCAACTATCTCCACTGCAGTAACCTGAAGACGGATATAATTATTCAAACCATCCTTAAATCTCCTGCACCTAGTCTCCTCTGTCAACACCATATCACTGGCGTACTTACTCAATCAGTTAAACTCCCGTTCGTACTCAGTAACGGACATCTGTCTCTGTTTCAGATTTACAAAATCTCTCTTCATGACTATGTAAATGCGACCTACATACTTTTTCCGAAACTCTCTCTGGAAAAACTCCTAAGTTCGTTGCGCTAGCCGCACTGTCCGAATGATGGCAGTCCACCAATGGCAAGCATCCTCCTGCAATAAGGAAACGGCACACTCTAGACTCTCTTCTCGGGTACAATGCATCTGCTGTAAAATTCTCTAAGTCCGTTCAAACCAATATTCAGCAGCTGTTGCATCATCATCACTCTTACCCCAGAAATCTGTAGGTCGGTGTTTAGCCAACCTCTCAACTGCTAATCTCTGGGGTGATGCTCTACTTACTATCCAAAGAATCTCAGTCATCTGTCGCACATTAAATGGCTGATCCTGGATCTCCGGTCCAGCCATTCTCGGACTCACTGATTCTCCCGCTGCTTCCCCAGCCACACTGGCGGGGCTCCCAGGTCTAACTCTATCTCCTCCACTTTCTATTTTCCTATATAAGACGGAAGATGAATTCTGCAGATTAGAGTCACATTCTCCTATTTTCTTTTCTAAAATGCATGCATGTACAAAACATTTTACATTTACAAAACATTTCGCTCTGGTATAGAAACGCCTAAACCATGGCTCTGATACTAAAAACTGTAACACCCCCCGACCCGAATCCGCTCGGACCGAATCGGGGAGCGCTACCGGATACAGACATATACGGATACGGAAAAATGAAAACACTAGCAGAAGCACCTTCTTATACAGTTAGCATTAAAATTATACTATCGAAAACTTAAAATATTTCCGAATAGGAACTTTAAGTAATGAAACAAATAAATATTTAAAATTATGGTCCAAAATAGTTTCTGAAAATTTCGCCAGAATTTCCTCTGTTTTTCTGAATTTCCAAAACCTGTTTTCACAATTCATAAAATCCACACTTCTATAATCCCAAATCAAATTGCGCACCTTTCCATATCCGGTGCGACTTACCAAAACAAATTATATCAAAATACCTATAAATATTCAACTTCAAAAGCATTAAATTCCATGGGCCCAAATATTACAAATATTTACAGACATACATAAAAACTAAATACCGTTTCAAATATTTACAACAACATTCTTGTCCATGCATGCCGATATAATACATATAAAACACCAAAGATATAGTGGGCTACCAAAAATGCGGGAGCGATGTGACTCAGGACTCAATCACTGCAGACTCAATTTTTACTAGCCTTATCTTCTTCCTGAACTCTCTTACCTGCGTGTGAGAAACTCAATACGCTAAGTATAACGCTTAGTGGGTGTAACCAAAATCCAAATATATAAACATAATATAATATCTCAATAACGCAAATAACATATAAAACCAACATATGGGGCACAATTAAATCAAATATTTCAAATATATATATATATATATATATATATATATCCATTGGAAAAACGATAACAAATATCATATCAAAGCAATTATCAACAACATCTTCCGAAATCAGAATAAAATATCGTATCAAACTTATTAATACCAAATCAAATCATATAACAAATTATATTTCATTTCTATTTCCATTTTAGGCTCCTGATATACTAAACATACTTTTCGGACTGGATTACGGGCTATACAGAACAGAGATAGATACCAACGGAGGACCCGCTGCGTATCCCAGATATATCAGAACAGAGTTGGATACCAACGGAGGACCCGCTGCGTATCCCAGATCAGATTTCCCAACCCGCAAAGGGTGGTACCTCAATTATAACATATAGGCGTAGTACTACTCAGAGAACCCAATTGATATGTCAATCTCCTATATCCATATCTATGTTTACATATATCAGAACCAAATCACTTTTCGAAAATCATATAATTCATTCCGAACAAAATCTTCAATTTAAATTCTGAAATCGTATCCAAATCAATATACAAATTTTCGGAATTCGAATCGCGTCAATATACATATACAAGCAAATTACAAAATCATTTTCGAAAATATTTCTGAATCCAGAAATCGCTTCAAATCACATACAATTATATATCATAAATCCATAGTAAATCCAAATGCCCTGAATCACTTTTCGAAACAAATCGCAAAACAATATATACGAAATTGCTTTTAATAATATTCTCCGTAATATTACTATAATAAAAACATATCGAAAATCAATTCAGAATATTTTTCGTAAATAATATTACGGATCCAAATTATATTTCAAATAAACGTAATCCAAATCACTAACAATATATATATATATATATATATATTCAAAATCAATTTATTACAAACAATATTTACCAAATCATCCCAAAATCAATTTCAAACAATATATCATAATCAATATAACTCAAATAAACAAAAAAAAAAAATATAATATAACGATTTCGAAATATTCTGGAAAATCTGAAAAATACGAAAATGGTATCACCAAACCTGAAATGCTATTCTCTTCACAAACTTCTTCTTTTCCAACTCCACTTTCCTTCTCATTCTTCTTCTTCTAGCACTTTCTCTCTCTAAAATCTCTCACTCTTTCTCTCTCTATCTCACGGTTTCTCTCTCACTCTCACACTTAAACTTTTCATTTCACTCTTTGACCAAGTCCTCTCTAATTCTCTCTATCATGCTTAGGTGTTGCATCACACTTGCCAAGTTTCAAATTGCTTTTGTTTTTATGTCAACGTGCCCTCTTTTGCTTTTTTTTATAAGATGCTTCTTGTTTGACTTGCTTTCTTTGTATTTTGTGTGAGTGGATCCTCCACCCACACACACACACACACACACACACACACACACACACACACACACACACACATATATATATATATATATCTTAATTGCAGCATGGCCCCTCAACATTCCAAAATCCTAAAATGGAAACCAATTTACAATTAATCACATTCCATCTCGATAATTATTCCAAAAATATTTCACACTTATCCAATTACCAAATTGACTTCACCAATATTCAATTGGACCCATTATCATCCAAATGCACCATGAAAATAATATCTCTAATGGGATTTAACTCGGTTAAAAGTCACTATTCGTTTTCAACCATATACCGAATATATATACTTTCCACCAATATAAATCACATATTTGACTGTTGCATGCTTAATAATAATTAATAATAATACTTTTCATAATTATGAAAAATTAGGAGTGTTACAGGGGGACAATCTGCTAACTCCAGAGGGGTTGAGTCTGTCGAGTCTGTCAGTCGTCCACACATTGGGGTGTTGTCTCGCTATATGCAGGCGATTCAGAATTCTGCCTCATAGACAGTGAGATGTCTTTTATCAGAAGTCACCAGTGCAGCGCCAGATTAGTCACTTGCTGACACCTTCCATATGGTACGGCGCCAGTTGAGTCTTCCTATGGAGTATCAATTATCAGAGATGGGTTCCATGGGTTTTATCAGAAAAGCATTATCAGAAAGGTTTATCAGAAAGGTTTTATCAAAATAAGTTTTTAGAAAAGTTTATTATTAGAAAAGTTTATTATCAGAAAAGCATTTTATGAGAAAAGTATTTTATCAGAAAACTATATTATTAGAAAATTTTAATCAGAGAAGTTTCATCAGAAAAGTATTTTCAATAAAGTATATTCTTTTAGCTTTTCAGTTTTTAGAATAGTTTTCTGTATAGATTTCAGAATAGTTTCCAGAAAATAGATTTCAGTTATTTTCTCAAATTAATTTATTAGAAACAGATTTATATTCTTTTCAGAATTCAGGGAGGTTAATAGAAAAAGAATTAAAGTTTATTTAGAAACTAATAACACTCACTGAGCTCCTTTAGCTCATTATAGTTTTATGTGTTTAAATCAACCTCTCAGGTACAGGTGCATACATTGCAGGGACGCCGAAGACCAGCGGGACCAATCAGAGGATGCTGTGACTGTTTTACAAGCATATATAATATTTTAAATTGTTAAGTTTGTATTTTGATATTGTTTTTAAGTTTATAAGTATTTTATTTAAGGATTTGATTTATTTATCTTTGATAACTATTTAATTCGATATTTAAATTGTTTGAGATGTGATTTGATGAGATGGACCGGAGGTCACAGTAGTTGAGATTTGGGATTTTATAGAAGTGTTAAAGTTTTTATGCAGGTCTCTAAGATTTGGTAATTTCAGAAAAACAGAGGAGACTGTGCCAAAATTTTTATAAAATAGTTTTGTATAAAAAAAAAAAAAAAAATTTTCCTACTCAGATTTTCAAGTTAAGAAACGGCTTAGCTTCACGGAAGCCTTTCAGCGGGGCAAGTCTCGACTGGGAAGCTACCGTGGAGTGTCGGCAGGCCACCTAATGTGAGATAGTAGGTTTGGGGCCTGCCACCTTCTCTTTCTAAAACATGCATATATCCAAACACAATAAAAAGAAACGATCCACGTATATACTTTTAATTAACTGAGGGTACAACCTGGCTCTGATACCAATTGTAGGAAAAACACGTGGCGGAAGCGCAAAGCGTTTGTATTGGTATGTTTTAAAAATTTTCCTAAAAAGAGTGGATTTTAACCCTCAATTAATTAAACATATATAAAACAAATGTCTCGTACCTTTATGAACCGTGAAGTTTGATGTCGTATCGAGATTGAACCGCAAGATCTTCCAATCCTTCACGAACATGGATCACCTTGGAGTGTAGGCTCCCTTTCTTTGAATTGTGTACCTGAGGATGAGAAACAAAAAACTTTTTTTTTATTTTTTCGTTAGTCACTCAAAACCCTCCTGAGAAAACAAAGAACACTTTGGAAATAAGTTATTCTTTCCCTCTTTTCTCTCGGGCGAACTTTCACACTTTGCTTATAGAAAAATATTTTTGATTTTTAATTAAATAATTAATTAATTAATTTCCATTTAATTAAATAATAAAATAAAACAAAGTAATTAGCTAAATTAATAGCCAATGCCGCCCAAGCCATTCATCATGGGCCAAACTTTGTTTTTCCATTTTATTAATCTCATTAGACCTCCACAATAAGTCCACATATGAACTAGATCCATTCTTACTAAAAGAAACAAGTTCACATGCCTTAAATAAATATATTAATATAATTTCAATAGCCCATTTATCTTTAAATGTGCTAATTGTATTCTTAATATATTTATGGAATGTTAAAAAAATCCTATAGGCCGCCCAAGGGATCACATACCCTTGGCCGCCTATTCTAGGTACTTTAATGAGTTACCGCGTGTCTTGATCGAATACAAGAACGCACCTATCAAACGTTTTGGAAAAATTCCAAAAAATAGTTATCAAGATAGACCAAATAAATGATCCGGTAGAATATAACAAGTGATCCATGCAAATTCGTGTGGATTGGGGATCTTGGCGGGCTATCTAAATTTAAGCTCCAATAGACACAACCTAATCACAATCAACAAATGATTCACTTAGGTCCGATCTATTAATTTTAGTTCATTCCACTATCGAACTAAAATTGAACTCTTAAATAAAGATAGAATAAGTGATCGTGCTAATTCGTGCCCTAGACAACCTAAATGGAGAAAGTGTATCCTCGTGAAAAATACCAGTAATTGCCAAAAGCTCATAGACCGCCCATAGCTCTCCAAGTTACCATATTTACTCATATGACCATGTTTACGAATTTGGATAATTTGACTTGTCCAGAAGTCGTGTTTCAATAGTCACTATTGAAAACTTTACGTAAAGATTTAATATCCAATACTTCAAAACATCCATATGATTGTATTCTACTAACATTTTGTAGGAAAAAACAAGAGTACGGCGCAGCGGAAGGCGCAAAAAAGAATTTTTTTTTTTTTTTGCATTGGTACTTTTAAAATTTTTCAAAAAGAGTAGATCTTAACCCATAGTTAACTATATATATATATATATATATATATATATATATTAAAAGGTAACATACCTTTTGTAATACGTGAACTTTGACATTGCGTCGACTATGAACTGCAAGATCTTCCAATCCTTCACGAATGTGGATCACTTTAGAGTGTGGGCTCTCTTTCTTTGAATTGCGTAACTGAGGATGAGTAACAAAAAACTTTTCTTTTTCGTTAGTCACTCAAAACCGTCTTGAGAAAACTTATAACACTTTGAACTCAATTGTTCTTTCTCTTTTTCTCTCGGGCGGTATCACACTTTTGCTTAGAGTAGGTGGCGGTTTTTCTTGGCTATCGAAAGCTCACAAAACTTGCACATAAGCATTAAGGTTTGGCCGAACTCCCCTAGCCCTCTATTTATGGTGGCTGAATTCTCCTTTGTGTGAGAGGATTTGTGTTTCACCATAAAACCTATCAAGCTAGAGTTCAACTTAATCCTAACTTTAAAAAGTATTATCCAATTATAATTAAAGGATAATTATAATTTGAATGACTTATCAAAACTTTCTAAAAGTGACTAATAGTCAACTTTAGAGTTTTGATAAATATCAAAAACTTCCTAATTTGATTTCAAAAATAAGTTCTTTTATTTATCTCCTTATCAAATAAGGTTTTGGATACTTATCATACTATCACCAATAGTATGAAACTAGAAATCCAATTCCTAATAGAAAACTGTTTTGACTTTTAATTAAATAATTAAATAATTAATAATTAATTAATTTCCTTTTAATTAAATAATAAAATAAAACAAAGCAATTAGCTAATTATATTAGCTAATGCCGCCCACCCCTAAACACTTGGCCTAACTTTATTTTTCCATTTCATTAATCCCATTGGACCTCCACAAAAAGTCCACATGTGAACTAGACCCATTCTTACAAAAAGAAACAAGTTCACATGCCTTTAATTAATATATTAAATATAATTTAACAACCCATTTATATTAAATGTGCTAATTATATTCTTAATATATTTACGGGATGTTAAAAAATATCCCTTAAGGCCGCCTAAGGGGTCACACGCCCTTGGCCGCCCATCTCAGGCATTTTGACGAGTTACAGCGTGGCAGGCCCCTAACCTACTATCTTACGCTAGGCGGCCTACCGGCAACCCCACGGTAGCTTCCCAGTCGAGGCTCACCCAGCTAAAAGGCTTCCGTGAAGCTAAGCCGTTACTTATACATGAAAATCTAAGTAAATTTTTTTTTTTTTTTTACAAAACTACTTTATTAAAATTTTGGTAGCATAACAGCTGCATTTTGAAATATTCCTATTACATACAAAACAGTTTAAAAACACTTTTAAATATCAAATACTTTCTCCACTACCCATAGGACTTCAAGTCCATCATAAAAAAAATAATACAACTCAATCACAAATTCAAAGTAAGCGAAAATGAGCAAATCCGATTTTAAATAAAATATTCGAATACTAAACAAACAATACTCACTTAAGGTATTTTTCAAAATATAATTTTACATGAGTGTTACAAATAAACATAATACATATTTTTAAAACAGTCACAACAATGTCTGATACGAACCTCGTCGATTATATTAAGATTAATGCCAAAGATCGTTCTAACCTCTGGTTCGGGTGGAAACCGCGACCCAACACCTATATCGAGATGTGAACCTTGGTATAAAGAAGGACGCCACAATCAAGAATGAAATACTCAATTGATAAGTCAAGGAGGAACGCCACAGAGAATTCTGATAAGTTCCAGTTAGTTCTCAAAGAACAAAAGAGAAAATTCTCTCAATTTTCATTCAAAATCAAGTCTGCCTCTCTTACATCCATTCAGATCCTTATAAACTAAAACCCTAAAAGTCAAGAAAGGCTACACGTCTATCTCTAAAAAGGAATAAGATATTCGGCCATTAAGGTCTTACAAACAGAAAACTATAATGGACATAATTGCCTTACAAATGGAAAAAAAAACTAAAACAAGCAAATATTGAATTCAAGCCCAAGCCGAAATTGTGTCACACGCCCAAGCCTTCTCTTATTCGGCCCAATTAATTGCCTTGATGACGTTAATCAAGCCTTGGTCTTCATGTGGGTTCATCTTGGACTTTAATAATTCAGAATCAGCCCATGTGTCTAGAATTAGGCCATTGAGTGCTTCTTTGAATCTCTTAGCCCTTGTCCTTATTATTGGCCCAACCGGAACATGCAATGGATCCCTTGGTGCAGATCCCTTATTCTTATCATTCCCTCCCTCTTGAAAAGGATTTGTCCTCAAATTGTCACCTACATCAAATGGAGACAAATTAGAAACATTGAAGCTTGCACTAACATTATACTCACTTGGAAGATCTAACTTGTAGGCATTGTCATTGATCCTTTCAATCACTTGAAATGGGCCATCTCCCCTTGGAAGTAGTTTAGAACGCTGCTGGACTGGAAACCGTTCCTTCCTCATATGCAACCACACCCAATCACCGGGTTCAAATACAACTTTCTTGCGCCCTTTATTAACTTGGTTGGCATATTGCTCAGTTCTCCTCTTGATGTTTTGCTTAGTCTTTTCATGGATTTGCTTAACAAACTCTGCCTTTTTCTTCCCATCCAAGTTAACATGCTCATTCACAGGTAGAGGAAGTAAATCCAAAGGAGTCAATGAGTTAAAACCATACACAATTTCAAAAGGCGAAAAGTGAGTTGCAGAATGCACACTCCTATTATAAGCAAACTCTAAATGCGGCAAACAATCCTCCCATGTTTTCAAGTTCTTTTGTATTACAGCACGCAACAAGTTAGATAAAGTCCTATTAACTACTTCAGTTTGACCATCAGTTTGTGGATGACAAGTAGTTGAAAATAAAAGTTTAGTTTCTAACTTGCCCCACAAAGTTTTCCAAAAGTAGCTTAAGAACTTAGCATCTCTATCCGAAACAATGGTTTTAGGCATGCCATGCAATCTAACGATTTCTTTGAAAAACAAATCAGCAATATGTGAGGCATCATCAGTTTTATGACAAGGAATGAAATTGCCATTTTAGAAAACCTATCAACAACCACAATTTAGCATCCAAAGTAGAAAGTAAAACGTACCTTCTAGACAAAGCATCAGCGACTACGTTTTCCTTACCTTTTTTATACTTGATCACATATGAAAATGTTTCTATGAACTCCACCCACTTGGCATGCCGCTTATTTAGCTTGTGCTGCCTCTTTAAATGCTTCAAGGACTCATGATCCATGTGAATCACAAATTCTTTCGGCCAAAGGTAGTGTTGCCAAGTTTTCAATGCCCTAACCAAAGCATACATCTCCTTGTCATAGGTAGGATAATTCAAGGCTGCTCCACTTATTTTCTCTCTAAAATATGTAATGGGACATCCTTCTTGCATTAGAATAGCTCCAATACCTATTCCTGAAGCATCACACTCAATCTCAAAAGCTTTAGCAAAGTCAGGCAAAACAAGCAAAGGTGCATTAGTTAATTTTTCCTTAATCAAGTTAAATGCCTTTTCTTATTCATTACCCCACTTAAAACCCACATTCTTTTTGATAACTTCAGTTAAAGGTGCAGCTAGACTACTAAAGTCTTTCACAAACCTCCTATAGAAACTAGCCAACCCATGAAAACTTCTCACTTGTCCCACATTTGTAGGTTTCGGCCACTCCTTAATTGCCTTAACCTTTTCTTCATCAACCCCAATTCCTTTAGCAGTGACAACAAAACCCAAAAATACAAGCTTATCCGTGCAAAATGTACACTTTTTAAAATTAGCAAACAACGTTTCGGTTATTAAAACACCTAAAATAGGTTTTAAATGTTCAACATGCTCATCCAAGTTTTTGCTATAAATCAGAATGTCATCAAAGTAAACAACCACAAATTTTCCAATAAAAGCACGCAAAACATGGTTCATTAATCGCATGAAAGTACTTGGTGCATTAGTTAACCCAAAAGGCATAACTAACCACTCATATAACCTATATTTTGTTTTGAAAGCAGTTTTTCACTCATCACCTTCTTTCATTCTAATTTGATGATATCCACTTTTAAGATCAATTTTAGTGAAAACAATATAACTATGCAATTCATCAAGCATATCATTTAATCTAGGAATAGGATGTCGATACTTTACAGTGATATTGTTGATGGCACGACAATCAACACACATCCGCCATGTTCCATTCTTCTTTGGCACAAGCAATATGGGAACCGCACAAGGACTCATACTCTCACGAACATACCCCTTTTCCATGAGCTCATCAACCTATCTTTGAGGTTCTTTTGTCTACTCGGGATTACTTCGGTATGCGGGTCTATTTGGAATTGGTGCTCTGGGTATAAAATCAATTTGGTGCTCAATCCCTCTTATTGGTGGTAAACCAATAGGCATCTCTTCGGGAAACACTTCATCAAAGTCCTGCAAAAGTGAAACAACAACACTAGGCAAAGAAGAGTTAATTTCATTAGTACTAAAACAAGCCTCTTTGTATAAAAGTACAATCATTGGCTAATTTGAAAACAAAGCCTTTTTGATCTCACTGTCTCTTGCATAAAAGCTTACTTGTTTTCTCTCACATTTTTTCTCATCAACCTCTTTTTCTTTTGAACTCTTACTCTCCTTTTTAACATCTCTCTCATTTTTTAACCTCATTTGATCTTCATATACTTGTCTTGGGGTTAAAGGTACAAGAGTGATTGGCCTTTTATTGAGTACAAAGGAGTATCTATTGGTGTATCCATCATGAGTCATATGCCTAGCAAACTGCCATGGTCTTCCCAAAAGGATATGACCTGCATTCATTGGTACCACGTCACAAACAACTTCATCTTTGTATTTTCCAATTGAAAATGACACCAACACCTGTTTATTCACCCTAACTTCCCCATTATCATTCAACCATTGTAGCTTATAAGGTTTTGGGTGCTTCAAAGTTTTCAAATTCAATTTTTCCACCAAAGTAGTGCTCGCCACATTAGTACAACTCCCCCCGTCAATAATCATACTACATACTGATCGGTCATTTATTATCATATATTTACGACCCTTGGATTGTCTGTTTTTATTGTATTCTTGAGTATTTTTGGTGCTTTTGATGTGTTTGTTAAGCGTGTGCAGGTTTTAGGTATTTCTCTCGAAGCTATGCGAAGATTGGAGTTTTCGGTCCAAAACCGTGTTTTCTGGCAGAGCAGCACGACCTGATAGCGGTGAAAGAGCAGAATTCTGACAGAGAGCAGCGCGACTAGCCATCGTGAGCTCTGGTCGTGCTGAGGCGGTCGCGCTGGAAAAGATGAATTGTGGCAGAGAGCATGGCAACAACCAGCGCTAGGGCTGGTCGTGCTAAGATTGTCGCGCTGGATGTTGAGAATTTGGGTAGCGAGCACTGCGATAAGCTATCGCGATCGCTGATTGCGGTGTCCCATCGCGGTGAGGTTAATTCAAGTAATCCAGAGAGCATGGCGACCAAGCCATCGCGACCGCTGGTCACGGTGGCACAATTCTAGCAGCCCTAGTGTGCTGCTTTAAATAGAAAGAGAAGAGAGAGAAAGGGGATCCATAAATTTTTAGAGAACAGAAGAAAGAGAGAAAGAAGAAGGAAGAAGAAGAGAGAAGAAGGTCTAGGAGACTAGCCATCGGATTGATTCTTCGGACGACTTCAATTGCTCTTAGGATTCGGATTTGTGTACGGAGAAGCTCTACCGAATTGGTTTCTATGAGAGTCAAGCCATTTGGAGTTTTTCTATCATACTCTTTCTTTTAATCTTATGTTCTTCATGTTGTTCTTGATTAATAATATTATGTATCCTTATTTCTTAGCTATGAACTAATTTCCTACACTAGGGATGATGATGGAACTTACTATGAATTTTGATTGAGATTAATGAATGTTTGGATGATTTGAGTTATATGATTGAGTGTTGATTTATTGTTTTATTGATTGTATATTGATTGATCACCAATATTCAATATCTTGTTGTTGTGGATTAAGTACCGAAAGGAGACGCCCACCACGTGTTCGATAAATTGACACAATAGCCTAGGAACTAAATAGAGATATATTGGTGTAGGTTGTGTGATCTAATATGTTTCCATGTTTAATGCATTCTCATATATTTGACATTTACCGAGAGATAGGGTGTTAGTATGTGTTGAATAGGTTCGATCTACCTTGAGAGAGGATTTTAGATAACTAGTTAACATGATCATCAATCATTAGCTTAAACATTCATACATAATTGTCTCATATAATTAGGATTAGTTAGTGAAATCGGATTCCCTAGTTCCCATCACCATTGATTAAAAAGATCTTTTAATTTCAAGTTATAGACCATTTAGATTATAAGTTACAAATCACAACCATTGAATTAGTTTTCTAGATAGTGTTAGACTTGGTTAATTTCAGTATTCAATCTCTAAACATCCTCGTGGGAACGATATTCGGAACTCACAATTCTATATTACTTGTGCCGACCCCGTATACTTGCCGGTACACAAAAGGCGTAACAAGTTTTTGGCGCCGTTGCCGGGGAACGGTTTAGTCATAGTTGATATTGATACCGACTTAGTCTAGTACTAATCTGGAATTTTTCTTTCTTTTAGTCAAATTCTTTTTACACTTGTTTTCTCACTTGTTTGATCCTTTGTTTTTGCAGGAAATTCCATCTGTGTATGAGATGTACGAGAGACACTAATTTAGAGCTTCTCGAAGCCCTTGACCCAGAAATCAAACGAACGCTTATTCAGAGAGTAAGGCAAGCAAGACAGCAAGCTACTATGGAAGACCAAGCGCAGCAACAAGCGCTGCAGCAACTAAATCCAGAGATTGCCAAGGCATTGCGAGATTATGCCATTCCTACTGTTGGTTCCATTTCTTTATCAAAAATGGACCTTCACTAGTACCTTTATTCACTTACTTATGTTCCATTCTTGGGTAATTATCGGTTGTTTTTAATGTTTTTATCTAGTGTATAGGTAATAAGGTTTTGTGCGTAGTTGAAGAGCCTTAGTGGATTAAATTGAAGATTTGGGAGTGCACAGCTGTCATCTTTTGGAGGCTGCCATAAATTCTACAAGATGAACGGGGTTCACGCTTTATATTTATGGAAAGATATAGATGTCTACTTTCCATTTCATTTTACGGTTCGTGATTTGGAGGTTTCTAGAGGAAGTTATGATCATTTTCGTAATAGTGCGCAATCTTGAAATTTGGACCAGTGAGTACCGCGACCAGCGGTAGCGACCCACAGTCGCGCTGACGACGCGATAAACCTTATTTCTAATGCTTATAAGTAGAAAAAGGGGCTCTAAAGAGAGGGAGTTCTGCTAGGGCTCTAAGAAGAGGACCAAGAGGAGACCAAGAGAGAAGAGAAGAGGCAAAGAGGGGAGAAGAAGATCACCTTGGAACCAAGAGGGATTGGATTCAATCCTTGAGCCAAAATCTCACCATCAAGCTTAGATTTGGAGAAAGTGGAAGCTAGACAAATTCACAATGAGGAGAAGGATGAAAGTTCATCACACCTAGAGTTTTTCTATCCCTTTCCTTCTTTATTTTCATGCTTGTAACTCTCTTTATTAATTGAAAAACATGTTTAGTTGTAAATCTTTAATTATGAACTAAATTTGTAAGTTAGGGTTTTGATAGATCTTATTCTATGATGATTGAATGAATTGATTGTTTAATTTGTTGTGGTTGATTATTATGTTGTTGAGTGGTATTATTGTGCTGAATGCTTTTGGATGTAAAGGCTTACATTTAGATGATAAATTGGTTGTGTGTTATGTACCGAGAGGAGACGCCCACAACGTGCCCGATGTAATGTCCACCATAAGTAGAATTAAATAGAGATATACTAATTTGCTTGTGTGATCATATAGGATGTTTATTGTGACTAATGCATTTTCATGCACTTGGATATACCATCGAGAGATAGGATATTAGTGTATGTGGAATAGGTCCGATTTACCTTGAGATGGGACTTTGGATAATTTAGATAAACACGATCATCAACATGAATAATTAAACTACAACAATGTGCTTTCATGAAATTCAATTAGATGGATTAGGTGAATTCAAATACCCTAGCTCATCTCTCAATTTGGTTGTTTATTTCACGTTTTATGTTTTATATTTTTTATCTTTTATTTTCTGCTATTAAACCATTTTGATTTATTCAAATAGATATATACTTGGTTAATTTTAGTACTTAACATCTAAATATCCCTGTGGAGACGATAATTTACTCATCATTTTATTACTTGTGCCAACCCCGTATACTTGCGGGTACAAAAAGGCGTAACAAGTTTTTGGCGCCATTGCCGGGGATATTTTAGTTGTGTTGATATTAATACCGATTAGGTCTATAACTACTTTGGATTTGTATATATTTTATTTTTATTAATTTTGATTTTCTTTTTCTGTATAGGATATGTATTCTTGGTATGAGGCGCAGGAGCTTACCGAGAAAGTGGCGACTAGAGATTATAAAGCACCTTTGGGCTGTTTCTTATGTGGGGGGCCGCATGTGAGTACTGATTGTCAGGTGGGCAATCCGTTTGCTAAGAGCTATTCTGAGCAAATGCAGTACGAGGGTTATGTACATTATCAACAGAACATCCCCTACCTGAGTTCGTACAATCTTGGGTGGAGCAATCATGCTGGCTATTCATGGAGCAACCAGCAAGAAAATGGGTCAAGACTAGAAGACATGCTTGTCGACTACGTGACAAGGATGGAAATTCGAGAACAACAAGAAAAGGATGCAGCTTTGGAAGACATGATTATTAAACTCATGATAAAGCTGGATAAAAAAATGGATTCCCAAGATGAGGCCCTGAAGAAGCTGGAAGCTAAACTTGATCAAGTTGCTCAATATACTCAAGTTGCTACCCAAAGCTTGGAGATTCAAATAAGCCAATTAGCTATAGAAATTCAATGGCAAGAGCACGAACCATATCCTATAGAGCAATGCAATGAAGCGGCCATGGAAATCGAAGAGCAAATTGAGCAGCAGATTTGGGTTGATCAAGTAGAGATGGAAGGGAGCAAGAGTTTGTTGCTTGAAGATGACACATTTACCTTTCCAGAGCTGCTTGAGATTTGTCTAGTCTAGAGTACCACTGTAAAAGAAGAAAGCCACCAAGATACATATATTTCTGTAGACCTTGGAGAAGGGAAGCCCAAACCGCCTCTGCCTTTTGATCAGAACCCGCATTTGGGCCGTAACAAGATACCTTCGCATTCGAGGTATGCAGGGCTGGGAGAGTTTCATTCTCTTCCAGTCATTTGGTTAGGATGGTGCTATAAGCTGATGAGGAGATACCAATCATAGGGCAGGTGGGCGAAAGCTCAAGCGATGAGGTAAAATCTGTACATTATTTTCTTTCATTTTATTTTGATTTTTTTAATTTAATTTCTTTTTAGTGTTTCGTAACTCTTTCCTATGAACCTTATTAGAAGTGTTGTGCCTTGTGTGGAAAATTCGAAGTACGGGGGCGTGAGGTTGGATGATGTGATAGTTGTGGATATTTAGGATTGTTAGTTGTGGATACTAGTACTGTTGTTCCATGTTCATGTTTTATGCATTTTTGTTTTTGTGTCTAGTTTGATTGTTTTTAATTTTTATTTCTTTGTAAGCTAATTTTCCTCGTATGTAAGGTGTTAAAACATTGAAGACAATGTTTTTTTTTGGATAATGTAAGTATATTAACCAAAGAGACAAAACAAAAGCAAAGGGGCATACCCCAGCGAGAAGATCACAAGGTCAGACAAGGGACATGCCCCCTACCAACCGAAACTCAAAAAACAGCAAAGCAATAAAAGCTAAGCACAAACCCTGTCATAGGTACAACCAAAAGAAACCACCAGACCCCATAAAAGGCAAAACAAGCGAATTACAAAAAAATAGAATCAGATAAACCCCAAGACTGGTGGAGCCACCTATTAGTAGGAGAAGGCATCACACCAGATAAGGAATTAAGACGCATACAAACATCTCTGACAATGGAACGAACAACCATGGTAACAGGTTTAGGTAACTCGCCATGCATCCTAGCATTCCGCTCACGCCAAATAGCATAGACAGCAGCCGCAAGCATAATACGCACCACCCACCCACGAAGTTGCCGACCGCGGAAATGGCAACACCAAAGAATAGTATCCTCCCAGCTCCGAGCACGCAGAGGTAATCTGCACTTCCATAAAAGAGCAAACCAAA
Source organism: Xanthoceras sorbifolium (assembly GCA_003430845.1). Lineage (NCBI taxonomy): Eukaryota > Viridiplantae > Streptophyta > Magnoliopsida > Sapindales > Sapindaceae > Xanthoceras > Xanthoceras sorbifolium. The sequence goes on from CM010610.1 coordinate 6,221,270, forward strand.
CCTCGCAAGAATAAGAACAATCAAAAAAGAGATGAGGGACATCCTCACAACTCCCTCCACAAAACACACAACGAATAGTCGGAATCAAGCCATAAATAAGAAGCTTATCCTGAGTAGAAAGAGCACCCCTAATGGCCAACGAGAAGATGAAAGCATGTCTAGGAATTGATTTAGAATGCCAAACGGACCTAAACCAATCCACCGCTGGCTGCCGGGACCGAAGAGCCTCCCAAGCATTACGAATAGAGAAAGCCCCCCGAGAGTCCTCAACCCAACACAAAGTATCAGCTTGAGAGTTATTAGGCCTGAAGGAAGCAGGGATACCACTGATAATGTCCATCCAATTCCCGGTCAGGGAACGAGGCCAAGCCCAATCCCTTCCCTGAACAACATCCGCCACCCTAGCATGAAGACCAAGACCAGAATCATAAATAATCCGTCGCCCAAACACCTCCACCAAAGGACCCAACGGATGCCAATAATCAAACCAAAGAGAAATATCCTCCCCATTACCCACCCGAAACTGCATCAACCGCCGCACAAGACACCGAAGGCCTAGAATTTTCCTCCAACTCCACGAGCAATCCCCAGGGCACCTAACCTCCCACACATTCTTTCCCTTAAGCAGAGTAGATCTAACCCACGAGACCCAGACAGAAGACCTCAAATTGCTACAGACAGCCCACAAATGCTTACTTATGGCAGCTTTATTCCAACACTCAACGCTCTTAATACCGAGACCACCCTCTTCCTTTGGTAAACACACCGAAGACCATGCAACCTTGGCCCCACCTTTACCTAAATCTGAACCCTTCCAAAGAAAACTACGCAAAGTAGTTTCAACCTTAATCACCACTGACTTAGGCAAGATAAAAATGGAGGACCAATACACCTGAATAGAGAACAATACAGATTGAATGAGCTGAAGCCTCCCTGCAAAAGAAAGAACCCTACTAGTCCAACTCTTCACTCTCGCTACAATCCTGTCAACAAGAACCCTACAATCCACTGCCGTAAGCTTAGTAGAAATCAGAGGAACCCCAAGATATCTGACAGGTAATACCCCTTCCTGAAAACCAAGAATCCCAAGTAACTCTTGCTTAGTCTCAGAAGACACACCAGCCACAAAAAGATTGCTCTTGTTAGGATTAGGAATCAACCCAGAAAGAGCTTGGAACTGACCAAGGACAACATTAACTGCAGCAACTGACTCCCTCTCTGCCCTACAGAAAACCATAAGATCATCCGCAAAGCATAAATGCGAAATACCAATCTTCCCACACCGCCAATGGTACGCAAACTGACGCTCCTGCTCCATAATACGCATCAACCCCGAGAAGACCTCCATAGCCAGCACAAATAAATAAGGGGACATAGGATCCCCCTGCCTCAAACCTCGGCTACTATTAAAGAAACCATTCAACTCGCCATTGATAGAAATAGAGAAACGGGGAGTAGAAATGCACTCAGAAATCCAAGCTATCATCTGCTCTGGGAAGCCTAAAATCTGTAAAATAGCCACTAAGAAATCCCACCGCACAGAATCATAGGCTTTCATTAAATCTACCTTCAGCGCACACCTAGGATGACCCCCATCACGATGATAGTTCCTTAACAATTCCTGCGACAGTAATATATTATCACTAATCCTCCTACCAGCAACGAAGGCCGACTGAAAAGGACTAACAACATCAGGCAGTACCATCTGAACACGATTCGCAATAATTTTGGCAATGCATTTGTAGATAGTGTTACAACACGAAATAGGCCTAAAATCCCCAACCGTAGAAGGATTAGGAACCTTAGGAATAAGAGCAACCACAGTAGCATTCACTTGCTTGAGCAATCTCCCGGAGCTAAAAAACGAACGAATAGCACGAAGAAAATCATCACCAACAACAGACCAAGCTTTCTTGAAGAAAGTAGCATTATACCCATCCGGACCAGGAGCTTTATTATCTTTTAAAGAGAACAAAACTGCCTTAATTTCAACATCACTAACCTCTCTACCCAAGGTAGCACACTGATCACCAGAAATACGTTTCAGGAGAGCCCGCCTCACTAAATCAAGGTCAATCCTAGGGCATCCAGCAGGCTGTCTCAGAAGTGTCTCAAAGAAGTTCACCACCATTGATTTAACTTCACTAGGCTCCTCCACACGATTACCATGCTCATCGGTAAGAGATAATACCTTACTCCTACTACATCTTTGTCTCATCGATCGAAAAAAGAACTTAGAATTCCTATCTCCCAAATTAATCCACTGAACCCGGGACTTTTGTCTCAAAAAACTCTCCTCATCTCTACTCAAGTCACCATAAATCTTCACCAACCGAGACTCCTCCTCATGTAAAGAAGCGTTCGTAGGCTGCCTCTGAATATCCCATTGCACAGACTCTAAATCATGATTAGACCAAGTATAGAAGCACCCATTAAATCGCAGATCATCCAACCCAGACTCAGCTAAACAATTAGAAAAGTCATCTTTCCAATGAGGCCAAGAATTGGAGCCTCCAACACTCTCAACCGAAGACTTAATAGCATTAAAGTCACCCATCACAATCCAAGCACTATTCTCCCATTCCACTCCGCGCGCCACTAAATCAGCCCACAACGCCTCCCTACGAACATTACAATTATCACCGTACACAATCGAAATCATACACTCCCAAGTAGAATCAACAGAAGAAACGCTACAATGGATAACTTGTTCAGAAGCTCCGACAACCAAAACAGTAACATCGAACGGATTCCAACAAACCCAAATCCTCCCCAAAGAGGAAAAATTATAATTGCACTCCACCTTCCAAGACCGGTCAATGGTCTTAAGAATAACATCTTTATTTTTCTCCAGAACTTTCGTTTCCACTAAACCACACAAAGACAATTTCTCATCTTTAATCAAATTGCGAACCTCTCTTTGCTTCAAAGGGTCATTAAGACCCCTAATATTCCAGCACCCAAAAATCATAATAAATATACAAAGATAAGAAGAAACCCCCACAAATCTATCTCCACTTACCCCCCTTAGGGGAGGAGTGCTTCTTATTCTTCTTACCCTTACTACTGGAACCTTTCTTCTTCTTTTTCTTTTCCAGAGAATCCTTAACTTTTGAAGCCAAAGCATTACGAGGAGGGCTAGAATCACTACCATCCTCACCATGACCAGCCTCATCATTACCACAAAGAGCATCTCCATCATCACAAAGAGCATCCCTGTCATCAACATAACCATTAGCCCCATCCTTACAAAGAACAGCCTCTGCATCACAAACAGTGTCCAGAATTGCTAAAGGAGTACCCTCTTCCGTTACTTCCAAATTCGGAGTATGGTCATTGCCCTCCATTGGCACTAAATTAAGATGATTATCAATATTTTCCACAAGCGGAACACTAGCACTGTTCCCCATAGTAGATAATTCTCCACCCTTGTTCCTTTTTTTAACCTCAACCCAAACCGGTCGTTTAGGCCCCAACGAGTCTTCTTGCCTCTTCTTCATATCATGAACATCAACCCCTCTATTTCCTGTAACCAGATTCACATTGTCACCCAAATCTTGAACACTTGGTTTACATATACCCGACGCATGCCCAAACACCTTACAAATATTACACCTAGAAGGAAGCCACTCATAAACAGCATAAATAGTTTTCCACTCCCCATTAGCACATTGAATATCAAACTCATTAATGACATCCTTCGAAGCATCAACCTCAACACACACACGAGCAAAGCTAAGACGTTTCCTAGCTAATGTAATGTGATCGGCATGTAATGGGATGCCCAAAGCACTAACTACAAAACTCAGGCCCTTAGAAGTCCAATATTCAAAAGGTAGATTATAAAGTTTAACCCATACAGGAATATTGCGTAACTCATCTTTAGACAAGGATAAACTAGGCTGCCACCTTTTAAGAACAAGCAATTTATTCACTATATGCCATGGACCTTTTTCAAGAACTTCACAAGCATGGTCAAGACTATCAAACTGGAAAATAAAGAACCCTTGTTCCGAAGATAAGACTTCTTTAAGGCCAAACCTACCCCAAATTTTATGAACTACTGAATTCACTACGGGGAATGGAATTCGCTTATCCACAAAGTACCCTATCAAGGAAGTTCTCCATTCTTCACTTCCCTCAATAGCTACCTCAACCGGAGGGCTAACTTTAATTCTTCCATTTTCTTCAGTAGGTTTAAAATATTGTAAGGATTCAAAGGTAGAAGATCGTACCTCACAAGCAATAGGAGAAGAATTCTGGACAGCCTTAGCATAAGATGGTTTCAGCCCTTGAGTAATAATATGTAAATACTTAGGTCATTTGAGTGTACAAAGTTGTTATTTAGAATAATGCCGGTAGGTTTTTGCATCTAATCGTATAAGTCTGACGTCTTTGCATTGTAATATGTGACAACTTTCAATTAATAGCTCTGATTAATAGTGGAGACTACTGTTAGTGAGATTTTGAGATTATTGCATATTTATTCTGAGGAAATTTTTGTTTCTACTCTTAAACACTTTCTTGAGCTTTATTGTCATTAGATTGATCTCTATAGGTTTGCATTGGATGTTAATGAACTGCATAATAAGAATCTTGTATGTTTGTGTTGAATGTTCAATTGAGTAGATTTTGGAGATATGATCCAGGCATTGTGTGTGAACTCTTAAATAGCTTTATTTCATGTCCATAAATTATGTGCCCCCTATCCCATTCGTGGCCAAATACTCGCATATTAGCCTTTTATTGTATGACCTACATGTCTAAAAATCCTAACCGAAATTGTAAGACGTTACCGTTGATGCTTGGAAACTAGAGACAATTAAAAGAAAAATGTGTAAGTGTTGAGTGAGAAATAGGAGTGGAGTTAAAAAGATAAAAAGGATATGAGAAATGTGCAGAAAAAGAGAATAGCCAACAGAAAATAAAATATATATATAAAAAGTGTTGGCTAAAATGAGAAAAAGAAGTGAATTGCACAAAGAAAAAAAAATTCAAGAAGGTTGAAAAAGAGGTTGAAGAAGAAAGGTGTAGAAGAGAAAAGGAACAAAAGTTGAGCAAATTTGGTAGTCTTGAGAGAAATTGCACGATTTGAAAATTTTATAAAGTCTCTCAATAGGTTTCCAAGTGAGTTGAACCCGATTTCCATTCTTTTTGAGCCAATCACCCTAAGCCCCATTACAACCATATAAAGACCTGTTGATCTCCTTAGGAAACTTAATTGGAATATTTGACTTGTATATACATTGATTTTTCTGTTCTTAGCATTTGATATCTTTCATGAGATCCTTTGTTAAATTTGTGCGTTCTTTTTAATTATTGATGCATACGACACATTTTGAAATTCTTTGCTCATAAATTCCAGTCGTATGCAGTTGAAAGTGTGATAACTTAGGTTCTAAGTGTCATTGAGTGAAAACTTGTGAAACTAGAGTTGAGGCGAATTACATCAGTGGTCTGTTAGTATGGAAGGTGTCACAATTATAAATAGGTTGCATGTCAGTGTCCTGTATGATATAAGGTGTATTAGACTTATTGACAGCATTTTGGATTTCTGATTTTGTGCTATTCTTATGCCTTTGCATTTGTGTATATACTTAATTTGATGTTGAGCTATGTATGTGGTTAGCTTAGGACGTTTGTGGGTATCGTAGCTGGTAAACCCTCACGAGACTATAACTCGCCCACTAGGGACACCTAGGGGTTTAAAGGCTTGTGGCACATGCTAAGTGCCATCGTGTTACCTACGAAAGTGGTTTAAACTAGTTGTTTGTTTTCCATTATTTGTTATTTTGTTTTCCTTTCATTTTGTTTGCATTTTTGTTCGAGGACGAGCAAAAGTTAGGTTTGGGGTATTTGTTGGTTCCATTTCTTGATCAAAAATGGACCTTCACTAGTACCTGTACACTAGATAAAAACATTAAAAACAACCGATAATTACCTGAGAATGGAACATAAGTATGCGCCTAAATCCAGAGATTGTCAAGGCATTGCAAGATTATGCCATTCTTACCATGGTGGGAAATCGGTCGAGCATTCGACGACCTCCAGTTGCAGCAAACAATTTTGAAGTCAAGCCTGCAATTATCCAAATGATTCAGAATACTGTTCAATTTGGGGGTATGCCAATTGATGATCCCAATAGCCATCTGGATCGATTCTTGGAGATATGCGACGCCTTCAAGCAAAATGGGGTGTCTGACGATGCGATTCGGCTGCGAATATTTTCCTTCTCATTAAGGGACAGAGCTAAATTATGGTTGAATTCACTGCCGCCGAATACCTTCGTAACATGGGAAGGCCTAGCTCAAGCTTTCCTCACCAAGTATTTTCCACCAGGGAAAACAGCAAAGCTCAGAAACGATAACACTCAATTCGTGCAATTTGAGACAAAATCGTTATATGACGCCTGAGAGAGATATAAGTATTCTTTGAGAAAGTGCCCGCATCACGGTTTACCTGATTGGCTTGTAGTGCAGACATTTTACAATGGTCTCACACAACAAAACCGTAGCATGTTAGATGCAGCCGCTCAAGGCGCCTTAATGAGCAAGCCAACTGAAATCGCTCATGGTTTAATTGAGGAAATGGCCACAAATAGCTATCAATGGGCAAATGAAAGAGCAGTTCACAGAAAAGCAGGAGGTTCAGCTACAGCTTTCGAAGTTGACGAGATCACATCACTCAAGGCATAAGTTGCTTCTTTATCGAGCCAAATCAACAAATGGAATGTAAATTATATTCAGTCAGCGACTCCAGGATGTGACATGTGTGGAGGACCACACGTTAGTACAGAATGCATGATGAGTAATTCTTTTGCAGGTAGCAGCAGTGCAGAACAAGTACAATACGTGCAAAACTTCAACAAACCATACAACAATCCCTACTCAAACACCTACAATCCTAGCTGGAGAAATCATCCAAATTTCTCATGGAGTAATCAACAGCAAAACAACAATGTGAAGCCCATTCCACCTGGGTTTCAGAATCAAGGGAATCAAGGAACCAATCAGCAAGAGAGGAAACCAGCCTTAGAAGACATGCTGGTCACGTTCATGACAAAGATTGATTCCAGGATGGACGGTCAAGACACAGCAATGAAGAAGGTGGATGTGAAGATTAACTATGTAGCACAACAAAATCAGGCCGCCATTCAGAAGCTTGAAGTACAGATTTTCCAGATAGCTAGAGAGACACAAAATAGAGCTCAGGGCACACTACCTAGTAATACTGAAGTCAATCCCAAAGTGCAGTGTAAGGCAATCACTTTGAGGAGTGGGAAGCAAGTAGACAACACAACAGGAAGAGATCACTCACAGCAAGAGGTTGAATTGAAGGAAGCAAGAATTGAGTCACTCACAATTAATGAAAAGAGTGATGAACCACCTCCGCCGGTCCAAGAAGTCAAGGCTTATGTGCCACCTGTACCTTTCCCTCAAAGGCTGTAAAAGCACAAAGATGATAAAAATTTTACTAAGTTCCTTGAAATATTTATGAAACTTCACATTAATATTCCTTTTACAGAGGCCTTAGCTCAAATGCCATCTTATGTAAAGTTCTTGAAGGAAATTCTGTCAAAGAAAAGGCGACTTGAAGATCATGAAACTGTCGCCTTGACTGAAGAGTGCAGCGCCATTATTCAGAATAAATTGCCTCAAAAACTAAAAGATCCAGGGAGTTTTACTATTCCTTGCACTAGAGGAAGTTCAGAATTTGTTAAAGCATTATGTGATTTCATTAACTTGATGCCTTTTTCTATTTTTAGGAAACTAGGTCTGGGTGAAGTGAAGCCTACGAGTATAACACTCCAATTGGCAGACCGTTCTGTCAAATATCCCTATGGAGTGATTGAAGACGTGCTAGTCAAGGTTGACAAGTTCTATTTCTCTGTAGATTTCATCGTGCTTGAAATGGAGGAAGATGTTGATATTCCTCTCATATTGGGGAGACCGTTCTTAGCAACCGGAAGAGCAATAATAGATGTGCAGCAAGGGAAATTGACGTTGCGAGTGGGTAGTGAAGAGGCGGTTTTCAATGTGTTCAAGGCCACCAAATTTGCAACAACCGCAAACACTTGCCTTAGAGTTGATGAAGTCGACTCTTTAGTTAAAGAGGTTTTTCAGAAAAGCAATCCCGAAGATCCACTTGAGGCTTGTTTGACCCACGGAGCGATAAAAGAAGAGGAAAATGACAGCATAGTTGAATATGCTTTCCGTCTTGATTCAGCAGCCCTTATGCCATACGGGGGTAAGAGATATTTTGAAGAATTAGGCCACGGGAAGCCTAAAATACCACCTTCAATCGGTAAGCCTCCTCAACTCGAATTGAAGCAGTTATCTGAGCATTTGAGGTATGCTTATTTGGGGGAATCTGACTCCCTCCCAGTTATAATTTCAGCTACCTTAAATGAGGTAGAGGAGGAGAAACTTCTGAGAGTACTGCGACAACACAAGACAGCATTGGGGTGGATCATCTCCGACATAAAGGGAATCAACCCTACCATGTGCATGCACAAGATCCTGAAAGAAGATAATTTCAAGACTTCAATAGAACATCAATGCAGGCTGAATCCGACTATGAAAGAGGTAGTCCGAGCAGAGATCCTCAAATTGCTAGACGCAGGAATCATATACCTTATCTCAAATAGTTCATGGGTGAGTTCGGTGCAAGTAGTGCCAAAGAAAGGGGGGATTACGGTAGTGAAGACTGAAAATAATGAATTGATTCCCACCAGAACAGTCACAGGTTGGAGAGTGTGCATTGATTTTTTTTGGATAATGTAAGTATATTAACCAAAGAGACAAAACAAAAGCAAAGGGGCATACCCCAGCGAGAAGATCACAAGGTCAGACAAGGGACAGGCCCCCTACCAACCGAAACTCAATAAACAGCAAAGCAATAAAAGCTAAGCACAAAACCTGTCATAGGGTACAGCCAAAAGAACCCACCAAACCCCATAAAAGGCAAAACAAGCGAATTACAAAAAAATAGAATCAGATAAACCCCAAGACTGGTGGAGCCACCTATTAGTAGGAGAAGGCATCACACCAGATAAGGAATTAAGCCGCATACAAACATCTCTGACAATGGAACGAACAACCATGGTAACAGGTTTAGGTAACTCGCCATGCATCCTAGCATTTCGCTCACGCCAAATAGCATAGACAGCAGCCGCAAGCATAATACGCACCACCCACCCACGAAGTTGCCGACCGCGGAAATGGCAAGACCAAAGAATAGTATCCTCCCAGCTCCGAGCACGCAGAGGTAATCTGCACTTCCTTAAAAGAGCAAACCAAACCTCGCAAGAATAAGAACAATCAAAAAAGAGATGAGGGACATCCTCACAACTCCCTCCACAAAACACACAACGAATAGCCGGAATCAAGCCATAAACAAGAAGCTTATCCTGAGTAGAAAGAGCACCCCTAATGGCCAACCAGAAGATGAAAGCATGTCTAGGAATTGATTTAGAATGCCAAACGGATCTAAACCAATCCACCGCTAGCTGCCGGGACCGAAGAGCCTCCCAAGCATTACGAATAGAGAAAGCCCCCCGAGAGTCCTCAACCCAACACAAAGTATCAGCTTGAGAGTTATTAGGCCTGAAGGAAGCAGGGATACCACTGATAATGTCCATCCAATTCCCGGTCAGGGAACGAGGCCAAGCCCAATCCCTCCCCTGAACAACATCCGCCACCCTAGCATGAAGACCAAAACCAGAATCATAAATAATCCGTCGCCCAAACACCTCCACCAAAGGACCCAACGGATGCCAATAATCAAACCAAAGAGAAATATCCTCCCCATTACCCACCCGAAACTGCATCAACCGCCGCACAAGACACCGAAGGCCTAGAATTTTCCTCCAACTCCACGAGCAATCCCCAGGGCACCTAACCTCCCACACATTCTTTCCCTTAAGCAGAGTAGATCTAACCCACGAGACCCAGACAGAAGACCTCAAATTGCTACAGATAGCCCACAAATGCTTACATATGGCAGCTTTATTCCAACACTCAACGCTCTTAATACCGAGACCACCCTCTTCCTTTGGTAAACACACCGAAGACCATGCAACCTTTGCCCCACCTTTACCTAAATCTGAACCCTTCCAAAGAAAACTACGCAAAGTAGTTTCAACCTTAATCACCACTGACTTAGGCAAGATAAAAATGGAGGACCAATACACCTGAATAGAGAACAATACAGATTGAATGAGCTGAAGCCTCCCTGCAAAAGAAAGAACCCTACTAGTCCAACTCTTAACTCTCTCTACAATTCTGTCGACAAGAACCCTATAATCCACTGCCGTAAGCTTAGTAGAAATCAGAGGAACCCCAAGATATCTGACAGGTAATACCCCTTCCTGAAAACCCAGAATCCCAAGTAACTCTTGCTTAGTCTCAGAAGACACACCAGCCACAAAAAGATTGCTCTTGCTAGGATTAGGAATCAACCCAGAAAGAGCTTGGAACTGACCAAGGACAACATTAACTGCAGCAACTGACTCCCTCTCTGCCCTACAGAAAACCATAAGATCATCCGCAAAGCATAAATGCGAAATACCAATCTTCCCACACCGCCAATGGTATGCAAACTGACCCTCATGCTCCATAATATGCATCAACCCCGAGAAGACCTCCATAGCCAGCACAAATAAATAAGGGGACATAGGATCCCCCTGCCTCAAACCTCGGCCACTAGCAAAGAAACCATTCAACTCGCCATTGATAGAAATCGAGAAACGGGGAGTGGAAATGCACTCAGAAATCCAAGTTATCATCTGCTCTGGGAAGCCTAAAATCTGTAAAATAGCCACTAAGAAATCCCACCGCATAGAATCATAAGCTTTCATTAAATCTACCTTCAGCGCACACCTAGGATGACCCCCATCACGATGATAGTTCCTTAACAATTCCTGCGACAGTAATATATTATCACTAATCCTCCTACCAGCAACGAAGGCCGACTGAAAAGGACTAACAACATCAGGCAGCACCATCTGAACTCGATTCGCAATAATTTTGGCAATGCATTTGTAGATAGTGTTACAACACGAAATAGGCCTAAAATCCCCAACCTTAGAAGGATTAGGAACCTTAGGAATAAGAGCAACCACAGTAGCATTCACTTGCTTGAGCAATCTCCCGGAGCTAAAAAACGAATGAATAGCACGAAGAAAATCATCACCAACAACAGACCAAGCTTTCTTGAAGAAAGTAGCATTATACCCATCCGGACCAGGAGCTTTATTATCTTTTAAAGAGAACAAAACTGCCTTAATTTCAACATCACTAACCTCTCTACCTAAGGTAGCACACTGATCACCAGAAATACGCTTCGGGAGAGCCCGCCTCACTAAATCAAGGTCAATCCTAGGGCATCCAGCAGGCTGTCTCAGAAGTGTCTCAAAGAAGTTCACCACCGTTGATTTAACTTCAATAGGCTCCTCCACACGATTACCATGCTCATCGGTAAGAGATAATACCTTACTCCTACTACATCTTTGTCTCATCGATCGAAAAAAGAACTTAGAATTCCTATCTCCCAAATTAATCCACTGAACCCGGGACTTTTGTCTCAAAAAACTCTCTTCATCTCTACTCAAATCACCATAAAGCTTCACCAACCGAGACTCCTCCCCATGTAAAGAAATGTTCGTAGGCTGCCTCTGAATATCCCATTGCACAGACTCTAAATCATGCTTAGCTTGCTGCACCCTAGAAGACAAGTCAGAATAACACTCCCTATTAAGTTTCTTAAGCTCCACTTTCAATCTTTTTAGCTTCTTACATAGCTGAAACATAGGAGACCCATCTACCCTTTCCGCCCAAACTCGATCTACCAAGGATAAAAATTCTGGATGATCCGCCCAGAAATCAAAAAACTTAAAAGGCACCCGTCGCCGAGGGAGATCCACAATCTTAACAATCATAGGAGAGTGATCAGAAACACTGGAAGGAAGAAAATGCGCCTCAGAACCTCGAAATGAAATATCCCACTTCAAATTGACCAAAGCTCGATCTAACTTTCGAAGAATAGGATCAACCGTACGATGATTAGACCATGTATAGAAGCACCCATTAAATCGCAGATCATCCAACCCAGACTCAGCTAAGTGTGCATTGATTACAGGAAGCTGAACACTGCGACAAGAAAAGATCACTTTCCGCTTCCGTTTATTGATCGAATGTTAGAGGGACTGGCGGGGCACGCGTACTATTGTTCCCTGGATGGCTACTCAGGTTACAATCAGATACCTATTGCACCTGAAGATCAGGAGAAAACAACATTCACTTGCCCTTATGGTACTTTTGCCTACAGAAGAATGCCGTTTGGCCTTTGTAATGCACCAGCGACCTTTCAGCGATGTATGATGGCTATTTTTTCTGATATGGTTCAGCGTTTCATCGAAATATTAATGGATGATTTTTCTGTATTTGGGTTGTCGTTTGATGTATGTTTGGCCAATTTAGCCTTAGTACTTAAAAGATGTGAAGAGACGAATCTAGTACTCAATTGGGAGAAATGTCACTTCATGGTGAAGGAAGGCATTGTCTTGGGTCATAGAATTTCATCAACGGGAATTGAGGTGGACAGGGCAAAAATAGAAGTCATTGAAAAATTACCACCACCTACCTCAGTAAGAGGAGTCCGCAGTTTTCTGGGACATGCCGGTTTCTATCGCCGGTTTATTAAAGACTTATCCAAGATTATCAAGCCCCTATGCAACCTTTTGTCAAAAGAAGTAGCATTTGAGTTCACAGAAGAATGTCATATTGTGTTCCAGAAGCTGAAAAAGGAGCTCATTTCCGCACCAATCATCACAGCCCTTCATTGGGATTTACCATTCGAATTGATGTGCGATGCGAGTGATTTTGCCGTAGGAGCAGTCTTGGGTCAGAGAATAGACAAATGCCTTCATGTTGCCTATTATGCGAGTTGTACTTTGACAGATGCTCAAATCAACTATGCAACCATAGAAAAGGAGCTGTTGGCAATTGTGTTTGCCTTCGAGAAATTCAGGTCATATTTGGTGGGGGCCAAAGTGATTGTGTATACCGATCATTCTGCGATCAAATATCTCATGTCAGACAAGGATGCCAAGCCGAGACTCATCCGATGGGTCTTGCTACTTCAAGAATTCGACCTTGAGATCAAGGACAAGAAAGGGACAGAAAACCTAGTGGCAGACCATCTATCTCGCCTAGAACGCAGCTGCAATGAAGATAAGGTAAGCACTCCTATAGATGATTCGTTTCTTGATGAACAACTCTTTGTTTTTCAGGCTCTTATGACCCCATGGTATGCTGATTTTGTAAACTACTTGGTGAGTGAGATCTTTCCTCCAGACCTGACCTATCATCAGCAGAGGAAGTTCTTCGCCGATGTGAAATACTACATGTGGGAGGAACCATACTTGTTCAAGTATTGTTCAGATAGTATAATCAGGCGTTGTGTGCCCGAAACTGAAATTAGAGATATCCTCCTGCATTGTCACAGTTTGGAGTGTGGAGGGCACTTCAGCGCATCAAAAACGGCCGCAAAAGTTCTTCAATCCGGCTTCTATTGGCCATCAATATTTTAGGACACCCGTCGCTTCATTGACTCTTATGACAGGTGTCAGAGGACAGGCAATATCAGCCGCCGGAATCAAATGTCTCTAAATCCCATCCTAGAGGTCGAGCTATTTGACTTATGGGGGGTTGATTTCATGGGACCATTTCCCATGTCTTCAACAACCAGTATATTCTGTTGGCGGTCGATTATATCTCAAAATGGGTGGAAGCCATAGCCACTCTGACCAATGATGCGAAGGTAGTGTTGAACTTTTTCAAGAAAAATATTTTTTACAGGTTTGGAACACCGCAGGCAGTCATCAGTGATGGAGGTTCGCACTTCTGCAACCAGCAGTTTGAAGCACTACTCAAAAGATATGGAGTTACTCACCACATCACCACACCGTACCACCCTTAGACAAGTGGACAGGTAGAAATTTCAAATAGGGAGATCAAGCAAATCCTGGAGAAAATGGTGAATAGCTCCAGAAAAGATTGGTCGACCCGACTAGACAATGCATTATGGGCTTACCGGACAGCTTTCAAAACCCCTATTGGGATGTCTCCCTATATGTTGGTTTATGGGAAATCATGTCATCTACCAGTAGAGCTCCAGCACAAGGCTTATTGGGCAATGAAGGCGCTTAATTTTGATATGCAACTAGCAGGTGAAAAGCGTCTTTTGCAGCTGAACGAGTTAGAAGAGTTTTGGTTGGATGCGTAAGAGAACGCACGAATCTACAAAGAGCGCACCAAAAGATGGCATGACAAGCATATTGTGCGGAGAGAGTTTGAGGTGGGGCAGAAAGTTCTTCTATTCAACTCTCGCCTGCGACTCTTCCTAGGAAAGTTGAAATCACGATGGTCCGGACCATTCGAGATTGTGAAAGTATATCCACATGGGGCTGTGGATATCAAGAACCCGAGTGGAGAAACATTCAAGGTCAATGGACAATGATTGAAGCTATACATCGAGGGAGCTGCCATTCCACCCAACACCTCGGTGGCATTGCTAAATTCTACATGACAGGGCATACAGTCGAGCTATGACTATAAACAAGCGCTTCTTGGAAGGCAACCCAAGTTCTCAAATTTTTTTGGAACTGTTTTGAATATGGTTTAAGTTATTTTGATTCGATTGTTTTCGTTATGATTCTTAGCTTTTAGTTTTTCTTTTGTTTTTTTTTTTCACTTATGTTTGATTTGGTGTGTTTTGTTTATTTTTAGTTGATTTTTGTTTTTTGTAATTTTTCTTGTCAGGTGCTAGAAAAGGGAGGTTTTCAGGCTCATCACAGTGAGCAATACGACCAGTAGTCACGACCTATGGTCGCGGTGAGCGGTCGCGCTGCTCACTGCCTCAGAAAAGGAAAATATTGCAAACCATCACAGTAAGCAATGCGACCTATGGTCGCGGTGAGCCGTCGCAGTGCTCACTGCTAGGCAAATAAAAAACAGCCCAACGGTCATCGCCAGCAGACCAACGCGACCTATGGTTGAGGCGGCCACTCACGCTGCACCCCTACTTATCCAAACAGTGGCGTTTCAAGTAAAAAAGGAGGCACCGAGACCGCGTAGTACGACCCGTGCTCGTGGTGAGCGGTCGCAATGAGGAATTAGGATTTAAATCCCTAGCGTGCGCGACCGATCTCTCCTTCACACGCGCTCGCGACAAAATTTTTCTCCCAAATTCTCTCATCTCTTCTCCTCATCAAGGTGTGTTTGATCTCTGTGTGCAAGGTATTTGTTTCCTCCTCGTTTCATTTAAGTTTTAGAAAAGTAATTTGGATTTTGTTGAGTTTAATTGATTTGGATCTAGTGCCTAGGATTGTTTGTGGATTGTGGTGTATCCATTATTGATTTTGATTGGGTTTTTGTGAGTTGCGGTGGTCGTTGAATTATTGTTGAAGTTTGTTTGGAGTGTGTGGATTGTGGTAATGATGCCAAGACTAAAGCGGTTCAACGAAGAGTTTTTTGACCGTTTTGCGTCATGTTCTTCTAAGGGTAAGGGCAAGCAGAACCAGAAGGGTTCAAAAAGGGCCAAAATTCTTGAAAAGGAAAAGTCGAGGCATGTGGGTGATCCGAACCCCGAGTTACCCGCCCGATTGAAGGCTCAACATGGGAGGCCGCTTCTCCTGGAGCGAGGGATTAATGTGGAGGAGTTGGTCGCTTCTCCTGGA
Organism: Xanthoceras sorbifolium; assembly: GCA_003430845.1. Lineage (NCBI taxonomy): Eukaryota > Viridiplantae > Streptophyta > Magnoliopsida > Sapindales > Sapindaceae > Xanthoceras > Xanthoceras sorbifolium. Next base: position 6,237,009 of record CM010610.1, read on the forward strand.
GCGATGTACCCGCCACACTTCCATAATCATGGCGTGGTTCAAGTAAGAGGAGTTCAGATAAGGATCACTCCAGAAGTGATCAATGCTCACTTCGGCACCATTCCACAGCCAGATCTCCGCCTTGGTTATCCTGAGCTCCCTTTGTTCTCAGACCATAACCCGGACTTAGCCGGGAGTTTGCGAATGTCAGGACAAAGGGTTTGGTAGGACGACACTGCTTCTATCAAGCACCATGAGCTTCACATTGATGCCGCTTTCTGGCAGATTTTCTCAGATTTTTCCCTGCGACCAGTCTAGCATCGCACGACCATTATCATGGAAATCGCCCGGTTGGTGCACTGTATTCGGAGTGGTATAGCTCTAGATGTTGGGGTCCTGATCAGAGATGAGATATGCCATGTGGGCAGCCGCTTGCGGGTGTGTTGCCATTTCTGTGTTCGATCACGCACATTTGTGCTTCTCATGGCATTGATGTGTATGCTGCAGACGACCAGCAGCACCTCCGCTTGCCTCTAGAGAATTTGAACAAAGTGACATATAATGATTTGGCCAAGCGGCGAGGGATGCCATGACTTGGCGAGCCAGAGTGTCAGCCTGCAGACAGAGATGAGGATATGGAGGACATATTGGCTGCGATTGATGACTTTCATAAGAGTGACGACGCCAATCAGGCTGCCCCCAGAGTACCTACCAGGGCAACTAGAGGAACTGCAACAAGCAGTTCACGGGCATGATCTGAAGGAGAGGCTGAGGGCTCTTAGTAGGGCCAGGTTATAGGAGCTTTGGAGGATATCCAGGGACGGATGGTGGATATGCAGCTTTGTTTTGATCAACAGATGGCGGAGCTGCAGTAGCATGTTGACTAGCGGATGGATAGGCAGGATGCAGCCATCGATGATATGAGTCAATACCTCCAGACTGTCACTTCAGACTTGCAGAGGAGGGGCTTTACTGTGCAGTCATATATCCGTAGGTTTTCAAGAGCTTCGAGTCCACCTCCTCCGCCACCACTACCCGCGTGATGTTTCTGTTTTATTTTTGTCTTTTGTGTTTTAATTTTTCTGTTGCTTTTGTTTTGTTGAACTTTTATTGTCTTAGATATTGTATTTGTACTGCTATATTTATTTTATGTTTATTTCTTTGTTACTTTTGTCTCCTTTTGCTTTACTTTTAAACATTGAGGAAAATGTTTGGGTTAGGTTTGGGGGTGTGTTTGTCTTTTGTGTGTTGTTATGTTTTGTTGGTGTATATAGGCTGAAAACCTAGACTTTCCTCATACGCACTGCGTTTGGAAGACATAGGCATAACAACGCCACGTACACCAATTTTTGATATTTTTCGTGTTTTCGTTTATTTATTTTTTGTAGAATAGCAAATCATATGTATGTTTTACAGATAATTGGGTAATAATATGTAAATGGTTAGTTTATGTGAGTGTACAAAGTTGTTAGCTAGAATAATGCCGATAGTATCTTTGCATCTAAACATATAAGTCTGGCATTTTTGCATTGTAGTATGTGAAAACTTTTAATTAATAGCCCTGATTAATAGTGGAGACTGTCCTTAGTGAGATTTTGAACCTATTGCGTATTCATTCTGAGGGAATTTTTATTTCTACTCGTAAACACTTTCTTGCACTTCATTGTCATTAGATTGATCATTATAGGGTTGCATTGGCTGTTAATGAACTCTGTATAAAAATCTTGTATGCATGTGTTGAATGCTCAATTGAGTAGATTTTGGAGATATGATCCAGGTATTGTGTGTGAACTCTTAAATAGCTTTATTTACTGTCCTTAAATTGTGTGCTCCCTATCCCATTTGCAGTCAAACACTCACACATTTACTTTTTATTGTATGAACTATAATTCCAAAAATCCTAGCCGAAATTGTATAGACCTTACCTTTGACGCTTGGAAACTAGAGACAATTAAAAGGAAAATGTGTAAGTGTTGAGTGAGGAAGAATGAGTGGAGTAGAAACGATGATAAGAATATGGGTAATGTGCAGAAAAAGAGAATAGCCAATAAAATTATAAATAAAATAAAAGAGTTGGCTAAAATGAGAAAAAGGAGTGAAATGCACAAAGTAAAAATTGAAAAAGGGTTTGAAAAGAGGTTGAAGGAAAAAGGCAAGAAAAAGATTTGGAAGAAAGTTGAATAGATTTGGTAGTCGTGAGAGAAAATGCATAAATTGAAAATTTTATGAAGTCTCTCAATAGGTTTCCAAGTGAGTTGAACTCGATTTCCGTTCCTTTGGAGCTAATCACCCCAAAGCCCTATTACAACCTGAAAAAGACCTGTTGATCTCCTTAGGAAGCTTAACTGTAATATTTGACATGTATGTGCATTGATTTTTCTATTCTTAGCATTTGAATTCGTTCATGAGATCCTTTGTGAAATCTGTGCGTTCTTTCTAATTATTGATGCATACGACACATTTTGAAATCCTTTGCTCATAAATTCCAGTCGTATGCAGTTGAAAGTGTGATTGCCTAGGTTCTGAGTGTCATTGAGTGAAAACTGGTGAGACTAGAGTCAATGCGAATTATATCAGTGGTTTATTGGTATGGAGGCATTACGATTATAAATGCATTGTATGTCAGTATCCAGTATGATATAGGGTGTTTAGACTTATCGACAGCATTTTAGATTTCTGATTATTGTGCTATTCTTATGTCTTTGCATTTGCATTTTATACTTGATTTGATGTGTAGCTATGTTTATGGTTAGCTTAGGACGTTTGTGGGTACCGTAGCTGATAAACCCTCACAAGACTATAACTCGTCCACTAGGGCCACCTAGGGGTTTAAAGGCTTGTGGCACGTGCTAAGTGCCATCGTTGCATCCTATGAAAATGGATATAGCTTAGTTTGTTTTTGTTGTTAATTTTAGTTATTTTTGTCTTTGCTTTTAGTCGTGGTGTATTCTGATTTGCGTGAGGACAAGAAAAAGATAGGTTTGGGGGTATTTGTTCGGTCATTTATTATCATATATTTACGACCCTTGGATTGTCTCCTTTGATTGTATTCTTGAGTATTTTTGGTGCTTTTGATGAGTTTGTTAAGCGTGTGCAAGTTTTAGGTGTTTCTCTCAAAGCTATGCGAAGATTGGAGTTTTCGCGCTGGAAAAGATTAATTGTGGCAGAGAGCATAGCGACCAGCCAGCGCTACGGCTGGTCGAGCTAAGACTGTTGCGCTGGATGTTGAGAATTTGGGCAGTGAGCACCGTGATCCACTATCGCGATCGCTGATCGCAGTGCCCCATCGCGGTGAGGTTAATTCAAGTAATCCAAAGAGCATGGTGACCAAGCCATTGCGACCGCTGGTCGCAGTGGCTGGTCGTGGCGGCACAATTCTAACAGCCCTAGTGTGCTGCTTTAAATAGAAAGAGAAGAGAGAGAAAGGGGATCCAGAAATTTTCAAAAAACAGAAGAAAGAGAGAAAGAAGAAGGAAGAAGAAGAGAGAAGAAGGTCTAGGAGACTAGCCATCGGATTGATTCTTTGGACGACTTCAATCGCTCTTAGGATTCAAATTTTTTGCACGGAGAAGCTCTACCGAATCGGTTTCTACGAGAGTTAAGCCATTTGGAGTTTTTCTATCATACTCTTTCTTTTAATCTAATGTTATTCATGTTGTTCTTCATTAATAATATTATGTGTCCTTATTTCTTAACTATGAACTAATTTCCTACACCAGGGATGATGATGGAACTTACTATGATTTTTTATTGAGATTAATGAATGTTTGGATGATTTGAGTTATATGATTGAGTGTTGATTTAATGTTTTATTGATTGTATATTGATTGATCACCAATATTCAACATCTTGTTGTTGTGGATTAAGTACCGAAAGGAGACGCCCACCACATGTTCGATAAATTGACACAATAGCTTAGGAACCAAACAGAGATATATTGGTGTAGGTTGTGTGATCTAATATGTTTCCATGTTTAATGCATTCTCGTATATTTGACATTCATCGAGAGATAGGGTGTTAGTATGTGTTGAATAGGTTCGATCTACCTTGATAGAGGATTTCGGATAACTAGTTAACATGATCATCAATCATTAGCTTGAACATTCATACATAATTGTCTCATATCATTAGGATTAGTTAGTGAAATCGGATTTCCTAGTTCTCATCACCATTGATTAAAAAGATCTTTTAATTTCAAGCTATAGACTATTTAGATTATAAGTTACAAATCACAACCATTGAATTAGTTTTCTAGATACTGTTAGACTTGGTTAATTTCAGTATTCAATCTCTAAACGTCCTCGTGGGAACGATATTCAGAACTCACAATTCTATATTACTTGTGCCGACCCTGTATACTTGCAGGTACACAAAAGGCGTAACACATACCTTGTCATTAACATGGCAGCGGGTGTGAAAAATGTTATCACGTTGTACCTCATCATCTTCCTTGGTTTGAGCACTAAGAGCTCTTCTTGCAACCAAAAGATCTCCACCTACCGGATATTCAAAGTCACTGGCATCCTCCAAAGGTGTCATAGACTCATCATTAGATTCACCCTCTGATTCGATACCACCATCATCCTTCAAAACCATTACTCTCTTGTAAATATTATATTATTTGTCATTATTTGATAACATGCCATATAGAATAGGAGTGCCACTCATATATCTCTTTTGGTATGAATATGCATTGAATGGTTTAGGTATTTAATTAGCATATAGATAACTTAGTAAATCATTCGATAGAATTCCATCACACACTTTAAGTAATTGAGTGGGAGAAGGTGTTGGAACACTTATAACCTCTAAGGTTAGTTGAGCTTTTATGTTTCGTGTGATAACTCATTAAGGGGTTTCCATGAATGGAATTTAGGAAGATACTTCCTTACAAGGATAGTTTAGACAATTGACTCGAGCGATATCTACTCCCAGAGGAGGGATGTTTTGTAAGATAATTATTACTGAAGGTCGATACCTTAGTAACACACTGTTGGCTCCATTTCTTGATAAAAAAAGGCCTCCATCTTTACCTATATCTACCTACTTTTGTTCCATTCCCAAGTAAATATCGGTTGTTTTTGATGTTTTACTTTAGTGTGCAGGTAAATAGGGTCATTCAAGGAGCTCGGGAGAAATCAAGGCAAAACTGCATCGTTTTGGCCTCTGCTACTTATGGAGCAACTTACAAGTCGCGGCGCAAGTTTCGGTGAATATAATTGCAAAATCTAGGCAGAATGTCCCACGACTTGGGCCGCGACTTGCACCACGAGCCACAAGTCGTGGCAATGGAAATCACAAATGTTGGCAGTAAGCTCCGCCACTAAAGGTTGCGACTTACAATATGACTTGCAAGTCGCGAAGGAGTGTCAGGCACCATAACCCAGCACGCTATAAAAAGAAAAGGAAAAGAAAAATATAGGACTTAAATAACTCGACCAAGAGGAGAACATGATCGAAAAGGAGAGGCCAAAGGGGAGAAGAAGATCATCTTGGAGACAAGAGGGTTTGGATTCAATCCTTTAGTCATCTTCTCAACACCAAGCTTGGATTTGGGAGAAAGTGAAATCTAGAATAAGTCACAATTGGAAGATGACGAGAGTTCATACGTTCTAGGATTTCTTCTATCCTTTTCCTTCTTTGATTTTCATTCTTGAATCTCTCTTTTATCATTGTTAAACATGTTTAGTTGTAATTTCTTGATTATGACTTAAACTTGTAAGTTACAGTTTTAATGAATCCTTTTTCTTGACAATTAAATGAATTGATAGTTTAATTTATTAATTGTTATTTGTTGAGTGATATTATTGATCTTAATGCTTCTGAATGTAATGACCTGCATTTAGTCGATCTTATGGTTGTGTGTTATGGACAGAAAGGTGACGCCCACAACGTGCTCGATGTAATGTCCACCATAAATAGAATTAGATAGAGATATGCTAATTTACTTGTATGATCATATAGTGATTAATGCATTTTCATGCACGTGGATATCCATCGAGAGATAGGATATTAGTGTGTATTGTAATATGTCCGATTTATCTCGAGAGAGAATTTTGGATAATTTAGATAAACCCGATCATCAAGTTTAACAATTAAATTGAAATAATAATGTGCTTTTATAATCAATTAGATGGATTAGGTGAATTCAAATACCCTAGTTAATATCTCATATTGGTCCGTGTTATCCCATATTTGTGTGAATTTATATTTATGTTATTTTCTTCCTATAAGCATTCCGATTTTCCAAATAGATAAAAGCTTAGTTAATTTTGGTATTTAGTACCTAGAATATTCTTGTGAAGACGATAAACTTACTCTCAGTATATTACTTGTGTCGACCCCGTACACTTGCGGGTACAAAAAGGTGTAACAAGTTTTTGGCACCGTTGCCAGGGATATTTTAGTTGTGTTGACATTAGTACCGATTAATTCTATTGTTAATTTGGATTTGTATATATTTTATTTTTATTAATTGTTTTTTTTCTTTTTATGTACAGGAAATATATTCTTGGTATGAGGCGTATAAGCTTACTGAGGAAGTGGTGATTAATGACTATGGAGCAGCTTCAGATTGTTACTTTTGTGGGGGCCACATTGGAGTACCGATTGTCATCTGGTTAATCTGTTTGCTGCAAGCAGTTCTGATCAAATGCAGTATGATGAATATTTCGACTATGATCAAAACAACCCCTACCCGAGCTCATACAATCCAGAGTGGAGCAATCATCCCAACTTTCATTGGAGCAACTAGCAGAAAAATGATTCAATATTGGAAGACATGATTTTTAAATTCATATCTAAGGTGGATGAAATAATGGATTTCCAAGATAATGCCCTGAAGAAGTTGGAATCCAAGATTGATCAACAAGCTTAACATATTCAAACTGTCTTCCAAAGCTTGGACCTTCAAATCAGCCAATTAGCAATATAGATCCATTGGCAAGAACAAGAACCATATCAGATGGAGCAATGCAATGACACTGCCTTGGAAATCGAAAAGCTAGTTGAGCATCCGATTTGGGTTGATCAAGTAAAGATAGAAGTGAGCAAGAGCGTGTCGCTTGTAGTTGAAGCATCTACCTTTCTAGAGCCACTTGAATTATGTCCAATCCACAATGCCACTGTAGAAGAAGATAGCCACCAGAGTACATATATTTTTGTAGATATTGGAGAAGGAAAGCCCAAACCGGCTCCACCTTTTGAACAATCGCCGCCCTTGGGCCGTGATCGATCAATATTTGTTACATATTTACGACCCTTAGACCTTATCTTTTAATTGTATTTTGAGTGAATTTGGTGCTTTTGATGTGTTTGTTGAGCATGTGCAGGCCATTGGGAAATATTAGGGATGACATAACAAAGTTGGAAGAATTGAAGAATGCTCACTGCAAACTGGTCGTGTTTCGGAGGTTGGCATATATTCTATAGGATGAACTGGGTTTCGAACTTTATATGTATGGAAAGATATAGGTGTATACTTTCCCATGCATTTTACGGTTCGTGATTTGGAGTTTTCTAGAAGAAGTTATGCTCGTTTTCGTACCAGTGCGCAATGCTGAAATTTGGAGCAGTGAGTATCGCGACCAAACGGCGCGACCGTTGGTCGCGATACACCGGTCGCGACGACACATCAATTTTCTGGCAGTGTGTACCGCGAGCAAAGTGTTGCGACCCACGGTCGCGACAGTACAAAATCTGGAACCCTAACAGCTGCCTATAAGAAGAAAAATCCAAGAAAGAGAAGGGATCTCGCCCAAAACAGAAAAGAGGCAGTTCTTGGCTGCCTCCAAGGGTGATTCTTCACCCATTTTTCTCCTCCAAAACACAACCCAACATCACACAACACCAACACATCTCTAGTTTGCTATTACATCGAAGATTCATCGGAGAGAAGACGAAGAACGAAGGAGGAGGAATCTAAGCGGGAAACAAGCGGGTTTCGATTCTCGACTTCATCGAATGGGTTGTATTACTTCCCTTTTCCTATCTTTATGTTTAATCGATTGTATGAGTGATTAGATTTGTTGTTAGGTAGTTTTTGGAACTATGAACGGATTCGGATTTATTGACTATGAATATATTTTGTATATTATTTCATGATATTGTCTTTGAGATTATTTGAACATTATCTTATTGCGTTTGATTTATGGTGTTTTGCGATTACGAAAGTAGATTGCATGCCCCGTGATGAGAACCGATTTGATATTTACTGTAAAAGATTATATTGATTTTGAGTGTATTTTATATTATTACTTTGTGTTCAATTATGGTGTTTTGCGATTGCGCAAGTAGATTGCATGCCCTGTGATAAGAACCGATTTAATATTTATTGTAATATTATATGAGAAATCATTGAAATTGCAATCGCGCTTAATTGACTCTAAAATCAATACTGGGTTAGTTTCGATAAGAAATTACTTAATTAACCTAGGCATTATATTAACTATGGTTTTCGATTAATTGCACTCTACGACCAATAGGTGTGGTTGACCGAATTCACATACCATACCATTGCGGGAGCAATACAATGTGGTGTGGCCTTAGTTGAATTATTCTTATCATGTTAATAACGTGCTTCATAATAGTCAATATATTTCCTTATTCGGAATTGGAACCGTGAGACCACCTAGCAGTATCTCCCATCGAATCCGTCTCATTTATTTAATTGTTTTAGTTAGTTAATTTAGTTTATAAAACAAAAACCCAAAACAACCTTGATTTATTTTACCGCTGTAGTATAATCTTTAATTTATAGAATTAGTTCCACCACTTCCTTGTGGATTCGACTCCGTACTCACGGAAATATTATTACTTCGACACATCCTGCACTTGGGATTTATTCCCACGCGTTTGAGCGTGTCAGACCGCAAGAAGCTATCTTCTCATTTGAGATATGTGGGGCTGTAAGAGTTATCTTCTCTTCCAGTCATTTGGTTAGGATGGTGTGGTAAGTTGATGAGGAGATGTCAATTATGGGCATGTGGGCAAAAGCTAGAGTAACCAGGTAAAATTGTATATTATTTTTATTTCTTTTTAATTTTTGTTTATTTATTTAAATTTTGAATTTTAGTATTTGGTACCCCTTGTCCATGAGCTTTTGAAGTGTTGTACCTTGTGTTGAAAAATTTCAAAATTCGGGGGAAGTTTGGGTGGATGTGAATATTTTGATCTGGTTGGATGTTGTTTGATTTTTGAGTTTGATTGTTGATTTTATTTTGTTTTTGTTTGTGTGTTTGATTATTAGTATTTAGTTGGATGGATTTTAGCTTTCATTTTTTTTTTTTTAGCACCCTTTTTCTCGAGCATAAGATTTTAAAACATTTGGCACGATATTTATCTTAAGTTTGGGGGTGGTTTTTGGTTGTTTTTCATTTAATAATTTTTCTTGTGATTTGATAGTGTATAGTGTGTAGTGTTTTTGTTTTGTTTTTGGTTTATTTATTTTGTCTTATGAACTGTTTTTGTTTATCGTTGTTTAGTTAACGTCTATTGACTGGAAACCTAGACTTTCCTTACACGCGTTAAGCGTTTGGAAGACTTAGGTATAACAACGTCATTTACGTCTAGTCCGTGTTTAGTGTGTTTAGTCTAGACTCTGAACATTTTTAAACCTTTATTTTTGTCATGTGTGCGCTTTCTGTTGAAACATAATTGTTAGCTTTTTCATTGAGTTTTAATTTGTTTGGGACCACTCATATTTTTTTTGTGTCATGTTTTGCACCGCATTGTGTTATACTCTGTTTATCGTGAAAACATGCCATGTTCGATCGATTAGGATAAATAGTGGAGATTTACCCAGTGAGTTTTAGAGCTTATTCTTTGTTATTTGAGAATGTATATTCATTTCTATTCTTTACATACTTATCTTTAATTTTAGTTGATTAGTTTGATCTCATTTAGGTTTTGCATTAAACATTTTTGAACAGCATCTAAGATATCATGTGTTTATCCTTTGTTGAGTTGATTTTCCCCTTTAAAAGTAATGTAGGCTATGCATGTTAAGCTACTATAAATCCAAAAATTCATCCTATCCTTGTGTGTGCTCCAATAACCATTTTGAAGCCAAACACTTAGAAGTTTTTTCTTTCATCACCTACATAAATCCAAAACCAAGCTCTGTGTATGAAATAGCCTTACCTTTTTAGCTTGGATCATTTTAAGATAATAAGAAAATAAAATAACTACATGGGGGAATTTCACAAGTCTATGCCAAGGTTATATGTAGTTATTAAAAAAAAAAAAGAAAAAAAAAAGAAAAAAAGAAATCAGAAATGTCATACCCCAACCCAAAGGTCAAGATATGATCTTACTTAGTGTCAATTAATTTGCTATAAATCTCAAGATAAGCTTAAAAACAAATACAACCTCCAACAACGGTTCAAATAACATAAATAGCGGCCTAAAAATAGCAAATAAACTCCTAAAGCTTAGGGAACCGAGAACTAATCTTCACCGAAATGCCAATCCATGCTATGCGCGGATCGAAACCTCAATCATCTGGAATCACAATGGACTAAGTGAGTTGGATACTCAGTAAGCATAATAAACATTAATTTTATTTATCAAATCAAAATAACATTCAAAACACAAATAATAAGACTTATCATATATCGAAAATCACATACTTATCATATATCGAAATAATACTAGGATTCCTTTACTCATCACTGTATAGTAGGACTTGCACATAACACATATCACATATTGGAGCCAAAGTTACCCGTCGATAACTAATGTGTACAGGGAATGCAAGTGAGGATTATTTTCTTAAAAACACAGAACAGAACACTCATACCCGAAGGTAAGAGCCAGACCCTCGTTGTGATTATCAACGAGTCTTCCCACATGCACCAATACGTCAACACATAACTGCGAAGAGTCTTTAGTCCCCAGGGTGCCCTGGAGTCACTTCCCATATACCACACACATAACAAATCACATATCACATAGGGCTTCACACAAAAATCATAAGGGTACCTACTAACAGTAATAAATAAACCTACTAACAGTAATAAATAAAGGAATGCCTAGTTAAAACATATTTTATGGTACCATGTATTCACATACTTTCAAAGCATAAGGGTTGCATAAACATATTTCAAAAGCACACATAAACACTTTCATATACATATAACATTGTAATTCCTGTTTTGAAAACGAAAGATTTAGTATACTTACCTTTTAGCAATCCAAGCAAAAACAAATCCTCCAAAAAGACAACGATCCAAACCTTAAACCTAAATCACATATTGGACTTATATCATACCCAAAATAATATCTTAGGACTGAAATATGTCTCTCAAAACGTTCCCCAAACCAAAAACTCAATACTAGAACTAACCAGTGCTGTTTGGGAAACGGAACAGTGTCCAATGTTGTATTTTTAGTGAATTAATCACAAGCTGGAAAACTTTAAAACTTTTCAGAAACCTTCTAAACAAACATATCTCCGTATATAAAAATTTCCAGAATTTGATAAAATTTCAAACTACTTTAAAATAATTTATTTATCGGAGCATTCTGGTCTGCTTGACAGTGGGCATGCAGTCCGAAATACTATGCAATGCCGAATTTTTAAAATTTCTACAGAATTCCAATTGATATGAAACTTTGCAGTAATGTGAAATAAACATATATAATTCCAAAATAAAAGTTTAAAACCTAAATAATATATATATATAAATATATATTTTTAAGTATTTTTACTTTTACGTTTCTGCCCTCTGTGTACTGCTGGACAGATTGCAGTACCCTAATTGCGAAATTCATAACTTTTTCAAGTAAACTCTAAAAATCATGAACATTTCCAGAACTAATATTAACATCTTGTAAAACCTTCATATAAAATTTCGTATTTTCTGAGCAGTATAACCTGCTAAAACAATGATTCAAACTAAAACTCCATTTTAAAACGAAAACATTTCAGCAACTCTGTTAAAGAATAAAACATTCATAAGAAATTCAATACTAAATATTTTTAAGTGAAATGAATTTCTTTAGAACCACTTAGATGTCTAGTTTACAGAATGTAAAACCAATTTACCAAAACCAAGCATATATTCACAATAAAATTTCCAAAATAAGCACTGATCGTCAGACTATACCTAATTTCAGAAAATTAAGATTAAAAGTTCAACTAGTATGCCTTTAGGGTTTATTTATCGGTCGATAATTGTTATATTGTTATATCCCTTGAACAGTATCTTTTAATTGTAATTTAGAGTATTTTTGGTACATTTGATGTGTTTTGTGAGTTTGTGTAGCTATTAGGTGAGTTGCATGAAATTAAAAATTGAAGAGCTTGTTACACGTGGAAGAGAAAATAAAGAAGATCAAAGCAACAGCTGCCACATGCTTGAGAGAGAGTTGCTGATCTGTTTATGCATGAGAAGAAAGATTACATGGCAAACAAGAGCTGTGCACATGAAGAATTGAAAGATAAGCAGCAGTTGTCACCTTGCATGGAAGCTAAATCGAAGTTGCAACACTTGCAATCTTGCATGAGAGATCAAGGAGAATTGCTGTCCATCACGTGAAAGAATATGAGCAAAATCAATTGTTTGGAGAATAGCCAATCAAAAGCTGTTGCATGCATGAAGAATGAAGAAAACGTGGAAGATTTCATGTGATGTCAACTATTTTTGCATGCATTATTTTGCCAATTCTGAATGAAATTTAGCAGTTCACCACGTGGAGAATTGTAGCAGCATCTGTCACTTTGCAAATGAAGAAATCAAGTTGCTTCGTAAAGATTTGAAGAAGAAAATCCAAGCTAGTAGGTCACGTGACCATGGGTCGCGCGCGCTGCTTGCCTGCGAAGAAGAGGAATTGTTCCAGCAGGTCACGCAACCTGGTCACTGCGACCAGAGGTCGCGCAGTCTGCTCGCGCGTTGAAGTAAAACAAATTCCAGCAGGTCCCGTGACCTCCAACCGCGACCTGGGGTCGCGCCAGCTGCTCGCATGCGAAGAAGAAGTGCATCACAGTATGTCACGCTACCTCTTCCACGCAACCTTAGGTCGCGCCCGTCCCTTATGCCCGCAGGTAGCAGAACATCACAGTGTGTCACGCGACCTCTTCCACGAGACCTTGGGTTGCGGCGACGATAATTCCAGCAACCTAGCTGGGCTCTATAAATAGAAAATGATGGAGAGAAGATGAGGAGAGGGCACTGGGTTCCATAAAAGAGAAAATACAGAGAGAGAAGAAGGAAGAAGAAGAAAGAAGAAGACCTAGGAGACTAGCCATTGGATCGATTCTCCGGACGACTTCAATTACTCATAAGACTTGGATTTATGCACAGAGAAGCTCAACCAAATCGGCTTCAGACGAGAGTCCAGCCATCTAGAGTTTTTCTTTCACATTCTTTTCCTTAATCTTATGTTGTTCATGATACTCTTGATAAATAATACTATGTATTCTTATTTCCTAGTTATGAACTAATTTCCTACACTAGGGATGATGATGGAACTTACTTTGAATTTTGATTGAGATTAATGAATGCTTGGATGATTTGAGTTATTTGATTGAGTGTTGATTTAATGCTTTATTGATTGTATATTGCTTGATCACCAATATTCAATATCTTGTTGTTGTGGATTAAGTGCCGAGAGGAGACGCCTACAACGTGTTCAATAAATTGACACAATAGCCTAGAAACCAAATAGAGATATATTGGTGTAGGTTGTATGATCTAATATGCTTCCATGTTTATTGCATTGTTAGTGTGTGTTGAATAAGTTCGATTTACCTTGAGAGAGGATTTCGGATAACTAGATAACATGATCATCAAATCATTGGCTTTAACATTCATGCATAATTGTCTTATATCATTAGGATTAGTTAGTGAAATCGAATTCCCTAGTTCCCTTTACCATTGATAAGAAACCTTTTAATTTCAAGTTTATTAAATCATTTAGATTATAAGTTACAAATCATAACCATTGAAATAGTTTTCTAGATAGCATTAGACTTGGTTAATCTCAGTATTCAATTTCTAATCATCCTTGTGGGAACGATAATCGAAACTCACAATTCTATATTACTTGTGCTGACCCCGTATACATGCGGGTACACAAAAGGCGTAACAGGTTTTTGGCGCCATTGCCAGGGACGGTTTAGTCATAGTTGATATTGATATCGACTTAGTCTAGTACTAATCTGAAAATTTTCTTTATTTTTGTTCTAATTCTTTTTACAATTGTTTTCTTACTTGTTTGATCCTTTGCTTTTGAAGATAGTTCCATTTGTGTATGAGACGTACGAGACGCACTAATTTAGAGCCTCTTGAAGCCCTTGAACCAGAAATCGAACAAACGCTTATTCAGAGAGTAAGACAAGCAAGACAGCAAGCCATTATGGATGACCAAATACAGCAACAAGTAAATCCAGAGATTTCCAAGGCATTGCGAGACTATGCCATTCCTACCATGGTGGGAAATCAGTCGAGCATTTATCGACCTCCAGTTGCAGCAAACAATTTTGAGATCAAGCTGGCAATCATCCAGATGATTCAGAACACTGTTCAGTTTGGGGGTATGCCGATCGATGACCCCAATAGTCATCTGGAACGATTCCTGGAGATTTGCGACACCTTCAAGTAGAATGGGGTGTCTGATGATGCAATTCGACTGCGAATATTTCCTTTCTCATTGAAAGACATAACAAAGCTGTGGTTGAACTCACTGCTGCCGAATACTTTCACAACATGGGAAGGTCTAGCTCAAGCTTTCCTCGCCAAGTATTTTCCACTAGGGAAAATAGCAAAGCTCAGAAACGATATCACTCAGTTCCTGTAATTTGAGACAGAATCATTATACGACGCCTGAGAGAGATACAAGGATTCATTGAGGAAGTGCCCGCATCACGGTTTACCTAACTGGCTTGTAGTGCAGACATTTTACAATGGTCTCACACAATAAAACCGCAACATGTTAGATGCAGCCTTTCAAGGTGCTTTAATGAGCAAGCCAACTGATATTGCTCACGATTTGATTGAGGAGATGTCCACAAACAGTTATCAGTGGGCAAATGAGAGAACCGTTCACAGGAAAGCAGAGGGTCCAGCAATAGCTTTTGAAGTTGACAAGATCACATCACTCAAAGCACAGGTGGCCTCCTTGTCAAGCCAGATCAACAAATGGAATGTAAATTATATCCAGTCAGCTACTCCAGGATGTGACATGTGTGGAGGACCGCACATTAGTACAGAGTGCATGATGAGTAATTCTTTCGTAGGTGGTAGCAGTGCAGAGCAAGTACAATACGTGCAGAGCTTCAACAAACCATACAACAATCCCTACTCAAAACACCTGCAATCCTGGCTGGAGAAATCACCCAAATTTCTCGTTGAGCAATCAGCAGCAGAACAGCAATGTGAAGCCCATTCTGCCTGGTTTTCATAATCAAGGTAATTTTCAAGGGAATTAGGTATCCAATCAGCAAGAAAGGAAACCAGCCTTAGAAGACATGCTGGTCAAGTTCATGACAAAGATTGATTCCATGATGGATAGTCAAGATACTACAATGAAGAAGATGGATGTGAAGATTGACCATATAGCACAGCAAAATCAAGCTGCCATTTAGAAGCTTGAAGTACAGATTGGCCAGATAGCCAGAGAGATGCAGAGTAGAGCTCAGGGAGCACTACCCAGTAATACTGAGACCAATCCAAAAGAGCAAGTCATGCAATTACCTTGCAAAGTGGTACATCAATTGAACACGCAATAGTGATTCCCTCTGCGGAGATTCCAACTACCAGGAGTAAGTCAATAGACAAAGAGCCAGAGATTAACCAATGCAAAGATGACTTACTTCCACCGTATGAAGTTAAGGCATATGTGCCTCCTATCCCTTTTCCGCGGCATTAGATGAAGCATAAGGATGACAAGAATTTCAAAAAGTTCTTAGAAATCTTCAAGAAACTTCATATCAATATTCCATTTGTAGAGGCATTAGCTCAAATGCCAACATATATGAAGTTCTTGAAGGATATCATATTAAACAAGCGAAGGCTGGGTGAGTTTGAAACAGTTGCACTCACCGAGGAGTGCAGTGCAATCATTCAGAATAAGCTTCCACCAAAGTTGAAGGATCTAGGCAGGTTTGCTATTCCATGTACCATTGGCACGACGGAGTTTGGGAAAGCACTATGCAATCTAGGAGCTAGTGTAAATCTGATGTCGTACTCAGTTTTTAAGAAAATGGAATTGGGGGAAGTCAGAGTAACAAATATAACTCTTCAACTGGCAGATCGGTCAGTAAAGTATCCGTATGGTGTAATTGAAGATGTTTTGATTAAAGTTGGTAAGCTTTACTTCCCAGTAGATTTTGTGGTACTAGAGATGGAGAAGGATGTAGAGATCCCGTTGATTCTAGGAAGACCATTCTTGGCAACCATCAGAGCCCTCATTGATGTATATGAAAGGAAGCTGATGCTGAGGGTTAGAGATGAAAGGGAACACTTCAATATACTCAAGACCAAGCCAGAAAATTCAACAACAACCTCTTGTTTCAATGTTGAAGTGAGGAAATCAACCGGAGAGAGTGCCAATCCAAAGAAAAACATAAAAGAGCCTCCGAAGAAGAAAAAGACCTGTCAAGTGCGTAATAATGATAGAACGGTGGAGACGGTGGTCAAAGAAGCTAGCGAAGCATGCAAATCTGGGGATACAGTCAGAATTTGGAAGCTGCGCAGAGATTACCGACAATTGAACCCACCATGAGTGGTCCCAAAGTCGAGCTAAGACTATAAACAAGCGCTCCTAAGAAGGTAACCCTTTATTTTATTTTATTTTTCTTTCTGTTTGTCTTGTTGTATGTGTCAGCTTCATTCCATTTCACTTTTCCAATAGAAGTGTTATGCCTTGTGTTGAGAAAATAAAGTACGGGGGAGTGAGGTTGGATGAAGTGTTAGTTGTGGATATTAGGACTGTTTTTCTGTATTTTTGTTTTCTATGTCATGTTTTGTTTGTTTTTTTTTCCCTTAAATTTAGGATTTCAAACACTGAGGCAATTTTTATCTTAGTTTTGGGGGTATTTTGGTTTTTGTGTGTTGTTGTGTCATATTTTGAGTCTTTAGTGTGTTTTTGTGTTTTGTTGTGTTTGTGTTAGGATAGCGAAACCATATGCATGCTACAACAAATAATTGAGTAATAATATGTAAATGCTTAGGTCATTTGAGTGTACAAAGTTGTTAGCTAGATTAATGTCGGTAGTGTTTTTGCATCTAAACTTATAGGTCTGACATCTTTGCATTGTAGTATGTGAAAACTTCCAATTAGTAGCCCTGATTAATAGTAGAGACTACCGTTAGTGAGATTTTGAGATTATTACGTATTTATTCTGAGGAAATTTTTGTTTCTACTCTTAAACACTTTCTTGAGCTTTATTGTCATTAGATTGATCTCTATAGGTTTGCATTGGATGTTAATGAACTGCATAATAAGAATCTTGTATGTATGTGTTGAATGTTCAGTTGAGTAGATTTTGGAGATATGATCCAGGCATTTTGTGTGAACTCTTAAATAGCTTGATTTCCTGTCCTTAAATTGTGTGCTCCCTATCTCATTCGCGGCCAAACACTTGCATATTAGCCTTTTAATGTATGACCTACATGTTCAAAAATCCTAGCCGAAATTGTAAGACGTTACCTTTGACGCTTGGAAACTAGAGACAATTAAAAGAAAAATGTGTCAGTGTTGAGTGAGAAAGAGGAGTGGAGTTAAAAAGATGAAAAGGATGTGGGAAATGTGCAGAAAAAGAGAATAGCCAACAAAATAATAATAATAATAATAATAATAATAATAATAATAATAATAATAATAATAAAATGAAAAGAATTAGCTAAATGAGAAAAGGAGTATGATGCATAAAGAAAAAAAAAATTGAAAAAAGAGTTGAAAAGAGGTTGAAGGAGAAAGGCGAGAAAAAGATTGGGAATACAAGTTGAATGAATTTGGTAGTCGTGAGAGAAATTGCACGAATTGAAAATGTTATGAAGTCTCTCAATAGGTTTCCAAGTGCGTTGAACCCTATTTCCATTTTTTTTTTAGCCAATCACCCCAAAGCCCCATTACAACCTGAAAAAGACCTGTTGATCTAGGAAGCTTAATTGTAATATTTTACTTGTATATACATTGATTTTTCTGTTCTTAGCATTTGATATCTTTCATGAGATCCCTTGATTAATCTTTGTGTTCTTTCTAATTATTGATGCATACGACTCATTTTGAAATTCTTTGCTCATAAATTTCAGTCGTATGCAGTTGAAAGTGTGATAGCTTAGGTTCTAAGTGTCATTGAGTGAAAACTGGTGAGACTAGAGTCGATGCGAATTACATCAGTGGCTTATTAATATGGAAGGATTGACTGTTATAAATGTGTTGCATGTCAGTGTCTTGTATGATATAAGGTGTATTAGACTTATTGGTAGCATTTTAGATTTATGATTTTGTGCTATTTTTATGCCTTTGCATTTGTGTATATACTTAAGTTGATGTTTAGCTTTGTATGTGGTTAGCTTAGGACGTTTATGGGTATCGTAGCTGGTAAACTCTCACGAGACTATAACTCGTCCACTAGGGCCACCTAGGGGTTTAAAGGCTTGTGGCACTTGCTAAGTGCTATCGTTTCAACCTATGAAAATGGATATAGCTTAGTTTATTTTTGTTCTTAATTTTAGTTGTTTTTATTTTTGCTTTTTGCTGTGGTGTGTGCCGATTTGCTTGAGGACAAGCAAAAGATAGGTTTGGGGGTATTTCATCGGTCAATAATTGTTATATTTTTATATCCCTTGAACCGTATCTTTTAGTTGTAATTTCGAGTATTTTTGGTACGTTTGATGTGTTTTGTGAGGTTGTGCAGCTATTAGGTGAGCCCCGTGAATTAATACGAATACACGATGAATCGAGACAAAACCGGGCAATTCGGGTACTTATTGGATAGAAGCCAACCTTTGCATGAAATAAAAGAAGAATTGAAGAGCTTGTTGCACGTGGAAGAGAAAATAAAGAAGATCAAAGCAGCAGCTGCCACATGCTTGAGAGAGAGCTGCTGATCCGTTTATGCATGAGAAGAATGATTACATGGCAAACAAGAGCTGTGCACATGAAGAATTGAAGATAAGCAGCAGCTGTCACCTTGCATGGAAGCTAAATCGAAGTTGCAACACTTGCCATCTTGCATGAGAGATCAAGGAGAATAGCTGTCCATCACATGAAAGAATATGAGCAAAATCATTTGTTTGGAGAATAGCCAATCAAAAGCTGTTGCATGCTTGAAGAATGAAGAAAACGCGGAAGATTTCATATGATGTCAACTATTTTTGCATGCATTATTTTTGCCAATTCTCCATGAAATTCAGCAGCTCACCACGTGGAGAATTGAAGCAGCATCTGTCACTTTGCAAATGAAGAAATCAAGCGGCTTCGTAAAGATTTAAAGAAGAAAATCCAAGCCAGCAGGTCACATGACCATGGGTCGCGCGCACTGCTCGCGTGCGAAGAAGAGGAATTGCTCCAGCAGGTCACACGACCTGGTCACCTCGACCAAGGGTTATGCAGTCTGCTCGCGCGTTGAAGTGAAGCAAATTCCAGCAGGTCCCACGACCTCCAACCGCGACCTAAGGTCGCGCCAGCTGCTCGCTTGCGAAGAAGAAGTGCATCATAGTATGTCGCACGATCTCTTCCATTCTACCTTGGGTCGCGCCTGTCCCTTGCGCCCGCAGGTAGCAGAACATCACAGTGTGTCACACGACCTCTTCCACATGACCTTGGGTCGGGATGACGGTAATTCCAGCAACCTAGCTGCACTCTATAAATAGAAAACGATACAGAGAAAATGAGGAGAGAGGGCTGGGTTCCAGAAAAGAGAAAATACAAAGAGAGAATAAGGAAGAAGAAGAGAGAAGAAGGCCTAGGAGACTAGCTATCGGATCGATTCTCCGGACGATTTCAATCGCTCATAGGACTTGGATTTGTGCACGGAGAAGCTCAACCGAATCTGTTTCAGACGAGAGTCCAGCCATCTAGAGTTTTTCTTTCATATTCTTTTCCTTAACCTTATGTTGTTCATGATACTCTTGATAAATAATACTATGTATTCTTATTTCCTAGTTATGAATTTTTTTTTGGATAATGTAAGTATATTAACCAAAGAGACAAAACAAAAGCAAAGGGGCATACCCCAGCGAGAAGATCACAAGGTCAGACAAGTGACAGGCCCCCTACCAACCGAAACTCAAAAAACAGCAAAGCAATAAAAGCTAAGCACAAACCCTATCATAGGGTACAGCCAAAAGAACCCACCAAACCCCAGAAAAGGCAAAACAAGCGAATTACAAAAAAATAGAATCAGATAAACCCCAAGACTGGTGGAGCCACCTATTAGTAGGAGAAGGCATCACACCAGATAAGGAATTAAGACGCATGCAAACATCTCTGACAATGGAACGAACAACCATAGTAACAGGTTTAGGTAACTCGCCATGCATCCTAGCATTCCGCTCACGCCAAATAGCATAGACAGCAGCCGCAAGCATAATACGCACCACCCACCCACGAAGTTGCCGACCGCGGAAATGGCAAGACCAAAGAATAGTATCCTCCCAACTCCGAGCACGCAGAGGTAATCTGCACCTCCTTAAAAGAGCAAACCAAACCTCGCAAGAATAAGAACACTAAAAAAAGAGATGAGGGACACCCTCACAACTCCCTCCACAAAACACACAACGAATAGCCGGAATCAAGCCATAAACAAGAAGCTTATCCTGAGTAGAAAGAGCACCCCTAATGGCCAACCAGAAGATGAAAGCATGTCTAGGAATTGATTTAGAATGCCAAACGGACCTAAACCAATCCACCGCTGGCTGCCGGGACCGAAGAGCCTCCCAAGCATTACGAATAGAGAAAGCCCCCCGAGAGTCCTCAACCCAACACAAAGTATCAGCTTGAGAGTTATTAGGCCTGAAGGAAGCAGGGATACCACTGATAATGTCCATCCAATTCCCGGTCAGGGAACGAGGCCAAGCCCAATCCCTCCCCTGAACAACATCCGCCACCCTAGCATGAAGACCAAAACCAGAATCATAAATAATCCGTCGCCCAAACACCTCCACCAAAGGACCCAACGGATGCCAATAATCAAACCAAAGAGAAATATCCTCCCCATTACCCACCCGAAACTGCATCAACCGCCGCACAAGACACCGAAGGCCTAGAATTTTCCTCCAACTCCACGAGCAATCCCCAGGGCACCTAATCTCCCACACATTCTTTCCCTTAAGCAGAGTAGATCTAACCCACGAGACCCAGATAGAAGACCTCAAATTGCTACAGACAGCCCACAAATGCTTACTTATGGCAGCTTTATTCCAACACTCAACGCTCTTAATACCGAGACCACCCTCTTCCTTTGGTAAACACACCGAAGACCATGCAACCTTTGCCCCACCTTTACCTAAATCTGAACCCTTCCAAAGAAAACTACGCAAAGTAGTTTCAACCTTAATCACCACTGACTTAGGCAAGATAAAAATGGAGGACCAATCCACCTGAATAGAGAACAATACAGATTGAATGAGCTGAAGCCTCCCTGCAAAAGAAAGAACCCTACTAGTCCAACTCTTAACTCTCGCTACAATCCTGTCAACAAGAACCCTACAATCCACTGCCGTAAGCTTAGTAGAAATCAGAGGAACCCCAAGATATCTGACAGGTAATACCCCTTCCTGAAAACCAAGAATCCCAAGTAACTCTTGCTTAGTCTCAGAAGACACACCAGCCACAAAAAGATTGCTCTTGCTAGGATTAGGAATCAACCCAGAAAGAGCTTGGAACTGACCAAGGACAACATTAACTGCAGCAACTGACTCCCTCTCTGCCCTACAGAAAACCATAAGATCATCCGCAAAGCATAAATGCGAAATACCACACCGCCAATGGTATGCAAACTGACCCTCCTGCTCCATAATATGCATCAACCCCGAGAAGACCTCCATAGCCAGCACAAATAAATAAGGGGACATAGGATCCCCCTGCCTCAAACCTCGGCCACTAGCAAAGAAACCATTCAACTCGCCATTAATAGAAATCGAGAAACGGGGAGTGGAAATGCACTCAGAAATCCAAGTTATCATCTGCTCTGGGAAGCCTAAAATCTGTAAAATAGCCACTAAGAAATCCCACCGCACAGAATCATAAGCTTTCATTAAATCTACCTTCAGCGCACACCTAGGATGACCCCCATCACGATGATAGTTCCTTAACAATTCCTGCGACAGTAATATATTATCACTAATCCTCCTACCAGCAACGAAGGCCGACTGAAAAGGACTAACAACATCAGGCAGCACCATCTGAACACGATTCGCAATAATTTTGGCAATGCATTTGTAGATAGTGTTACAACACGAAATAGGCCTAAAATCCCCAACCTTAGAAGGATTAGGAACCTTTGGAAAAAGAGCAACCACAGTAGCATTCACTTGCTTGAGCAATCTCCCAGAGCTAAAAAATGAATGAATAGCACGAAGAACATCATCACCAACAACAGACCAAGCTTTCTTGAAGAAAGTAGCATTATACCCATCCGGACCAGGAGCTTTATTATCTTTTAAAGAGAACAAAACTGCCTTAATTTCAACATCACTAACCTCTCTACCCAAGGTAGCACACTGATCACCAGAAATACGCTTCGGGAGAGCCCGCCTCACTAAATCAAGGTCAATCCTAGGGCATCCAGCAGGCTGTCTCAGAAGTGTCTCAAAGAAGTTCACCACCAATGATTTAACTTCACTAGGCTCCTCCACACGACTACCATGCTCATCGGTAAGAGATAATACCTTAATCCTACTATATCTTTGTCTCATCGATCGAAAAAAGAACTTAGAATTCCTATCTCCCAAATTAATCCACTGAACCCGGGACTTTTGTCTCAAAAAACTCTCTTCATCTCTACTCAAATCACCATAAAGCTTCCCCAACCGAGACTCCTCCCCATGTAAAGAAATGTTCGTAGGCTGCCTCTGAATATCCCATTGCACAGACTCTAAATCATGCTTAGCTTGCTGCACCCTAGAAGACAAGTCAGAATAACACTCTCTATTAAGTTTCTTAAACTCCACTTTCAATCTTTTTAGCTTCTTACATAGCTGAAACATAGGAGACCCATCCACCCTGTCCGCCCAAACTCGATCCACCAAGGATAAAAATTCTGGATGATCCGCCCAGAAATCAAAAAACTTAAAAGGCACCCGTCGCCGAGGGAGATCCACAATCTTAACAATTATAGGAGAGTGATCAGAAACACTGGAAGGAAGAAAATGCGCCTCAAAACCTCGAAATGAAATATCCCACTTCAAATTGACCAAAGCTCGATCTAACTTTCGGAGAATAGGATCAACCGTACGATGATTAGACCATGTATAGAAGCACCCATTAAATCGCAGATCATCCAACCCAGACTCAGCTAAACAATTAGAAAAGTCGTCTTTCCAATGTGGCCAAGAATTGGATCCTCCAACACTCTCAACCGAAGACTTAATAGCATTAAAGTCACCCATCACAATCCAAGCACTATTCTCCCATTCCACTCCACGCGCCACTAAATCAGCCCACAACGCCTCCCTACGAACATTACAATTATCACCGTACACTATCGATATCATACACTCCCAAGTAGAATCAATAGAAGAAACTCTACAATGGATAACTTGTTCAGAAGATCCGACAACCAAAACAGTAACATCGAACAGATTCCAACAAACCCAAATCCTCCCCAAAGAGGAAAAATTATAATTGCACTCCACCTTCCAAGACCGGTCAATGGTCTTAAGAATAACATCTTTATTTTTCTCCAGAACTTTCGTTTCGACTAAACCACACAAAGACAATTTCTCATCTTTAATCAAATTGCGAACCTCTCTTTGCTTCAAAGGGTCATTAAGACCCCTAATATTCCAGCATCCAAAAATCATAATAAATATACAAAGATAAGAAGAATCCCCCACAAATCTATCTCCACTTACCCCCCTTAGGGGAGGAGTGCTTCTTATTCTTCTTACCCTTACTACTAGAACCTTTCTTCTTCTTTTTCTTTTCCAGAGAATCCTTAACTTTTGAAGCCAAAGCATTACGAGGAGGACTAGAATCACTACCATCCTCACCATGACCAGCCTCATCCTTATCACAAAGAGCATCTCCATCATCACAAAGAGCATCCCTGTCATCAACATAACCATTAGCCCCATCCTTACAAAGAACAGCCTCTGCATCACAAACAGTGTCCAGAATTGCTAAAGGAGTACCTTCTTCCATTACTTCCAAATTCAGAGTATGGTCATTGCCCTCCATTGGCACTAAATTAAGATGATTATCAATATTTTCCACAAGCGGAACACTAGCACTGTTCCCCATAGTAGATAATTCTCCACCCTTGTTCCTTTTTTTAACCTCAACCCAAACCGGTCGTTTAGGCCCCAACGAGTCTTCTTGCCTCTTCTTCATATCATGAACATCAACCCCTCTATTTCCTGTAACCAGATTCACATTGTCACCCAAATCTTGAACACTTGGTTTACATATACCCGACGCATGCCCAAACACCTTACAAATATTACACCTAGAAGGAAGCCACTCATAAACAGCATAAATAGTTTTTCACTCCCCATTAGCACATTGAATATCAAACTCATTAATGACATCCTTCGAAGCATCAACCTCAACACACACACGAGCAAAGCTAAGACGTTTCCTAGCTAATGTAATGTGATCGGCATGTAATGGGATGCCCAAAGCACTAACTACAAAACTCAGGCCCTTAGAAGTCCAATATTCAAAAGGTAGATTATAAAGTTTAACCCATACAGGAATATTGCGTAACTCATCTTTAGACAAGGATAAACTAGGCTGCCACCTTTTAAGAACAAGCAATTTATTCACTATATGCCATGGACCTTTTTCAAGAACTTCACAAGCATGGTCAAGACTATCAAACTTGAAAATAAAGAACCCTTGTTCCGAAGATAAGACTTCTTTAAGGCCAAACCTACCCCAAATTTTATGAACTACTGAATTCACTACGGGGAATGGAATTCGCTTATCCACAAAGTACCCTATCAAGGAAGTTCTCCATTCTTCACTTCCCTCAATAGCTACCTCAACCGGAGGGCTAACTTTAATTCTTCCATTTTCTTCAGTAGGTTTAAAATATTGTAAGGATTCAAAGGTAGAAGATTGTACCTCACAAGCAATAGGAGAAGAATTCTGGACAGCCTTAGCATAAGATGGTTTCAGCCCTTGATCATGCCTGGAAGAAGGTGTTGAAAATGGTCCAAGATCAGCCCCTCCTTGTCCAAAGCTACCAAGACCCGAAATTGAGCCCAAAGCACTCGATTTCGGCCCAATTACACCCACATCAGACCCAAAGTGCAAGTTACCAAGCTTTTCCTTTCTATTATCATCTCTTGCAAGCCCAAATCCACCATAATTCGAAGGTGATTCAATAACATTAATCCTTGGCCCATCTAATTTTGTAGAATCAGCCCCATTAGCTCCAATTTCGTGCCTAACATTACCAATACCCGAAATTGAACCCAAAGCACCACATTTTGACTCTATTACCCCCATTCCTTGCTGAATACTTTTATTTAGTGAAGGAAGGTCAACAACAACCACCTTCCTTTGACAATTTTGGCCATTAATGTCAACATTAGCATCCTTATGTTGAAAAATCCGCCCATGAGAATCATCCATCCTTTGAATTATTTGCCCATTGCACATGTCTCCAACCACCATTTGAAAATTTTGTCCATTATTATCTCTATGCAACACCTCATTCAACAAGTCTTCACCCTTTTCATCAATGTCAACCACACCTTTCTTCTTGTCCAATCCCGAAATAGTTGAAAGACAACCAACCTTAACACAATTTTCACCCAAAACCAGATTTGCATCTTCCTCAACATGCAACCCCCCATGAAGAACATCACCATGCTTGCCTTCAATCCCATTAGCACAACCAACAGCTCCATTTGCAAGCTTTCCATCACTCAAATTCGCCAACCCACCATGTCTTGCACTATCAACCAGATTTATATCAAACACAACTTGATCTTGCACATCCAACTTGCTACAATTTGAAAGAGACACACCAGATCTTTCTCTACCTTTGGAAACATGTTCTCCATCCTTCTTTACACCATCAACAAGAGATGATCTACCATTACAGCCCATCACTAGCCCTTTATGACAACCGTTTATTTCATTAGACATTAAAGAAGAAACAATGTCTCCACTCTTCATTCCACCCTTCTTTACATCACCAGCAGCTAATGAACCACCAACCATGGCTCCAACCAATATAACAAGAAGAAGATGATGATCACAACCCAACAATAAAGACAAAACGCAGCTCAAAATCACAAGCAAAATCAGTCACAAGATTGGCCAAAGTAGAATCATCCACCATGGCAAACAAGCAAACCAGAACTGCCCAGAAAATAAGGGAAAACGGACCAGCAAAATAACACTAAAAGAGAGGGAGATGAGCTCGTGATCATCAAGAGGAAGATGAAGATCATAAACCCAACCAAAAGGAAAAACGCAACTCAAGAACACAAGTAATAACACTCATAAGATTGGTAAAGAAAAAACAAAAACGGACCAGCAAACCTAAAACTAAAGGAAAACGAAATTTGAGCTTGTAATCATCAAAAGAAATCAATAATGATCACAAAGAGAGAATAGAAAAAAATCAAGAAGAACACTCAAAAATATTCTAGAGAGAAGGCAGAGCATTTTCTCTCTCTTCTAGTGGCATACCAGCGGTGGATTGGTTTAGGTCTCCTAGTTATGAATTAATTTCCTACACTAGGGATGATGATGAAACTTACTATGAATTTTGATTGAGATTAATGAATGCTTGGATGATTTGAGTTATTTGATTGAGTGTTGATTTAATACTTTATTGATTGTATATTGCTTGATCACCGATATTCAATATTTTGTTGTTGTGGATTAAGCACCGAGAGGAGACGGTTTCAACGTGTTCGATAAATTGACACAATAGCCTAGGAACCAAATAGAGATATATTGGTTTAGGTTGTGTGATCTAATATGTTTCCATGTTTATTGCATTCTCATATATTTGACATTCATTGAGAGATAGGGTATTAGTGTGTGTTGAATAGGTTCGATTTACCTTGAGAGAGGATTTCGGATAGCTAGATAACATGATCATCAAATCATTGGCTTGAACATTCATGCATAATTGTCTTATATCATTAGGATTAGTTAGTGAAATCGGATTCCCTAGTTCCCTTTACCATTGATAAGAAAACCTTTTAATTTCAAGTTTATTAAATCATTTAGATTATAAGTTACAAATCACAACTATTGAAATAGTTTTCTATATAGCATTAGACTTGGTTAATCTCAGTATTCAATTTCGAATCGTCCTCGTGGGAACGATAATCGGAACTCACAATTCTATATTACTTATGCCGACCCCGTATACTTGCGGGTACACAAAAGGCATACTATTTATAACCAATCAAAACCCTAATATTGAATCACTAAGCATATAAGTATAAAAACATAACTTGAAAATCTCTTTGTCCTTCTTGATAAAAACAAACATCTTCTTTAGATTTCGGTAACTTCAAGAGATGAGAGTTTTTTTTTTCCTTTTCTTTTCTTGAGCCGTATACAAGAGATAAAGTAATAGTTTTTTTTATTTTTAATAAAGGTATTTAAAGGGAAACCTAAAAGGGTTCAAAATCCTATATTTACATAAAAACCTAATATCAATTACTTTATTAATTAGAATTTATTTTAAAAATTAACCCTCATTAATTTAAACTGAACATATAAAGTATATTATTAAAACTTAAATACTTAGGACACATATTGGGTTTATTTAAATTTGGGTGTTACAAGAAAAATCAGAAAACATAAACGAAGGGAATTGTGCAAAGCCGTTTGTGCATAAGAGAAGAAAAATAAAAGAGATTTTTCCAAGTATTGAAAATATTAAGTGATCTCTTAATGTGATCAAGCTCTTGCATTCCTTTTTCCATTTCTTTTTTAATCCATCACCCAATAACCCCATTACAATCTATATTAAGTCCTGTTGATCTTTTAAGGAGCCTAGCTTTATTGTAGAGGTTTTCATGTTGATATCTTATTCATAATGTTTTATTCCTTCAATGAGATATATTTGTGACAAAAATAACATTTTTCAAATTGATTTTCACATGCGATGTATATTCATATTTCTTTGAGTATAAATTTCTTCCGCATGTGTTTGATGAGTGTGTTGCCTAGGTTCTGAGCGATTTTCTAGAGAATTATCATGAGAGGTTTAGAGTCAAGGCGAATTTTATCCCGGTTATTTGAACACAATTGTTTTCTTTTTAAGATTCTTAGAGTGTTAACATGTGCGTGGCAAGTGGTGCAAAAATCTGAGAGTGGATGCTTTCGAATTTTACTTATTGGTTTTGCTAATTTTTATCTTAATGGATTGTGTTTCATTTGGCAAATTAATTGTTCTTTAATGTTCAAAGGTGCGTTTGTGGGTATCGTTGCTGGTAAACCCTCATGAGACTATAACTCATGCACTAGGGACACCTAGGGGTTTAAAGGCTTATGGCACATACTAAATACCATCGTGTTACCTACGAAAGTGGTTTAGGCTAGTTGTTTGTTTATATTTATTTCTTGTTTTAGTTTTCTTTTTGTTTTTGTTTGCATTTTTATTTTGTTCCGATTTTGCTCGAGGATGAGCAAAAGTTAGGTTTGAGGGTCTTTGTCGGCTCCATTTCTTGATAAAAAATGAGCCTCCATCTTTACCTACTTTTGTTCCGTTCCCGGGTAATTATCGGTTGTTTTTAATGTTTTACTCTAGTGTGCAGGTAAACAGGGTCATTTTGAGAGTTCGGCAGAAATCAGGACAAAACTGTGTTGTTTTGGCCCCACTACTTGTGGCGCGACTTGCACAAGTCGTACAGCAAGTTGCGGTGATTATAATTGCAAAATCCTAGCAGTGTGTCTCGGGAATTGGGCCGCCACATGCACCGCAACTTATAAGTCTCGGCAATAAAAATCATAGATTCTGATAGTAGCTTCCTCGACTTGGTTCGCGACGGACTAAAATTTGCCTTAATAAGCTCGAGTATAAAAAGAAAAATAAGGGAAAAATTAAGGGGATTCGGTTGGAACTCAGAGAACTAGACTAAGAGGAGAACATGAGAGAAAAAGAGAGGGCAAGGGGAAGAAGAAGATCATCTTGGAGACAAGAGGATTTGGATTCAATCATTTAGTCATATTCTCAACACTAAGCTTGGATTTGGGAGAAAGTAAAAGCTAGAAGAAGTCACAATTGGAAGAGGACGAGAGGTCATACACTCCATGAGTTCTTCTATCCCTTTCCTTCTTCAGTTTTCATTCTTGTATCTCTCTTTTATCATTGTTAAACATGTTTCGTTGTAATTTCTTAATTATGACTTAAATTTGAAAGGTAGGGTATTGATGAATCTTTTTTCTTGATAGTTGAATGAATTGATAGTTTAATTTATTGTAATTGATTGTTATTTATTGAGTAATATTATTGATCTTAATGCTTCTGAATATATTGGTCTGCATTTAGTTGATCTTATGGTTGTGTGTTATGGACCGAGAGGTGACGTCCACAACGTGCTCGATGTAATGTCCACCATAAGTAGAATTAGATAGATTATCCCTGATTCCTTCAGGCTTAATAACTCTCAAGCTGATACTTTGTGTTGGGTTGAAGACTCTCGGGGGGCTTTCTCTATTCGTAATGCTTGGGAGGCTCTTCGGTCCCGGCAGCCAGCGGTGGATTGGTTTAGGTCCATTTGGAATTCTAAATCAATTCCTAGATATGCTTTCATCTTCTGGCTGGCCATTAGGGGTGCTCTTTCTACTCAGGATAAGCTTCTTGTTTATGGCTTGATTCCGGCTATTCGTTGTATGTTTTGTGGAAGGAGTTGTGAGGATGTCCCTCATCTCTTTTTTTATTGTTCTTATTCTTGCGAGGTTTGGTTTGCTCTTTTAAGGAAGTGCAGATTACCTCTGCGTGCTCGGAGCTGGGAGGCTACTATTCTTTGGTCTTGCCATTTCCGCGGTCGGCAACTTCGTGGGTGGGTGGTGCGTATTATGCTTGCGGCTGCTGTCTATGCTATTTGGCGTGAGCGGAATGCTAGGATGCATGGCGAGTTACCTAAACCTGTTACCATAGTTGTTCGTTCCATTGTTAGAGATGTTTGTATGCGTCTTAATTCCTTATCTGGTGTGGTGCCTTCTCTTACTAATAGGTGGCTCCACCATTCTTGGGGTTTATCTGATTCTATTTTTTTGTAATTCGCTTGTTTTGCCTTTTATGGGGTTTGTCCCTTTTGCTGTCGGTCTGGTGGGTTCTTTTGGCTGTACCCTATGACAGGGTTTGTGCTTAGCTTTTATTGCTTTGCTGTTTTTTAAGTTTCGGTTGGTAAGGGGCCTGTCCCTTGTCTGACCTTGTGATCTTCTCGCTGGGGTATGCCCCTTCGCTTTTGTTTTGTCACTTTGGTTAATATACTTACATTATCCAAAAAAAAAACGTGTCGTAGGACTAAAAGTACTGAACTCGGTGTGTCCATTGTAAGCCGCGATTTGACCCAAATGTTTTGCAATAATACCAATGGTACTCAATTCGAGTCTATTACACCTTTATAAGCTGCGATTTGACCCAATCGTGTTTCGTAACACCAAAGGTGCCTAATTTAAGTTGATTACATGTTGCCTGATCGTCTGTAATGCACGATTTGACCCAAACGTGTCGTAGGACTAAAGGTACTCAACTTGAGTGTATAAAATGTTGCGAAATTGTTTGTAAGAAGCGATTTAAACCAAAACGTGTTGCGTTGGACGAAAGGTACTCAAGTCGAGTGTATTATATGTTTGCGTAATGCTTTGTAAGACGAGATTTGTTCCAAATGTTTCGTAGGACTAAAGGTACAAATCTCGAGTGTATTGCATATTGCGTCATCCTTTGTAAGACGCGATTTAACCCAAACGTGTTGCGTAAGACTAAAGGTAATCAATTCAAGTGTATTACATGTTGCATAATCCTTTTCTAAGACACGATTTGATCCAAACGTGTTACGTAGGACTAAAGGTACTCAATTCGAGTGTATTACGCGTGGCGTAATACTTTGTAAGATGCGATTTGACCCAAACGTGTCGTAGGACTAAAGGTACTCAACTCGAGTGTATTATATGTTGTGTAATCCTGTGTAAGATGCATTTTGACCAAAACGCGTTGCTAGGACTAAAAGTACTTAGCTTGAGTGGATTACTTTTGGCTGTACCCTATGACAGGGTTTGTGCTTAGCTTTTTATTGCTTTGCTATGTTTTGAGTTTCGGTTGGTAGGGGGCCTGTCCCTTGTCTGACCATGTGATCTTCTAGCTGGGGTATGCCCCTTTGCTTTTGTTTTGTCTCTTTGGTTAATATACTTACATTATCCAAAAAAAAAAGTACTCAATCAATCTTATATGACGTGATTTGACCCAAACGTGTCGTTGGACTAAAGGCACTTAACTCGAGTGTATTACATGTTGGTAATCCTTTGTAAAACGCCATTTGACACAAACATATTGCGTAAGACTAAAGGTACCCAAACCTATTACCGTGGTTATTCGTTCCATTGTTAGAGATGTTTGTATGCGTCTTAATTCCTTATCTGGTGTGGTGCCTTCTCCTACTAATAGGTGGCTCCACCAATCTTGGGGTTTATCTGATTCTATTTTTTTGTAATTCGCTTGTTTTGCCTTTTAGGCGGCTTGTCCCTTTTGCTGTTGTTTTTAGCTTTTATTGTTTTGCTGAGTTTTGAGTTTCGGATGGTAGGGGGTCTGTTCCTTGTCTGACCTTGTGATCTTCTCGCTGGGGTATGCCCCTTTACTTTTGTTTTATCCCTTTGGTTAATATACTTACATTATTAAAAAAAAAAAAAAAGGGTATTCAATTCAACTATATTACATATTGTTTAGTCCTTTGTAAGACGCGATTTGACCCAAACGTATCGTAGGACTAATGGTACTCAATACGATTGCATTACATGCTCAGCTCGAGTCTAATACACATTGCATAATCCTTTGTAATACGCGATTTGACCCAAACGTGTCGTAGGACTAAAAGTACTGAACTCGATGTGTCCATTGTGAGCCGCGATTTGACCCAAATGTTTTGCAATAATACCAGTGGTACTCAATTCGAGTCTTTAACATGTTGCGTAATCCTTTTAAGACGTGATTTGACCCAAACATGTTATAGGACAAAAGATATTCAACTCAAGTGTATAACATGTTGTTTATTATTATTTTTTTTGGATAATGTAACATGTTGTGTATTATATGTTGTGTCAATCTTTTTAAGTTGCGATTTGACCCAATCGTGTTTCGTACGACCAAAGGTACCTAATTTGAGTCTATTACATGTTGCGTAATCCTTTGTAAGGCGCGATTTGACTCAAATGTGTCGTAGGACTAAAGGTACTCAAGTCGAGTGTATTACTTGTTGGGTAATGCTTTGTAAGACGCGATTTGTCCCAAATGTTTCGTTGGACTAAAGGTACAAATCTCGAGTGTTGCGTAGGACTAAAGGTACTCAATTTGAGTGTATTACATGTTGCATAATCCTTTTCTAAGACGCGATTTGACCCAAACGTGTTGCGTAGGACTAAAAGTACTCAATTCGAGTGTATTACGTGTGGCGTAATACTTTGTAAGACGCAATTTGACCCAAACGTGTCGTAGGACTAAAGGTACTCAACTCGAGTGTATTATATGTTGTGTAATTCTGTGTAAGACGCATTTTGACCAAAATGTGTTGCTAGGACTAAAAGTACTCAATCCGAGTCTATTATATTTTGCTTAATCTTATATGACGTGATTTGACCCAAACGTGTCGTTGGACTAAACGTACTTAACTCGAGTATATTACATGTTAGGTAATTCTTTGTAAGACACCATTTGACACAAATGTGTTGCATGGGGCTAAAGGTACTCAATTCGACTATATTACATATTGTTTAGTCCTTTGTAAGACGCGATTTGACCCAAACGTGTTGTAGGACTAAAGGTACTCAACCCGAGTGTATTATATGTTGTGCAATCCTGTGTAAGATGCAATTTGACCAAAACGTGTTGCGTATGACTAAAAGTGCTCAATCCGAGTCTATTATATGTTGTACTCATGGTACACAAGTCGAGTGTATTACATGTTATCTTTTTTTTTTTTTTGGATAATGTAAGTATATTAACCAAAGAGATAAAAAAACAAAAGCAAAGGGGCATACCGCAAAAAGAAGATCACGAGGCCAAACAAGGGACAGGCTCCCTACCAACCAAAACTCAATACACAGCAAAACAATAAAAGATAAGCACAAACCCTGTCACAGGGTACAGCCAAAAGTAACCCACCAGAGCAACAGCAAAAGGGACAAGCCCCCTATAAGGCAAAACAAGCGAATTACAAAAAAATAGAATCAGATAAACCCCAAGACTGGTGGAGCCACCTATTAGTAGGAGAAGGCACCACACCAGATAAGGAATTAAAACGCATACAAACATCTCTGACAATGGAACGAACAACCACGGTAATAGGTTTAGGTAACTTGCCATGCATCTTAGCATTCCGCTCAATCCAAATAGCATAGACAGCAGCCGTAAGCATAATACGCACCACCCACCCACGAAGCTGCCGACCGCGGAAATAGCAAGACCAAAGAATAGTAACCTCCCAGCTCCGAGCACGCACAGGTAATCTGCACTTCCTTAAAAGAGCAAACTAAACCTCGTAAGAATAGGAACAATTAAAAAAGAGATGAGGGACATCCTCACAATTCCCTCCATAAAACACACAACGAATAGCCGGAATCAAGCCATAGACAAGAAGCTTATCCTGAGTAGAAAGAGCACCCCTAATAGACAACCAGAAAATAAAAGCATGTCTAAGAATCACTTTAGAATGCCAAACAGACCTAAACCAATCCACTGCTGGCTAACGAGACCGAAGAGACTCCCAAGCATTACAAATAGAGAAAGCCCCACGAGAGTCCTCAACCCAACACAAAGTATCAGCTTGAGAGTTATTAAGCCTCAAGTAATTAGGGATACTACTAAAAATGTCCATCCAATTCCCAGTCAAGGAACGAGGCCAAGCCCAATCCCTTCCCTGAATAATATCTGCCACCCTAGCATGAAGACCAAGACCAGAATCATAAATAATCCGCCGCCCAAACACCTCCACCAAAGGACCCAAAGGATGCCAATAATCAAACCAAAGGGAAACATACTTCCTATTACCCACTCGAAACTGTATCAATCTCCGCACATGACTTCGAAGGCCCAAATTTTTCCTCTAACTCCACGAGCAATCTCCAGGGCACTTCACCTCCCACACATTCCTTCCCCTAAGCAGAGTAGACCTAACCCACGAAACCCAAATAGAAGATCTCAAATTGCTACAAACAACCCACAAATGCTTAATTATGGCAACTTTATTACAAACCTCAACACTCTTAATGCCCAGTCCACCCTCTTCCTTTGGTAAAACACACTGAGGACCAAGCAACCTTAGCCCCACCTTTACCTAAATCTGAACCCCTCTAGAGAAAACTACGTAAAGTAGCTTTAACCTTTATTACCACTGACTTAGGCAGGATAGAAATGGAGGACCAATACACCTAGATAGAGAACAACACAGATTGAATGAGTTGAAGCCTTCCTGCAAAAGAAAGAACCCTACTGGTCCAACTCTGAACCCTCGCCACAATTCTATCAATAAGAACCCTACAATCCACTGCCATAAGCTTAGTAGAAATCATAGGAACCCCAAGATATCTGACAGGTAACACCCCTTCTTGGAAACTCAGGATCCCAAGCAACTCTTGCTTAATCTCAGAAGACACACCAGCCACAAAAAGATTGCTCTTGCCAGGATTAGGAATCAACCCAGAAAGAGCTTGGAATAGACCAAGAACAACATTAACCGCAGCAACAGACTCCCTCTCTGCCCTACAGAAAACCATAAGATCATCCGCAAAGCATAATTGAGAAATACCAATCTTTCTGATGAAGACTTGTCTAGCACAAGGGCATGGAATGCGGATGGGCATGCATTAAAGGCTGGAGAATTCTGATTGGCCTTAGTGAATATAATTCAAGCTAAGGAGGAAGCAACCTGATTCGTAGGGATAACTTTGGAAATTTGTAATGTTTGAACGGTTAGGTTTCTGGAGGTGTGTGAGCCGAACTTTTCAAAGATTAGGATCTTATCTGCACCTTCCAATTTGGAATCAGATCCATTGGAGGCCGCACGAGGAAGATATGGTCGGATATGTCAAAGTGTCCAGATTCATCCTACTTTGATAATTTGTTGTCTTATTTTGACAATTAAGTTATCTTTTGTTAAATTAAAAAACATCAAGCTTGGAGGGTTGTATTTTGTCAACAAAGTCATTAAATGACACCTTCCTTTTCTTATTTTCGTTTCCCATGCTTGGAGGGTAGTTCCAAGTCATTTTATTTTCTATTTAAACTCTTTTGTTAGTCATTTTATAAAGCTTTGATGAATTTCAATATAGAAATGTGAGTTCAAATGTCTCTTGGATTCTTTGAAGAACCTATGAACTTATCAGATTACTCTGTAGCGTTCGTACCCTGACTTATCAATCAAGTTTTCCATCCTTGATTGTGGCGTCCTCTTAATACCAAGGTTCGCACCTTCTCTATAGGTGTTGGATTGCGGTTTCCATCCTAAACTTGAAAGTAGAACGGTCCTAGGCAGTAACCTTGTTACGGGTTTCATCACAAGTTGACGGGGTTCGAATCATTTGGTATCGGAGCCAAGGCTCTAGTCTCGGGTTTATTCTATCCTTATATTTTTTTTTTCTATTCAAATCCATCGTATATTGTTGTTCTTACTCATACCATTGTTGTTATTCGTTTTTTTTATTTTTTTATTTTTGTTATTCTAAGTTACTTTCCATATTACATATTCTTGCGTTCAATTTATCTATTTACAAGAAAAGAAAAGATAAGGAAGAGATCCGAAAAAAAAAAAAAAAATTCTGGTTTCATTTGTAGTTCGTATCATTCGTTATCATTTCATGTGTATTTCATATTGTTTTATCATTACCTACCAGATTCCCAAAACCTTTGATCTTTGAATCCAAAATTTGGTTGGTGAGTTTGGATGTGGATTGTTGCTAAGAAATTCTGGTTATTGTTTGTTTAGTTTGATAAGAACTTTTGAGAGATAACGAGTGGAAAGAGGTAAGAGTGTGAGCACATAAGAGGCGAGACATGTCCTATAACAACGAACTGGTGATGACCTTGATTTGAGGACAAATCCTTTTCAAGATGAGGGGAATGATGAAGACTTGTCTAGCACAAGGGCATGGAATGCGGATCCAATCCAAGTTCCCATTGGGTCAGTTATAAGAGCACGTGCCAAGAAATTCAAAAATGCGTTGAGTGGACTAATTCAAGGGATTTGGGTTCAAGCATGTTCATGGAGGCCCATTGAAGGTGATGAACGAATGGACTTGAAAAAAGAGGGCCCAACCTTAGTGAATATAATTCAAGCTAAGGAGGAGGCAACCTGATTCGTAGGGGTAACTTTGGGATGTTATAACTTTTGATTGGTTAGGTTTCTGGAGGCGTGTGAGTAGGATTTTCAAAGATCATGATCCTATCTTCAAATTCAAACTTGGAATCAGATCAATAAGAGGTCTCACAAGAAAGATATGGTCGGCATTTCATTGTGACCAGATTCAATCCATTTGACAATATTGTTGTCTTACTTTGACAATTGTGTTGCACGTTTTTTTTTTATAATTGCATGCAACAAGGTAGATAAAGTCCAATTTACTACTTCTGTTTGACCGTCAGTTTGAGGATGACAAGTAGTTAAAAACAACTTAATTACTAACTTAGCCCATAAGGTCTTACAGAAATAACTTAAGAACTTAGCATTTTTTTTTTTTTTTTGGATAATGTTAAGAACTTAGCATCTCTATCAGAAACAATTGTTCTAGGCACGCCATGTAAGCGAACAATTTCTTTGAAGAACAAATCTGCAACATGTGAAGCATCATCAATTTTATGACATGGAATAAAATGTGCCATTTTAGAAAATCTATCCACGACAGCAAACACGGAATCTCTTCCCCTTTTTGACCTAGGCAAACCTAATACAAAATCCATTGAAATATCAATCCAAGGTTCACTAGGAATTGGAAGTGGTGTATATAAGCCATGGGGTTGTACTCGGGATTTCGCTTGCCTACATGTGACACATCTACCACAAATTCTCTCAACATCTCATTTCATGTATAGCCAATAGAAGTGTTCTTGCAGAACAGCTAAGGTTTAGCTACCCTAAAGTGTCCCATTAGCCCTACCCCATGTGATTCTCTCACCAGCAAATCTCGCAAGGAACAATTTGGTATATGATGAGAATAAGGGAGCTGCACCAAGGGATCCATTGCATGTTCCGGTTAGGCCAATAACAAGGGCAAGGGCTAAGAGATTCAAAGAAGCACTCAATTGCCTAATTCAAGACACATGGGCTGATTCTAAATTATTAAAGCCCAAGATGAACCCACATGAAGACCAAGGCTTGATTAACATCATCAAGGCAATTGAGTGGGCCGAATAAGAGAAAGCTTGGCATAATTTTGGTTTGGACTTGATTTAATAGTTGTTTGTTTTAGTTTTGGTCCATTTGTAAGGCAATTATGGCCATTCTAGTTTTTCTATTTGTAAGGCCTTAATGGCTATCTTGTTTCCTTTCCTTTTTTTTTAGGGTTTCATTATATAAGGATATTGATGGATGTAAGAAGGGCACTTTTTGGATTTTGAATGAAAATTGAGAGAGTTTTCTCTTTGTTCTTTGAGAACTAATTGGAACTTATCAGAATTCTCTGTGGCGTTTCTCCTTGACTTATCAATTGAGTATTTCATCCTTGATTGTGGCGTCCTCCTTTATACCAAGGTTCACATCTCGATATAGGTGTTGGGTCGCGGTTTCTATCCGAACCAGAGGTTAGAACGAATATTGGCATCAATCTTGATACAATCGACGAGGTTCATATCAATATGTCTAAAGAAAGTGCTTCGGATGAGGTGTTGGGAAAGGTAGATACAAAGTTTATAATGGAAGCATTGACGAGGGAGATGGGGAGATTGTTAAAGGCTGAAATGGAACCGAGTCTATTATATGTTGTACTCATGGTACACAAGTCGAGTGTATTACATGTTATCTTTTTTTTTTTTTTGGATAATGTAAGTATATTAACCAAAGAGATAAAAAAACAAAAGCAAAGGGGCATACCGCAAAAAGAAGATCACGAGGCCAAACAAGGGACAGGCTCCCTACCAACCAAAACTCAATACACAGCAAAACAATAAAAGATAAGCACAAACCCTGTCACAGGGTACAGCCAAAAGTAACCCACCAGAGCAACAGCAAAAGGGACAAGCCCCCTATAAGGCAAAACAAGCGAATTACAAAAAAATAGAATCAGATAAACCCCAAGACTGGTGGAGCCACCTATTAGTAGGAGAAGGCACCACACCAGATAAGGAATTAAAACGCATACAAACATCTCTGACAATGGAACGAACAACCACGGTAATAGGTTTAGGTAACTTGCCATGCATCTTAGCATTCCGCTCAAGCCAAATAGCATAGACAGCAGCCGCAAGCATAATACGCACCACCCACCCACGAAGTTGCCGACCGCGGAAATGGCAAGACCAAAGAATAGTATCCTCCCAACTCCGAGCACGCAGAGGTAATCTGCACCTCCTTAAAAGAGCAAACCAAACCTGAGTAGCCGGAATCAAGCCATAAACAAGAAGCTTATCCTGAGTAGAAAGAGCACCCCTAATGGCCAACCAGAAGATGAAAGCATGTCTAGGAATTGATTTAGAATGCCAAACGGACCTAAACCAATCCACCGCTGGCTGCCGGGACCGAAGAGCCTCCCAAGCATTACGAATAGAGAAAGCCCCCCGAGAGTCCTCAACCCAACACAAAGTATCAGCTTGAGAGTTATTAGGCCTGAAGGAAGCAGGGATACCACTGATAATGTCCATCCAATTCCCGGTCAGGGAACGAGGCCAAGCCCAATCCCTTCCCTGAACAACATCCGCCACCCTAGCATGAAGACCAAGACCAGAATCATAAATAATCCGTCGCCCAAACACCTCCACCAAAGGACCCAACGGATGCCAATAATCAAACCAAAGAGAAATATCCTCCCCATTAC
The DNA here is from genome assembly GCA_003430845.1 of Xanthoceras sorbifolium. Lineage (NCBI taxonomy): Eukaryota > Viridiplantae > Streptophyta > Magnoliopsida > Sapindales > Sapindaceae > Xanthoceras > Xanthoceras sorbifolium. The sequence goes on from CM010610.1 coordinate 6,276,321, forward strand.
CCACCCGAAACTGCATCAACCGCCGCACAAGACACCGAAGGCCTAGAATTTTCCTCCAACTCCAAGAGCAATCCCCAGGGCACCTAACCTCCCACACATTCTTTCCCTTAAGCAGAGTAGATCTAACCCACGAGACCCAGACAGAAGACCTCAAATTGCTACAGACAGCCCACAAATGCTTACTTATGGCAGCTTTATTCCAACACTCAACGCTCTTAATACCGAGACCACCCTCTTCCTTTGGTAAACACACCGAAGACCATGCAACCTTGGCCCCACCTTTACCTAAATCTGAACCCTTCCAAAGAAAACTACGCAAAGTAGTTTCAACCTTAATCACCACTGACTTAGGCAAGATAAAAATGGAGGACCAATACACCTGAATAGAGAACAATACAGATTGAATGAGCTGAAGCCTCCCTGCGAAAGAAAGAACCCTACTAGTCCAACTCTTAACTCTCGCAACAATCCTATCGACAAGAACCCTACAATCCAATGCCGTAAGCTTAGTAGAAATCAGAGGAACCCCAAGATATCTGACAGGTAATACCCCTTCCTGAAAACCAAGAATCCCAAGTAACTCTTGCTTAGTCTCAGAAGACACACCAGCCACAAAAAGATTGCTCTTGTTAGGATTAGGAATCAACCCAGAAAGAGCTTGGAACTAACCAAGGACAACATTAACTGCAGCAACTGACTCCCTCTCTGCCCTACAGAAAACCATAAGATCATCCGCAAAGCATAAATGCGAAATACCAATCTTCCCACACCGCCAATGGTACGCAAACTGACTCTCCTGCTCCATAATACGCATCAACCCCGAGAAGACCTCCACAGCCAGCACAAATAAATAAGGGGACATAGGATCCCCCTGCCTCAAACCTCGGCTATTATTAAAGAAACCATTCAACTCGCCATTGATAGAAATAGAGAAACGGGGAGTAGAAATGCACTCAGAAATCCAAGCTATCATCTGCTCCGGGAAGCCTAAAATCTGTAAAATAGCCACTAAGAAATCCCACCGCACAGAATCATAGGCTTTCATTAAATCTACCTTCAGCGCACACCTAGGATGACCCCCATCACGATGATAGTTCTTTAACAATTCCTGCGACAGTAATATATTATCACTAATCCTCCTACCAGCAACGAAGGCCGACTGAAAAGGACTAACAACATCAGGCAGTACCATCTGAACACGATTCGCAATAATTTTGGCAATGCATTTGTAGATAGTGTTACAACACGAAATAGGCCTAAAATCCCCAACCGTAGAAGGATTAGGAACCTTAGGAATAAGAGCAACCACAGTAGCATTCACTTGCTTGAGCAATCTCCCGGAGCTAAAAAACGAACGAATAGCACGAAGAAAATCATCACCAACAACAGACCAAGCTTTCTTGAAGAAAGTAGCATTATACCCATCCGGACCAGGAGCTTTATTATCTTTTAAAGAGAACAAAACTGCCTTAATTTCAACATCACTAACCTCTCTACCCAAGGTAGCACACTGATCACCAGAAATACGCTTCGGGAGAGCCCGCCTCACTAAATCAAGGTCAATCCTAGGGCATCCAGCAGGCTGTCTCAGAAGTGTCTCAAAGAAGTTCACCACCACTGATTTAATTTCACTAGGCTCCTCCACACGATTACCATGCTCATCGGTAAGAGATAATACCTTACTCCTACTACATCTTTGTCTCATCGATCGAAAAAAGAACTTAGAATTCCTATCTCCCAAATTAATCCACTGAACCCGGCACTTTTGTCTCAAAAAACTCTCCTCATCTCTACTCAAGTCACCATAAAGCTTCACCAACCGAGACTCCTCCTCATGTAAAGAAGCGTTCGTAGGCTGCCTCTGAATATCCCATTGGAAAGACTCTAAATCATGTTTAGCTTGCTGCACCCTAGAAGACAAGTCAGAATAACACTCCCTATTAAGTTTCTTAAGCTCTACTTTCAATCTTTTTAGCTTCTTACATAGCTGAAACATAGGAAACCCATCCACCCTGTCCGCCCAAACCCGATCCACCAAGGATAAAAATTCTGGATGATCCGCCCAGAAATCAAAAAACTTAAAAGGCACCCGTCGCCGAGGGAGATCCACAATCTTAACAATCATAGGAGAGTGATCAGAAACACTAGAAGGAAGAAAATGCGCCTCAGAACCTCGAAAGGAAATATCCCAATTCAAGTTGACCAAAGCTCTATCTAACTTTCGAAGAATAGGATCAATCGTACGATGATTAGACCAAGTATAGAAGCACCCATTAAATCGCAGATCATCCAACCCAGACTCAGCTAAACAATTAGAAAAGTCATCTTTCCAATGAGGCCAAGAATTGGAGCCTCCAACACTCTCAACCGAAGACTTAATAGCATTAAAGTCACCCATCACAATCCAAGCACTATTCTCCCATTCCACTCCGCGCGCCACTAAATCAGCCCACAACGCCTCCCTACGAACATTACAATTATCACCGTACACAATCGAAATCATACACTCCCAAGTAGAATCAACAGAAGAAACGCTACAATGGATAACTTGTTCAGAAGATCCGACAACCAAAACAGTAACATCGAACGGATTCCAACAAACCCAAATCCTCCCCAAAGAGGAAAATTATAATTGCACTCCACCTTCCAAGACCGGTCAATGGTCTTAAGAATAACATCTTTATTTTTCTCCAGAACATTCGTTTCCACTAAACCACACAAAGACAATTTCTCATCTTTAATCAAATTGCGAACCTCTCTTTGCTTCAAAGGGTCATTAAGACCCCTAATATTCCAGCACCCAAAAATCATAATAAATATACAAAGATAAGAAGAAACCCCCACAAATCTATCTCCACTTACCCCCCTTAGGGGAGGAGTGCTTCTTATTCTTCTTACCCTTACTACTGGAACCTTTCTTCTTCTTTTTCTTTTCCAGAGAATCCTTAACTTTTGAAGCCAAAGCATTACGAGGAGGGCTAGAATCACTACCATCCTCACCATGACCAGCCTCATCATTACTACAAATAGCACCCCCATCATCACAAAGAGCATCCCTGTCATCAACATAACCATTAGCCCCATCCTTACAAAGCGCAGCCCCTGCATCACAAACAGTGTCCAAAATTGCTAAAGGAGTACCCTCTTCCATTACTTCCAAATTCAGAGTATGGTCATTACCCTCCATTGGTACTAAATTAAGATGATTATCAACATTTTCCACAAGCGGAACACTAGCACTATTCCCTATAGTAGATAATTCTCCACCCTTGTTCTTTTTTTTAACCTCAACCCAAACCGGTCGTTTAGGCCCCAACGAGTCTTCGTGCCTCTTCTTCATATCATGAACATCAACCCCTCCATTTCCGGTAACCATATTCACATTGTCACCCAAATCTTGAACGCTTTGTTTACATATACCCGGCGCATGCCCAAACACCTTACAAATATTACACCTAGAAGGAAGCCACTCATAAACAGCATAAATAGTTTTCCACTCCCCATTAGCACATTGAATATCAAACTCATTAATGACATCCTTCGAAGCATCAATCTCAACACACACACGAGCAAAGCTAAGACGTTTCCTAGCTAATGTAATGTGATCAGCATGCAATGGAATGCCCAAAGCACTAACTATAAAACTCAGGCCCTTTGAAGTCCAATATTCAAACGGAAGATTGTAAAGTTTAACCCATACAGGAATATTGCGTAACTCATCTTTAGACAAGGATAAACTAGGCTGCCACCGTTTAAGAACAAGCAATTTATTCACTATATGCCATGGACCTTTTTCAAGAACTTCACAAGCATGGTTAAGACTATCAAACTTGAAAATAAAGAACCCTTGTTCCGAAGATAAAACTTCTTTAAGGCCAAACCTACCCCAAATTTTATGAACTACTGAATTCACTACGGGGAAAGGAATTCTCTTATCCACAAAGTACCCTATCAAGGAAGTTCTCCATTCTTCACTTCCCTCAATAGCTACCTCAACCGGAGGGCTAACTTTAATTCTTCTATTTTCTTCAGTTGGTTTAAAATATTGTAAGGATTCAAAGGTAGAAGATCGTACCTCACAAGCAATAGGAGAAGAATTCTGGACAGCCTTAGCATAAGATGGTTTCAGCCCTTGATCATGCATGGAAGAAGGTGTTGAAAATGGTCCAAGATCAGCCCCTCCTTGTCCAAAGCTACCAAGACCCGAAATTGAACCCAAAGCACTCGATTTCGGCCCAATTACGCCCACATCAAACCCAAAATGCAAGTTACCAAGCTTTTCCTTTCTATGATCATCTCTTGCAAGCCCAAATTCACCATAATTCGAAGGTGATTCAATAACATTAATCCTTGGCCCATCTAATTTTGTGGAATCAGTCCCATTAGCTCCAATACCCGAAATTGAGCCCAAAGCACCAAAATTCGACTCTATTACCCCCATTCCTTGCTGACTAGTATTATTTAGTGAAGGAAAGTCATCACCAACCACCTTCCTTTGACAATTTTGGCTATTAAGGTCAATACTAGCCACCTTATTTTGAAAAACTTGTCCATGAGAATCATTCATCATTTGAATTAATTGCCCATTGCACATGATCTCATGCAACAAGTCTTCACTCTTTTCATCATTGTCAACCATAGCTTTCTTCTTGTCCAATCCCGAAATTGTTGAGAGACAACCAGCCTTCACATGGTTTTCACCCAAAACCATATTTCTACCTTCACCGAAATCCAGATTTTCATCTTCCTCATCATGCAACACCCCATGAAGAACATCATCATGCTTGGATTCAATCCCATTTACACAACCAACAGCTCCATGCCTATCATGTGTTGTTTTATTTGATTGCAATCCCGAAACAGTAGCAAAACAACCATCCTTTGAGCAATTCTCACCCAAATTCGGACTTCTTCCTTCTACAGCACCAATACCATGAGGCAAATTCGAAGGAACAAGTTTTGTAGACACGCAACACCCGGAAACAATGTCTCCACTCTTCATACCACCCTTCTTTACATCACCAGCAGCTAAAGAACCACCAACCATGGCTCCAACCAATATAACAAGAAGAAGATGATGATCACCACCCAACAATAAAGACAAAACGCAACTCAAAATCACAAGCAAAATCAGTCACAAGATTGGCCAAAGTAGAATCATCCACCATGGCAAACAAGCAATCCAGAACTGCCCAGAAAATAAGGGAAAATGGACCAGCAAAATAACACTAAAAGAGAGGGAGATGAGCTCGTGATCACCAAGAGGAAGATGAAGATCATAAACCCAACCCAAAATCACAAGCATACCATGGCACAAAACAAGCTAAAAAACTGCCCAGAAAATGACCAACAAACCTAAAGCTAAAGAAGAACGAAAATTGAGCTTGTAATCATCAAAAGAAATCAATAATGATCCCAAAGAGAGAATAGAAAAAAAATCAAGAAGAACACTCAAAAAATTCTAGAGAGAAGGCAGAGCATTTTCTCTCTCTAAAACCCTTAAGCGAGAAAAGAATAGAGCTGATGTTTGACTGCCATGAATATTCCGAATTCAAGAAGGTGAAATTGGCAGCCATAGAATTCACCGATTATGCTATTATTTGGTGGGATCAACTGATTGTGAGTAGGAGACGGAATGGAGAAAGACCTATTGAGACATGGGAGGAGATGAAGACTGTTATATCTTATGAGTGTTATTACTTGTGTTCTTGAGCTGCGTTTTTCCTTTTGGTTGGGTTTATGATCTTCATCTTCCTCTTGATGATCACGAGCTCATCTCCCTCTCTTTTAGTGTTATTTTGCTGGTCCGTTTTCCCTTATTTTCTGGGCAGTTCTGGTTTGCTTGTTTGCCATAGTGGATGATTCTACTTTGGCCAATCTTGTGACTGATTTTGCTTGTGATTTTGAGCTGCATTTTGTCTTTATTGTTGGGTTGTGATCATCATCTTCTTCTTGTTATATTGGTTGGAGCCATGGTTGGTGGTTCATTAGCTGCTGGTGATGTAAAGAAGGGTGGAATGAAGAGTGGAGACATTGTTTCTTCTTTAATGTCTAATGAAATAAACGGTTGTCATAAAGGGCTAGTGATGGGCTGTCATGGTAGATCATCTCTTGTTGATGGTGTAAAGAATGATGGAGAACATGTTTCCAAAGGTAGAGAAAGAGCTGGTGTGTCTCTTTCAAATTGTAGCAAGTTGGATGTGCAAGATCAAGTTGTGTTTGATATAAATCTGGTTGATAGTGCAAGACATGGTGGGCTGGCGAATTTGAGTGATGGAAAGCTTGCAAATGGAGCTGTTGGTTGTGCTAATGGGATTGAAGGCAAACATGGTGATGTTCTTCATGGGGGGTTGCATGTTGAGGAAGATGCAAATTTGGTTTTGGGTGAAAATTGTGTTAAGGTTGGTTGTCTTTCAACTATTTCGGGATTGGACAAGAAGAAAGGTGTGGTTGACATTGATGAAAAGGGTGAAGACTTGTTGAATGAGGTGTTGCATAGAGATAATAATGGACAAAATTTTCAAATGGTGGTTGGAGACATGTGCAATGGGCAAATAATTCAAAGGATGGATGATTCTCATGGGCGGATTTTTCAACATAAGGATGCTAATGTTGACATTAATGGCCAAAATTGTCAAAGGAAGGTGGTTGTTGTTGACCTTCCTTCACTAAATAAAAGTATTTAGCAAGGAATGGGGGTAATAGAGTCAAAATGTGGTGCTTTGGGTTCAATTTCGGGTATTGGTAATGTTAGGCACGAAATTGGAGCTAATGGGGCTGATTCTACAAAATTAGATGGGCCAAGGATTAATGTTATTGAATCACCTTCGAATTATGGTGGATTTGGGCTTGCAAGAGATGATAATAGAAAGGAAAAGCTTGGTAACTTGCACTTTGGGTCTGATGTGGGTGTAATTGGGCCGAAATCGAGTGCTTTGGGCTCAATTTCGGGTCTTGGTAGCTTTGGACAAGGAGGGGCTGATCTTGGACCATTTTCAACACCTTCTTCTAGGCATGATCAAGGGCTGAAACCATCTTATGCTAAGGCTGTCCAGAATTCTTCTCCTATTGCTTGTGAGGTACGATCTTCTACCTTTGAATCCTTACAATATTTTAAACCTACTGAAGAAAATGGAAGAATTAAAGTTAGCCCTCCGGTTGAGGTAGCTATTGAGGGAAGTGAAGAATGGAGAACTTCCTTGATAGGGTACTTTGTGGATAAGCGAATTCCATTCCCCGTAGTGAATTCAGTAGTTCATAAAATTTGGGGTAGGTTTGGCCTTAAAGAAGTCTTATCTTCGGAACAAGGGTTCTTTATTTTCAAGTTTGATAGTCTTGACCATGCTTGTGAAGTTCTTGAAAAAGGTCCATGGCATATAGTGAATAAATTGCTTGTTCTTAAAAGGTGGCAGCCTAGTTTATCCTTGTCTAAAGATGAGTTACGCAATATTCCTGTATGGGTTAAACTTTATAATCTACCTTTTGAATATTGGACTTCTAAGGGCCTGAGTTTTGTAGTTAGTGCTTTGGGCATCCCATTACATGCCGATCACATTACATTAGATAGGAAACGTCTTAGCTTTGCTCGTGTGTGTGTTGAGGTTGATGCTTCGAAGGATGTCATTAATGAGTTTGATATTCAATGTGCTAATGGGGAGTGGAAAACTATTTATGCTGTTTATGAGTGGCTTCCTTCTAGGTGTAATATTTGTAAGGTGTTTGGGCATGCGTCGGGTATATGTAAACCAAGTGTTCAAGATTTGGGTGACAATGTGAATCTGGTTACAGGAAATAGAGGGGTTGATGTTCATGATATGAAGAAGAGGCAAGAAGACTCATTGGGGCCTAAACGACCGGTTTGGGTTGAGGTTAAAAAAAAGGAACAAGGGTGGAGAATTAACTACTATGGGGAACAGTGCTAGTGTTCCGCTTGTGGAAAATATTGATAATCATCTTAATTTAGTGCCAATGGAGGGCAATGACCATACTCTGAATTTGGAAGTAACGGAAGAAGGTACTCCTTTAGCAATTCTGGACACTGTTTGTGATGCAGAGGCTGTTCTTTGTAAGGATGGGGCTAATGGTTTTGTTGATGACAGGGATGCTCTTTGTGATGATGGAGATGCTCTTTGTGATAAGGATGAGGCTGGTCATGGTGAGGATGGTAGTGATTCTAGTCCTCCTCGTAATGCTTTGGCTTCAAAAGTTAAGGATTCTCTGGAAAAGAAAAAGAAGAAGAAAGGTTCTAGTAGTAAGGGTAAGAAGAATAAGAAGCACTCCTCCCCTAAGGGGGGTAAGTGGAGATAGATTTGTGGGGGATTCTTCTTATCTTTGTATATTTATTATGATTTTTGGATGCTGGAATATTAGGGGTCTTAATGACCCTTTGAAGCAAAGAGAGGTTCGCAATTTGATTAAAGATGAGAAATTGTCTTTGTGTGGTTTAGTCGAAACGAAAGTTCTGGAGAAAAATAAAGATGTTATTCTTAAGACCATTGACCGGTCTTGGAAGGTGGAGTGCAATTATAATTTTTCCTCTTTGGGGAGGATTTGGGTTTGTTGGAATCCGTTCGATGTTACTGTTTTGGTTGTCGGATCTTCTGAACAAGTTATCCATTGTAGAGTTTCTTCTGTTGATTCTACTTGGGAGTGTATGATATCGATAGTGTACGGTGATAATTGTAATGTTCGTAGGGAGGCGTTGTGGGCTGATTTAGTGGCGCGCGGAGTGGAATGGGAGAATAGTGCTTGGATTGTGATGGGTGACTTTAATGCTATTAAGTCTTCGGTTGAGAGTGTTGGAGGATCCAATTCTTGGCCACATTGGAAAGACGACTTTTCTAATTGTTTAGCTGAGTCTGGGTTGGATGATCTGCGATTTAATGGGTGCTTCTATACATGGTCTAATCATCGTACGGTTGATCCTATTCTTCGAAAGTTAGATCGAGCTTTGGTCAATTTGAAGTGGGATATTTCATTTCGAGGTTCTGAGGCGCATTTTCTTCCTTCCAGTGTTTCTGATCACTCTCCTATGATTGTTAAGATTGTGGATCTCCCTCGGCGACGGGTGCCTTTTAAGTTTTTTGATTTCTGGGCGGATCATCCAGAATTTTTATCCTTGGTGGATCGAGTTTGGGCGGACATGGTGGATGGGTCTCCTATGTTTCAGCTATGTAAGAAGCTAAAAAGATTGAAAGTGGAGCTTAAGAAACTTAATAGGGAGTGTTATTCTGACTTGTCTTCTAGGGTGCAGCAAGCTAAGCATGATTTAGAGTCTGTGCAATGGGATATTCAGAGGCAGCCTACGAACATTTCTTTACATGGGGAGGAGTCTCGGTTGGTGAAGCTTTATGGTGATTTGAGTAGAGATGAAGAGAGTTTTTTGAGACAAAAGTCCCGGGTTCAGTGGATTAATTTGGGAGATAGAAATTCTAAGTTCTTTTTTCGATCGATGAGACAAACATATAGTAGGAGTAAGGTATTATCTCTTACCGATGAGCATGGTAGTCGTGTGGAGGAGCCTAGCGAAGTTAAATCATTGGTGGTGAACTTCTTTGAGACACTTCTGAGACAGCCTGCTGGATGCCCTAGGATTGACCTTGATTTAGTGAGGCGGGCTCTCCCGAAGCGAATTTCTGGTGATCAGTGTGCTACCTTGGGTAGAGAGGTTAGTGATGTTGAAATTAAGGCAGTTTTGTTCTCTTTAAAAGATAATAAAGCTCCTGGTCCGGATGGGTATAATGCTACTTTCTTCAAGAAAGCTTGGTCTGTTGTTGGTGATGATTTTCTTCGTGCTATTCATTCGTTTTTTAGCTCTGGGAGATTGCTCAAGCAAGTGAATGCTACTGTGGTTGCTCTTATTCCAAAGGTTCCTAATCCTTCTAAGGTTGGGGATTTTAGGCCTATTTCGTGTTGTAACACTATCTACAAATGCATTGCCAAAATTATTGCGAATCGTGTTCAGATGGTGCTGCCTGATGTTGTTAGTCCTTTTCAGTCGGCCTTCGTTGCTGGTAGGAGGATTAGTGATAATATATTACTGTCGCAGGAATTGTTAAGGAACTATCATCGTGATGGGGGTCATCCTAGGTGTGCGCTGAAGGTAGATTTAATGAAAGCTTATGATTCTGTGCGGTGGGATTTCTTAGTGGCTATTTTACAGATTTTAGGCTTCCCAGAGCAGATGATAACTTGGATTTCTGAGTGCATTTCCACTCCCCGTTTCTCGATTTCTATCAATGGCGAGTTGAATGGTTTCTTTGCTAGTGGCCGAGGTTTGAGGCAGGGGGATCCTATGTCCCCTTATTTATTTGTGCTGGCTATGGAGGTCTTCTCGGGGTTGATGCATATTATGGAGCAGGAGGGTCAGTTTGCATACCATTGGCGGTGTGGGAAGATTGGTATTTCGCATTTATGCTTTGCGGATGATCTTATGGTTTTCTGTAAGGCAGAGAGGGAGTCAGTTGCTGCAGTTAATGTTGTCCTTGGTCAGTTCCAAGCTCTTTCTGGGTTGATTCCTAATCCTAGCAAGAGCAATCTTTTTGTGGCTGGTGTGTCTTCTGAGACTAAGCAAGAGTTACTTGGGATTCTTGGTTTTCAGGAAGGGGTATTACCTGTAAGATATCTTGGGGTTCCTCTGATTTCTACTAAGCTTACGGCAGTGGATTGTAGGGTTCTTGTTGACAGGATTGTAGCGAGAGTTAAGAGTTGGACTAGTAGGGTTCTTTCTTTTGCAGGGAGGCTTCAGCTCATTCAATCTGTATTGTTCTCTATTCAGGTGTATTGGTCCTCCATTTTTATCTTGCCTAAGTCAGTTGTGATTAAGGTTGAAACTACTTTGCGTAGTTTTCTTTGGAAGGGTTCAGATTTAGGTAAAGGTGGGGCAAAGGTTGCATGGTCTTCGGTGTGTTTACCAAAGGAAGTGGGTGGTCTCGGTATTAAGAGCGTTGAGTGTTGGAATAAAGCTGCCATAAGTAAGCATTTGTGGGCTGTCTGTAGCAATTTGAGGTCTTCTGTCTGGGTCTCGTGGGTTAGATCTACTCTGCTTAAGGGAAAGAATGTGTGGGAGATTAGGTGCCCTGGGGATTGCTCGTGGAGTTGGAGGAAAATTCTAGGCCTTCGGTGTCTTGTGCGGCGGTTGATGCAGTTTCGGGTGGGTAATGGGGAGGATATTTCTCTTTGGTTTGATTATTGGCATCCGTTGGGTCCTTTGGTGGAGGTGTTTGGGCGACGGATTATTTATGATTCTGGTTTTGGTCTTCATGCTAGGGTGGCGGATGTTATTCAGGGGAGGGATTGGGCTTGGCCTCGTTCCCTGACCGGGAATTGGATGGACATTATCAGTGGTATCCCTGCTTCCTTCAGGCCTAATAACTCTCAAGCTGATACTTTGTGTTGGGTTGAGGACTCTCGGGGGGCTTTCTCTATTCGTAATGCTTGGGAGGCTCTTCGGTCCCGGCAGCCAGCGGTGGATTGGTTTAGGTCCGTTTGGCATTCTAAATCAATTCCTAGACATGCTTTCATCTTCTGGTTGGCCATTAGGGGTGCTCTTTCTACTCAGGATAAGCTTCTTGTTTATGGCTTGATTCCGGCTACTCAGGTTTGGTTTGCTCTTTTAAGGAGGTGCAGATTACCTCTGCGTGCTCGGAGTTGGGAGGATACTATTCTTTGGTCTTGCCATTTCCGCGGTCGGCAACTTCGTGGGTGGGTGGTGCGTATTATGCTTGCGGCTGCTGTCTATGCTATTTGGCGTGAGCGGAATGCTAGGATGCATGGCGAGTTACCTAAACCTGTTACCATGGTTGTTCGTTCCATTGTCAGAGATGTTTGTATGCGTCTTAATTCCTTATCTGGTGTGATGCCTTCTCCTACTAATAGGTGGCTCCACCAGTCTTGGGGTTTATCTGATTCTATTTTTTTGTAATTCGCTTGTTTTGCCTTTTGTGGGGTTTGGTGGGTTCTTTTGGCTGTACCCTATGATAGGGTTTGTGCTTAGCTTTTATTGCTTTGCTGTTTTTTGAGTTTAGGTTGGTAGGGGGCCTGTCCCTTGTCTAACCTTGTGATCTTCTCGCTGGGGTATGCCCCTTTGCTTTTGTTTTGTCTCTTTGGTTAATATACTTACATTATCCAAAAAAAAAAAAAAGAATCAGAGGGTGAATCTAATGGTGAGTCCATACCACCTTTAGAGGATGCCGGTGATTTTGAATACCCGGTTGCAAGACGAGCTCTTAGTGCTCAAGCAAAGGAAGATGATTAGGTACAACGTGAAAACATTTTTCACACCCGCTGCCATGTTAATGATAAGGTATGTAGTATGATTATTGATGGGGGGAGTTGTACTAATGTGGCGAGCACTACTTTGGTAAAAAAATTGAATTTGAAAACTTTGAAGCACCCAAAACCTTATAAGCTACAATGGTTGAATGATAGTGGGGAAGTTAGGGTGAATAAACAGGTGTTGGTGTCATTTTCAATTGGCAAATACAAAGATGAAGTTGTTTGTGACGTGGTACCAATGAATGCGGGTCATATCCTTTTGGGAAGACCATGGCAATTTGATAGGCATGTGACTCATGATGGATACACTAATAGATACTCCTTTGTACTTCATAAAAGGCCAATCACTCTTGTACCTTTAACCCCAAGACAAGTATATGAAGATCAAGTGAGATTAAAAGATGAGAGGGATGTTAAAAAGGAGAGTGAGAGTTCAAAAGAAAAAGAGGTTGATGAGAAAAAAAGAGAAACAAAACAAGTGAGCTTTTATGCAAAAGACAGTGAGATCAAAAGGGCTTTGTTTTCAAATTAGCCAATGATTGTACTTTTGTACAAAGAGGCTTATTTTAGTACTAATGAAATTAACTCTTCTTTGCCTAGTGTTGTTGTTTCACTTTTGCAGGACTTTGATGAAGTGTTTCCCGAAGAGATGCCTATTGGTTTACCACCAATAAGGGGGATTGAACACCAAATTGACTTTGTCCCTGGAGCACCAATTCCAAATAGACCCGCATACCGAAGTAATCCCGAGGAGACAAAGGAACTTCAAAGGCAGGTTGATGAGCTCATGGAGAAGGGGTATGTTCGTGAGAGTATGAGTCCCTGTGCGGTTCCCGTATTGCTTGTGCCTAAGAAGGATGGAACATGGAGGATGTGTGTTGATTGTCGTGCCATCAACAATATCACTGTAAAGTATCGACATCCTATTCCTAGATTAGATGATATGCTTGATGAATTGCATGGTTCTATTGTTTTCACTAAAATTGATCTTAAAAGTGGATATCATCAATTTAGGATGAAAGAAGGTGATGAGTGGAAAACTGCTTTCAAAACAAAATATGGGTTATATGAGTGGTTAGTTATGCCCTTTGGGTTAACTAATGCACCAAGTACTTTCATGAGATTAATGAACCATGTTTTGCGTGCTTTTATTGGAAGATTTGTGGTTGTTTACTTTGATGACATTCTGATTTATAGCAAAAACTTGGATGAGCATGTTGAACATTTAAAACTTGTTTTAGGTGTTTTAAGAACCGAAAAGTTGTTTGCTAATTTTAAAAAGTGTACCTTTTGCACGGATAGGTTGGTATTTTTAGGTGTTGTTGTTAGTGCTAAAGGAATTGGGGTTGATGAAGAAAAGGTTAAGGCAATTAAGGAGTGGCCGAAACCTACAAGTGTGGGACAAGTGAGAAGTTTTCATGGGTTGGCTAGTTTCTATAAAAGGTTTGTGAAAAACTTTAGTAGTCTAGCTGCACCTTTAACTGAAGTTATAAAAAAGAATGTGGGTTTTAAGTGGGGTAATGAACAAGAAAAGGCATTTAACTTGATTAAGGAAAAATTAACTAATGCACCTTTACTTGCTTTGCCTAACTTTGCTAAAGCTTTTGAGATTGAGTGTGATGCTTCAGGAATAGATATGGGAGCTGTTCTAATGCAAGAAGGACGTCCCATTGCATTTTTTAGTGAGAAAATAAGTGGAGCAGCCTTGAATTATCCTACCTATGACAAGGAGAAGTATGCTTTGATTAGGGCATTGGAAACTTGGCAACATTACCTTTGGCCGAAAGAATTTGTGATTCACACGGATCATGAGTCCTTAAAGCATCTAAAGGGGCAGCACAAGCTAAATAAGCGGCATTCCAAGTGGGTGGAGTTCATAGAAACATTTCCATACGTGATCAAGTACAAAAAAGGTAAGGAAAACGTAGTTGCTGATGCTGTGTCCAGAAGGTATGTTTTACTTTCTACTTTGGATGCTAGATTGTTTGGTTTTGACTACATTAAAGAATTATATGTGGAAGATGCTGATTTTGGCAATGTATTCACAATCAGTTGATCCCACCAAACAATAGCATAATCGGTGAATTCTATGGCCGCCAATTTCACCTTCTTCAATTCGGAATATTCATGGCAGTCAAACACCAGCTCTATTCTTTTCTCCCACTCCAAATAAGCTTCAGGATCAGTTTTACCTTGGAAGGTTGGAATCTTCACCTTTATACTACCCAAATTATTATCAACCCTCTCTACATACCTATCTCCTCTGTTCCCATACCTATCTTCTCTATTCCCATACCTATCTTCTCTATCCCCATACCTAACTCCTCTACCTCTCATTCCACGCCTAAATCTCCCCGCACCCACACTGGACATGCGATCATCCTCCTCTATGTCATTATCATCCCCGTAGTAATCATGAACTTCTTCTCTAACCGGAACCCTCTCTCTCCTACGTGCTTGGGGAACGGGTGGTGGCTGTTCCGCACGTGTATTTTCTACCCGATCTAATCGTTCATGAATCGGTTCCATTTCAGCCCTTAACAATCTCCCCATCTCCCTCATCAATGCTTCCATTATAAACTTTGTATCTACCTTTCCCAACACCTCATCCGAAGCACTTTCTTTAGACATATTCGCTGCAAAGAAAACGTTAGTAAAAAAATAAATAAATAAAAGAAGCTCCTCACTTCACTCCCTCACGTGTTTCCCTCAAACAATAGTTCACTCAGTTCCACTCCTGTTTCACACAATATATTCGGCTTTTACCCTCAGTATGTCCTCACCTCTCTTGCCTTTTTCCACTCGTAATTTTTTTTTTTCTCAAAAGTTCTTTTCAAACTAACCAAACAATAATCAGGATTTCTTAGCCACGTTCACACGAAACAAAAGTTCTTAGGTTCACAGGAAACGAATCACAACGAAACTGATATTTTTTTTTTTTTTTTATAATCACTGCACGAATCAAGAAGAGAAATAACAATAGTTGATAAATATTCAACTACACAATCGGTCAAAAAAAATAAAATTTTGTACTTTTTTTTTTTTCTCTCTCTCTCTCTCTCTCTCAGATCTGGAAACGCACAAACAAGAATATAACAGAATATACAACTTCGATCTGGATCAATGAAATCAAGAACAAGACTAACACAGACTTAGATCTGGATCTACGAAATCAAGAACAAGAACAAGAATAACACAGATAGATAACTTAGATCTGGACACTAACAAGAAGTTCTGGAAATAAGATATAATTCCGTGATCAACGAAATCAAAGAAGAAGAAGATAGAATAACCTGATGTTAGAGCCCTAAGCTCTGATACCAAATGATATGAACCTCGTCGATTGTATCAAGATTGATGCCAATATTCGTTCTAACCTCTGGTTCGGATGGAAACCGCGACCCAACACCTATATCGAGATGTGAACCTTGGTATAAAGGAGGACGCCACAATCAAGGATGAAATACTCGATTGATAAGTCAAGGAGGAACGCCACAGAGAATTCTGATAAGTTCCAGTTAGTTCTCAAAGAACAAAGAGAAAACTCTCTCAAATTTCATTCAAAATCAATAATCCCCTTTTTACATCCATTAATATCCTTATATAATGAAACCCTAAAACAAAGGAAAACAAGATAGCCATTAAGGCCTTACAAATAGGAAACTAGAATGGCCATAATTGCCTTACAAATGGACCAAAATTAAAACAAACAACTATTAAATCAAGCCCAAACCGAAATTATGGCAAGCTTTCTCTTATTCAGCCCACTCAATTGCCTTGATGATGTTAATCAAGCCTTGGTCTTCATGTGGGTTCATCTTGGGCTTTAATAATTCAGAATCAGCCCATGTATCTTGAATTAGGCCATTGAGTGCTTCTTTGAATCTCTTAGCCCTTGCCCTTGTTATTGGCCCAATCGGAACATGCAATGGATCCCTTGGTGCAGCTCCCTTATTCTCATCATTCCCTCGCTCTTGAAAAGGATTTGTCCTAAAATCATCACCTACATTAAAAGGAGACAAATCAGAAACATTGAAGCTTGCATTAACATTATACTCACTGGGAAGATCTAACTTGTAGACATTGTCATTGATCCTTTTAATCACTTTAAATGGGCCATCTCCCCTTGGAAGTAGTTTAGAACGCCGCTGGACTGGAAACCGTTCCTTCCTCATATGCAACCACACCTAATCACCGGGTTCAAACACTACTTTCTTGTGCCCTTTATTAGCTTGGTTGGCATATTGCTCAGTTCTCCTCTCGATGTTTTGTCTAGTCTTTTCATGGATTTGCTTAACAAACTCTTCCTTTTTCTTTCCATCCAAGTTAACATGCTCATTCACAGGTAAAGGAAGTAAATCCAAAGGAGTCAATGGGTTAAAACCATACACAATTTCAAAAGGCGAAAAATGAGTTGCAGAATGCACACTCCTATTATAAGCAAACTCTACATGCGGCAAACAATCTTCCCATGTTTTCAAGTTCTTTTGTATTATAGTACGCAACAAGGCAGATAAAGTCCTATTAACTACTTCAGTTTGACCATCAGTTTATGGATGACAAGTAGTAGAAAATAAAAATTTAGTTCCTAACTTGCCTCATAAAGTTTTCCAAAAGTAGCCTAAGAACTTAGCATCTCTATCCGACACAATGGATTTAGGCATGCCATGCAATCTAACGATTTCTTTGAAAAACAAATCAGCAATATGTGAAGCATCATCAGTTCTATGACAAGGAATGAAATGTGCCATTTTAGAAAACCTATCAACAACCACATATATAGAATCCCTACCCCTCTTTGACCTAGGCAAACCCAGCACAAAATCCATAGAAATATCAATCCAAGGTCCACTAGGTATAGGTAAAGGATTATACAAACCATGAGGCTTAACCCTAGACTTAGCTTGTCTACACGTAATGCATTTCTCACAAATTCTTTCTACATCACGTTTCATATGAGGCCAAAAGAAGTGTTCATGCAAAACATCTAGTGTCTTGGCTATACCAAAATGCCCCATCAAACCACCTCCATAAGCTTCCCTAACAAGCAATTCACACAAAGAACTCTTAGGCACGCATAATTTAGTTTCTCTAAACAAAAATCCATCATGCCTATAAAACTTGCCAAATGCAACCTTTTCACGTGCATTGAATACATTGCCAAAATCAGCGTCTTCCACATACAATTCTTTAATCTAGCATCCAAAGTAGAAAGTAAAACATACCTTCTAGACAGAGCATCAGCGACTACGTTTTCCTTACCTTTTTTGTACTTGTTCACATATGGAAATGTTTCTATGAACTCCACCCACTTGGCATGCCGCTTATTTAGATTGTGCTGCCCCTTTAAATGCTTCAAGGACTCATGATCTGTGTGAATCACAAATTCTTTTGGCCAAAGGTAGTGTTGCCAAGTTTCCAATGCCCTAACCAAAGCATACATCTCCTTGTCATAGATAGGATAATTCAAGGCTGCTCCACTTATTTTCTCACTAAAAAATGCAATGGGACGTCCTTCTTGCATTAGAACATCTCCCATACCTATTCCTGAAGCATCACACTCAATTTCAAAAGTTTTAGCAAAGTCAAGCAAAGGTGCATTAGTTAATTTTTCCTTAATCAAGTTAAATGCCTTTTCTTGTTCATTACCCCACTTAAAACCAACATTCTTTTTGATAACTTCAGTTAAAGGTGCAGCTAGACTACTAAAGTCTTTCACAAACCTCCTATAGAAACTAGCCAACCCATGAAAAACCTCTCACTTGTCCCACATTTGTAGGTTTCGGCCACTCCTTAATTGCCTTAACCTTTTCTTCATCAACCTCAATTCCTTTAGCACTAACAACAAAAGCCAGAAATACAAGCTTATTCGTGCAAAAGGTACATTTCTTAAAATTAGCAAACAACTTTTCGGTTCTTAAAACACCTAAAACAAGTTTTAAATGTTCAATATGCTCATCCAAGTTTTTGCTATAAATCAGAATGTCATCAAAGTAAACAACCACAAATTTTCCAATAAAAGCACGCAAAACATAGTTCATTAATCTCATGAAAGTACTTGGTGGATTAGTTAACCCAAAGGTATAACTAACCACTTATATAACCCATATTTTGTTTTGAAAGCTGTTTTCCACTCATCACCTTCTTTCATCCTAATTTGATGATATCCACTTTTAAGATCAATTTTAGTGAAAACAATAGAACCATGCAATTCATCAAGCATATCTTCTAATCTAGGTTTGTAATTCGCTTGTTTTGCCTTTTATGGGGTTTGGTGGGTTCTTTTGGCTGTACCCTATGACAGGGTTTGTGCTTAGCTTTTATTGCTTTGCTGTTTTTTGAGTTTCGGTTGGTAGGGGGCCTGTCCCTTGTCTGACCTTGTGATCTTCTCGCTGGGGTATGCCCCTTTGCTTTTGTTTTGTCTCTTTGGTTAATATACTTACATTATCCAAAAAAAAATCTTCTAATCTAGGAATAGGATGTCGATACTTTACAGTGATATTGTTGATGGCACGACAATCAACACACATCCTCCATGTTCCATCCTTCTTAGACACAAGTAATACGGGAACCGCACAAGGACTCATACTCTCACGAACATACCCCTTTTCCATGAGCTCATCAACCTGCCTTTGAAGTTCCTTTGTCTCCTCGGGATTACTTCGGTATGCTGGTCTATTTGGAATTAGTGCTCCGGGTACAAAATCAATTTGGTGCTCAATCCCCCTTATTGGTGGTAAACCAATAGGCATCTCTTCAGGAAACACTTCATCAAAGTCCTGCAAAAGTGAAACAACAGCACTAGGCAAAGAAGAGTTAATTTCGTTAAACCTAAAATAAGCCTCTTTGTACAAAAGTACAATCATTGGCTGATTTGAAAACAAAGCCCTTTTGATCTCACTGTCTCTTGCATAAAAGCTCACTTGTTTTCTCTTTCCTTTTTTCTCATCAACCTTTTTTTCTTTTGAACTCTCACTCTCCTTTTTAACATCTCTCTTATTTTTTTAACCTTACTTGATCTTCATATACTTGTCTTAGGGTTAAAGGTACAAGAGTAATTGGCCTTTTATTGAGTACAAATGAGTATCTATTAGCATATCCATCATGAGTCACATGCCTATCAAACTGCCATGGTCTTCCCAAATGGATATGACCCACATTCATTGGTTCCACGTCACAAACAACTTCATCTTTGTATTTTCCAAATGAAAATGACACCAACACCTGTTTATTCACCCTAACTTCCCCACTATCATTCAACCATTGTAGCTTATTATAAGGTTTTGGGTGCTTTAAAGTTTTCAAATTCAATTTTTCCACCAAAATAGTGATCGCCACATTAGTACAACTCCCCCCGTCAATAATCATACTACATACCTTGTCATTAACATGGCAGCGGGTGTGAAAAATGTTATCACATTGTACCTCATCATCTTCCTTGGCTTAAGCACTAAGAGCTCTTCTTGTAACCAAAAGCTCTCCACCCACTGGATATTCAAAGTCACTGGCATCCTCGAAAGGTGGCACCGGCTCATTATCAGATTCACCCTCTGATTCGATATCACCATCATCCTTCAAAACCATTACTCTCTTGTTTGAGCATTGTGATGCAATATGACCTGCTCCCAAACACTTAAAGCACTTAATGTCATGATTTCTAGAAGGTTGAGAATCTGGTTTACCTTGGTTTATTGTGCCTCCGGCCTTATGATCTTTGGAAGGTTCGGCCTTGTCCTTGAAACTAGGCTGGTCCTCCCTCTTGCTCCAATTCGGTTTCCATGATGATGAAGAACCCGAATTTTGCCCAACCCGTGTGGAACCCTTCCTCTTCAATTATTGTTCCACTTTAATACCCATGTGTACCATGTCAGTTAATTCAACATAATGCTGCAACTCCACTACATTTGCAATGTCTCGGTGTAGTCCATTGAGAAACCTAGCCATAGTCGCCTCTCGGTCCTCCTCTACATCAACTCGAATCATGGCTATCTCCATCTCTTTGTAGTAGTCTTCAACACACTTAGACTCCTGAGTAAGAGTTTGCAATTTCTGAAACAAGGCCCTATAATAGTGAGTTGGAATGAATCTCCTCCTCATAACAGTCTTCATCTGCTCTCATGTCTCAATAAGTCTTTCTCCATTCCGTCTCCTATTCACAATCATTAACTTCTTCTCTAACCGGAACCCTCTCTCTCCTACGTGCTTGGGGAACGGGTGGTAGCTGTTCTGCACGTTTATTTTCTACCTGATCTAATCGTTCATGAATCGGTTCCGTTTCCGCCCTTAACAATCTCCCCATCTCCCTCGTCAATGCTTCCATTATAAACTTTGCATCAACCTTTCCCAACACTTCATCCGAAGCACTTTCTTTAGACATATTCACTACAAAGAAAATGTTAGCAGAAATATAAAAGAAGGTCCTTACTTCACTCCCTTACGTGTTTTCCCTCAAGAAACGGTTCACTCAGTTGCACTCGTGTTTCACACAATAAATTTTGCTTTTACCCTCAGTATGTACTCACCTCTCTTGCCTTTTTCCACTCGTAATTTTTTCTCAAAAGTTTTTATCAAACTAACCAAACAATAATTAGGATTTCTTTCCCACGTTCACACGAAACGAATTACAACGAAACTGGAATTTTTTTTTGGATAATGTAAGTATATTAACCAAAGAGACAAAACAAAAGTAAAGGGGCATACCCCAGCGAGAAGATCACAAGGTCAGACAAGGGACAGGCCCCCTACCAACCGAAACTCAAAAAACAGCAAAGCAATAAAAGCTAAGCACAAACCCTGTCATAGGGTGCAGCTAAAAGAAACCATTAAACCGACAGCAAAAGGGACAAACCCCCTAAAAGGCAAAAAAAACGAATTACAAAAAAATAGAATCAGATAAACCCCAAGACTGGTGGATCGAAACTGGAATAACAAAGTAATAGGACAAGAATAACAAAGACGAGTTTCTACTACCAGGATTTTATATATATATATATATATATATATATATAATATCACTGCACGAATCAAGAAGAGAAATAACAATAGTTGATATATATTCAACTACACGATTGTTCAAAATAAAACTTTTGTACTCACACGAAGTTCTAGAAATAAGATGTAATTTTGTGATCAACGAAATCAAAGAAGAAGAACAACAAAGATATATAACTTCGATCTGGATCAACGAAATCAAGAACAAGAATAAAAAAGATAGATAACTTAGATCTGGATCAACGAAATCAAGAACAAGAATAACAAAAATAGACAACTTAGATCTGGATCAACGAAATCAAGAACAAGAATAAAAAAGATAGATAACTTATATCTGGATCAACGAAATCAAGAACAAGAATAACAAAGATAGATAACTTAGATCTGGATCAACGAAATCAAGAACAATAATAACAAAGATAGATAACTTAGATTTGGATCAACGAAATCAAGAACAAAAATAACAAAGATAGATTAAACCTGATGTTAGAGCCCTAGGCTCTGATACCAAATGATATGAACCCCGTCGATTGTATGATGCCGAAGATCGTTCTAACCTTTGGTTCGAATGGAAACCGCGACCCAACACCTATATCGAGATGTGAACCTTGGTATAAAAAAGGATGCCACAATCAAGGAAGAAATACTCGATTGATAAGTCAAGGAGGAACGCCACAGAGAATTCTGATAAGTTCCAGTTAGTTTTCAAAGAACAAAAGAGAAAATTCTCTCTATTTTCATTCAAAGTCAAGTCTACCCTCTTATATCCATCAATATCCTTATATACTGAAACCCCAAAAGAAAGGAAAGGAAACAAGATATTCGGCCATTAAGGCCGGACAAACAGAAAACTAGAATGGCTAGAATTGCCTTACAAATGGACAAAACTAAAACAAGCAACTATTGAATCAAGCCCAAGCCGAAATTGTGCCACACGCCCAAGCCTTCTCTTATTCGGCCCACTCAATTGCCTCGATGACGTTAATCAAGCCTTGGTCTTCATGTGGGTTCATCTTGAGCTTTAATAATTCAGAATCAGCCTATGTGTCTTGAATTAGGCCATTGAGTGCTTCTTTGAATCTCTTAGCCCTTGCCCTTGTTATTGGCCCAACCGGAACATACAATGGATCACTTGGTGCAACTCCCTTATTCTCATCAATAGTAGCATTCACTTGCTTGAGCAATATCCCAAAGCTAAAAAAATGAACGAATAGCATGAAGAAAATCGTCACCAACAACAGATCAGGCTTTCTTGAAGAAAGTAGCATTATACCCATCCAGACCAGGAGCTTTGTTATCTTTTAGAGAGAACAAAACCCCCTTAATTTCATCATTACTAACCTCTCTACCCAAGGTAGCACTCTGATCACCAGAAATACTCTTAGGGAGAGCCCGCCTCACTAAATCAAGATCAATCCTAGGGCATCCAGCAGGCTGACTAAGAAGTGTCTCAAAGAAGTTCACCACCATAGACTTAACTTCATTAGGCTCCTCCACACGATTACCCTGCTCATCAATAAGAGATAAAACCTTACTCCTACTAAATCTTTGTCTCATCGACCGAAAAAAGAACCTGGAATTTCTATCTCCCAAATTTATCCACTAAACCCGGGACTTTTGTCTAAAAAACTCTCCTCATCTCTGCTCAAATCACCATAAAGCTTCACCAACCGAGACTCCTCCTCATGTAATGAAGCATTCATAGGCTGCCGCTGAATATCCCACTGCACAGAATCCAGATCATGCTTAGCTTGCTGCACCCTAGAATACAAGTCAGAATAACACTCCCTATTTAGTTTCTTAAGCTCCACTTTCAATCATTTTAGCTTCTTACATAACTGAAACATAGGAGAACCATCCACCCTGTCCGCCTAAACTCGATCCACCAAGGATAAAAATTCTGGATGATCCGCCCAAAAATAAAAAAACTTAAAAGGCACCGGTCGCCGAGGGAGATCCACAATCTTAACAATCATAGGAGAGTAATCAGAAACACTGGAAGGACGAAAATGCGCCTCTGAACCTCGAAAGGAAATATCCCAATTCAAATTGACCAAAGCTCGATCTAACTTTCGAAGAATAGGATCAACCGTACGATGATTAGACCATGTATAGAAGCACCCATTAAATCGCAGATCATCCAACCCAGACTCAACTAAACAATTAGAAGAAGATGATGATCACAACCCAACAATAAACCAAGAAGAAGATGATGAACCACCCTTCTTTATATCACCAGCAGTTAATGAACCACCAACCATGTGATACGAACCCCGCCAACTTGTGACGAAACCCATAACAAGTAGACTAGGACCGTTCTACTTTCAGGTTTAGGATGGAAACCGCGACCCAACACCTATAGAGAAGGTGCGAACCTTAGTATTAAGAGGACGCCACAATCAAGGATGAAAAACTTGATTGATAAGTTAGGGTACGAACGCCACAGAGTAATCTGATAAGTTCGTAGGTTCTTCAAAGAACCCAAGAGAGATTTTAACTCACTATTCTGTATTCATTATCAAAAGTACATAAAAATGACTAACAAAAAAGTTTCAATAGAAAATAAAATGACTTGGAATAACCCTCCAAGCATGGGAAACGAAAATAAGTAAAGGAATGTGTGATTTTGTTGACTAGAAAGTTTTGAACTAAAAAAAAAATGTGCAACACAATTGTAAAAGGAAGATAACACAATTGTCAAAGTAAGACAACAAAATTGTCAAAGTAGGTTAAATCTGGACACTATAAAAATTCTGACCATATCCTTCTCGTGCTACCTCCAATTAATATGATTCCAAGTTTGAATTTAAAGATAAAATCATGATCTTTGAAAAGTCTTACTCACACGCCTCCAGAAACCTAACCAATCAAAAGTTATGATGTCCTAAAATTACCCCTACGAATCAGGTTGCCTCCTCCTTAGCTTGAATTATATTCACTAAGGCCAATCAGATTACTCCAGCCTTTAATGCATGCTCATTTGACTTTCTTGAACTTGAATAATGCTGAATAAGGCTTGGATTCTAATGTGAACTCATAAGGTTATATAACCCCCAAACCCACACTCAATTTGTTTTACGCCCAAAAACTCCCAAAATCAGATTCTTCACCCTTCCAAACCCAATGAATACTCAATCTATGAACCTGGAAGTATAAACACTCAAGAACGCTACAAAGAAAGCCTTCCTTTGATAAGTTCAGTAGTTCTATCAAGAACAAGTAGGTGAAACGAAATTTCACTCAAGTTTTGTATTAATTGATCAATGGTTGCATAAAATGACTTATAAATGAGTTTAAATAGAAAATAAAATGTCTTGGAACAACCCTCCAAGCATGGGAAACGAAAATAAGTAAAGGAAGGTGTCATTTAATGATTTTGTTGACAAAATACAACCTTCTAAGCTTGATGTTTTTGAATTTAACAAAAGATAACACAATTGTTAAAATAAGATAACAAATTGTCAAAGTAGGATGAATATGGATACTTTGAAATATCTGATCATATCTTCTTCGTGCGGCCTCCAATAGATCTGATTCCAAATTGAAAGTTGAAGATAAGATCATGATTGTTAAAACGTCTTACTCACACATCTCCAGAAACCTAACCGTTCAAACGTTATGAATTTTCAAAAATATCCCTACAAATCAGCGGGTTGTCTATTCCTTAACTTGAATTACATTCACTAAGGTTGGGCCCTCCCTTTTCAAGTCCATTCCTTCAATGGGCCTCCATGAACATGCCTGAACCCAAATCCCTTGAATTAGCCCAATCAACGCATTTTTGAATTTCTTAGCACGTGCTCTTGTAACCGGCCCAACGGGAACTTGGATTGGATCCGCATTCCATGCCCGTGTGCTAGATCAGTCTTCATCATTCCCCTTCTCTTGAAAAGGATTTTTCCTCAAATCAAGGTCATCTCCTACACCGAAAGGACTTAAATCAGAAATATTGAATGTAGCACTTACACTATACTCACCGGGCAAATCTAGCTTGTACGCATTATCATTAATTCGTTTCAGGACTTGAAAAGGACCATCCCCTTTAGGTAGTAGCTTGGATTTCCTCTGGGTCGGAAAGCGCTCCTTACGCATGTGCACCCAAACACATTCTCCAGGTTCGAAGACCATCTGTCGTCGGCCCTTATTGGCTTGTTTTTCATATTGCTCCGTTCTTTGTTCGATGTTGAGCTTTGCTTTCTCATGAATCTGCTTCACAAGTTCAGCTTTTCTTTTTCCATCTAAATTCACATGCTCAGAAATCAGTAATGGTGATAAATCCAAAGAGTTAAAGGATTAAAACCAAACAATCTCAAAAGGTGAAAATTTACTAGCAGAGTAAACAGAACGATTATAAGCAAACTCAACATGCGGTAAATATTCTTCCTATGTTTTAATGTTCTTTTTGATAATTGCACGCAACAAGGTAGATAAAGTCCTATTTACTACTTCTGTTTGACCGTCAGTTTGAGGATGACAAGTAGTTGAAAACAACAACTTAGTTCCTAACTTAGCCCATAAGGTCTTCCAGAAATAACTTAAAAACTTAGCATCTCTATCAGTAACAATTGTTCTAGGCACGCCATGTAAACGAACAATTTCTTTGAAGAACAAATCTGCAACATATGAAGCATCATCAGTTTTGTGACATGGAATAAAATGTGCCATTTTAGAAAATCTATCCACGATAACAAACACGGAATCTCTTCCCCTTTTTGACCTAGGCAAACCTAATACAAAATCCATTGAAATATCAATCCAAGGTTCACTAGGAATTGGAAGTGGTGTATATAAGCCATGGGGTTGTACTCGGGATTTCGCTTGCCTACATGTGACACATCTACCACAAAATCTCTCAACATCTCGTAGAACGGCTAAGGTTTTAGCTACCCCAAAGTGTCCCATAAGCCCTCCCCAATGTGATTCTTTCACCAGCAAATCTCGCAAGGAACAATTTGGTATACACAATTTATTGTCTCGAAACAAGAAACCCTCATTTCTAAAATACTTACCATTGGCACTCTTTTCACAAGATACATAATCTTCACTAAAATCATAGTCTAAAGGATATAAATCTTTAATATGCTCAAAACCAAGAATCTTAGCATCAAGAGTAGAGAGTAGAGTGTACCTTCGAGAAAGTGCATCAGCAACGATGTTCTCCTTACCTTGTTTATATCGAATAACGTACGAAAATGTCTCAATGAATTCGACCCATCGTGCATGCCTTTTATTCAACTTGTGTTAGCCTTTAAGGTGTTTTAAGGACTTATGATCAGTGTGAATCATGAATTCTTTAGGCCACAAGTAATGTTGCCACGTCTATAAAGCCCGAACCAATGCATACAGCTTTTTATCATAAGTCGGGTAGTTTAAGGTTGCCCCACTTAGTTTCTCACTGAAGTAAGCAATTGGTCGTCCCTCCTGCATTAATATTGCACCTATACCAATACCTAAAGTATCACATTCAATTTCAAACTTTTTATTAAAGTTAGATAAAGACAATAATGGGGCGTTGGTCAGCTTTTGCTTGATCAATTGAAACGCCTTCTCTTGTTCTTCTCCCCACTTGAATCCAACATTCTTTTTTATTACTTCGGTAAGCGGTGTGGCCAATGAGCTAAAGTCTTTTACAAACCGGTAGAAACTAGCAAGTCCCTGAAAACTTCTTACATTTCCTACAGTTGTGGGACTCGGCCACTCTTGGATTGCACGTATCTTCTCCTCATCAAACTGTATACCCTGTGCACTCACAACAAATCCTAGAAACACAAGTTTATTGGTGCAAAAGGTACACTTTTTTAGATTAGCAAACAACTTTTCTTTCCTGAGTACATCTAAGACAGATTTATGGCTTGATTCCGACTATTCGTTGTGTGTTTTGTGGAGGGAGTTGTGAGGATGTCCCTCATCTCTTTTTTTATTGTTCTTATTCTTGCGAGGTTTGGTTTGCTCTTTTAAGGAAGTGCAGATTACCTCTGCGTGCTCGGAGCTGGGAGGATACTATTCTTTGGTGTTGCCATTTCCGCGGTCGGCAACTTCGTGGGTGGGTGGTGCGTATTATGCTTACGGCTGCTGTCTATGCTATTTGGCGTGAGCGGAATGCTAGGATGCATGGCGAGTTACCTAAACCTGTTACCATGGTTGTTCGTTCCATTGTCAGAGATGTTTGTATGCGTCTTAATTCCTTATCTGGTGTGATGCCTTCTCCTACTAATAGGTGGCTCCACCAGTCTTGGGGTTTATCTGATTCTATTTTTTTGTAATTCGCTTGTTTTGCCTTTTATGGGGTCTGGTGGATTCTTTTGGTTGTACCTATGACAGGGTTTGTGCTTAGCTTTTATTGGTTTGCTGTTTTTTGAGTTTCGGTTGGTAGGGGGCCTGTCCCTTGTCTGACCTTGTGATCTTCTCGCTGGGGTATGCCTCTTTGCTTTTGTTTTGTCTCTTTGGTTAATATACTTACATTATCCAAAAAAAAAGACAGATTTTAAATGCACTACATGTTCATCCAAGTTTTTGCTATATATGAGAATATCATCAAAATAAACAACTACGAATTGTCCAATAAAAGCACGCAAAATATGGTTCATTAATCTCATGAAAGTACTAAGAGCATTAGTTAACCCAAAAGGCATAACTAACCATTCATACAAACCATATTTTGTTTTAAATGCAGTTTTCCACTCATCACCTTCTTTCATTCTAATCTGATGGTATCCACTTTTCAAATCAACCTTAGAAAATACCCAAGAACCATGCAATTCATTTAACATATGATCTAAGCGAGGAATAGGATGTCGATACTTTACCGTTATGTTGTTAACTGCTCGACAATCAACACACATTCTCCATGAGCCGTCCTTCGTAGGAACCAAAATAACTGGAATAGCACAAGGACTCATGCTTTCCTGAACATACCATTTTTTTCATTAATTCCTCAACCTGCCTTTGAAGCTCCTTTGTCTCTTCAGGGTTATGCGATAGGCTGGTTGCACAAAATCAATTTGATGCTCAATCCCTCGAATAGGTGGCAAACCATCTGGAATTTTCTCAGGAAAAACATCATCAAATTCCTGCAAGAGAGACACATTAGAGCTAGGCAAAGAAGCCTGAAGTTGGTTAACATTTAAACATTCTTCCTTATACATAAGTATAAGTATGGGTTTGTTGGATAACATCACTCTTTTAACATCACTTGCTCTTGCATAAAAATTTGTTTTTCTCTTTTCTTTTCTTTCAATGGCCATTTCTCTCTCTTTTTTTTCTTTCTTTTTTGTCTCGGCCTCTTTTTCTTTTTCTCTCATTTTCTTTTTCTCACTCTCTTGTTGCAACCTCAATTGATCCTCATAAACTTGTTGTGGTGTCAAAGGAACTAGAGTGATTGTCCTTTGGTTATGCACAAAAGAGTACTTGTTGGTGAAGCCATCGTGGCTAACACATTGGTCAAACTGCCATGGTCGTCCTAGTAACAAGTGCCCTGGTTTCATCGGAACCACGTCACATGACACTTTGTCTTCATATTTTCTAATTCGAAAAGAAATCATCATTTGTTTGTTCACCTTTACCTCACCACTATTGTTTAGCCATTGCAACTTGTAAGGTCGGGGGTGTTTAATTATTGGTAAGCCTAACCTTTCCACCATAAGAGTGCTAGCAACATTAGTACAACTACCACCATCAATTATCATACTACATACTTTGTTGTTAACATGGCACCTAGTATGGAAAATGTTTTCTCATTGTACTTCTTCTTTTTCTTTAATCTGGACACTTAGCGCTCGCCTTGCCACCAACTTCTCTCCTTGGATAGCGTATTCTTCGTTATTGGCATCCTCCAATGGTGGCATAGAGTCGGTGTCTTCTTCGTCATCTTCGGATTCGACTTCTCTATCCCGTATCACCATAACTCTTTTGTTTGGATATTGGCTAGCTATGTGACCCCTGCCCTGACACTTAAAACACTTAATATCACGATTCCTAGAAGTGGAAGAATCGGATTTACCTTGATTTCCATTGTTTGTTTCTTCCAATGATTTGGTCTCCAAGCTGATGCACTAGAATTTTGGCTTGGACGTGTATTACCTCTTCTTTTGAACTGGTTCTCTACTTTTATTGCCATGTGAACCATGTCCTCCAGCTCCACATAATGTTGTAATTCCACCACATTGGTAATTTCACGATTCAAACCTACCAAGAACCTAGCCATTGTAGCTTCCCGATCCTCCTCTACATTTGCTCGAATCATAGCGACCTCCATCTCCTTATAATATTCCTCCACACTTCGGTTGCCTTGTCGAAGACTTTGCAACTTGTTGTATAGCTCTCGGTAGTAATAGCTCGGGACGAATCGCTTCCTCATCATTGCTTTCATCTCCTCCCACGTCTCTATTGGACGCTCCCTATTTCTCCTCCTATTCATCACCAATTGATCCCACCAAACAATAGTATATTCAGAAAATT
The DNA here is from genome assembly GCA_003430845.1 of Xanthoceras sorbifolium. Lineage (NCBI taxonomy): Eukaryota > Viridiplantae > Streptophyta > Magnoliopsida > Sapindales > Sapindaceae > Xanthoceras > Xanthoceras sorbifolium. Next base: position 6,306,045 of record CM010610.1, read on the forward strand.
CAATGACAGCAAATTTTACCTTCTTATTCTTGGAATAATTGTGGCAATCAAACACTAGCTCCACCTTCTTTTCCCATTCGAGATAAACCTCCGGATCATTTTTCCCTTGAAACGACGGAATCTTCATTTTGATACTACCCAAGTTATTATCTTCACGATTCCTAACTACCTCATTTTGACCCCGAAATCCTCTTCTCGGTACTCCTTCATGCCTACCTCCTCTAGGCCTATTTCTACCCATTTCAACTTCAGATTTAAAATCATCGCCATCCCCACTCTTAAGCTCACGCTCACAGAATCATAGACTTTCATTAAATCTACCTTCAGCGCACACCTAGGATGACCCCCATCACGATGATAGTTCCTTAACAATTCCTGCGACAGTAATATATTATCACTAATCCTCCTACCAGCAACCAAGGCCGACTAAAAAGGACTAACAACATCAGGCAGCACCATTTGAACACGATTCGCAATAATTTTGGCAATGCATTTGTAGATAGTGTTACAACACGAAATAGGCCTAAAATCCCCAACCTTAGAAGGATTAGGAACCTTAGGAATAAGAGCAACCACAGTAGCATTCACTTGCTTGAGCAATCTCCCGGAGCTAAAAAACGAACGAATAGCACGAAGAAAATCATCACCAACAACAGACCAAGCTTTCTTGAAGAAAGTAGCATTATACCCATCCGGACCAGGAGCTTTATTATCTTTTAAAGAGAACAAAACTGCCTTAATTTCAACATCACTAACCTCTCTACCCAAGGTAGCACACTGATCACCAGAAATACGCTTCGGGAGAGCCCGCCTCACTAAATCAAGGTCAATCCTAGGGCATCCAGCAAGCTGTCTCAGAAGTGTCTCAAAGAAGTTCACCACCATTGATTTAACTTCACTAGGCTCTTCCACACGATTACCATGCTCATCGGTAAGAGATAATACCTTACTTCTACTACATCTTTGTCTCATCGATCGAAAAAAGAACTTAGAATTCCTATCTCCCAAATTAATCTTAGAATTCCTATCTCCAATTTCGTGCCCAACATTACCAATACCCGAAATTGAACCCAAAGCACCACATTTTGACTCTATTACCCCCATTCCTTGCTGAATACTTTTATTTAGTGAAGGAAGGTCATCAACAACCACCTTCCTTTGACAATTTTGGCCATTAATGTCAATATTAGCATCCTTATGTTGAAAAATCCACCCATGAGAATCATCCATCCTTTGAATTATTTGCCCATTGCACATGTCTCCAACCACCATTTGAAAATTTTGTCCATTGTTATCTCTATGCAACACCGCATTCAACGAGTCTTCACCCTTGTCACCAATGTCAACCACACCTTTCTTCTTGTCCAATCCCGAAATAGTTGAAAGACAACCAATTCTTCCTTTGGAGACAGCTCCTACTCCATCACAATTATCATCCATTTCAAGAGACCTACTACTTACACTAAAAGAGACATTTTTCATTGCACCACCATCACCAAATTCAGTTTTAACAACTCCAGCTAAAGCTTTATCATGACAGCCCTTCATACCATTGAATTTCAAAGAAGAAACATGGTTGCCATCCTTCATACCACCATCAACAATAGAGGGTATATCATGGCAGCCCTTCATTACCCCTTCATGACAGCTCTTTATCCCATTGATCATCAAAGAAGAAGAAGAAGAAACATGGTCTCCATCCTTCTTCACACCATCATCTATAGATGATATATCATGACAGCCCATGACTAGCCCTTCATGATAACCATTCACTCCATTGGAACTCAAAGAAGAAACATGGTCTCCACCCTTCTTCACACCACCATCAGCTATATGATAGCCCTTCATTCCATTTGAGATCAAAGAAGAAACATGGTCTCCATCCTTCTTCACACCACCAGTAGTAGGATTTTGGGTTTGATCTACCAAAACCCTACATCCTTTCATTCCATTGGTTGAAGACAAGTTGCAGCTCGAATTAGCCAGCAAACCTAAAACTAAAGAAAACGAAAATTGAGCTCGTAATCATCAAAGAAATCAATAATAATCACGAAGAGAGAATAGAAAAATTGAGAAGAACACTCAAAGAAATTCTAGAGAGAAGTCAGAGCATTTGCTCGTGTGTGTGTTGAGGTTGATGCTTCAAAGGATGTCATTAATGAGTTTGATATTCAATGTGTTAATGGGGACTGGAAAACTATTTATGCTGTTTATGAGTGGCTTCCTTCTAGGTGTAATATTTGTAAGGTGTTTGGGCATGCGTCGGGTATATGTAAACCAAGTGTTCAAGATTTGGGTGACAATGTGAATCTGGTTACAGGAAATAGAGGGGTTGATGTTCATGATATGAAGAAGAGGCAAGAAGACTCGTTGGGGCCTAAACGACCGGTTTGGGTTGAGGTTAAAAAAAAGAACAAGGGTGGAGAATTATCTACTATGGGGAACAGTGCTAGTGTTCCGCTTGTGGAAAATGTTGATAATCATCTTAATTTAGTGCCAATGGAGGGCAATGACCATACTCTGAATTTGGAAGTAACGGAAAAGGGTACTCCTTTAGCAATTCTGGACACTGTTTGTGATGCAGGGGCTGTTCTTTGTAAAGATGGGGCTAATGGTTTTGTTGATGACAGGGATGCTCTTTGTGATGATGGAGATGCTCTTTGTGATAAGGATGAGGCTGGTCATGGTGAGGATGGTAGTGATTCTAGTCCTCCTCGTAATGCTTTGGCTTCAAAAGTTAAGGATTCTCTGGAAAAGAAAAAGAAGAAGAAAGGTTCTAGTAGTAAGGGTAAGAAGAATAAGAAGCACTCCTCCCCTAAGGGGGGTAAGTGGAGATAGATTTGTGGGGGATTCTTCTTATCTTTGTATATTTATTATGATTTTTGGATGCTGGAATATTAAGGGTCTTAATGACCCTTTGAAGCAAAGAGAGGTTCGCAATTTGATTAAAGATGAGAAATTGTCTTTGTGTGGTTTAGTGGAAACGAAAGTTCTGGAGAAAAATAAAGATGTTATCCTTAAGACCATTTACCGGTCTTGGAAGGTGGAGTGCAATTATAATTTTTCCTCTTTGGGGAGGATTTGGGTTTGTTGGAATCCGTTCGATGTTACTGTTTTGGTTGTCGGATCTTCTGAACAAGTTATCCATTGTAGAGTTTCTTCAATTGATTCTACTTGGGAGTGTATGATATCGATAGTGTACGGTGATAATTGTAATGTTCGTAGGGAGGCGTTGTGGGCTGATTTAGTGGCGTGCGGAGTGGAATAGGAGAATAGTGCTTGGATTGTGATGGGTGACTTTAATGCTATTAAGTCTTCGGTTGAGAGTGTTGGAGGATCCAATTCTTGGCCACATTGGAAAGACGACTTTTCTAATTGTTTAGCTGAGTCTGGGTTGGATGATCTGCGATTTAATGGGTGCTTCTATACATGGTCTAATCATCGTACGGTTGATCCTATTCTTCGAAAGTTAGATCGAGCTTTGGTCAATTTGAAGTGGGATATTTCATTTCGAGGTTCTGAGGCGCATTTTCTTCCTTCCAGTGTTTCTGATCACTCTCCTATGATTGTTAAGATTGTGGATCTCCCTCGGCGACGGGTGCCTTTTAAGTTTTTTGATTTCTGGGCGGATCATCCAGAATTTTTATCCTTGGTGGATCGAGTTTGGGCGGACAGGGTGGATGGGTCTCCTATGTTTCAGCTATGTAAGAAGCTGAAAAGATTGAAAGTGGAGCTTAAGAAACTTAATAGGGAGTGTTATTCTGACTTGTCTTCTAGGGTGCAGCAAGCTAAGCATGATTTAGAGTCTGTGCAATGGGATATTCAGAGGCAGCCTACGAACATTTCTTTACATGGGGAGGAGTCTCGGTTGGTGAAGCTTTATGGTGATTTGAGTAGAGATGAAGAGAGTTTTTTGAGACAAAAGTCCCGGGTTCAGTGGATTAATTTGGGAGATAGGAATTCTAAGTTCTTTTTTCGATCGATGAGACAAAGATATAGTAGGAGTAAGGTATTATCTCTTACCGATGAGCATGGTAGTCGTGTGGAGGAGCCTAGTGAAGTTAAATCATTGGTGGTGAACTTCTTTGAGACACTTCTGAGACAGCCTGCTGGATGCCCTAGGATTGACCTTGATTTAGTGAGGCGGGCTCTCCCGAAGCGTATTTCTGGTGATCAGTGTGCTACCGTGGGTAGAGAGGTTAGTGATGTTGAAATTAAGGCAGTTTTGTTCTCTTTAAAAGATAATAAAGCTCCTGGTCCGAATGGGTATAATGCTACTTTCTTCAAGAAAGCTTGGTCTGTTGTTGGTGATGATTTTCTTCGTGCTATTCATTCGTTTTTTAGCTCCGGGAGATTGCTCAAGCAAGTGAATGCTACTTTGGTTGCTCTTATTCCAAAGGTTCCTAATCCTTCTAAGGTTGGGGATTTTAGGCCTATTTCGTGTTGTAACACTATCTACAAATGCATTGCCAAAATTATTGCGAATCGTGTTCAGATGGTGCTGCCTGATGTTGTTAGTCCTTTTCAGTCGGCCTTCGTTGCTGGTAGGAGGATTAGTGATAATATATTACTGTCGCAGGAATTGTTAAGGAACTATCATCGTGATGGGGGTCATCCTAGGTGTGCGCTGAAGGTAGATTTAATGAAAGCCTATAATTCTGTGCGGTGGGGTTTCTTAGTGGCTATTTTACAGATTTTAGGCTTCCCGGAGCAGATGATAGCTTGGATTTCTGAGTACATTTCTACTCCCCATTTCTCTATTTTCTATCAATGGCAAGTTGAATGGTTTCTTTGCTAGTGGCCGAGGTCTGAGGCAGGGGGATCCTATGTCCCCTTATTTATTTGTGCTGGCTGTGGAGGTCTTCTCGGGGTTGATGCGTATTATGGAGCAGGAGGGTCAGTTTGCGTACCATTGGCGGTGTGGGAAGATTGGTATTTCGCATTATGCTTTGCGGATGATCTTATGGTTTTCTGTAGGGTAGAGAGGGAGTCAGTTGCCGAGATTAATGTTGTCCTTGTTCAGTTCCAAGCTCTTTCTGGGTTGATTCCTAATCCTAGCAAGAGCAATCTTTTTGTGGCTGGTGTGTCTTCTGAGATTAAGCAAGGATTGCTTGGGATTCTAGGTTTTTAGGAAGGGGTATTACCTGTCAGATATCTCGGGATTCTAGGTTTTTAGGAAGGGTTCAGATTTAGGTAAAGGTGGGGCAAAGGTTGCATGGTCTTCGGTGTGTTTACCAAAGGAAGAGGGTGGTCTCGGTATTAAGAGCGTTGAGTGTTGGAATAAAGCTGCCATAAGTAAGCATTTGTGGGCTGTCTGTAGCAATTTGAGGTCTTCTGTCTGGGTCTCGTGGGTTAGATCTACTCTGCTTAAGGGAAAGAATGTGTGGGAGATTAGGTGCCCTGGGGATTGCTCGTGGAGTTGGAGGAAAATTCTAGGCCTTCGGTGTCTTGTGCGGCGGATGATGCAGTTTCGGGTGGGTAATGGGGAGGATATTTCTCTTTGGTTTGATTATTGGCATCCGTTGGGTCCTTTGGTGGAGGTGTTTGGGCGACGGATTATTTATGATTCTGGTTTTGGTCTTCATGCTAGGGTGGCGGATGTTGTTCAGGGGAGGGATTGGGCTTGGCCTCGTTCCCTGACCGGGAATTGGATGGACATTATCAGTGGTATCCCTGCTTCCTTCAGGCCTAATAACTCTCAAGCTGATACTTTGAGTTGGGTTGAGGACTCTCGGGGGGCTTTCTCTATTCGTAATGCTTGGGAGGCTCTTCGGTCCCGGCAGCCAGCGGTGGATTGGTTTAGGTCCGTTTGGCATTCTAAATCAATTCCTAGACATGCTTTCATCTTCTGGTTGGCCATTAGGGGTGCTCTTTCTACTCAGGATAAGCTTCTTGTTTATGCCTTGATTCCGGCTATTCGTTGTGTGTTTTGTGGAGGGAGTTGTGAGGATGTCCCTCATCTCTTTTTTTAGTGTTCTTATTCTTGCGAGGTTTGGTTTGCTCTTTTAAGGAGGTGCAGATTACCTCTGCGTGCTCGGAGTTGGGAGGATACTATTCTTTGGTCTTGCCATTTCCGCGGTCGGCAACTTCGTGGGTGGGTGGTGCGTATTATGCTTGCGGCTGCTGTCTATGCTATTTGGCGTGAGCGAAATGCTAGGATGCATGGCGAGTTACCTAAACCTGTTACCATGGTTGTTCGTTCCATTGTCAGAGATGTTTGTATGCGTCTTAATTCCTTATCTGGTGTGATGCCTTCTCCTATTAATAGGTGGCTCCACCAGTCTTGGGGTTTATCTGATTCTATTTTTTTGTTATTCGCTTGTTTTGCCTTTTGTGGGGTTTGGTGGGTTCTTTTGGCTGTACCCTATGATAGGGTTTGTGCTTAGCTTTTATTGCTTTGCTGTTTTTTGAGTTTCGGTTGGTAGGGGGCCTGTCCCTTGTCTGACCTTGTGATCTTCTCGCTGGGGTATGCCCCTTTGCTTTTGTTTTGTCTCTTTGGTTAATATACTTACATTATCCAAAAAAAGGGACATCCTCACAACTCCCTCCACAAAACACACAACGAATAGCCGGAATCAAGTCATAAACAAGAAGCTTATCCTGAGTAGAAAGAGCACCCCTAATGGCCAGCCAGAAGATGAAAGCATGTTTAGGAATTGATTTAAAATGCCAAACGGACCTAAACCGATCCACCGCTAGCTGTCGGGACCGAAGAGCCTCCCAAGCATTACTAATAGAGAAAGTCCCCCGAGAGTCCTCAACCCAACACAAAGTATCAGCTTGAGAGTTATTAGGCCTAAACGAATCAGGGGTACCACTGATAATGTCCATCCAATTCCCTGTCAGGGAACGAGGCCAAACCCAATCCCTCCCCGGAATAACATCCGCCACCCTAGCATGAAGACCAAAACCAGAATCATAAATAATCCGTCGCCTAAACACTTCCACCAAAGGACCCAACAGATGCCAATAATCAAACCAAAGGGAAATATCCTTCCCATTATCCACCCGAAACTGCATCAACCGCTGCACAAGACACCGAAGGCCCAGAATTTTTCTCCAACTCCACGAGCAATCCCCAGGGCACCTAACCTCCCACACATTCTTTCCCTTAAGCAGAGTACATCTAACCCACGACACCCAGACAAAAGATCTCAAATTGCTACAGACAGCCCACAAATGGTTACTTATGGCAGATTTATTCCAACACTCAACGTTCTTAATACCGAGTCCACCCTCTTCCTTCGGTAAACACACCGAAGACCATGCAACCTTTGCCCCACCTTTACCTAAATCTGAGCCCTTCCAAAGAAAACTACGCAAAGTATTTTCAACCTTAATCACCACTGACTTAGGTAAGATAAAAATGGAGGACCAATACACCTGGATAGAGAATAATACAGATTGAATGAGCTGAAGCCTCCCCGTAAAAGAAAGAACCCTACTAGTCCAACTCTTAACTCTTGCTACAATCCTACCGACAAGAACCCTACAATCCGCTGCCATAAGCTTAGTAGAAATCAAAGGAACCCCGAAATATCTGACAGGTAATACCCCTTCCTGAAAACCTAAAATCCCAAGTAACTCTTGCTTAATCTCAGAAGACACACCAGCCACAAAAAGATTGCTCTTGCTAAGATTAGGAATCAACTCAGAAAAAGCTTGGAACTGACCAAGGACAACATTAACCGCAGCAACTGACTCCCTCTCTGCCCTACAGAAAACCATAAGATCATCCGCAAAGCATAAATGCGAAATACCAATCTTCCTACACCGCCAAGGGTACGCAAACTGACCCTCCCGCTCTATAATACGCATCAACCTCGAGAAGACCTCCATAGCCAGCACAAATAATTAAGGGGACGTAGGATCCCCCTGCCTCTAACCTCGGCCACTAGCAAAGAAACCATTCAACTCGCCATTGATAGAAATAGAGAAACGGGGAGTAGAAATGCACTCAGAAATCCAAGCTATCATCTGCTCCGGGAAGCCTAAATTCTGTAAAATAGCCACTAAGAAATTCCAACGCACAGAATCATAAGCTTTCATTAAATCTACCTTCAGCGCACACCTAGGATGACCCCCATCACGATGATAGTTCCTTAACAATTCCTGCGACAGTAATATATTATCACTAATCCTCCTACCAGCAACGAAGGCCGACTGAAAAGGACTAACAATATCAGGCAATACCATCTGAGCACGATTTGCAATAATTTTGGCAATGCATTTGTAGATAGTGTTACAACACGAAATAGACCTAAAATCCCCAACCTTAGAAAGATTAGGAACCTTAGGAATAAGAGCAACCACAGTAGCATTCACTTGCTTGAGCAATCTCCCGGAGCTAGAAAACGAACGAATAGCACGAAGAAAATCATCACCAACAACAGACCAAGCTTTCTTGAAGAAAGCAGCATTATACCCATCCGGAGCAGGAGCTTTATTATCTTTTAAAGAGAACAAAACTGCCTTAATTTCATCATCACTAACCTCTCTACCCAAGGTAGCACACTGATCACTAGAAATCCGCTTCGGGAGAGCCCGCCTCACTAAATCAAGGTCAATCCTAGGGCATCCAGCAGGCTGTCTCAGAAGTGTCTCAAAGAAGTTCACCACCATTGATTTAACTTCACTAGGCTCCTCCACACGATTACCATGCTCATCGGTAAGAGATAATACCTTACTCCTACTACATCTTTGTCTCATCGATCTAAAAAAGAACTTAGAATTCCTATCTCCCAAATTAATCCACTGAACCCGGGACTTTTGTCTCAAAAAACTCTCCTCATCCCTACTCAAATCACCATAAAGCTTCACCAACCGAGACTCCTCCCCATGTAAAGAAATGTTCGTAAGCTGCCTCTGAATGTCCCATTGCACAGACTCTAAATCATGCTTAGCTTGCTGCACCGTAGAAGACAAGTCAGAATAACACTCCCTATTAAGTTTCTTTGACTATGTTCAGGCCTGGAATGAAGTTCTGAATTACCAGAACCGCAACTATGGTCATAACTGGTTCATCAAACTTTCCGTTACTACTAAAGATTTCAGTAGGATTCCTATCCCTTGCTGGTTTCAACAGTGGTTATTAAACTATGGAATAGTTGGTGATGCACTTCCAGAATGTGTCCTGGAAGCCTCTAACAAGTTTTACCAGCACAACTAGAAGAAAGTTCCTCTAGAACTCTCATTTCTTTATTTCTTGGCACTTTATCAAGTTCCATGGATATTAAAATAGGAGTATCAGTTCAATGAAGATCCATTCAGCCTAGATGGAGAGAAAGGTATTACTCCAGCTTTTCTGCGGGTCTTCTACACTCGATGGTGGCAGAAATATCCAGTTGAAGAATTCTATGCTAGAACCTTCAACTTAATTACTTTGTTTCCACCAAAGAGACTACCAGAACGCCTTAATGAGAAAGCTAAAGGAAAAGAGGTTATGTCTACCTCTTCTTCGTCTAAAGAAGAAAAGGAAGTTTTATCCCTTGCTAGAGCCTTGCTTAAAGAAGGTACTTCACCAGCAACCCTCAAAAGTAAGTTAGCAAGTTGCAAGCTTCAACCTACCCAAACAGTGTTGAGATTTATGCCCTAAAGCTTGTAATTGTAAATGGTTAAAGACAATAATAAGAATTATTCAGATTGTCATTCAAGTTTATAAAAGTTTTATATTCAGTAATACATTCGTATTGTGCAAGAACATCCTAGATTGCAAGATGTAATCTCATAATGAGTATATGATGGTCATATACAGAGAGGATTCATTTTGAAACATGCAATCTAAAGAGTCCGTAGAGAGCGAACAAAGCTGGATACTTTGTTTGTGATTGATCAACTGCTGTGGTCCATTCTGTAAAGTACGGTGGTCTTATCCTAGACCGCTCATGTAGTTGACATGAGAATGGAGGCACCTTATATGATGAGATCATATAGGACTGGGCCACGATTTATATGAATCTCTCACCAAAATCCGTTAATAGATGAGATTCATATATAATCGATAAACGATGGCTATTTATAGGTGATCTTAATCTTGAGTGTCTTATCGACTCCTTCAGGTTGGATCGTGGCTTTTGATTTACCATGAGTGAGATTGATGAGAATCTCGACCAATACCTCCGTATCTTGGTGTTACGGTTTGGCTTGTGGTTGGGAAGGTTTCAACACAATAGTGGAATCCACTCCTTCTTGATTGAAGTAGATGAGTAGTTTCCTTAAGGGTTGATTCGGGGCTTGAATGATTATGAGCGCTCTCCTTCTTCCGTGAGGAAGACAGGACTTAATTGTTCATTAGAGAATCAATGGTACTTAAAGGAAAAAATATTTCTAGAGGGATATAACGGACTTTATGACCCAGCTCTAGTTATAAACTATTTATGGAGGATCACACTATATGAAATTAGCTATATCAATGGATACTGAGACTTCAGATTGTATAAACACGTCTACAGTTCTGAGAGTGCAGCCTTGGGTTTTTAGTGGAATAACTCCGAAGTTAATAATCGTGAAATATTAATTAAAGAGTTTTAATTAATATTATTAAGTATTATTGGAGCTCAAAACTGTGGGTCCATTAGGTCCTCTTGCTAGCCCTTATGGTTGTTGGTAACGAGGGTCACGGTAGATTAATTGAATGGTCCTATTAATAGTGTTACGAAAGTAATGCGATAAAAATAAAATAGAATAATTAAATAATGTGATTATTTAATTAATTAAATATTTAATAAAATAATAGAAATTAATAATTATTAATTCTATTTATTAAATATGAGGTCATGTGATTAAATAATGACTAGGACAAAAGAAGTAAAATAATTAGATTATTTTAATAGTCCAAAAGGTCACGGGTTCAAATCTTTAGGGAGACTAAAAATAAATAGGATTTAGAATCCTATTTTGACTTGGTCAAACTAAAACCCTAAATGACTACTATATAAGTGTTATATAGCTAGAAAAAAACCCTAACACACTTTTTTTTTTTTGGATAATGTAAGTATATTAACCAAAGAGACAAAACAAAAGCAAAGGGGCATACCCCAGCGAGAAGATCACAAGGTCAGACAAGGGACAGGCCCCCTACCAATCGAAACTCAAAAAACAGTAAAGCAATAAAAGCTAAGCACAAAACCTGTCATAGGGTACAGCCAAAAGAACCCACCAAACCCCATAAAGGCAAAACAAGCGAATTACAAAAAAATAGAATCAGATAAACCCCAAGACTGGTGGAGCCACCTATTAGTAGGAGAAGGCATCACACCAGATAAGGAATTAAGCCGCATACAAACATCTCTGACAATGGAACGAACAACCATGGTAACAGGTTTAGGTAACTCGTCATGCATCCTAGCATTCCGCTCACACCAAATAGCATAGACAGCAGCCGCAAGCATAATACGCACCACCCACCCACGAAGTTGCCGACCGCGGAAATGGCAAGACCAAAGAATAGTATCCTCCCAGCTCCGAGCACGCAGAGGTAATCTGCACTTCCTTAAAAGAGCAAACCAAACCTCGCAAGAATAAGAACAATCAAAAAAGAGATGAGGGACATCCTCACAACTCCCTCCACAAAACACACAACGAATAGCCGGAATCAAGCCATAAACAAGAAGCTTATCCTGAGTAGAAAGAGCACCCCTAATGGCCAACCAGAAGATGAAAGCATGTCTAGGAATTGATTTAGAATGCCAAACGGATCTAAACCAATCCACCGCTAGCTGCCGGGACCGAAGAGCCTCCCAAGCATTACGAATAGAGAAAGCCCCCCGAGAGTCCTCAACCCAACACAAAGTATCAGCTTGAGAGTTATTAGGCCTGAAGGAAGCAGGGATACCACTGATAATGTCCATCCAATTCCCGGTCAGGGAACGAGGCCAAGCCCAATCCCTTCCCTGAACAACATCCGCCACCCTAGCATGAAGACCAAGACCAGAATCATAAATAATCCGTCGCCCAAACACCTCCACCAAAGGACCCAACGGATGCCAATAATCAAACCAAAGAGAAATATCCTCCCCATTACCCACCCGAAACTGCATCAACCGCCGCACAAGACACCGAAGGCCTAGAATTTTCCTCCAACTCCACGAGCAATCCCCAGGGCACCTAACCTCCCACACATTCTTTCCCATAAGCAGAGTAGATCTAACCCACGAGACCCAGACAGAAGACCTCAAATTGCTACAGACAGCCCACAAATGCTTACTTATGGCAGCTTTATTCCAACACTCAACGCTCTTAATACCGAGACCACCCTCTTCCTTTGGTAAACACACCGAAGACCATGCAACCTTGGCCCCACCTTTACCTAAATCTGAACCCTTCCAAAGAAAACTACGCAAAGTAGTTTCAACCTTAATCACCACTGACTTAGGCAAGATAAAAATGGAGGACCAATACACCTGAATAGAGAACAATACAGATTGAATGAGCTGAAGCCTCCCTGCGAAAGAAAGAACCCTACTAGTCCAACTCTTAACTCTCGCTACAATCCTGTCGACAAGAACCCTACAATCCACTGCCGTAAGCTTAGTAGAAATCAGAGGAACCCCAAGATATCTGACAGGTAATACCCCTTCCTGAAAACCAAGAATCCCAAGTAACTCTTGCTTAGTCTCAGAAGACACACCAGCCACAAAAAGATTGCTCTTGCTAGGATTAGGAATCAACCCAGAAACAGCTTGGAACTGACCAAGGACAACATTAACTGCAGCAACTGACTCCCTCTCTGCCCTACAGAAAACCATAAGATCATCCGCAAAGCATAAATGCGAAATACCAATCTTCCCACACCGCCAATGGTATGCAAACTGACCCTCCTGCTCCATAATACGCATCAACCCCGAGAAGACCTCCATAGCCAGCACAAATAAATAAGGGGACATAGGATCCCCCTGCCTCAAACCTCGGCCACTAGCAAAGAAACCATTCAACTCGCCATTGATAGAAATAGAGAAACGGGGAGTAGAAATGCACTCAGAAATCCAAGCTATCATCTGCTCTGGGAAGCCTAAAATCTGTAAAATAGCCACTAAGAAATCCCACCGCACAGAATCATAGGCTTTCATTAAATCTACCTTCAGCGCACACCTAGGATGACCCCCACCACGATGATAGTTCCTTAACAATTCCTGCGACAGTAATATATTATCACTAATCCTCCTACCAGCAACGAAGGCCGACTGAAAAGGACTAACAACATCAGGCAGCACCATCTGAACTCGATTCAAAATAATTTTGGCAATGCATTTGTAGATAGTGTTACAACACGAAATAGGCCTAAAATCCCCAACCTTAGAAGGATTAGGAACTTTAGGAATAAGAGCAACCACAGTAGCATTCACTTGCTTGAGCAATCTCCCGGAGCTAAAAAACGAACGAATAGCACGAAGAAAATCATCACCAACAACAGACCAAGCTTTCTTGAAGAAAGTAGCATTATACCCATCCGGACCAGGAGCTTTATTATCTTTTAAAGAGAACAAAACTGCCTTAATTTCAACATCACTAACCTCTCTACCCAAGGTAGCACACTGATCACCAGAAATACGCTTCGGGAGAGCCCGCCTCACTAAATCAAGGTCAATCCTAGGGCATCCAGCAGGCTGTCTCAGAAGTGTCTCAAAGAAGCTCATCGGTAAGAGATAATACCTTACTCCTACTACATCTTTGTCTCATCGATCGAAAAAAGAACTTAGAATTCCTATCTCCCAAATTAATCCACTGAACCCGGGACTTTTGTCTCAAAAAACTCTCTTCATCTCTACTCAAATCACCATAAAGCTTCACCAACCGAGACTCCTCCCCATGTAAAGAAATGTTCGTAGGCTGCCTCTGAATATCCCATTGCACAGACTCTAAATCATGCTTAGCTTGCTGCACCCTAGAAGACAAGTCAGAATAACACTCCCTATTAAGTTTCTTAAGCTCCACTTTCAATCTTTTTAGCTTCTTACATAGCTGAAACATAGGAGACCCATCCACCCTTTCCACCCAAACTCGATCCACCAAGGATAAAAATTCTGGATGATCCGCCCAGAAATCAAAAAACTTAAAAGGCACCCGTCGCCGAGGGAGATCCACAATCTTAACAATCATAGGAGAGTGATCAGAAACACTGGAAGGAAGAAAATGCGCCTCAGAACCTCGAAATGAAATATCCCACTTCAAATTGACCAAAGCTCGATCTAACTTTCGAAGAATGGGATCAACCGTACGATGATTAGACCATGTATAGAAGCACCCATTAAATCGCAGATCATCCAACCCAGACTCAGCTAAACAATTAGAAAAGTCGTCTTTCCAATGTGGCCAAGAATTGGATCCTCCAACACTCTCAACCGAAGACTTAATAGCATTAAAGTCACCCATCACAATCCAAGCACTATTTTCCCATTCCACTCCGCGCGCCACTAAATCAGCCCACAACGCCTCCCTACGAACATTACAATTATCACCGTACACTATCGATATCATACACTCCAAAGTAGAGTCAACAGAAGAAACTCTACAATGGATAACTTGTTCAGAAGATCCGACAACTAAAACAGTAACATCGAACGGATTCCAACAAACCCAAATCCTCCCCAAAGAGGAAAAATTATAATTGCACTCCACCTTCCAAGACCGGTCAATGGTCTTAAGAATAACATCTTTATTTTTCTCCAGAACTTTCGTTTCCACTAAACCACACAAAGACAATTTCTCATCTTTAATCAAATTGCGAACCTCTCTTTGCTTCAAAGGGTCATTAAGACCCCTAATATTCCAGCACCCAAAAATCATAATAAATATACAAAGATAAGAAGAAACCCCCACAAATCTATCTCCACTTACCCCCCCTAGGGGAGGAGTGCTTCTTATTCTTCTTACCCTTACTGCTAGAACCTTTCTTCTTCTTTTTCTTTTCTAGAGAATCCTTAACTTTTGAAGCCAAAGCATTACGAGGAGGACTAGAATCACTACCATCCTCACCATGACCAGCCTCATCCTTATCACAAATAGCATCTCCATCATCACAAAGAGCATCCCTGTCATCAACATAACCATTAGCCCCATCCTTACAAAGAACAGCCCCTGCATCACAAACAGTGTCCAGAATTGCTAAAGGAGTACCCTCTTCCGTTACTTCCAAATTCAGAGTATGGTCATTGCCCTCCATTGGCACTAAATTAAGATGATTATCAATATTTTCCACAAGCGGAACACTAGCACTGTTCCCCATAGTAGATAATTCTCCACCCTTGTTCTTTTTTTTAACCTCAACCCAAACCGGTCGTTTAGGCCCCAACGAGTCTTCTTGCCTCTTCTTCATATCATGAACATCAACCCCTCTATTTCCTGTAACCAGATTCATATTGTCACCCAAATCTTGAACACTTGGTTTACATATGCCCGACTCATGCCCAAACACCTTACAAATATTACACCTAGAAGGAAGCCACTCATAAACAGCATAAATAGTTTTCCACTCCCCATTAGCACATTGAATATCAAACTCATTAATGACATCCTTCGAAGCATCAACCTCAACACACACACGAGCAAAGCTAAGACGTTTCCTAGCTAATGTAATGTGATCGGCATGTAATGGAATGCCCAAAGCACTAACTGCAAAACTCAGGCCCTTAGAAGTCCAATATTCAAAAGGTAGATTATAAAGTTTAACCCATACAGGAATATTGCGTAACTCATCTTTAGACAAGGATAAACTAGGTTGCCACCTTTTAAGAACAAGCAATTTATTCACTATATGCCATGGACCTTTTTCAAGAACTTCACAAGCATGGTCAAGACTATCAAACTTGAAAATAAAGAACCCTTGTTCCGAAGATAAGACTTCTTTAAGGCCAAACCTACCCCAAATTTTATGAACTATTGAATTCACTACGGGGAATGGAATTCGCTTATCCACAAAGTACCCTATCAAGGAAGTTCTCCATTCTTCACTTCCCTCAATAGCTACCTCAACCGGAGGGCTAACTTTAATTCTTCCATTTTCTTCAGTAGGTTTAAAATATTGTAAGGATTCAAAGGTAGAAGATCGTACCTCACAAGCAATAGGAGAAGAATTCTGGACAGCCTTAGCATAAGATGGTTTCAGCCCTTGATCATGCATGGAAGAAGGTGTTGAAAATGGTCCAAGATCTGCCCCTCCTTGTCCAAAGCTACCAAGACCCGAAATTGAGCCCAAAGCACTCGATTTCGGCCCAATTACACCCACATCAGACCCAAAATGCAAGTTACCAAGCTTTTCCTTTCTATTATCATCTCTTGCAAGCCCAACTCCACCATAATTCGAAGGTGATTCAATAACATTAATCCTTGGCCCATCTAATTTTGTAGAATCAGCCCCATTAGCTCCAATTTCGTGCCCAACATTACCAATACCCGAAATTGAACCCAAAGCACCACATTTTGACTCTATTACCCCCATTCCTTGCTGAATACTTTTATTTAGTGGAGGAAGGTCATCAACAACCACCTTCCTTTGACAATTTTGGCCATTAATGTCAATATTAGCATCCTTATGTTGAAAAATCCGCCCATGAGAATCATCCATCCTTTGAATTATTTGCCCCTTGCACATGTCTCCAACCACCACTTGAAAATTGTGTCCATTATTATCTCTATGCAACACCTCATTCAACAAGTCTTCACCCTTGTCACCAATGTCAACCACACCTATCTTCTTGTCCAATCCCGAAATAGTTGAAAGACAACCAATTCTTCCTTTGGAGACAGCTCCTACTCCATCACAATTATCATCCATTTCAAAAGACCTACTACTTACACCAAAAGAGACATTTTTCATTGCACCACCATTACCAAATTCAGTTTTAACAACTCCAGCTGAAGCTTTATCATGACAGCCCTTCATACCATTGAATTTCAAAGAAGAAGCATGGTTGCCATCCTTCATACCACCATCAACAATAGAGGGCATATCATGGCAGCCCTTCATTACCCCTTCATGACAGCTCTTTATCCCATTGATCATCAAAGAAGAAGAAGAAACATGGTCTCCATCCTTCTTGACACCACCATCTATAGATGATATATCATGACAGCCCATGACTAGCCCTTCATGATAACCATTCACTCCATTGGAACTTAAAGAAGAAACATGGTCTCCACCCTTCTTCACACCACCATCAGCTATATGATAGCCCTTCATTCCATTTGAGATCAAAGAAGAAACATGGTCTCCATCCTTCTTCACACCACCAGCAGTAGGATTTTGGGTTTGATCTACCAAAACCCTACATCCCTTCATTCCATTGGTTGAAGACAAGTTGCAGCTCGAATTAGCCTTCATTCCATTGGTTGAAGACAAGTTGCAGCTCGAATTAGCCTTCATTCCATTGGTTGAAGACAATTTGCAGCTCGAATTAGCCTTAAAACCACCAAGATTGGCCACATTTAAATCATCCATAGCAGAAAAGCAAACTAAAACTTCTAATAAATTAAAGAAAACGGACCAGCAAACCTAAAACTAAAGAAGAACGAAAATTGAGCTTGTAATCATCAAAAGAAATCAATAATGATCCCAAAGAGAGAATAGAAAAAAATTAAGAAGAACACTCAAAAAATTCTAGAGAGAAGGCAGAGCATTTTCTCTCTCTTCTGTGGTGTTCCTCCTTGACTTATCAATTGTAAGTCAGATTGAACCCTAACCCTACCCTACCCTAACACACAAGTGAAAAAGAAAGAGAATTCGGCCACCAAAGAGACAAGAAAAGAAAAAAAAAGGTTTTTTCTAACTCGCCCCTCTTTTGCAGGATTCGGCCGGCATCTTTTCACGTGACCTCCATCTCTTGCCGTGACGTGCCCACACACACATTGTCAGACCGTGGGTCATAGCTCGGAAGATCTGGTGGTAGATCGAGGAATCAGAAAAAGGAAATAAAGAAAAGGTATGTAGTTTCTAAAGTTTTTTTCTACGTATATATAGGAACTCGTTCTTGATTGAAAAAAGGTTTTCAATATAAGAAAAATTTTTGAAACCTAATTCCGCATGTTATACGATAATCAAAATCTTTTCTAAAAATCCCTTCAAACAGATGAATACGAAGACTCTGAAGGAATGTCCTTTGGAGAGTATCACCCCTGTTTGGCTGGATACAGCCAGGATCCTATGGATGACGTGTACAATGATGAGCACAATTCAGATCCCTACAAAGTTTGATTCCCTTCAGATAAGGTCCAGACCGACTCCACCACCTTTATGTTAAGGTGATAAGGACACGTGACCTTAGTGGGCATCTTTCTATCATCATCACTTTACTTTACTTTTGCTTTATTTAAAGTTATTTGTTTGCTTTAGTAAAATCGTTTGTTTGTTATGCTTTATTAAAGTAGTAGTCAATTTGTAATCTACTATTCTAAAGTTGTTAAACGTTTAGCAATCATAGAAATTGCCCAGATCTTTCCTTGATCTTATCCCGAGAGCATGATCTCCCTATATAAGGGTATGACACCTCTCTGGTTAACATCTCGAAAATATCCAAAGCAATCTCTATTGCCTGTACAATCTTTCCTCTCTTGTAATATTTCCTCTCTGAATGTAAGATACAGTTTTCTTCTTTATTTTTCTTATCTCCAATTTATTTCCGCATTTCTTATTTTATTTTATAGCTTTCTTACTCTAAATTCATACTCCAAGTTAGTATGCTCTAAGCTTTCTAGAAGTGATGACACCAACTATTCCATAGTTTAATAACCACTGCTGAAACCAGCAAGGGATAGGAACCCTACTGAAATCTTTAGTAGTAATGGAAAGTTTGATGAACCAGCTATGACCATAGTTGCGGTTCTGGTAATTCAGAACTTCATTCCAGGCCTGAACATAGTCAAAGAAATTATAAGAGTTAAGATTAACTCTAGAATCTTTGAACTTCTGTCTGCTAAAAAGATTATCACCCCAGTCTTGATGGGAGAATACATCAAGGATAATCATCTTGGAGTAACTGATTGACTTGTTACTCTTGTAGTAATGGGTGATACGAGCATACCCTGTTTCCATCAAAATTGTCTCAAACCATCTTCTCGTTTTCTAAGAATTAATGGCAGGAGATAGATGGTCTCAGAGATAGATTTGAGCAATTAATTCTAGGTCTGATCCCCAGTGCTCAGCTTCAATACAGGAGGCAAGCGTCCTAGTTGTACGCTTGTACCCATTGTCCATCCTCTTAGGATTAGGGGATGATGAATCTGCAGAAACGCTTTTAGTGTTGCTTGGAAGAGCAGCTTCCTGAGTTCTCTTTGGAGCCCTGCAAGAATTCACGGGTTAGAAAGTTTGGCAAGGAGTTAGTCTCGCCTTTGGTAAACTCAATGTCAAAATCAAAAATAGAAAGAATTGCTTGCTACCTAGCAAAAATCTGTTTAGAGGCTAGGTCTTTAACATCTTTTTTCAAAATTTCTTTTACAGATTTACAATCTACCCTAATCAAAAACTTTTGATTTAGTAAATCGTTTTGAAACTTTGAAACAGATAATAAAATCGCAAGGATTTCTTTTTTGATTGTTGAGTAGTTCTGCTGGGCTCATTATCCAAAAAAAAAAAAGTTCTGCTGGGCTGGTTTCCACACCCCAGAAGTAAATCTAACAAGGGAAATTTTCCCAGCTAGATCTTGTTTAAGAATACCTCTATAAACGTATTCAGATGCATCAGTCTCCACTATTTTGAAGGCATCTGGATAAGGGATGGCTAGGCATGGTAATTCCTTAGCCTTTGATTTGATCTTCTGGACAGCCTTAGTACAGGCCTCTGTCCAAGATCCAGGACACTTCTTAAGCCTTGCAAATAAAGGCTTAGCGTCTTTGGCCAGGTCTTTGTAGAAGTCTGCCAGGTAATTCAGACTTCCCAGAAACCTGTGCAGTTTTTGTTTATCCGTGATTTTATCAGGAAACTTTTCTGTAAAGACAATAGCCCTGTCAATTGGAGTAACTGAGCCATGGTAAATGTTATGACCCAGAAATCTCACGTTGTCCTGAAACAACTTTATCTTTTTGGCAGATACGACCAATCCTGCCCGCTGAACAACATTATGGAAGGTTTTTAAGTGCTTCCAATGTTGATCCATTGACTTGGAAAATACCAAGACATCATCAATATAAATGATAATAAAATCCATATAAGGATTAAACATATCGCTCATGATATGTTGGAATTCTGAAGAAGCATTCTTCAGACCAAAAGGCATCACGTTCCATTCATAATGCCCAAAAGGAACAGTAAAGGCAGTTTTATACTTGTCTGCTTCAGCAATCTGAATCTGCCAATACCCACTTTTCATATCAAATTTTGAGAAAATGCAGGCTTCATAAAGCCTGGTAAGAAGGCCTCTCTTATTTGGAATAGGATACCGAATCAACTGCAGTGCTTCGTTTAAGGGCTTGTAATTGATAACAAGCCTTGGAACTCCTCGTTCAAGCTCTGCTGCGTTTTCAATATAAAACACTGGACAAGACCAGAGAGATTGACTCTTGCGAATTAAGTCTTTTCGCATGAGTTCTTTAATTTCTTTCTTGCAGATCTCTAGATGTCTGCTATTCATCTGGATAGGTCTTGCTTTGGTGGAGACTCTTCTTGCATCAAAACCATTAACATATGGAAGTGATACCGTATGCTTCTGTCTAGACCAAAAAGCATTAGGAACATCTGAACATACAGATTCCTCTAGTTGCTTCTGGAACTGTCTGACCTTCTCTTGGATAGCTGTTTTATTCAGCTCTTCAGAAGTAGACTTGTATTTTATCTCTTCTTTAAAAGAAAGGAGGAATTTCTCCTTTCTAGAGATTTTCTCTCTGAGATTATGAATCTCCTTATATTTCGGTTGTTAAGCAAATGATAACTGGATAGATCGTCCATCTATATTGGACTCAATCCCGTCTGCTGTAACCGTAAAAGGATAAATGATACTGAGGAAAGGAGTCCCCAGGATTACTGATTCTGATAATCCTTTAACTATTATGAATGGAGTTTCAAAATATACTCCATTATTACAGACTGCTGCTCCTGAGAGTTTATACTCAATCAGCATTCTACCACCATTTGCTGTATTCAGCATCTGAGTGGTCTTTGAAAAGTACTGTGAAGGAATAATACCCTCACTGATACAATTCAAGTCTGCACCTGAATCGATTAATGCTTCTCCTTCAAAGATAAAGGCTTTAGATACAACAATGGTAACTTTAGAATACCACTTTTGTACTATAACCTTTTCTATGTTGTTGACTGTTGGAGGAGCTTCCTCTTAATTCAACTACGAATTCAGCTGTGAGGTTGAAGGTTCATAAACCTTCTCTTCTTCAAGTGAATTAGCAAGATCTCGTGCTAAATCAGGTTCAGACAATACTTGCGAGTGATAAGATTCACAGGCTCGTATTCGCTGATCATGATCTTATATGTGCAGATCTTGATCTTGCTGTTGCTTCTTTAAAGCTCTTAATTCCTCTTTATAAGAATTCATTTCTGCTCGAAGTTCAGCGACAACAGGCTGTCTACTAGCTGCCTTTTCATTCTGAACTCTTTGTAGAACTTCGCAAAACGAATAATGCTGCTTAGGAATTTCAAGTTGCTTTTCAGATGGCCTCTTATCATGAGTCATAGCAATGTAGTTTTCCAGAGCAGATCGTTTCTTAACTGGATCATCAATAGCATCTATACAGTCTAGAATAAGACTGTCTTCTCTTTTTAGCATATTGATGCTAAGTCCATTAAGCTTTATGATGGACTTATAATGATCACAGTTGCACTGTTCTTCTTCTTCAGATGAGGAGGATTCTGTAAATTCAGAATCTGAGTCAGTGTCTAAAGTGTCATTGATATAATCGACTTCATCTTCTTCATCTGATTCTGAAAGAAGAACTTGCTTCATGTAGCGCTTCATCTTATCGCTACAATCCAGAGCATTTATTTTTCCCTTTGTTGTACAATCATTACTGTAATGTCCTGCTTTACCACACCTATAGCAGATAAGTGTCTTCTTCTTTCTTTTACCTGAATTCAGGTAAGGTTTCTTTTGTCGTTACTGGCGACGCTACTGGTCCTTCTCTTCACTGGATCATTTTTTAAAGAATTTCTTTTTTTTTTGGATAATGTAAGTATATTAACCAAAGAGACAAAACAAAAGCAAAGGGGCATACCCCAGCGAGAAGATCACAAGGTCAGACAAGGGAGAGGCCCCCTACCAACCGAAACTCAAAAAATAGCAAAGCAATAAAAGCTAAGCACAAACCCTATCATAGGGTACAGCCAAAAGAACCCACCAAACCCCACAAAAGGCAAAACAAGCGAATTACAAAAAAATAGAATCAGATAAACCCCAAGACTGGTGGAGCCACCTATTAGTAGGAGAAGGCATCACACCAGATAAGGAATTAAGACGCATACAAACATCTCTGACAATGGAACGAACAACCATGGTAACAGGTTTAGGTAACTCGCCATGCATCCTAGCATTCCGCTCACGCCAAATAGCATAGACAGCAGCCGCAAGCATAATACGCACCACCCACCCACGAAGTTGCCGACCGCGGAAATGGCAAGACCAAAGAATAGTATCCTCCCAACTCCGAGCACGCAGAGGTAATCTGCACCTCCTTAAAAGAGCAAACCAAACCTCGCAAGAATAAGAACACTCAAAAAAGAGATGAGGGACATCCTCACAACTCCCTCCACAAAACACACAACGAATAGCCGGAATCAAGGCATAAACAAGAAGCTTATCCTGAGTAGAAAGAGCACCCCTAATGGCCAACCAGAAGATGAAAGCATGTCTAGGAATTGATTTAGAATGCCAAACGGACCTAAACCAATCCACCGCTGGCTGCCGGGACCGAAGAGTCTCCCAAGCATTACGAATAGAGAAAGCCCCCCGAGAGTCCTAAAGCATGGCTCCAACCAAGCATTAGACATTAAAGAAGAAACAATGTCTCCACTCTTCATACCACCCTTCTTTACATCACCAGCAGCTAAAGAACCACCAACCATGGCTCCAACCAATATAACAAGAAGAAGATGATGATCACCACCCAACAATAAAGACAAAACGCAGCTCAAAATCACAAGCAAAATCAGTCACAATATTGGCCAAAGTAGAATCATCCACCATGGCAAACAAGCAAACCAGAACTGCCCAGAAAATAAGGGAAAACGGACCAGCAAAATAACACTAAAAGAGAGGGAGATGAGCTCGTGATCATCAAGAGGAAGATGAAGATCATAAACCCAACCAAAAGGAAAAACGCAGCTCAAGAACACAAGTAATAACACTCATAAGATTGGTGTGAATAATCACACTACATACCTTGTCATTAACATGGCAGCGGGTGTGAAAAATGTTTTCACGTTGTACCTCATCATCTTCCTTTGCTTGAGCACTAAGAGCTCGTCTTGCAACCAAAAGCTCTCCACCCACCGGATACTCAAAGTCACCGGCATCCTCCAATGGTGGCATGGACTCACCATCAGATTCACCCTCTGATTCGATACCACCATCATCCTTCAAAACCATTACTCTCTTGTTTGGGCATTGTGATGCAATATGACCTGCTCCCAAACACTTAAAGCACTTAATGTCACGATTTCTAGTAGGTTGAGAATCTGGTTTACCTTGGTTTATTGTGCCTCCGGCCTTATGATCTCTGGAAGGTTCGGCCTTGGCCTTGAAACTAGGCTGGTCCTCCCTCTTGCTCCAATTCGGTTTCCATGTTGATGAAGAACCCGAATTTTGCCCAACCCGTGTGGAACCCTTCCTCTTCAATTGTTGTTCCACTTTAATGGCCATGTGTACCATGTCAGTCAATTCAACATAATGCTGCAACTCCACTACATTTGCAATGTCTCGGTGTAGTCCATTGAGAAACCTAGCCATAGTCGCCTCTCTGTCCTCTTGTACATCAGCTCGAATCATGGCTATTTCCATCTCTTTGTAGTAGTCTTCAACACACTTGGACCCTTGAGTAAGAGTTTGCAATTTTTGAAACAAACCCCTATAATAGTGACTTGGAATGAATCTCCTCCTCATAACAGTCTTCATCTCCTCCCATGTCTCAATAGGTCTTTCTCCATTCCGTCTCCTACTCACAATCAGTTGATCCCACCAAACAATAGCATAATCGGTGAATTCTATGGCTGCCAATTTCACCTTCTTCATTTCGGAATATTCATGGCAGTCAAACACCAGCTCTATTCTTTTCTCCCACTCCAAATAAGCTTCAGGATCAGTTTTACCTTGGAAGGTTGGAATCTTCACCTTTATACTACCCAAATTATTATCAACCCTCTCTATATTCCTATCTCCTCTGTTCCCATACCTATCTTCTCTATTCCCATACCTATCTTCTCTATCCCCATACCTAACTCCTCTACCTCCCATTCCACGCCTAAATCTCCCCGCACCCACACTGGACATGCGATCATCCTCCTCTATGTCATTATCATCCCCGTAGTAATCATGAACTTCTTCTCTAACCGGAACCCTCTCTCTCCTACGTGCTTGGGGAACGGGTGGTGGCTGTTCCGCACGTGTATTTTCTACCCGATCTAATCGTTCATGAATCGGTTCCATTTCAGCCCTTAACAATCTCCCCATCTCCCTCATCAATGCTTCCATTATAAACTTTGTATCTACCTTTCCCAACACCTCATCCGAAGCACTTTCTTTAGACATATTCGCTGCAAAGAAAACGTTAGTAAAAAAAATAAATAAATAAATAAAAAGAAGCTCTTCACTTCACTCCCTCACGTGTTTCCCTCAAACAATAGTTCACTCAGTTCCACTCCTGTTTCACACAATATATTCGGCTTTTACCCTCAGTATGTTCTCACCTCTCTTGCCTTTTTCCACTCGTAATTTTTTTTCTCAAAAGTTCTTTTCAAACTAACCAAACAATAATCAGGATTTCTTAGCCACGTTCACACGAAACAAAAATTCTTAGGTTCACAGGAAACAAATCACAACGAAACTGATATTTTTTTTTTTTTTTTTTTTTTTTATAATCACTGCACGAATCAAGAAGGAAATAACAATAGTTGAAATAACAATAGAGGAAATAACAATATTTTTTTTTTTTTTTTCTCTCTCTTAGATCTGGAAACGCACAAACGCACAAACAAGAATATAACAGATTATACAACTTCGATCTGGATCAATGAAATTAAGAACAAGACTAACACAGACTTAGATCTGGTTCAACGAAACCAAGAACAAGAATAATACAGACAGATAACTTCTCTCTGGATCAACGAAATCAAGAACAGGAATAACACAGATAGATACTTAGATTTGGATCTACGAAATCAAGAACAAGTATAACACAGACAGATACTTAGATTTGGATCTACGAAATCAAGAACAAGAATATCACAGACAGATATTTAGATTTGGATCTACGAAATCAAGAGCAAGAATATCACAGACAGATACTTAGATTTGGATCTACGAAATCAAGAACAAGAACAAGAATAACACAGATAGATAACTTAGATCTGGACACTAACAAGAAGTTCTGGAAATAAGATATAATTCAATGATCAACGAAATCAAAGACGAAGAAGATAGAATAACCTGATGTTAGAGCCCTAATCTCTGATACCAAATGATATGAACCCCGTCGATTGTATCAAGATTGAAGCCAATATTCGTTCTAACCTCTGGTTCGGATGGAAACCGCGACCCAACACCTATATCGAGATGTGAACCTTGGTATAAAGGAAGACGCCACAATCAAGGATGAAATACTCGATTGATAAGTCAAGGAGGAACGCCACAGAGAATTCTGATAAGTTCCAGTGAGTTCTCAAAGAACAAAGAGAAAACCTCTCTCAAATTTCATTCAAAATCAATAATTACCCTTCTTACATCCATCAATATCCTTATATAATGAAACCCTCAAACAAAGGAAAGAAAACAAGATAGCCATTAAGGCCTTACAAATAGAAAACTAGAATGGCCATAATTGCCTTACAAATGGACCAAAACTAAAACAAACAACTATTAAATCAAGCCCAAACCGAAATTATGCCAAGCTTTCTCTTATTTGGCCCACTCAATTGCCTTGATGATGTTAATCAAGCCTTGGTCTTCATGTGGGTTCATCTTGGGCTTTAATAATTCAGAATCAGCCCATGTATCTTGAATTAGGCCATTGAGTGCTTCTTTGAATCTCTTAGCCCTTGCCCTTGTTATTGGCCCAATCGGAACATGCAATGGATCCCTTGGTGCAGCTCCCTTATTCTCATCATGTACTAATGTGGCGAGCACTACTTTAGTAAAAAAATTGAATTTGAAAACTTTGAAGCACCCAAAACCTTATAAGCTACAATGGTTGAATGATAGTGGGGAAGTTAGGGTGAATAAACAGGTGTTGGTGTCATTTTCAATTGGCAAATACAAAGATGAAGTTGTTTGTGACGTGGTACCAATGAATGCGGGTCATATCCTTTTGGGAAGACCGTGGCAGTTTGATAGGCATGTGACTCATGATGGATACACTAATAGATACTCCTTTGTGCTCCATAAAAGGCCAATCACCCTTGTACCTTTAACCCCAAGACAAGTATATGAAGATCAAGTGAGGTTAAAAGATGAGAGGGATGTTAAAAATGAGAGTGAGAGTTCAAAAGAAAAAGAGGTTGAAGAGAAAAAAAGAGAGACAAAACAAGTGAGCTTTTATGCAAGAGACAGTGAGATCAAAAGGGCTTTGTTTTCAAACCAGCCAATGATTGTACTTTTGTACAAAGAGGCTTGTTTTAGTACTAATGAAATTAACTCTTCTTTGCCTAGTGTTGTTGTTTCACTTTTGCAGGACTTTGATGAAGTGTTTCCCGAAGAGATGCCTATTGGTTTACCACCAATAAGGGGGATTGAACACCAAATTGACTTTGTCCCTGGAGCACCAATTCCAAATAGACCCGCATACCGAAGTAATCCCGAGGAGACAAAGGAACTTCAAAGGCAGGTTGATGAGCTCATGGAGAAAGGGTATGTTCGTGAGAGTATGAGTCCCTGTGCGGTTCCCGTATTGCTTGTGCCTAAGAAGGATGGAACATGGAGGATGTGTGTTGATTGTCGTGCCATCAACAATATCACTGTAAAGTATCGACATCCTATTCCTAGATTAGATGATATGCTTGATGAATTGCATGGTTCTATTGTTTTCACTAAAATTGATCTTAAAAGTGGATATCATCAATTTAGGATGAAAGAAGGTGATGAGTGGAAAACTGCTTTCAAAACAAAATATGGGTTATATGAGTGGTTAGTTATGCCCTTTGGGTTAACTAATGCACCAAGTACTTTCATGAGATTAATGAACCATGTTTTGCGTGCTTTTATTGGAAGATTTGTGGTTGTTTACTTTGATGATATTCTGATTTATAGCAAAAACTTGGATGAGCATGTTGAACATTTAAAACTTGTTTTAGGTGTTTTAAGAACCGAAAAGTTGTTTGCTAATTTTAAAAAGTGTACCTTTTGCACGGATAGGTTGGTATTTTTGGGAGCAATTAATACAAAACTTGAGTGAGAATTCGTTTCACCTACTTGTTCTTGATAGAACTACTGAACTTATCAAATGAAGGCTTCCTTTGTGGCGTTTTTGAGTGTTTATACTTCCGGGTTCGTGGATTGAGTATTCATCGGGTCTTGAAGGGTGAAGAATCTGATTTTGGAGTTCTTGGGTGTAAAACAAATTGAGTGTGGGTTTGGGGGTTATATAACCTTACGGGTTCACATCATTTGGTATCAGAGCCAAAGTTCCAAAATTAGGTTTGATTTATCTTTGAATTTTCGTCCTTTTAATTCATAGCTTCTGCATTTTAATGTTTGCTCTTGTTCTTGCTTGTTCTTCTTGAAGATTTTGTGTATTGATTATATTAAAATTCAAAAAAAAAAAAATTAGAACATGACTTCTACACAAATTCTGCTTGTATCCTAAGATTTCTTTGAGTTCTACACAAATTCGTGCTTGTATCCTAAGATTTCTTTGAGTTCTTTAATGTCTAATGAAATAAACGGTTGTCATAAAGGGCTAGTGATGGGCTGTCATGGTAGATCATCTCTTGTTGATGGTGTAAAGAAGGATGGAGAACATGTTTCCAAAGGTAGAGAAAGAGCTGGTGTGTCTCTTTCAAATTGTAGCAAGTTGGATGTGCAAGATCAAGTTGTGTTTGATATAAATCTGGTTGATAGTGCAAGACATGGTGGGTTGGCGAATTTGAGTGATGGAAAGCTTGCAAATGGAGCTGTTGGTTGTGCTAATGGGATTGAAGGCAAGCATGGTGATGTTCTTCATGTGGGGTTGCATGTTGAGGAAGATGCAAATCTGGTTTTGGGTGAAAATTGTGTTAAGGTTGGTTGTCTTTCAACTATTTCGGGATTGGACAAGAAGAAAGGTGTGGTTGACATTGATGAAAAGGGTGAAGACTTGTTGAATGAGGTGTTGCATAGAGATAATAATGGACAAAATTTTCAAATGGTGGTTGGAGACATGTGCAATGGGCAAATAATTCAAAGGATGGATGATTCTCATGGGCGGATTTTTCAACATAAGGATGCTAATGTTGACATTAATGGCCAAAATTGTCAAAGGAAGGTGGTTGTTGTTGACCTTCCTTCACTAAATAAAAGTATTCAGCAAGGAATGGGGTTAATAGAGTCAAAATGTGGTGCTTTGGGTTCAATTTCGGGTATTGGTAATGTTAGGCACGAAATTGGAGCTAATGGGGCTGATTCTACAAAATTAGATGGGCCAAGGATTAATGTTATTGAATCACCTTCGAATTATGGTGGATTTGGGCTTGCAAGAGATGATAATAGAAAGGAAAAGCTTGGTAACTTGCACTTTGGGTCTGATGTGGGTGTAATTGGGCCGAAATCGAGTGCTTTGGGCTCAATTTCGGGTCTTGGTAGCTTTGGACAAGGAGGGGCTGATCTTGGACCATTTTCAACACCTTCTTCCAGGCATGATCAAGGGCTGAAACCATCTTATGCTAAGGCTGTCCAGAATTCTTCTCCTATTGCTTGTGAGGTACGATCTTCTACCTTTTTTTTTTTGGATAATGTAAGTATATTAACCAAAGAGACAAAACAAAAGCAAAGGGGCATACCCCAGCGAGAAGATCACAAGGTCAAACAAGGGACAGGCCCCCTACCAACCGAAACTTAAAAAACAGCAAAGCAATAAAAGCTAAGCACAAACCCTGTCATAGGTACAACCAAAAGAATCCACCAGACCCCATAAAAGGCAAAACAAGCGAATTACAAAAAAATAGAATCAGATAAACCCCAAGACTGGTGGAGCCACCTATTAGTAGGAGAAGGCATCACACCAGATAAGGAATTAAGACGCATACAAACATCTCTGACAATGGAACGAACAACCATGGTAACAGGTTTAGGTAACTCGCATGGTAGCATAGATAGCATTCCGATCTTCTACCTTTGAATCCTTACAATATTTTAAACCTACTGAAGAAAATGGAAGAATTAAAGCTAGCCCTCCGGTTGAGGTAGCTATTGAGGGAAGTGAAGAATGGAGAACTTCCTTGATAGGGTACTTTGTGGATAAGCGAATTCCATTCCCCGTAGTGAATTCAGTAGTTCATAAAATTTGGGGTAGGTTTGGCCTTAAAGAAGTCTTATCTTCGGAACAAGGGTTCTTTATTTTCAAGTTTGATAGTCTTGACCATGCTTGTGAAGTTCTTGAAAAAGGTCCATGGCATATAGTGAATAAATTGCTTGTTCTTAAAAGGTGGCAGCCTAGTTTATCCTTGTCTAAAGATGAGTTACGCAATATTCCTGTATGGGTTAGACTTTATAATCTACCTTTTGAATATTGGACTTCTAAGGGCCTGAGTTTTGTAGTTAGTGCTTTGGGCATCCCATTACATGCCGATCACATTACATTAGCTAGGAAACGTCTTAGCTTTGCTCGTGTGTGTGTTGAGGTTGATGCTTCGAAGGATGTCATTAATGAGTTTGATATTCAATGTGCTAATGGGGAGTGGAAAACTATTTATGCTGTTTATGAGTGGCTTCCTTCTAGGTGTAATATTTGTAAGGTGTTTGGGCATGCGTCGGGTATATGTAAACCAAGTGTTCAAGATTTGGGTGACAATGTGAATCTGGTTACAGGAAATAAAGGGGTTGATGTTCATGATATGGAGAAGAGGCAAGAAGACTCGTTGGGGCCTAAACGACCGGTTTGGGTTGAGGTTAAAAAAAGGAACAAGGGTGGAGAATTATCTACTATGGGGAACAGTGCTAGTGTTCCGCTTGTGGAAAATATTGATAATCATCTTAATTTAGTGCCAATGGAGGGCAATGACCATACTCTGAATTTGGAAGTAACGGAAGAAGGTACTCCTTTAGCAATTCTGAACACTGTTTGTGATGCAGAGGCTGTTCTTTGTAAGGATGGGGCTAATGGTTATGTTGATGACAGGGATGCTCTTTGTGATGATGGAGATGCTCTTTGTGATAAGGATGAGGCTGGTCATGGTGAGGATGGTAGTGATTCTAGTCCTCCTCGTAATGCTTTGGCTTCAAAAGTTTTTTTTTTTTGGATAATGTAAGTATATTAACCAAAGAGACAAAACAAAAGCAAAGGGGCATACCCCAGCGAGAAGATCACAAGGTCAGACAAGGGACAAGCCCTCTACCAACCGAAACTCAAAAAACAGCAAAGCAATAAAAGCTAAGCACAAACCCTATCATAGGGTACAGCCAAAAGAACCCACCAAACCCCACAAAAGGCAAAACAAGCGAATTACAAAAAAATAGAATCAGATAAACCCCAAGACTGGTGGAGCCACCTATTAGTAGGAGAAGGCATCACACCAGATAAGGAATTAAAACGCATACAAACATCTCTGACAATGGAACGAACAACCATGGTAACAGGTTTAGGTAACTCGCCATGCATCCTAGCATTCCGCTCACGCCAAATAGCATAGACAGCAGCCGCAAGCATAATACGCACCACCCACCCACGAAGTTGCCGACCGCGGAAATGGCAAGACCAAAGAATAGTATCCTCCCAACTCCGAGCACGCAGAGGTAATCTGCACCTCCTTAAAAGAGCAAACCAAACCTCGCAAGAATAAGAACACTCAAAAAAGAGATGAGGGACATCCTCACAACTCCCTCCACAAAACACACAACGAATAGCCGGAATCAAGCCATAAACAAGAAGCTTATCCTGAGTAGAA
Organism: Xanthoceras sorbifolium; assembly: GCA_003430845.1. NCBI lineage: Eukaryota > Viridiplantae > Streptophyta > Magnoliopsida > Sapindales > Sapindaceae > Xanthoceras > Xanthoceras sorbifolium. The sequence goes on from CM010610.1 coordinate 6,337,264, forward strand.
AGAGCACCCCTAATGGCCAACCAGAAGATGAAAGCATGTCTAGGAATTGATTTAGAATGCCAAACGGACCTAAACCAATCCACCGCTGGCTGCCGGGACCGAAGAGCCTCCCAAGCATTACGAATAGAGAAAGCCCCCCGAGAGTCCTCAACCCAACACAAAGTATCAGCTTGAGAGTTATTAGGCCTGAAGGAAGCAGGGATACCACTGATAATGTCCATCCAATTCCCGGTCAGGGAACGAGGCCAAGTCCAATCCCTCCCCTGAACAACATCCGCCACCCTAGCATGAAGACCAAAACCAGAATCATAAATAATTCGTCGCCCAAACACCTCCACCAAAGGACCCAACGGATGCCAATAATCAAACCAAAGAGAAATATCCTCCCCATTACCCACCCGAAACTGCATCAACCGCCGCACAAGACACCGAAGGCCTAGAATTTTCCTCCAACTCCACGAGCAATCCCCAGGGCACCTAATCTCCCACACATTCTTTCCCTTAAGCAGAGTAGATCTAACCCACGAGACCCAGACAGAAGACCTCAAATTGCTACAGACAGCCCACAAATGCTTACTTATGGCAGCTTTATTCCAACACTCAACGCTCTTAATACCGAGACCACCCTCTTCCTTTGGTAAACACACCGAAGACCATGCAACCTTTGCCCCACCTTTACCTAAATCTGAACCCTTCCAAAGAAAACTACGCAAAGTAGTTTCAACCTTAATCACAACTGACTTAGGCAAGATAAAAATGGAGGACCAATACACCTGAATAGAGAACAATACAGATTGAATGAGCTGAAGCCTCCCTGCAAAAGAAAGAACCCTACTAGTCCAACTCTTAACTCTCGCTACAATCCTGTCAACAAGAACCCTACAATCCACTGCCGTAAGCTTAGTAGAAATCAGAGGAACCCCAAGATATCTGACAGGTAATACCCCTTCCTGAAAACCAAGAATCCCAAGTAACTCTTGCTTAGTCTCAGAAGACACACCAGCCACAAAAAGATTGCTCTTGCTAGGATTAGGAATCAACCCAGAAAGAGCTTGGAACTGACCAAGGACAACATTAACTGCAGCAACTGACTCCCTCTCTGCCCTACAGAAAACCATAAGATCATCCGCAAAGCATAAATGCGAAATACCAATCTTCCCACACCGCCAATGGTATGCAAACTGACCCTCCTGCTCCATAATATGCATCAACCCCGAGAAGACCTCCATAGCCAGCACAAATAAATAAGGGGACATAGGATCCCCCTGCCTCAAACCTCGGCCACTAGCAAAGAAACCATTCAACTCGCCATTGATAGAAATCGAGAAACGGGGAGTGGAAATGCACTCAGAAATCCAAGTTATCATCTGCTCTGGGAAGCCTAAAATCTGTAAAATAGCCACTAAGAAATCCCACCGCACAGAATCATAAGCTTTCATTAAATCTACCTTCAGCGCACACCTAGGATGACCCCCATCACGATGATAGTTCCTTAACAATTCCTGCGACAGTAATATATTATCACTAATCCTCCTACCAGCAACGAAGGCCGACTGAAAAGGACTAACAACATCAGGCAGCACCATCTGAACACGATTCGCAATAATTTTGGCAATGCATTTGTAGATAGTGTTACAACACGAAATAGGCCTAAAATCCCCAACCTTAGAGAACAAAACTGCCTTAAAGAGAACAAAACTGCCTTAATTTCAACATCACTAACCTCTCTACCCAAGGTAGCACACTGATCACCAGAAATACGCTTCGGGAGAGCCCGCCTCACTAAATCAAGGTCAATCCTAGGGCATCCAGCAGGCTGTCTCAGAAGTGTCTCAAAGAAGTTCACCACCAATGATTTAACTTCACTAGGCTCCTCCACACGACTACCATGCTCATCGGTAAGAGATAATACCTTACTCCTACTATATCTTTGTCTCATCGATCGAAAAAAGAACTTAGAATTTCTATCTCCCAAATTAATCCACTGAACCCGGGACTTTTGTCTCAAAAAACTCTCTTCATCTCTACTCAAATCACCATAAAGCTTCACCAACCGAGACTCCTCCCCATGTAAAGAAATGTTCGTAGGCTGCCTCTGAATATCCCATTGCACAGACTCTAAATCATGCTTAGCTTGCTGCACCCTAGAAGACAAGTCAGAATAACACTCCCTATTAAGTTTCTTAAGCTCCACTTTCAATATTTTAGCTTCTTACATAGCTGAAACATAGGAGACCCATCCACCCTGTCCGCCCAAACTCGATCCACCAAGGATAAAAATTCTGGATGATCCGCCCAGAAATCAAAAAACTTAAAAGGCACCCGTCGCCGAGGGAGATCCACAATCTTAACAATCATAGGAGAGTGATCAGAAACACTGGAAGGAAGAAAATGCGCCTCAGAACCTCGAAATGAAATATCCCACTTCAAATTGACCAAAGCTCGATCTAACTTTCAAAGAATAGGATCAACCGTACGATGATTAGACCATGTATAGAAGCACCCATTAAATCGCAGATCATCCAACCCAGACTCAGCTAAACAATTAGAAAAGTCGTCTTTCCAATGTGGCCAAGAATTGGATCCTCCAACACTCTCAACCGAAGACTTAATAGCATTAAAGTCACCCATCACAATCCAAGCACTATTCTCCCATTCCACTCCGCGCGCCACTAAATCAGCCCACAACGCCTCCCTACGAACATTACAATTATCACCGTACACTATCGATATCATACACTCCCAAGTAGAATCAACAGAAGAAACTCTACAATGGATAACTTGTTCAGAAGATCCGACAACCAAAACAGTAACATCGAACGGATTCCAACAAACCCAAATCCTCCCCAAAGAGGAAAAATTATAATTGCACTCCACCTTCCAAGACCGGTCAATGGTCTTAAGAATAACATCTTTATTTTTCTCCAGAACTTTCGTTTCGACTAAACCACACAAAGACAATTTCTCATCTTTAATCAAATTGCGAACCTCTCTTTACTTTAAAGGGTCATTAAGACCCCTAATATTCCAGCATCCAAAAATCATAATAAATATACAAAGATAAGAAGAATCCCCCACAAATCTATCTCCACTTACCCCCCTTAGGGGAGGAGTGCTTCTTATTCTTCTTACCCTTACTACTAGAACCTTTCTTCTTCTTTTTCTTTTCCAGAGAATCCTTAACTTTTGAAGCCAAAGCATTACGAGGAGGACTAGAATCACTACCATCCTCACCATGACCAGCCTCATCCTTATCACAAAGAGCATCTCCATCATCACAAAGAGCATCCCTGTCATCAACATAACCATTAGCCCCATCCTTACAAAGAACAGCCTCTGCATCACAAACAGTGTCCAGAATTGCTAAAGGAGTACCTTCTTCCGTTACTTCCAAATTCAGAGTATGGTCATTGCCCTCCATTGGCACTAAATTAAGATGATTATCAATATTTTCCACAAGCGGAACACTAGCACTGTTCCCCATAGTAGATAATTCTCCACCCTTGTTCCTTTTTTTAACCTCAACCCAAACCGGTCGTTTAGGCCCCAACGAATCTTCTTGCCTCTTCTTCATATCATGAACATCAACCCCTCTATTTCCTGTAACCAGATTCACATTGTCACCCAAATCTTGAACACTTGGTTTACATATACCCGACGCATGCCCAAACACCTTACAAATATTACACCTAGAAGGAAGCCACTCATAAACAGCATAAATAGTTTTCCACTCCCCATTAGCACATTGAATATCAAACTCATTAATGACATCCTTCGAAGCATCAACCTCAACACACACACGAGCAAAGCTAAGACGTTTCCTAGCTAATGTAATGTGATCGGCATGTAATGGGATGCCCAAAGCACTAACTACAAAACTCAGGCCCTTAGAAGTCCAATATTCAAAAGGTAGATTATAAAGTCTAACCCATACAGGAATATTGCGTAACTCATCTTTAGACAAGGATAAACTAGGCTGCCACCTTTTAAGAACAAGCAATTTATTCACTATATGCCATGGACCTTTTTCAAGAACTTCACAAGCATGGTCAAGACTATCAAACTTGAAAATAAAGAACCCTTGTTCCGAAGATAAGACTTCTTTAAGGCCAAACCTACCCCAAATTTTATGAACTACTGAATTCACTACGGGGAATGGAATTCGCTTATCCACAAAGTACCCTATCAAGGAAGTTCTCCATTCTTCACTTCCCTCAATAGCTACCTCAACCGGAGGGCTAACTTTAATTCTTCCATTTTCTTCAGTAGGTTTAAAATATTGTAAGGATTCAAAGGTAGAAGATCGTACCTCACAAGCAATAGGAGAAGAATTCTGGACAGCCTTAGCATAAGATGGTTTCAGCCCTTGATCATGCCTAGAAGAAGGTGTTGAAAATGGTCCAAGATCAGCCCCTCCTTGTCCAAAGCTACCAAGACCCGAAATTGAGCCCAAAGCACTCGATTTCGGCCCAATTACACCCACATCAGACCCAAAGTGCAAGTTACCAAGCTTTTCCTTTCTATTATCATCTCTTGCAAGCCCAAATCCACCATAATTCGAAGGTGATTCAATAACATTAATCCTTGGCCCATCTAATTTTGTAGAATCAGCCCCATTAGCTCCAATTTCGTGCCTAACATTACCAATACCCGAAATTGAACCCAAAGCACCACATTTTGACTCTATTACCCCCATTCCTTGCTGAATACTTTTATTTAGTGAAGGAAGGTCAACAACAACCACCTTCCTTTGACAATTTTGGCCATTAATGTCAACATTAGCATCCTTATGTTGAAAAATCCGCCCATGAGAATCATCCATCCTTTGAATTATTTGCCCATTGCACATGTCTCCAACCACCATTTAAAAATTTTGTCCATTATTATCTTTATGCAACACCTCATTCAACAAGTCTTCACCCTTTTCATCAATGTCAACCACACCTTTCTTCTTGTCCAATCCCGAAATAGTTGAAAGACAACCAACCTTAACACAATTTTCACCCAAAACCAGATTTGCATCTTCCTCAACATGCAACCCCCCATGAAGAACATCACCATGCTTGCCTTCAATCCCATTAGCACAACCAACAGCTCCATTTGCAAGCTTTCCATCACTCAAATTCGCCAGCCCACCATGTCTTGCACTATCAACCAGATTTATATCAAACACAACTTGATCTTGCACATCCAACTTGCTACAATTTGAAAGAGACACACCAGCTCTTTCTCTACCTTTGGAAACATGTTCTCCATCCTTCTTTACACCATCAACAAGAGATGATCTACCATGACAGCCCATCACTAGCCCTTTATGACAACCGTTTATTTCATTAGACATTAAAGAAGAAACAATGTCTCCACTCTTCATTCCACCCTTCTTTACATCACCAGCAGCTAATGAACCACCAACCATGGCTCCAGCCAATATAACAAGAAGAAGATGATGATCACAACCCAACAATAAAGACAAAACGCAGCTCAAAATCACAAGCAAAATCAGTCACAAGATTGGCCAAAGTAGAATCATCCACCATGGCAAACAAGCAAACCAGAACTGCCCAGAAAATAAGGGAAAACGGACCAGCAAAATAACACTAAAAGAGAGGGAGATGAGCTCGTCATCAAGAGGAAGATGAAGATCATAAACCCAACCAAAAGGAAAAACGCAGCTCAAGAACACAAGTAATAACACTCATAAGATTGGTAAAGAAAAAACAAAAACGGACCAGCAAACCTAAAACTAAAGGAAAACGAAATTTGAGCTTGTAATCATCAAAAGAAATCAATAATGATCACAAAGAGAGAATAGAAAAAAATCAAGAAGAACACTCAAAAATATTCTAGAGAGAAGGCAGAGCATTTTCTCTCTCTTCTAGTCTGATCACAAAGAGAGAACTGCTCTAAAAATCGGTGCTTTGTTTTTCAAACCCCCACAAATCTATCTCCCTCAAAATCAATAATATTGGCTTCAAAAGTTAAGGATTCTCTGGAAAAGAAAAAGAAGAAGAAAGGTTCTAGTAGTAAGGGTAAGAAGAATAAGAAGCACTCCTCCCCTAAGGGGGGTAAGTGGAGATAGATTTGTGGGGGATTCTTCTTATCTTTGTATATTTATTATGATTTTTGGATGCTGGAATATTAGGGGTCTTAATGACCCTTTGAAGCAAAGAGAGGTTCGCAATTTGATTAAAGATGAGAAATTGTCTTTGTGTGGTTTAGTGGAAACGAAAGTTCTGGAGAAAAATAAAGATGTTATTCTTAAGACCATTGACCGGTCTTGGAAGGTGGAGTGCAATTATAATTTTTCCTCTTTGGGGAGGATTTGGGTTTGTTGGAATCCGTTCGATGTTACTGTTTTGGTTGTCGGATCTTCTGAACAAGTTATCCATTGTAGAGTTTCTTCTGTTGATTCTACTTGGGAGTGTATGATATCGATAGTGTACGGTGATAATTGTAATGTTCGTAGGGAGGCGTTGTGGGCTGATTTAGTGGCGCGCGGAGTGGAATGGGAGAATAGTGCTTGGATTGTGATGGGTGACTTTAATGCTATTAAGTCTTCGGTTGAGAGTGTTGGAGGATCCAATTCTTGGCCACATTGGAAAGACGACTTTTCTAATTGTTTAGCTGAGTCTGGGTTGGATGATCTGCGATTTAATGGGTGCTTCTATACATGGTCTAATCATCGTACGGTTGATCCTATTCTTCGAAATTTAGATCGAGCTTTGGTCAATTTGAAGTGGGATATTTCATTTCGAGGTTCAGAGGTGCATTTTCTTCCTTCCAATGTTTCTGATCACTCTCCTATGATTGTTAAGATTGTGGATCTCCCTCGGCGACGGGTGCCTTTTAAGTTTTTTGATTTCTGGGCGGATCATCCAGAATTTTTATCCTTGGTGGATCGAGTTTGGGCGGACAGGGTGGATGGGTCTCCTATGTTTCAGCTATGTAAGAAGCTAAAAAGATTGAAAGTGGAGCTTAAGAAACTTAATAGGGAGTGTTATTCTGACGTGTCTTCTAGGGTGCAGCAAGCTAAGCATGATTTAGAGTCTGTGCAATGGGATATTCAGAGGCAGCCTACGAACATTTCTTTACATGGGGAGGAGTCTCGGTTGGTGAAGCTTTATGGTAATTTGAGTAGAGATGAAGAGAGTTTTTTGAGACAAAAGTCCCGGGTTCAGTGGATTAATTTGGGAGATAGGAATTCTAAGTTCTTTTTTCGATCGATGAGACAAAGATATAGTAGGAGTAAGGTATTATCTCTTACCGATGAGCATGGTAGTCGTGTGGAGGAGCCTAGTGAAGTTAAATCATTGGTGGTGAACTTCTTTGAGACACTTCTGAGACAGCCTTCTTTGGTAGTGAGGCGGGCTCTCCCGAAGCGTATTTCTGGTGATCAGTGTGCTACCTTGGGTAGAGAGGTTAGTGATGTTGAAATTAAGGCAGTTTTGTTCTCTTTAAAAGATAATAAAGCTCCTGGTCCGGATGGGTATAATGCTACTTTCTTCAAGAAAGCTTGGTCTGTTGTTGGTGATGATTTTCTTCGTGCTATTCATTCGTTTTTTAGCTCCGGGAGATTGCTCAAGCAAGTGAATGCTGCTGTGGTTGCTCTTATTCCAAAGGTTCCTAATCCTTCTAAGGTTGGGGATTTTAGGTCTATTTCATGTTGTAACACTATCTACAAATGCATTGCCAAAATTATTGCGAATCGTGTTCAGATGGTGCTGCCTGATGTTGTTAGTCCTTTTCAGTCGGCCTTCGTTACTGGTAGGAGGATTAGTGATAATATATTACTGTCGCAGGAATTGTTAAGGAACTATCATCGTGATGGGGGTCATCCTAGGTGTGCGCTGAAGGTAGATTTAATGAAAGCCTATGATTCTGTGCGGTGGGATTTCTTAGTGGCTATTTTACAGATTTTAGGCTTCCCAGAGCAGATGATAACTTGGATTTCTGAGTGCATTTCCACTCCCCGTTTCTCGATTTCTATCAATGGCGAGTTGAATGGTTTCTTTGCTAGTGGCCGAGGTTTGAGGCAGGGGGATCCTATGTCCCCTTATTTATTTGTGCTGGCTATGGAGGTCTTCTCGGGGTTGATGCATATTATGGAGCAGGAGGGTCAGTTTGCATACCATTGGCGGTGTGGGAAGATTGGTATTTCGCATTTATGCTTTGCGGATGATCTTATGGTTTTCTGTAGGGCAGAGAGGGAGTCAGTTGCTGCAGTTAATGTTATCCTTGGTCAGTTCCAAGCTCTTTCTGGGTTGATTCCTAATCCTAGCAAGAGCAATCTTTTTGTGGCTGGTGTGTCTTCTGAGACTAAGCAAGAGTTACTTGGGATTCTTGGTTTTCAGGAAGGGGTATTACCTGTCAGATATCTTGGGGTTCCTCTGATTTCTACTAAGCTTACGGCAGTGGATTGTAGGGTTCTTGTTGACAGGATTGTAGCGAGAGTTAAGAGTTGGACTAGTAGGGTTCTTTCTTTTGCAGGGAGGCTTCAGCTCATTCAATCTGTATTGTTCTCTATTCAGGTGTATTGGTCCTCCATTTTTATCTTGCCTAAGTCAGTGGTGATTAAGGTTGAAACTACTTTGCGTAGTTTTCTTTGGAAGGGTTCAGATTTAGGTAAAGGTGGGGCAAAGGTTGCATGGTCTTCGGTGTGTTTGCCAAAGGAAGAGGGTGGTCTCGGTATTAAGAGCGTTGAGTGTTGGAATAAAGCTGCCATAAGTAAGCATTTGTGGGCTGTCTGTAGCAATTTGAGGTCTTCTGTCTGGGTCTCGTGGGTTAGATCTACTCTGCTTAAGGGAAAGAATGTGTGGGAGATTAGGTGCCCTGGGGATTGCTCGTGGAGTTGGAGGAAAATTCTAGGCCTTCGGTGTCTTGTGCGGCGGTTGATGCAGTTTCGGGTGGGTAATGGGGAGGATATTTCTCTTTGGTTTGATTATTGGCATCCGTTGGGTCCTTTGGTGGAGGTGTTTGGGCGACGGATTATTTATGATTCTGGTTTTGGTCTTCATGCTAGGGTGGCAGATGTTGTTCAGGGGAGGGATTGGGCTTGGCCTCGTTCCCTAACCGGGAATTGGATGGACATTATTAGTGGTATCCCTGCTTCCTTCAGGCCTAATAACTCTCAAGCTGATACTTTGTGTTGGGTTGAGGACTCTCGGGGGGCTTTCTCTATTCGTAATGCTTGGGAGGCTCTTCGGTCCCGGCAGCCAGCGGTGGATTGGTTTAGGTCCGTTTGGCATTCTAAATCAATTCCTAGACATGCTTTCATCTTCTGGTTGGCCATTAGGGGTGCTCTTTCTACTCAGGATAAGCTTCTTGTTTATGGCTTGATTCCGGCTATTCGTTGTGTGTTTTGTGGAGGGAGTTGTGAGGATGTCCCTCATCTCTTTTTTGAGTGTTCTTATTCTTGCGAGGTTTGGTTTGCTCTTTTAAGGAGGTGCAGATTACCTCTGCGTGCTCGGAGTTGGAAGGATACTATTCTTTGGTCTTGCCATTTCCGCGGTCGACAACTTCGTGGGTGGGTGGTGCGTATTATGCTTGCGGCTGCTGTCTATGCTATTTGGCGTGAGCGGAATGCTAGGATGCATGGCGAGTTACCTAAACCTGTTACCATGGTTATTTGTTCCATTGTCAGAGATGTTTGTATGCGTCTTAATTCCTTATCTGGTGTGATGCCTTCTCCTACTAATAGGTGGCTCCACCAGTCTTGGGGTTTATCTGATTCTATTTTTTTGTAATTCGCTTGTTTTACCTTTTGTGGGGTTTGGTGGGTTCTTTTGGCTGTACCCTATGATAGGGTTTGTGCTTAGCTTTTATTGCTTTGCTGTTTTTTGAGTTTCGGTTGGTAGGGGGCCTGTCCCTTGTCTGACCTTGTGATCTTCTCGCTGGGGTATGCCCATTTGCTTTTGTTTTGTCTCTTTGGTTAATATACTTACATTATCCAAAAAAAAAAAAGGTTGGTATTTTTGGGTTTTGTTGTTAGTGCTAAAGGAATTGGGGTTGATGAAGAAAAGGTTAAGGCAATTAAGGAGTGGCCGAAACCTACAACTGTGGGACAAGTGAGAAGTTTTCATGGGTTGGCTAGTTTATATAGGAGGTTTGTGAAAGACTTTAGTAGTCTAGCTGCACCTTTAACTGAAGTTATCAAAAAGAATGTAGGTTTTAAGTGGGATAATGAACAAGAAAAGGCATTTAACTTGATTAAGGAAAAATTAACTAATGCACCTTTGCTTGCTTTGCCTAACTTTGCTAAAGCTTTTGAGATTGAGTGTGATGCTTCAGGAATAGGTATGGGAGCTGTTCTAATGCAAGAAGGACGTCCCATTGCATTTTTTAGTGAGAAAATAAGTGGAGCAGCCTTGAATTATCCTACCTATGACAATGAGATGTATGCTTTGGTTAGGGCATTGGAAACTTGGCAACATTACCTTTGGCCGAAAGAATTTGTGATTCACACGGATCATGAGTCCTTGAAGCATCTAAAGGGGCAGCACAAGCTAAATAAGCGGCATGCCAAGTGGGTGGAGTTCATAGAAACATTTCCATACGTGATCAAGTACAAAAAAGGTAAGGAAAACGTAGTCACTGATGCTCTGTCCAGAAGGTACGTTTTACTTTCTACTTTGGATGGGAGATTGTTTGGTTTTGACTACATTAAAGAATTGTATGTGGAAGATGCTGATTTTGGCAATGTATTCAATGCATGTGAAAAGGTTACATTTGGCAAGTTTTATAGGCATGATGGATTTTTGTTTAGAGAAACTAAATTATGCGTGCCTAAGAGTTCTTTGCGTGAATTGCTTGTGAGGGAAGCTCATGGGGGCGGTTTGATGGGGCATTTTGGTATAGCCAAGACCCTAGATGTTTTGCATGAACACTTCTTTTGGCCTCATATGAAACGTGATGTAGAAAGAATTTGTGAGAAATGCATTACGTGTAGACAAGCTAAGTCTAGGATTAAGCCTCATGGTTTGTATACTCCTTTACCTATACCTAGTGGACCTTGGATTGATATTTCTATGGATTTTGTGCTGGGTTTGCCTAGGTCAAAGAGGGGTAGGGATTCTATATATGTGGTTGTTGATAGGTTTTCTAAAATGGCACATTTCATTCCTTGTCATAAAACTGATGATGCATCACATATTGCTGATTTGTTTTTCAAAGAAATTGTTAGATTGCACGGCATGCCTAAAACCATTGTTTCGGATAGAGATGCTAAGTTCTTAAGCTACTTTTGGAAAAATTTATGGGGCAAGTTAGGAACTAAACTTTTGTTTTCTACTACTTGTCATCCACAAACTGATGGTCAAACTGAAGTAGTTAATAGGACTTTATCTGCCTTGTTGCGTGCTATAATACAAAAGAACTTGAAAACATGGGAAGATTGTTTGCCGCATGTAGAGTTTGCTTATAATAGAAGTGTGCATTCTGCAACTCATTTTTCTCCTTTTGAAATTGTGTATGGTTTTAACCCATTGACTCCTTTGGATTTACTTCCTTTACCTGTGACTGAGCATGTTAACTTGGATGGAAAGAAAAAGGCAGAGTTTGTTAAGCAAATCCATGAAAAGACTAGGCAAAACATCGAGAGGAGAACTGAGCAATATGCCAACCAAGCTAATAAAGGGCGCAAGAAAGTTGTGTTTGAACCCGGTGATTGGGTGTGGTTGCATATGAGGAAGGAACGGTTTCCAGTCTAGAGGCGTTCTAAACTACTTCCAAGGGGAGATGGCCAATTTCAAGTGATTGAAAGGATCAATGACAATGCCTACAAGTTAGATCTTCCAGGTGAGTATAATGTTAGTGCAAGCTTCAATGTTTCTGATTTGTCTCCTTTTGATGTAGGTGACGATTTGAGGACAAATCCTTTTCAAGAGGGAGGGAATGATGAGAATAAGGGAGCTGCACCAAGGGATCCATTGCATGTTCCGATTGGGCCAATAACAAGGGCAAGGGCTAAGAGATTCAAAGAAGCACTCAACGGCCTAATTCAAGATACATGGGCTGATTCTGAATTATTAAACCCAAGATGAACCCACATGAAGACAAAGGCTTGATTAACATTATCAAGGCAATTGAGTGGGCGGAATAAGAGAAAGCTTGCCATAATTTCGGTTTGGGCTTGATTTAATAGTTGTTTGTTTTAATTTTGGTCCATTTGTAAGGCAATTATGGCCATTCTAGTTTTTTTTTTTGATAATGTAAGTATATTAACCAAAGAGACAAAACAAAAGCAAAGGGGCATACCCCAGCGAGAAGATCACAAGGTCAGATAAGGGACAGGCCCCCTACCAACCGAAACTCAAAAAACAGCAAAGCAATAAAAGCTAAGCACAAACCCTATCATAGGGTACAGCCAAAAGAACCCACCAAACCCCACAAAAGGCAAAACAAGCGAATTACAAAAAAATAGAATCAGATAAACCCCAAGACTGGTGGAGCCACCTATTAGTAGGAGAAGACATCACACCAGATAAGGAATTAAGACGCATACAAACATCTCTGACAATGGAACGAACAACCATGGTAACAGGTTTAGGTAACTCGCCATGCATCCTAGCATTCCGCTCACGCCAAATAGCATAGACAGCAGCCGCAAGCATAATACGCACCACCCACCCATAATATGGCCATTCTAGTTTCCTATTTGTAAGGCCTTAATGGCTATCTTGTTTTCCTTTGTTTTAGGGTTTCATTATATAAGGATATTGATGGATGTAAGAAGGGGATTATTGATTTTGAATGAAATTTGAGAGAGTTTTCTCTTTGTTCTTTGAGAACTAACTGGAACTTATCAGAATTCTCTGTGGCGTTCCTCCTTGACTTATCAATCGAGTATTTCATCCTTAATTGTGGCGTCCTCCTTTATACCAAGGTTCACATCTCGATATAGGTGTTGGGTCGCGGTTTCCATCCGAACCAGAGGTTAGAACGAATATTGGCATCAATCTTGATACAATCGACGAGGTTCATATCAAGCAGGTTCTTGCTGTTGTAATTCAGTAGGTGCTTGCTGTTATGATTCAGCAGGTGCTTGCTATTGTAATTCAGCAAATTCAATATGATGCAACTTGAAGTAGGTTCTGAGAAATTTAAAGAAATCAATCTTTCGACTGTATTTGCTGAGGAGGCAAGAGGAATACTTCCCATACAAATCAAGTCTTTCTTTCTCAGAGAAATGAGTTAGGAACCATTCCTTAACTCGTTTGTTTTCTGGTGCATCAAAGACCCTTTTAATCTCAGCTTTATCTATTCCAGGAGATACTGAAATAGTGTTGATATGAGGAACATCTGCATCGTGAAACCTTGAAAGTGTAGGGCTTAGTGGACTAGCAGGTTCAGAGGCCTTTGAAGAGGCTGGAACCTCTACTTTGTAAGAAGGCCTACCAATTCCAGATGCTTGAGTAATTCCTTCAAAAATTAAGGAACTCTGAGGCTGAGCAAGTATACTCGAAGTAGACTTTCTCCTAGATTCAAAAGAAAGGTTGTCGCTTTGCAGTTTAACCCTTCGAGTGGAGTCAAACTTTAATTCGACAGATCCATCATCGTATTCGATGATTCTCTCGATCTCATGATTTTGCACAGGCTTCGGAGGTACGGTAGATTCCAGTACCCAGTCATTTGGGAGTTGAATCTCATCCCATGCAATAGTTTTAGAAACAACCAATTTATAGGATGATGGATTCACCCTGAATAAGGTTGTATGGCCCTTTTTGTCGTGTACGATCTCCTTGATTCTGAGATCTGGAGTGATGGAATTCATCACCTTGCAGTAGACTCGGTACACGATGTCTAGATGGCTAGTACCTTCAGTCATTCTGAAGCCACTAGTTTTGAGATCAAGGACAAGAGAGTCTAAGACGTTCTCATTCCTTGCATCTATTGAGATGTCTGGATAGCAGTCGAAGTAGATAGGAACTGCATGTAGACTGGTCTCAATACATCCAAAGAGCGAATCTTTGAATCCTTGATGTTTCTTGTCACGAACACATATTAAGGCTGCCGTATTTAGCCCTTCTCGTACCAGTGGTTTTAAGGCCACTTGTACCAACCCAAGATGCACATATTGGAATTCTTGTTTGTGGATATCAAAGAAACTCTTGGGTAAGAGATTTATGTGTGTACTATCTCTGATACCCTTCTCTGAGCTTTCTAATAAGCTTCCCTGAGCTTTCTGATACGTTAGATCAGACTATGCTGCAAGTTTAGAGCATACTAACTTGGAGTATGAATTCAGAGTAAGAAAGCTATAAAATAAAATAGGAAATGCGGAAATAAATTGGAGATAAGAAAAATAAAGAAGAAAACTGTATCTTACATTCAGAAAGGAAAGAGTACAAGAGAGGAAAGATTGTACAGGCAATAGAGATTGCTTTGGATATTTTCGAGATATTTTTTTCGATGCTTAACCAAAGAGGTGTCATACCCTTTTATAGGGAGAGCATACTCTTAAGATAAGATCAGAGCAATTTCAATGATTGCTAAAATCTAAAACCTAGAAAAGCTAGGAAACGCACCATAGCAATAAGTCAAACGATAAACTATATCAGCACGTGGAAAGCAAAAGGGAAACATACCTTCCTGTCTTACCATATGAACTAACGCCCCGGGTATATTCTGTAGATGCTCAGCAAGAAAGTCTAAAATAAATAGACTTCTTCTGAAATGGCTTTCAAAATTCATAAGACGAATCTGAGCTTTGATTTCTTCTGGTAAATTCAGAAGACTTGGCTAGACTTCATCTCCTTTCTGCGCTTGCTTAAGGAGAGTAGTATGATACTGAAGTCGCTCAATTTGAAACTCCAATTCTTGAATTTCTGATTGATGTTTCTGCTTAAGCTCTGCAGTCTGAATTATCAAAGCTTGAGACTTAGCTTCCAATGTCTGGCTATTTCCAGCTTGATTTCTCACATTAGTGGATACCTGATATGAGTGGAGAGCTAACTTGGCTTCTTCTTCATAATAGAAACCTTTCCATAAAGGTCTCTCAACACCAGTGATGCTGCTTGCAACGTCTGTCCATTTGGAGAAGACACCAGTTTGTCTGCCATTGAAGACAACGTAAAAGTTAAAGTTTGAATGGGCTTTGACTCCTACCTTGTTATTGGGCCTGAAAGATTCAGACAGATCTGCTATTTGTAGAGGCTTATTTCTGGCCACATTCTAGAAATACTTGTTGAGGCAGAGAAGCACACGAACGAACTTGGGCATTCTGACTTTATTATATGGAGAGAGTCTCCAAAGATAATCCATCAAGGTTTGTTGTTCTTGATTAAGGACAGTACCAGAGATGGGCTTGTAAATAGGCTCAAGTAAGTCAAGATTGATTCTATCATTACTTGGGTCGCATCTAACTTGTGGGATAGGATCCACTGAGCTAGACTGGCTAGATCCTGCCATTGTGAAATCTGCAAGGAGACAATCGTTAGCAAAATCATGAAAGGAGAAAATTTCTTTTCTTTTAGATATTTGAAAATTATTTTAATTTAAAAACATCTGGATTTGTAATCCGTTCTACCGTGAGGTAAGATCCGGACACAGATATTTTATTGTAACAATATATACTGTAAAACAGTATTGGACAATGTCCATTTTCTAGAGAACACGCGAATGGGTTCTGACTTGCTTGCCTTAAGAGTAGATGACTCAGCAAGGGTGATGTGTTCAGAAGGAACATCATCTGGATCCAAGTGATCTTATTATAGAAAGAGAGAAGTTGAAGTGTCAACTTTCAATCTCATAAAAAGGAAATAACAAAGGATATCGAATAATTATCTGATTCCTTATATTTTATAGAGGCCAAGAAATTGCTTCTATAAATTTAATATTTAAAAGGTTAGTTCCAAGTGTGGAACTAAACTCTTCATTCTGTTGGCTATCTTCAGCAAACTACTTAAGAACCTGTTATCTTTAAACAAAAGACTGCAACAGGTTGATTAGCAATAAATGTGAATTTAATGCAAAGCACAAAACAGAAATGATATAATTAATCTTTATAAACTTAATCCCTAAAGACCAAGCTCATAATTGTCAAGTAAATAGAATAACCATAACCTGACAAAATTAGAGAAAAAGTAAAATCTTTATCTCTGAGAAAAAGTAAAAACTAAATCTCTTTTCTAAACAACTTCAGAAAACGAGGACTGAAAGGTACTAAGTAAAGCACCAAAGCTTTATACAAGGTTTAAAGAATGAAATAACCCTGAAAACCAAGTATTAATTTGACAGAACAGAAACTATTCCAGATAGAACTAAAGCTGTCAAAACATTATTAATAACTGACAGAACAGAGACTGTCCCGGATAGGACTGAAACCACCAAGAATATTAATAATATCTTTTTCTAAGACTATAATGATAGTCTTGGATATAAACAAGATGCTTATATAATAATCTAACTTAGTCACGAAAGACAAAGGTGGAGACTAAGCAGAAGATTATACCAAACAAATATTGTTCATTCATCTTTTGAAAAATTCAAAAAGAACTTTTCCATTCGAAAGGGATTCCAATCGAACATTGTTATTGAACTACAAAGTGTAATCCAATATTTAGACACAGAGTCCAAACTTGCTTTGCCAAAAGTTATTTTAGCAAAATTACCAAAGAGTTATTTTAATGGGTGCTTCTATACTTGGTCTAATCATCATACGATTGATCCTATTCTTCGAAAGTTAGATAGAGCTTTGGTCAACTTGAATTGGGATATTTCCTTTCGAGGTTCAGAGGCGCATTTTCTTCCTTCTAGTGTTTCTGATCACTCTCCTATGATTGTTAAGATTGTGGATCTCCCTCGGCGACGGGTGCCTTTTAAGTTTTTTGATTTCTGGGCGGATCATCCAGAATTTTTATCCTTGGTGGATCGGGTTTGGGCGGACAGGGTGGATGGGTCTCCTATGTTTCAGCTATGTAAGAAGCTAAAAAGATTGAAAGTAGGGCTTAAGAAACTTAATAGGGAGTGTTATTCTGACTTGTCTTCTAGGGTGCAGCAAGCTAAACATGATTTAGAGTCTGTGCAATGGGATATTCAGAGGCAGCCTACGAACGCTTCTTTACATGAGGAGGAGTCTCGGTTGGTGAAGCTTTATGGTGACTTGAGTAGAGATGAGGAGAGTTTTTTGAGACAAAAGTCCCGGGTTCAGTGGATTAATTTGGGAGATAGGAATTCTAAGTTCTTTTTTCGATCGATGAGACAAAGATGTAGTAGGAGTAAGGTATTATCTCTTACCGATGAGCATGGTAATCGTGTGGAGGAGCCTAGTGAAGTTAAATCAATGGTGGTGAACTTCTTTGAGACACTTCTGAGACAGCCTGCTGGATGCCCTAGGATTGACCTTGATTTAGTGAGGCGGGCTCTCCCGAAACGTATTTCTGGTGATCAGTGTGCTACCTTGGGTAGAGAGGTTAGTGATGTTGAAATTAAGGCAGTTTTGTTCTCTTTAAAAGATAATAAAGCTCCTGGTCCGGATGGGTATAATGCTACTTTCTTCAAGAAAGCTTGGTCTGTTGTTGGTGATGATTTTCTTCGTGCTATTCGTTCGTTTTTTAGCTCCGGGAGATTGCTCAAGCAAGTGAATACTACTGTGGTTGCTCTTATTCCTAAGGTTCATAATCCTTCTACGGTTGGGGATTTTAGGCCTATTTCGTGTTGTAACACTATCTACAAATGCATTGCCAAAATTATTGCGAATCGTGTTCAGATGGTACTGCCTGATGTTGTTAGTCCTTTTCAGTCGGCCTTCGTTGCTGGTAGGAGGATTAGTGATAATATATTACTGTCGCAGGAATTGTTAAGGAACTATCATCGTGATGGGGGTCATCCTAGGTGTGCGCTGAAGGTAGATTTAATGAAAGCCTATGATTCTGTGCGGTGGGATTTCTTAGTGGCTATTTTACAGATTTTAGGCTTCCCGGAGCAGATGATAGCTTGGATTTCTGAGTGCATTTCTACTCCCCGTTTCTCTATTTCTATCAATGGCGAGTTGAATGGTTTCTTTAATAGTAGCCGAGGTTTGAGGCAGGGGGATCCTATGTCCCCTTATTTATTTGTGCTGGCTATGGAGGTCTTCTCGGGGTTGATGCGTATTATGGAGCAGGAGAGTCAGTTTGCGTACCATTGGCGGTGTGGGAAGATTGGTATTTCGCATTTATGCTTTGCGGATGATCTTATGGTTTTCTGTAGGGCAGAGAGGGAGTCAGTTGCTGCAGTTAATGTTGTCCTTGGTCAGTTCCAAGCTCTTTCTGGGTTGATTCCTAATCCTAACAAGAGCAATCTTTTTGTGGCTGGTGTGTCTTCTGAGACTAAGCAAGAGTTACTTGGGATTCTTGGTTTTCAGGAAGGGGTATTACCTGTCAGATATCTTGGGGTTCCTCTGATTTCTACTAAGCTTACGGCAGTGGATTGTAGGGTTCTTGTCGACAGGATTGTAGCGAGAGTTAAGAGTTGGACTAGTAGGGTTCTTTCTTTCGCAGGGAGGCTTCAGCTCATTCAATCTGTATTGTTCTCTATTCAGGTGTATTGGTCCTCCATTTTTATCTTGCCTAAGTCAGTGGTGATTAAGGTTGAAACTACTTTGCGTAGTTTTCTTTGGAAGGGTTCAGATTTAGGTAAAGGTGGGGCCAAGGTTGCATGGTCTTCGGTGTGTTTACCAAAGGAAGAGGGTGGTCTCGGTATTAAGAGCGTTGAGTGTTGGAATAAAGCTGCCATAAGTAAGCATTTGTGGGCTGTCTGTAGCAATTTGAGGTCTTCTGTCTGGGTCTCGTGGGTTAGATCTACTCTGCTTAAGGGAAAGAATGTGTGGGAGGTTAGGTGCCCTGGGGATTGCTCGTGGAGTTGGAGGAAAATTCTAGGCCTTCGGTGTCTTGTGCGGCGGTTGATGCAGTTTCGGGTGGGTAATGGGGAGTATATTTCTCTTTGGTTTGATTATTGGCATCTGTTGGGTCCTTTGGTGGAGGTGTTTGGGCGACGGATTATTTATGATTCTGGTCTTGGTCTTCATGCTAGGGTGGCTGATGTTGTTCAGGGAAGGGATTGGGCTTGGCCTCGTTCCCTGACCGGGAATTGGATGGACATTATCAGTGGTATCCCTGCTTCCTTCAGGCCTAATAACTCTCAAGCTGATACTTTGTGTTGGGTTGAGGACTCTCGGGGGGCTTTCTCTATTCGTAATGCTTGGGAGGCTCTTCGGTCCCGGCAGCCAGCGGTGGATTGGTTTAGGTCCGTTTGGCATTCTAAATCAATTCCTAGACATGCTTTCATCTTCTGGTTGGCCATTAGGGGTGCTCTTTCTACTCAGGATAAGCTTCTTATTTATGGCTTGATTCCGGCTATTCGTTGTGTGTTTTGTGGAGGGAGTTGTGAGGATGTCCCTCATCTCTATTTTGATTGTTCTTATTCTTGCGAGGTTTGGTTTGCTCTTTTAAGGAAGTGCAGATTACCTCTGCGTGCTCGGAGCTGGGAGGATACTATTCTTTGGTGTTGCCATTTCCGCAGTCGGCAACTTCGTGGGTGGGTGGTGCGTATTATGCTTGCGGCTGCTGTCTATGCTATTTGGCGTGAGCGGAATGCTAGGATGCATGGCGAGTTACCTAAACCTGTTACCATGGTTGTTCGTTCCATTGTCAGAGATGTTTGTATGCGTCTTAATTCCTTATCTGGTGTGATGCCTTCTCCTACTAATAGGTGGCTCCACCAGTCTTGGGGTTTATCTGATTCTATTTTTTTGTAATTCGCTTGTTTTGCCTTTTATGGGGTCTGGTGGATTCTTTTGGTTGTACCTATGACAGGGTTTGTGCTTAGCTTTTATTGCTTTGCTGTTTTTTGAGTTTCGGTTGGTAGGGGGCCTGTCCCTTGTTTGACCTTGTGATCTTCTCGCTGGGGTATGCCCCTTTGCTTTTGTTTTGTCTCTTTGGTTAATATACTTACATTATCCAAAAAAAAAATTACCAAAGAGTTAAACTCTAGTAATTCTTTGAGATAAAATCTCTTATATTACAACTCTATAGAATGCTATTTCCAAATGAAAGACAGATTCATTTAGAGATAGATTTTCTCAAGAGTTTGAATAAACAAGGAGGAATACCTTACTTGTAATTCAACTCAAAGTATCTTAGAGAATATAAGGAATTCCCGTGATAGTCTCAAAGATAATAAAAATGCTAAATACAGCAGATAATTAGAATATTTGTCTGTGACAAAATTCTGTATAGAGAAAGTATTCTAGAAGACATATAATCCTAAGATAAGGATTATTTCAAGGAAGCTTTCAAAGAAAGATTTCCAAGACTTATAGACCTTAAGAAGGCCATGCTAAGAGATTAATTATTAAATCAAAACTCTTAGTTTATGAGACACTAAAAGTGCCTACCATTGATCAATACTAGCAAGGCTAATGATGATCAAAGAATTCTATGAGTCTAAGGATAAACCTAAAACTCAATGTTGGTAAAATAACCAACTGGCTGAACTCTAGACCTCAGTGTTGGTAATATAACCAACTGGAAAAGTAAGAGGTATAGCCACCTCTCCCCATGTAAAGGAGGGTTACCACCTTTAAAGAACCTAAGACGAGCAAGGGAGGAAGAATATCCCCGTAGGTAATCTATAAGATAGATCCCTTGCACGCTTGCTGGAAGGGGAAACTAGCATGAGCTAGATAGATTAGAATAATCTATCATGGTTCTAATATTCTGACTTAGAATACTAAGTCTTAAAACCTGTTGATGGTCTTCTGACACAAGATGTTCAGAAGGTAGATAATCATTTAGAAAACCATGATTATCACTTATATCTAACTCTAATGAGATAATTAGAGTTGCTAGGAAGTTTATAAAAGATATAAACTTAAATCCTAGTTTAATAAGTATAAACCTACCATAGGTAAGTTCTACTTCTTGAGCAGGAGGATTAACAAAGTTATCCACTTTAACCCAAGCTTTAATACCTTTAAACATAGTCCATGAGAAACTAGAGTTCAAAGATATTCTTCGAATGACAGCGTAAAGTTGAAAAGAAGAAAAGAACTCTTCTTTAGGCTCAACTCTAATCAAGAATAAGTCTTAGGATACCTATACACAAAAAACATTAAGGGTTTTAGAGAGAGAAAATGCTCTGCCTTCTCTCTAGAATTTTTTGAGTGTTCTTCTTGATTTTTTTTCTATTCTCTCTTTGGGATCATTATTGATTTCTTTTGATGATTACAAGCTCAATTTTCGTTCTTCTTTAGCTTTAGGTTTGTTGGTCAATTTCTGGGCAGTTTTTTAGCTTGTTTTGTGCCATGGTATGCTTGTGATTTTGGGTTGGGTTTATGATCTTCATCTTCCTCTTGGTGATCACGAGCTCATCTCCCTCTCTTTTAGTGTTATTTTGCTGGTCCATTTTCCCTTATTTTCTGGGCAGTTCTGGATTGCTTGTTTGCCATGGTGGATGATTCTACTTTGGCCAATATTGTGACTGATTTTGCTTGTGATTTTGAGCTGCGTTTTGTCTTTATTGTTGGGTGGTGATCATCATCTTCTTCTTGTTATATTGGTTGGAGCCATGGTTGGTGGTTCTTTAGCTGCTGGTGATGTAAAGAAGGGTGGTATGAAGAGTGGAGACATTGTTTCCGGGTGTTGCGTGTCTACAAAACTTGTTCCTTCGAATTTGCCTCATGGTATTGGTGCTGTAGAAGGAAGAAGTCCGAATTTGGGTGAGAATTGCTCCAAGGATGGTTGTTTTGCTACTGTTTCGGGATTGCAATCAAATAAAACAACACATGATAGGCATGGAGCTGTTGGTTGTGTAAATGGGATTGAATCCAAGCATGATGATGTTCTTCATGGGGTGTTGCATGATGAGGAAGATGAAAATCTGGATTTGGGTGAAGGTAGAAATATGGTTTTGGGTGAAAACCATGTGAAGGCTGGTTGTCTCTCAACAATTTCGGGATTGGACAAGAAGAAAGCTATGGTTGACAATGATGAAAAGAGTGAAGACTTGTTGCATGAGATCATGTGCGATGGGCAATTAATTCAAATGATGAATGATTCTCATGGACAAGTTTTTCAAAATAAGGTGGCTAGTATTGACCTTAATAGCCAAAATTGTCAAAGGAAGGTGGTTGGTGATGACTTTCCTTCACTAAATAATACTAGTCAGCAAGGAATGGGGGTAATAGAGTCAAATTTTGGTGCTTTGGGCTCAATTTCGGGTATTGGAGCTAATGGGACTGATTCCACAAAATTAGATGGGCCAAGGATTAATGTTATTGAATCACCTTCGAATTATGGTGGATTTGGGCTTGCAAGAGATGATCATAGAAAGGAAAAGCTTGGTAACTTGCATTTTGGGTCTGATGTGGGCGTAATTGGGCCGAAATCGAGTGCTTTGGGTTCAATTTCGGGTCTTGGTAGCTTTGGACAAGGAGGGGCTGATATTGGACCATTTTCAACACCTTCTTCCATGCATGATCAAGGGCTGAAACCATCTTATGCTAAGGCTGTCCAGAATTCTTCTCCTATTGCTTGTGAGGTACGATCTTCTACCTTTGAATCCTTACAATATTTTAAACCAACTGAAGAAAATGGAAGAATTAAAGTTAGCCCTCCGGTTGAGGTAGCTATTGAGGGAAGTGAAGAATGGAGAACTTCCTTGATAGGATACTTTGTGGATAAGAGAATTCCTTTCCCCGTAGTGAATTCAGTAGTTCATAAAATTTGGGGTAGGTTTGGCCTTAAAGAAGTTTTATCTTCGGAACAAGGGTTCTTTATTTTCAAGTTTGATAGTCTTGACCATGCTTGTGAAGTTCTTGAAAAAGGTCCATGGCATATAGTGAATAAATTGCTTGTTCTTAAACGGTGGCAGCCTAGTTTATCCTTGTCTAAAGATGAGTTACGCAATATTCCTGTATGGGTTAAACTTTACAATCTTCCGTTTGAATATTGGACTTCTAAGGGCCTGAGTTTTGTAGTTAGTGCTTTGGGCATTCCATTGCATGCTGATCACATTACATTAGCTAGGAAACGTCTTAGCTTTGCTCGTGTGTGTGTTGAGATTGATGCTTCGAAGGATGTCATTAATGAGTTTGATATTCAATGTGCTAATGGGGAGTGGAAAACTATTTATGCTGTTTATGAGTGGCTTCCTTCTAGGTGTAATATTTGTAAGGTGTTTGGGCATGCGCCGGGTATATGTAAACAAAGCGTTCAAGATTTGGGTGACAATGTGAATATGGTTACCGGAAATGGAGGGGTTGATGGTCATGATATGAAGAAGAGGCACGAAGACTCGTTGGGGCCTAAACGACCGGTTTGGGTTGAGGTTAAAAAAAAGAACAAGGGTGGAGAATTATCTACTATGGGGAATAGTGCTAGTGTTCCGCTTGTGGAAAATGTTGATAATCATCTTAATTTAGTACCAATGGAGGGCAATGACCATACTCCGAATTTGGAAGTAATGGAAGAGGGTACTCCTTTAGCAATTTTGGACACTGTTTGTGATGCAGGGGCTGCGCTTTGTAAGGATGGGGCTAATGGTTATGTTGGTGACAGGGGTGCTCTTTGTGATGATGGGGGTGCTATTTGTGGTAATGATGAGGCTGGTCATGGTGAGGATGGTAGTGATTCTAGCCCTCCTCGTAATGCTTTGGCTTCAAAAGTTAAGGATTCTCTAGAAAAGAAAAAGAAGAAGAAAGGTTCCAGTAGTAAGGGTAAGAAGAATAAGAAGCACTCCTCCCCTAAGGGGGGTAAGTGGAGATAGATTTGTGGGGGTTTCTTCTTATCTTTGTATATTTATTATGATTTTTGGGTGCTGGAATATTAGGGGTCTTAATGACCCTTTGAAGCAAAGAGAGGTTCGCAATTTGATTAAAGATGAGAAATTGTCTTTGTGTGGTTTAGTGGAAACGAAAGTTCTGGAAAAAAATAAAGATGTTATTCTTAAGACCATTGACCGGTCTTGGAAGGTGGAGTGCAATTATAATTTTTCCTCTTTGGGGAGGATTTGGGTTTGTTGGAATCCGTTCGATGTTACTGTTTTGGTTGTCGGATCTTCTGAACAAGTTATCCATTGTAGCGTTTCTTCTGTTGATTCTACTTGGGAGTGTATGATTTCGATTGTGTACGGTGATAATTGTAATGTTCGTAGGGAGGCGTTGTGGGCTGATTTAGTGGCGCGCGGAGTGGAATGGGAGAATAGTGCTTGGATTGTGATGGGTGACTTTAATGCTATTAAGTCTTCGGTTGAGAGTGTTGGAGGCTCCAATTCTTGGCCTCATTGGAAAGATGACTTTTCTAATTGTTTAGCTGAGTCTGGGTTGGATGATCTGCGATTTAATGGGTGCTTCTATACTTGGTCTAATCATCGTACGGTTGATCCTATTCTTCGAAAGTTAGATCGAGCTTTGGTCAACTTGAATTGGGATATTTCCTTTCGAGGTTCAGAGGCGCATTTTCTTCCTTCTAGTGTTTCTGATCACTCTCCTATGATTGTTAAGATTGTGGATCTCCCTCGGCGACGGGTGCCTTTTAAGTTTTTTGATTTCTGGGCGGATCATCCAGAATTTTTATCCTTGGTGGATCGGGTTTGGGCGGACAGGGTGGATGGGTCTCCTATGTTTCAGCTATGTAAGAAGCTAAAAAGATTGAAAGTAGAGCTTAAGAAACTTAATAGGGAGTGTTATTCTGACTTGTCTTCTAGGGTGCAGCAAGCTAAACATGATTTAGAGTCTGTGCAATGGGATATTCAGAGGCAGCCTACGAACGCTTCTTTACATGAGGAGGAGTCTCGGTTGGTGAAGCTTTATGGTGACTTGAGTAGAGATGAGGAGAGTTTTTTGAGACAAAAGTCCCGGGTTCAGTGGATTAATTTGGGAGATAGGAATTCTAAGTTCTTTTTTCGATCGATGAGACAAAGATGTAGTAGGAGTAAGGTATTATCTCTTACCGATGAGCATGGTAATCGTGTGGAGGAGCCTAGTGAAATTAAATCAATGGTGGTGAACTTCTTTGAGACACTTCTGAGACAGCCTGCTGGATGCCCTAGGATTGACCTTGATTTAGTGAGGCGGGCTCTCCCGAAGCGTATTTCTGGTGATCAGTGTGCTACCTTGGGTAGAGAGGTTAGTGATGTTGAAATTAAGGCAGTTTTGTTCTCTTTAAAAGATAATAAAGCTCCTGGTCCGGATGGGTATAATGCTACTTTCTTCAAGAAAGCTTGGTCTGTTGTTGGTGATGATTTTCTTCGTGCTATTCGTTCGTTTTTTAGCTCCGGGAGATTGCTCAAGCAAGTGAATGCTACTGTGGTTGCTCTTATTCCTAAGGTTCCTAATCCTTCTACGGTTGGGGATTTTAGGCCTATTTCGTGTTGTAACACTATCTACAAATGCATTGCCAAAATTATTGCGAATCGTGTTCAGTCGGCCTTCGTTGCTGGTAGGAGGATTAGTGATAATATATTACTGTCGCAGGAATTGTTAAGGAACTATCATCGTGATGGGGGACATCCTAGGTGTGCGCTGAAGGTAGATTTAATGAAAGCCTATGATTCTGTGCGGTGGGATTTCTTAGTGGCTATTTTACAGATTTTAGGCTTCCCGGAGCAGATGATAGCTTGGATTTCTGAGTGCATTTCTACTCCCCGTTTCTCTATTTCTATCAATGGCGAGTTGAATGGTTTCTTTAATAGTAGCCGAGGTTTGAGGCAGGGGGATCCTATGTCCCCTTATTTATTTGTGCTGGCTATGGAGGTCTTCTCGGGGTTGATGCGTATTATGGAGCAGGAGAGTCAGTTTGCGTACCATTGGCGGTGTGGGAAGATTGGTATTTCGCATTTATGCTTTGCGGATGATCTTATGGTTTTCTGTAGGGCAGAGAGGGAGTCAGTTGCTGCAGTTAATGTTGTCCTTGGTCAGTTCCAAGCTCTTTCTGGGTTGATTCCTAATCCTAACAAGAGCAATCTTTTTGTGGCTGGTGTGTCTTCTGAGACTAAGCAAGAGTTACTTGGGATTCTTGGTTTTCAGGAAGGGGTATTACCTGTCAGATATCTTGGGGTTCCTCTGATTTCTACTAAGCTTACGGCAGTGGATTGTAGGGTTCTTGTCGACAGGATTGTAGCGAGAGTTAAGAGTTGGACTAGTAGGGTTCTTTCTTTCGCAGGGAGGCTTCAGCTCATTCAATCTGTATTGTTCTCTATTCAGGTGTATTGGTCCTCCATTTTTATCTTGCCTAAGTCAGTGGTGATTAAGGTTGAAACTACTTTGCGTAGTTTTCTTTGGAAGGGTTCAGATTTAGGTAAAGGTGGGGCCAAGGTTGCATGGTCTTCGGTGTGTTTACCAAAGGAAGAGGGTGGTCTCGGTATTAAGAGCGTTGAGTGTTGGAATAAAGCTGCCATAAGTAAGCATTTGTGGGCTGTCTGTAGCAATTTGAGGTCTTCTGTCTGGGTCTCGTGGGTTAGATCTACTCTGCTTAAGGGAAAGAATGTGTGGGAGGTTAGGTGCCCTGGGGATTGCTCGTGGAGTTGGAGGAAAATTCTAGGCCTTCGGTGTCTTGTTCGGCGGTTGATGCAGTTTCGGGTGGGTAATGGGGAGGATATTTCTCTTTGGTTTGATTATTGGCATCCGTTGGGTCCTTTGGTGGAGGTGTTTGGGCGACGGATTATTTATGATTCTGGTCTTGGTCTTCATGCTAGGGTGGCGGATGTTGTTCAGGGAAGGGATTGGGCTTGGCCTCGTTCCCTGACCGGGAATTGGATGGACATTATCAGTGGTATCCCTGCTTCCTTCAGGCCTAATAACTCTCAAGCTGATACTTTGTGTTGGGTTGAGGACTCTCGGGGGGCTTTCTCTATTCGTAATGCTTGGGAGGCTCTTCGGTCCCGGCAGCCAGCGGTGGATTGGTTTAGGTCCGTTTGGCATTCTAAATCAATTCCTAGACATGCTTTCATCTTCTGATTGGCCATTAGGGGTGCTCTTTCTACTCAGGATAAGCTTCTTATTTATGGCTTGATTCCGGCTATTCGTTGTGTGTTTTGTGGAGGGAGTTGTGAGGATGTCCCTCATCTCTTTTTTGATTGTTCTTATTCTTGCGAGGTTTGGTTTGCTCTTTTAAGGAAGTGCAGATTACCTCTGCGTGCTCGGAGCTGGGAGGATACTATTCTTTGGTCTTGCCATTTCCGCGGTCGGCAACTTCGTGGGTGGGTGGTGCGTATTATGCTTGCGGCTGCTGTCTATGCTATTTGGCGTGAGCGGAATGCTAGGATGCATGGCGAGTTACCTAAACCTGTTACCATGGTTGTTCGTTCCATTGTCAGAGATGTTTGTATGCGTCTTAATTCCTTATCTGGTGTGATGCCTTCTCCTACTAATAGGTGGCTCCACCAGTCTTGGGGTTTATCTGATTCTATTTTTTTGTAATTCGCTTGTTTTGCCTTTTATGGGGTCTGGTGGATTCTTTTGGTTGTACCTATGACAGGGTTTGTGCTTAGCTTTTATTGCTTTGCTGTTTTTTGAGTTTCGGTTGGTAGGGGGCCTGTCCCTTGTCTGACCTTGTGATCTTCTCGCTGGGGTATGCCCCTTTGCTTTTGTTTTGTCTCTTTGGTTAATATACTTACATTATCCAAAAAAAACTCTAATCAAGAAAGTTGAACTCGAAAACTTATCTCTATGAAGAGAATTAGTTTTCATAACCAGTGACACAACTGGTCTGTTAAGAACAAAAGTTCTTCTAGGTTTAATGGAATGAAACCTAGTTTTACTAGCAGATTCCTTAATGTTCCACAATGAATCTACTGCAGGATGCTTACCTAAATCTAACCAGGAAGGATTATGGTTTAGTTGAAGCAAGATGCTGATTTTAGAGGAGAGAGTTTTATCAAACTCCTTAGAGTTACCTTTCAAAGTCTTAATAAGTTCTTTATACTTATCAAGTCTATTGAAATTTGTGCTAACAAGGTTACGAACCTTATTTATTTAGTCTATTTAGGACCCTATAATAATCAGTTCTGCTGTTTTAGGTTTAATAGACTTATGTTCTAAGACAAAAGGTATTGTCTTTGAGGGTTTTAACCATTGATCAAGATAAGCCAAAGGTTTAGTCCTCATATCTAGTCGATTCTTATCATAAAGAATGACTATAGAATTCTTAGCAGAGAATTCTGCTGACTTTCGAACCAAAGGTTCAAAAGGTTAACTATTGGATTTAGAATTCTAAGACCCAATACAGACTGAGAAGATGGATTCCTATCTTTATTAAGAAGAGAATCAGAATCTTCGACTGGTTTTAAAGGCTGAGAAGTATTGATTAATTCTTCATTGGAAGTGTCAGCCTTTTCAATACTGGAAGATTTTATGGGTTGACGGAAACTATCAACCAGATCTTCACCAGGCTTATAACCTGTATTACTAGGCTGATGGGAATCAACCATTGGCTGAGGAGAATCAACCATTTGATCATCATAAGATTGAGGATTCAATTCTTGTGTGTTATTAGACTAGGAAGATTCAGTCTTAACATTAATAGGGTGGGAACATTCAGCCTTAGCACTATACTGAGCAGATTCATTTTTAGTACTATTTTCTAATTGGGATCCTCTTCCATTTACCTGTATTAGCGACAGATAAATGATCTGAGCTACTAGCAGGTACTTTATCAAAAATACTGATATTTTTTCTAAAGGAGCCAACTTCACTATCAAGTTTAGCTAACCTCTTGTAGATCTCAGGGAGCAATAAATCATTGCTAGAGTCTACTGGACAAACACGAATATCTAGCAAGGGTTTAGAATAAACCGGTTGCACAGAGTTAGTAGCTTGAGAAATAAAGCTACCTTGACTATTAGGAAGGGTATTACCTATCCTAATAGGTTACTTAGCAGGTAAATACTGCTGAGAGCATTTCTCAAACTGAACTGCAGTTTCTTAGAGGATTTATGCTGTCCTAATTCAGCATATGTTCTATTATGTTCTGCAAAATGTCTTGTTACTACATCAAATATTTTGATGAATTCAAAGAAGTCAACCCAAGAATTATTTTGCAGGAAGAAGTCATATTTCTTATAAAGAAAAGACCTCTGTTTGACAGAAAAGTGAGTTAGGAACCATTCCTTAACTCTAGCATTTTCTGGAGTAATAAAAGCTAAATTAATGCATATGATACTGGATCAGGCTATCTGATCCATATCCTATTCTATTCTCTTTCGTTTAGGGCTAGGAGGCAAGTTATTACCATAACATCGAGTTTGTAATAGACATAGAAGATTATATCTATGTGAATCTAAATTTTGCACACAAGGATGTTCACAGAATTTTTGAAGCATGATAAACAAAGCGGAGCTAAACTTATCATGTTGATCTTCATTTGCTAATCTATTTTCTGAATTTAGAAAATCGATTTGCCTTCCTAATTCTTCACAGAAGATTTGAAGGTCACTGAAGTCAAGTTGAGACAACTTGTCAATAGCACTATTGACAAAATCCCTACTCATCTTCTTTTAGAAAGAAAATTCTTCCTAAATTTTTTGATAGAATTAAGGTGGTTAATCCTATCTTCATAATAGACTACTTGTCTGGCAAACAGGTAATCTTGGTTCACTGGACCAGTGTCGTACTTCATGCCAATGTCTTTAGTTTGTCGTTTCTTAGGAGAGTTATGCCTCTTCCTCAAGTTGTCTTGAGCATCTTCTAGAGCTTGTTTGTAAATAGCTAAACTAGCTGCGATATTTTCATCGCTAAGATAAGTGTTATTATGCACTTGTGGAGAGTAAAATCCACTGTATAGATGATCACGATCTATACCTTCGTAATCTGCTAGCATATATTACTAAAACTATCACTAAAACTCATAATTAAAACATAAAATGAGCAAACAGAGAGTAGAAAAAATCAAATATAACTTAGTTAGGGGGGATAAGACCTAAAATATTAAGAGATTTATCTGACCTGCAAAGAAATGATCATAAAATTTTACTTATTAAAGCATGCAGATAATAATACCAAGAAACTTGAGTTTATATATTTTTAAATGAAAAACCTTATCAATTTCTAACTGATAACTTCGTTGCTATGAAAACAAAGAAAGATGAAGAGCACGCAATTGAGTAAGTAGCTGTCAGATAAGGAGCACGCAATCGAGAAAGTAACTGTCAACAAAACTAAGAGAAAACAAAACAGTCAAGAACCTATTTTCACAGCGACAAGACAAAGATTAACGGCACAAACGCCCTCAACGCCCTCTTGGCAAACGGGCAACAAGCCTACTCGTCGAATCCGTCCCTACAACGGAAAATAGAGTCTAGAAAGAAAGTTTTCAAATAGCGTGAAGAAAAATTTACACTCTTTCACCTCAATCCCATTTGACATATCTACACTCTTTCACCTAAATTTCCATACTTAAATTATTCCTTATACTCAGAAATTTACAGTGAGAAAATAACAAAATTTAAACATTTTAAAATATATAAAAATCTTATTTCTTATGTTATTATAATAATGCTTTTTCAAAGAAAATTATAATAGCATTTCAATTACTAAGGTCAAGACTCTTAGGTCTTGCCCTAACTAAAGGACGACTACTCACTCATACTTATAAGTGACAACTAAATATGCATAGATAGGCAGATATATAAACTAATATACCACTATATCACCCTTTATAAAGAACCATAGAGCTCTGATATAGTGGGATATAGTGGTTATGATAAATTCACTCACTCTTCTAAGAATACGTCTTAGATCCTTAGAAACCGATTGTAGACTTTGTCGATACTTTTGGAAAAATGCTGATAGTATTGAGGAAGAACTTGCCTGGTTTGAAATTCTAGAGTCTTTTGAATCTGCTAAATACAGAGTTCAAATAGAGATTGAAGCTAGGGTGTCAAGAATTTGAAGTTGCCTTTTGAAGTGATTTTGATTTGTTTTCTAGACGTTAAGTTTGTATTTGAATTTCATTTGGGAGTTCGTCAAGTAGGCGTTTTGCTGTTAGCCAAGAAGGCGTTGAGGCGTGTCAGCCGTGAATCTTTGACTTCCTTGTGAAATTGGTACTGATAATATATGTCTAGTTTAATTAGATCTTTGTCATCTAAAATGGCTTCTAATTCTTCTTCCACCTCATCTTCATCTTCATTTGTTCCTCTATCTTCTAGTAGAAATAAAGAGATGATAGAAATATCAGACGTAGAGCAAAGTCTCCACAATTGGAGCATCCCTGAAGTCTCTACTTCTTCGGTGTATAAAACTAGTTCTTTTAATTTTAAAAGTAAATATTTTATAAAAACTATTGAAGAAACTATTTCTGTATCCAGAGATAGTATACAGATAAATCTCTTACCCAAGAGTTTCTTTGATCTGCACAAACAAGAATTCCAATATGTGCATCTTGGGTTAGTACAAGTGGCCTTAAAACCACTAGTACGAGAAGGGCTGAATACGGCAGCCTTAATATGTGTTCGTGACAAGAGACATCAAGGATTCAAAGATTCGCTCTTTGGATGTATTGAGACCAGTCTACATGCAGGTCCTGTCTACTTCGACTGCTGTCCAGACATCTCAGTAGATGCAAGGAATGAGAACGTCTCAGACTCTCTTGTCCTTGATCTCAAAACTAGTGGCTTCAGAATGACTGAAGGTACTAGCCATCTAGCCACCGTGTACCGAGTCTACTGCAAGGTGATGAATTCCATCGCTCCAAATCTCAGAGTCAAGGAGATCGTACACGACAAGAAGGGCCATACAACCTTATTCAGGGTGAATCCAGCAACCTCTAAACTGGTTGTTTCTAAAACTATTGCATGGGATGAGATTCAACTCCCAAATGACTAGGTACTGGAATCTACCGTACCTCCAAAGCCTGTGCAAAATCATGAGATCAAGAGAATCATCGAATACGATGATGGATCTGGCGAATTAAAGTTTGACTCCACTGTAAGGGTTAAACTGCAAAGTGACAACATTTCTTCTGAATCCAGGAGAAAGTCTACTTCGAGTATACCTGCTCAGCCTCAGAGTTCCTTAATTTTTGAAGGAATTACTCAAGCATCTGGAATTGGTAGGCCTTCTTACAAAGTAGAGGTTCCAGCCGCTTCAAGGGCCTTTGAACCTGCTAGTCCACCAAGCCCTACACTTTCAGGGTTTCACGATACAGATGTTCCTCATATCAACACTATTTCAGTATCTCCTGGAATAGATAAAGCTGAGATTAAAAAGGTCTTTGATGCACCAGAAAACAGACGAGTTAAGGAATGGTTCCTAACTCATTTCTCTGAGAAAGAAAGACAGAGAATATCCTTCACAGAGTTCCCCATGGCTTAATCTCTAAAGCCAGTACAGTGCAACCAGCTCCGTTCAAACCTCCGCCGGATCTTAAAGGATGCAAGTTGGGTGAAGACAATGATAAGCTACTCAACGAGATCCATAAGAGGATAGCCAAGTTAAAAATTGATTAGGGCACCTCTAGCAAGAACATTAATGTCTTAACTGATATTGATGCTTTGTCTAGCACTGACATTGATGAATTGGGACAATTCGAATCCCAATTAAGAGGTGAATTGGCTGAATCTCCCCAGCCATTTGATACAGGTCAACTTGATACAAGCAAGCTTAATAAGCTTACGTTTGGTAAACCTAAACCAACGTAGTATAAAACTAGGCCTTTTTATAATCGACCTACACCAGTAGATCTACTAAGCGAAGAAGGTCCAGGCGTATTCGATGGACATGCTTATGATGGTAGATCTTTGGTCGAATGGAATATTGATGGGCAGTCTGAATATCTGATTATGCAGACCCTAAAACATATACTGATGTATGCTCAAGCAGCCTTATTGAAAGGCCATGATGAAGGGCAAATACTTCTACTTATTACTTCAGGATTTACTGGAGAATTGGCAGGATGGTGAGATGATCATCTTACATATGACCAAAAGAACGCCATCAAATCAGCTACTACGTTTGATCATTCTCAACTTGATCAGATGGGCAATCCTAAGGTAAAACCAGATATGGTCAACACCCTGTTATATACGATATGCCTACACTTCGTGGGTAATTTGGATGTCTATAAAACCCGAATGAGTGAGCAGCTGATAAATCTGAAGTGTCCTACTCTATCTCACTTCAGATGGTACAAAAGTGTTTTCTTTTCCAAAGTCTTTCAACGAAAAGATTCTAGCATGGACTTTTGGAAAGAAAGATTTCTTGCTAGTTTACCCACTTTGTTTACTGAAAGGGTTAGAACCAGAATAAAGAACAAGTATGGTGGATCCATTCCATGGCATGTGCTTACCTTTGGTGATATTTCATCTGAAATAGTCGCTGAAGGTTTAGCCATATTTACTGAGGAGAAGTTGCAGTGCAAAGTGGATAAAGGTTCCACGAAGAAAACATTGGGAGACTTTTGTAAGCAATATGGCTACAATGAGTCTTCTTCAAAGCCTCCAAAACATCGGTCCACAAAGTATAAATCGTTTAAGAAGAATAAATTCTCTAAAAAACCACTAGTGAAGAGAAGGACCAGTAGCGTCGCCAGCAACGACGAAAGAAACCTTACCTGAATTCAGGTAAAAGAAAGAAGAAGACACCTATCTGCTATAGGTGTGGTAAAGTAGAGCATTATAGTAATGACTGTACAACAAAGGGAAAAATAAATGCTCTAGATTGTAGCGATAAGATGAAGCGCTACATGAAGCAAGTTCTTCTTTCAGAATTAGATGAGGAAGATGAAGTCGATTATATCGATGACACCTTAGACATTGACTCAGATTCTGAATTTACAGAATCCTCCTCATCTGAAGAAGAATAATAGTGCAACTGTGATCATTATAAGTCTATCCTGAAGCTTAATGGACTTAGCATCAATATGCTAAAAAGAGAAGACAGTCTTATTCTAGACTGTATAGATGCAAAGTTCCTAAGCAGCATTATTCGTTTCACAAAGTTCTACAAAGAGTTCAGAATGAAAAGGCAGCTAGTAGACAGCCTACTGTCGCCGAACTTCGAGCAGAAATGAATTCCTATAAAGAGGAATTAAGAGCTTTAAAGAAGCAACAGCAAGATCAAGATCTGCACATACAAGACCATGATCAGCGAATACGAGCCTGTGAATCTTATCACTTGCAAGTATTGTCTGAACCTGGTTTAGCACGAGATCTTGCTAATTCACTTGAAGAAGAGAAGGTTTATGAACCTTCAACCTCATCTGGTGTGATGCCTTCTCCTACTAATAGGTGGCTCCACCAGTCTTGGGGTTTATCTGATTCTATTTTTTTGTAATTTGCTTGTTTTGCCTTTTATGGGGTTTGGTGGGTTCTTTTGGATGTACCCTATGACAGGTTTTGTGCTTAGCTTTTATTACTTTACTGTTTTTTGAGTTTCGGTTGGTAGGGAGCCTGTCCTTTGTCTGACCTTGTGATCTTCTCGCTGGGGTATGCCCCTTTGCTTTTGTTTTGTCTCTTTGGTTAATATACTTACATTATCCAAAAAAAAAAAAACCTTCAACCTCACAGCTGAATTCGCAGCTGAATCAAGAGGAAGCTCCTCCAACAGTCAACAACATAGAAAAGGTTATAGTACAAAAGTGGTACTCTAAAGTTACCATTGTTGTATCTAAAGCCTTTATCTTTGAAGGAGAAGCATTAATTGATTCAGGTGTAGACTTGAATTGTATCAGTGAGGGTATTATTCCTTCACAATACTTTTCAAAGACCACTCAGATGCTGAATACAACAAATGGTGGTAGAATGCTGATCGAGTATAAACTCTCAGGAGCAGGAGTCTGCAATGATGGAGTATGTTTTGAAACTCCATTCATATTAGTTAAAGGATTATCATAATCAGTAATCCTGGGGACTCCTTTCCTCAGTATGATTTATCCTTTTACGATTACAGCAGAAGGGATTAATTAAGTCCAATATAGATGGATGATCTATCAAGTTCTCATTTGCTCAACAACCAAAATACAAGGAGATTCATAATCTCAGAGAGAAAATCTCTAGAAAGGAGAAATTCCTGTTATCTTTTAAAGAAGAGATAAAGTACAAGTCTACTTCTGAAAAGCTAAATAAACCAACTATCCAAGAGAAGGTCAGACAGTTCCAGAAGCACTTAGAGGAATCTGTATGTTCAGATGTTCCTAATGCTTTCTGGCTTAGACAGAAGCATACGGTATCACTTCCATATGTTAATGGTTTTGATGCAAGAAAAGTCTCCACCAAAGCAAGACCTATCCAGATGAATAGCAGACATCTAGAGATCTGCAAGAAAGAAATTGAAGAACTCATGCGAAAAGACTTAATTTGCAAGAGTCAATCTCTCTGGTCTTGTCCAGCGTTTTATGTTGACAATGCAGCAGAGCTTAAACGAGGAGTTCCAAGGCTTGTTATCAATTACAAGCCCTTAAACGAAGCACTGCAGTGGATTCGGTATCCTATATCGAATAAGAGAGACCTCCTTAATAGGCTTCATGAAGCCTGCATCTTCTCAAAATTTGATATGAAACGTGGGTGTTGGCACATTCAGATTGCTGAAGCAGACAAGTATAAAACTGCCTTTACTATTCCTTTTGGGCATTATGAATGGAACCTGATGCCTTTTGGTCTGAAGAATGCTCCTTCAGAATTCAAACATATCATGAACGATATATTTAATCCTTATATGGATTTTATTATCGTTTATATTGATGATGTCTTGGTATTTTTCAAGTTAATGGATCAACATTGGAAGCACTTAAAAACCTTCCATAATGTTGTTCAGCGAGCAGGATTGGTCGTATCTGCTAAAAAGATAAAGTTGTTTCAGGACAACGTGAGATTTCTGGGTCATAACATTTACCATGGCTCAGTTACTCCAATTGACAGGGCTATTGTCTTTGCAAAGAAGTTTCCTGATGAAATCACGGATAAACAACAACTATAGAGATTTCTGGGAAGTTTGAATTACCTGGCAGACTTCTACAAAGACCTGGCCAAAGACGCTAAGCCTTTATTCGCAAGGCTTAAGAAGTGTCGTGGATCTTGGACAGAGGCCTGTAGTAAGGCTGTCCAGAAGATCAAATCAAAGGCTAAGGAATTAGCATGCCTAGCCATCCCTCATCCAGATGCCTTCAAAATAGTGGAGACTAATGCATCTGAATACGGTTATGGGGGTTACTTTTCTGTTTTGATCTTAATCCTGAGTGTCTTATTGACTCCTTCAGGTTGGATCGTGGCTTTTGATTTACCATGAGTGAGGTTGATGAGAATCTCGACCAATACCTCCGTATCTTGGAGTTACGGTTTGGCTTGTGGCTGGAAAGGTTTGAACCCAATAGTGGAATCCACTACTTCTTGATTGAAGTAGATGAGTAGTTCCCTTAAGAGTTGATTCGGGGCTTGAACGATTATGAGCGCTCTCCTTCTTCCGTGAGGAAGACAGGATGTAATT
This sequence comes from Xanthoceras sorbifolium, assembly GCA_003430845.1. NCBI lineage: Eukaryota > Viridiplantae > Streptophyta > Magnoliopsida > Sapindales > Sapindaceae > Xanthoceras > Xanthoceras sorbifolium. The sequence goes on from CM010610.1 coordinate 6,373,655, forward strand.
GTTCATTAGAGAATCAATGGTACTTAAAGGAAAAAGATATTTCTAAAGGGGTATAACGGACTAGGACAAAAGAATTAAAATAATTAGATTATTTTAATAGTCCAAAAGGTCACAGGTTCAAGTCTTTAGGGAGACTAAAAATAAATAGGGTTGAGAATCCTATTTTGACTTGGTCAAACTAAAACCCTAAAGGACTACTATATAAGTGTTAAATAGTTAGGAAAAACCTAACCTAGCACACAAGTGAAAAAGAAAGACAATTCGGCCACTAAAGAGAGAAGAAAAGAGAAAAAAAAAGGTTTTTTCTGACTCTCCCCTTTTTTGCAGGATTCGCCCGACGTTCTTTTCACGTGACCTTTATCTCTTGCTGTGGCGTGCCCACACACACGTTGTTAGACCGCGAGTCATAGATCGGAAGATCTGGTGGTAGATCAAGGAATCAGAAAAAAAGAAAATCAAGAAAAAGGTATGTACTTTCTAAAGTTTTTTTTTCTGCGTATATACAGGAACTCGTTCCTGATTGAAAAATGTTTTCAATATAAGAAATATTTTTGGGGGATATAGTGGTTATGATAAATTCACTTCCTCTTCTAAAAATATGTCTTAGATTCTTAGAAACCGATTGCAGACTTTGTTGATACTTTTGGGAAAATGCTGATAGTATTGAGGAAGAACTTGCCTGGTTTGAAATTCTAGAGTCTTTTGAATATGCTAAATATAGAGTTCAAATAGAGATTGAAGCTAGGGTGTCAAGAATTTGAAGTTGTCTTTTGAAGTGATGTCAACTCTCTCCTACAATCAGCTTGAGTAAGCAAGCTATTTCCCTCCCCTTTAGAAGGTTTAGGAACTTCTTCTGGCCTACTAGGACCATTTAATACAATCTTACAACCATTTTTAACAAAAGAATACATATCTTTAAACCCATCATACAACACACGCCTATCATAATGCCAAGGTCTCCCTAGCAGTAAATGACATGCATCGATAGGAGCTACATCACACCAAACTTCATCTTTATAATTTTTACCAATTGAAAACGAAACAAGGCAACGTTTATTTACCTTAATCTCGTTATCCTTTTGAAGCCATGATAGTTTGTAAGGATATAGGTGCTGTCATGTTTTGAGGCCCAACTTGTCAACCATATAGGAAGATACTACATTCTCAAAGCTGTCACTATCAATAATCACAACACACACCTTGCCATGAGAAGTGCACTTGGTGTGGAACACATTCTTTCTCACGCAATTGTCCTCTTCCTCTTCTCTAACCACACTCAAACTCCTTTGAATGACCAGAGAAGCACCATTATCTCCATAGGTTACGTCTTCCACATCCTCTTCATTGTCATACTCATCTTCTTTCAATTCTGGAGCTAAGTAATCTTCAACACCGTCTTCTTCAACCAATGAAATGATCTTGCGATTTGGACACTCGGAAGCAATGTGACCAAATCCTTGGCACTTGAAATACCTACGAGAGTTTGTATTGGAAGAACTAGGCTGTTGTTGTCGCTTAGACACTACACCTTCTCCTTTCAATGTTGAAGCTTTTGTGTTGGATTTGTTTGCTGCAGTAGGCTTAGAACTTGAAGTGCTTCCTTTATTAGCAAAGCCTTCCCTTGAACCATACTTAGAACCCCTGCTATGCATCTCCTTTTGTTATTTCTCCACGTTAAGAGCAAGTTTACACACATCATTAAGACTCCAATATGGTTGTAGTTGCACCACACTAGAAATCTCATAATTTAAGGAATCGCCAAACAACGGTTTCAAGCCTTCTTATGCTAGAGTTGTCCGGAATTCTCCTCCTATTGTTGTTGGTGAGGTACGATCTATTAATTTTGAACCTTTACAATATTTTAAGCCCATTGTAGAAAATAGTAGAGTGAAAGTTAGCCCTCCTTCTGAAGTTGTGGATGAGGGAAGCAAGGAATGGAGAACTTTCTTGATAGGGTACTTTGTGGGATTGAGTGTTCTTCTTGATTTTTTTTCTATTCTCTCTTTGTGATCATTATTGATTTCTTTTGATGATTACAAACTCAATTTTCGTTCTTCTTTAGCTTTAGGTTTGCTGGTCATTTTTCTGGGCAATTTTTTAGCTTGTTTTGTGCCATAGTGTATGCTTGTGATTTTGAGCTGAATTTTTTCCTTATTGTTGGGGTGTGATCTTCATCTTCTTCTTGGTGTTTTAGTTGGAGCCATGGTTGGTGGTTCACCAACTGCTGGTGATGTAAAAAGTAGTCGAATAAAGGGCTGTCATGGTGGTTTTATGAAAGATTCAGATTTGGGTCTTTATATGAAGATTCAACGTATGGAGGTTCAAGAACCAGAGAAGAGAGCTGCTGGTGATGATGAATTTGACATAGCTGTTGGAGGTAGAATCTCTTGTGATGCTTCTTCAAAATTATTGTTAAGCAAGCAGCATGTTTTGCATAGTTTTAAGAATCAGATTAGTAATGGTAACATGGGCAACAAGGCATGTGCAAATGAGATTGAAGCCAAGCATGATGATGTTCTTCATGGGGTGTTGCATGATGAGGAAGATGAAAATCTGGTTTTGGGAGAAGGTAGAAATCTGGTTTTGGGTGAAAACTATATGAAGGCTGGTTGTTTTTCAACTATTTCAGGATTGGACAAGAAGAAATGTGTGGTTGACATTGGTGAAAAGAGTGAAAGACTTTGTTGAATGAGATCATGTGCAATGGGCAAATAATTCAAAGCATGAATGATTCTTATGGACAAGTTTTTCAAAATAAGGTGGCTAGTATTGACATTAATAGCCAAAATTGTCAAGGGAAGATGGTTGTTGATGACTTTCCTTCACTAAATGAAAGTAATCAGCAAGGAATGGGTGTGATAGAGCCAAAATCTGGTGTTTTGGGTGCAATTTCGGGTATTGGTAATTTTGGGCACGAAATTTGACCATTTTCAACGCCTTCTTCCACGCATAATTATGGGCTGAAACCGTCTTATGCTAAGACTGTCCAAAATTCTTCTCCTATGGCTTGTGACAAGGTACAATCTATTAATTTTTAATCTTTACAATATTTTAAGCCTATAGTAGAAAATGGTAGAGTGAAAGTTAGCCCTCCGTCTGTAGTTGCGGATGAGGGAAGTAAGGAATGGAGAACTTCTTTGATAGGGTATTTTGTGGAGAAGCGACTTCCTTTCCCTGTAGTAAAATTCGGTGGTTCATAAAATTTATGGTAAGTTTAGCCTTAGAGAAGTTTTATCTTCGGAAAAGGGGTTCTTTATTTTCAAGTTTGATAGTATTGACCATGCATGTGAAGTTCTTAAAAAAGGTCTATGGCATATAGTAAATAAGTTACTTGTTCTTAAAAGGTGGCAGCCGGGTTTATCCTTGTCTAAAGAAGAGTTATGTAATATTCCTTTATAGGTCAAACTTCATAATTTACCTTTTGAATTTTGGACTACTAAGGGGTTGAGTTTTGTTGCTAGTGCTTTGGGAATTCCTTTGCATGCCGATCATATTACTTTGGCCAGGAAACGTCTTGGCTTTGCTCGTGTGTGTGTTGAGGTTGATGCTTCGAAGGATATTATTAATGAGTTTGATATTCAATATGGGAATGGGGAGTGGAAAACCATCCATGCAATTTATGAATGGCTTCCGGCTAGGTGTCATGCTTGTAAGGTGTTTGGCCATGGGTCAGGAAATTGTATGCAAAATGCTCAAGATTTGGGGGGATGATGAAGGTTTGGAAATGAGTAACAAAGAGGATGTGGTCTTGAAAGCGGATAAGGGTGTTGATCATGGTATGAAGGAAAAATATGTAGGGATTTCTTTACCTAAGAAGTCTACTTGGGTTGAGGTGAAAAGAAACAACAAAGATAAAGATGTTGGTTTGGCTAGTTTGGATGATAGACATGTGAATTGTGCTGATGGGGCTGCTTTTGCTCCGGGTTTAGTAGATGACCTAGATTTAGTTCCTTTGAAGACTCGTGAGGATGATCTTGATTTGGAAGATGGGGAAGTGGGTACTCCTTTGGCAATTTTGGATACTGGTTGTAATGTAGAGGTTGTTCATTGTAATGATAGGACTACTACATGTGTTGATGATGGGGCTGTTCTTTGTGATGATGGGGATGCTCCTTGTGATAATGACGAGATTGGTCATGGTGAGAATGGTGTTGATTCTAGTCCTCTACGAAATGCTTTGGCATCTAAAGCTAAAGATTCTTTGGAAAAGAAGAAGAAGAAGAAGAAAGGTTCTAGTAGTAAGGGTAAGAAGAATAAGAAGCATTCCTCCCCTAGGGGGGGGTAAGTAGAGATAGTGTAGTTGTAGGTGTGTTCTTCTTATCTTTTGTATTTTTGATGATTTTTAGATGCTGGAATATTAAGGGTCTTAATGACCCTCTGAAGCAACGAAAGGTTAGGCGTTTGATTAAAGATGAGAAATTGTCTTTGTATGGTTTAGTGGAAACGAAAGTTTTGGAGAAAAATAAAGATTTTATTGTTAGGACCATTGACCGGTCTTGGAAGGTAGAGTGCAATTATAATTCTTCTTCTTTAGGGAGGATCTGAGTTTGTTGGAATCCTTTTGATGTTTCTGTTTCGGTTATCGATTCTTCTGAGCAAATTATTCATTACAAAGTATCTTATGTTGATCCTACTTGGGAGCGTGTGATTTCGATTGTGTACGGTGATAATTGTAATGTACCTACGGAGGCGTTGTGGGCAGATTTAGTGGCGCGTGGGTAGGAATGGGAGAATAGTGCTTGGCTTGTGATGGGGTGACTTTAATGCTATTAAGTCTTCGGTTGAGAGTGTTGGAGGCTCCACTTCGTGGCCGCAATGGAAAGACAACTTTTCTAATTGTTTAGCTAATTCCGGGCAAGATGATCTCCAACTTAATAGATTGTTTCTATACATGGTCTAATCATTGTACGGTTGATCCTATTCTTCGGAAGTTAGATCGTGCTTTGGAAAATTTGAAGTGGGATATTTCTTTCCGAGGTTCAGAAGCACATTTTCTCCCTTCCAGTGTTTCGGATCACTCTCCAATGGTTGTTAAGATCGTGGACCTTCCTCAAAGACGGGTGCCTTTTAAGTTTTTTACTTCTTGGCTAATCATTCGGAATTCTTATCTTTGGTAGCTCAGGTTTGGGAGGACAGGGTGAATGGTTCTCCTATGTTTCAACTTTGTAAGAAGCTCAAAAGATTGAAAGTGGAGCTTAAGAAACTTAATAGGGAGTGTTTTTCTGATTTGTCTTCTCAGGTACAACAAGCTAATCATGGTTTGGAGTTTATTCACAGGGATATTCAGAGGCAGCCTTTGAATGCTTCTTTACATGAAGAGGAGTCTCGGTTGGTAAAGCTTTACGGTGATTTGAGTTAAGATGAGGAGAGTTTTTTTAGGCAAAAGTCCTGAGTTCAGTGGATTAATTTGGGAGATAGGAACTCAAAGTTCTTTTTTCAGTCGATGAGACAGAGATTTAGTAGGAGTAATGTGTTATCTCTTTCTGACGAGCATGGTAATCGCGTGGAGGAGCCTAGTGAAGTTAAGTCTATGGTAGTGAACTTCTTTGAGACGCTTCTTAGACAGCCTGCTGGGTGCCTTAGAATTGACCATGATTTGATGAGGTGAGCTATCCCTAAGCGTATTTCTGGTGATCAGGGTGCTACCTTGGGTAGAGAGGTTAGTGATGATGAAATTAAGGTGGTTCTGTTTTCTCTGAAAGATAACAAAGCTCCTGGTCCAGATGGGTACAATACTACTTTCTTCAAGAAAGCTTGGTTCGTTGTTGGTGATGATGTTCTTCGTGCTATGTGTTTGTTTTTCAGCTCCAGGAGATTGCTCAAGCAAGTGAATGCTATGGTGGTGCTTGCGCTTATTCCTAAGGTTCCCAATCCTTCTAAAGTTGGGGATTTTAGACCTATTTCATGTTGTAACACTATCTACAAATGCAATGCCAAAATTATTGCGAATCGTGTTCAGATGGTGCTGTCTGATGTTGTTAGTCCTTTTCAGTCGGCCTTCGTTGCTGGTAGGAGGATTAGTGATAATATCTTACTATCGCAGGAATTGTTAAGGAACTATCATCGTGATGGGGGTCATCCTAGGAGTGCACTGAAGGTAGATTTAATGAAAGCCTATGATTCTGTGCGGTGGGATTTCTTAGTGGCTATTTTACAGATTTTAGGCTTCCCGAAGCAGATGATAGCTTGGATTTCTGAGTGTATTTATACTCCCCGTTTCTCTATTTCTATCAATGGCGAGCTGAATGGTTTCTTTGCTATTGGCCAAGGTTTGAGGCAGGGGGATCCTATGTCCCCTTATTTATTTGTGCTGGCTATGGAGGTCTTCTCGGGGTTGATGCTTATTATGGAGCATGAGGGTCAGTTTGCTTACCATTGGCGGTGTGGGAACATTGGTATTTCACATTTATGCTTTGCGGACGATCTTATGGTTTTCTGTAGGGCAGAGAGGGAGTCAGTTGTTGCGGTTAATGTTGTTCTCAGTCAGTTCCAAGCTCTTTCTGGGTTGATTCCTAATCCTAGCAAGAGCAATCTTTTTGTGGCTAGTGTGTCTTCTGAGATTAAGCAAGAGTTGCTTGGGATTCTAGGTTTTCAGGAAGGGATATTACCTGTCAGATATCTTGGGGTTCCTCTGATTTCTACTAAGCTTATGTCAGTGGATTATAGGGTTCTTGTCGATAGGATTGTAACGAGAGTTAAGAGTTGGACTAGTAGGGTTCTTTCTTTTGCAGGGAGGCTTCAGCTCATTTTTTTTTTGGATAATGTAAGTATATTAACCAAATAGACAAAACAAAAGCAAAGGGGCATACCCCAGCGAGAAGATCACAAGGTCAGACAAGGGACAGGCCCCCTACCAACCGAAACTCAAAAAACAGCAAAGCAATAAAAGCTAAGCACAAACCCTGTCATAGGGTACAGCCAAAAGAACCCACCAAACCCCATAAAAGGAAAACAAGCGAATTACAAAAAAATAGAATCAGATAAACCCCAAGACTGGTGGAGCCACCTATTAGTAGGAGAAGGCATCACACCAGATAAGGAATTAAGACGCATACAAACATCTCTGACAATGGACCGAACAACCATGGTAACAGGTTTAGGTAACTCGCCATGCATCCTAGCATTCCGCTCACGCCAAATAGCATAGACAGCAGCCGCAAGCATAATACGCACCACCCACCCACGAAGTTGCCGACCGCGGAAATGGCAAGACCAAAGAATAGTATCCTCCCAGCTCCGAGCACGCAGAGGTAATCTGCACTTCCTTAAAAGAGCAAACCAAACCTCGCAAGAATAAGAACAATAAAAAAAGAGATGAGGGACATCCTCACAACTCCCTCCACAAAACACACAACGAATAGCCGGAATCAAGCCATAAACAAGAAGCTTATCCTGAGTAGAAAGAGCACCCCTAATGGCCAACCAGAAGATAAAAGCATGTCTAGGGATTGATTTAGAATGCCAAACGGACCTAAACCAATCCACCGCTGGCTGCCGGGACCGAAGAGCCTCCCAAGCATTACGAATAGAGAAAGCCCCCCGAGAGTCCTCAACCCAACACAAAGTATCAGCTTGAGAGTTATTAGGCCTAAAGGAAGCAAGGATACCACTGATAATGTCCATCCAATTCCCGGTCAGGGAACGAGGCCAAGCCCAATCCCTCCCCTGAACAACATCCGCCACCCTAGCATGAAGACCAAAACCAGAATCATAAATAATCCGTCGCCCAAACACCTCCACCAAAGGACCCAACGGATGCCAATAATCAAACCAAAGAGAAATATCCTCCCCATTACCCACTCGAAACTGCATCAACCGCCGCACAAGACACCGAAGGCCTAAAATTTTCCTCCAACTCCACGAGCAATCCCCAGGGCACCTAACCTCCCACACATTCTTTCCCTTAAGCAGAGTAGATCTAACCCACGAGACCCAGACAGAAGACCTCAAATTGCTACAGACAGCCCACAAATGCTTACTTATGGCAGCTTTATTCCAACACTCAACGCTCTTAATACCGAGACCACCCTCTTCCTTTGGTAAACACACCGAAGACCATGCAACCTTTGCCCCACCTTTACCTAAATCTGAACCCTTCCAAAGAAAACTACGCAAAGTAGTTTCAACCTTAATCACCACTGACTTAGGCAAGATAAAAATGGAGGACCAATACACCTGAATAGAGAACAATACAGATTGAATGAGCTGAAGCCTCCCTGCAAAAGAAAGAACCCTACTAGTCCAACTCTTAACTCTCGCTACAATCCTGTCGACAAGAACCCTACAATCCACTGCCGTAAGCTTAGTAGAAATCAGAGGAACCCCAAGATATCTGACAGGTAATACCCCTTCCTGAAAACCAAGAATCCCAAGTAACTCTTGCTTAGTCTCAGAAGACACACCAGCCACAAAAAGATTGCTCTTGCTAGGATTAGGAATCAACCCAGAAAGAGCTTGGAACTGACTAAGGACAACATTAACTGCAGCAACTGACTCCCTCTCTGCCCTACAGAAAACCATAAGATCATCCGCAAAGCATAAATGCGAAATACCAATCTTCCCACACCGCCAATGGTATGCAAACTGACCCTCCTGCTCCATAATATGCATCAACCCCGAGAAGACCTCCATAGCCAGCACAAATAAATAAGGGGACATAGGATCCCCCTGCCTCAAACCTCGACTACTAGTAAAGAAACCATTCAACTCGCCATTGATAGAAATAGAGAAACGGGGAGTAGAAATGCACTCAGAAATCCAAGCTATCATCTGCTCCGGGAAGCCTAAAATCTGTAAAATAGCCACTAAGAAATCCCACCGCACAGAATCATAGGCTTTCATTAAATCTACCTTCAGCGCACACCTAGGATGACCCCCATCACGATGATAGTTCCTTAACAATTCCTGCGACAGTAATATATTATCACTAATCCTCCTACCAGCAACGAAGGCCGACTGAAAAGGACTAACAACATCAGGCAGTACCATCTGAACACGATTCGCAATAATTTTGGCAATGCATTTGTAGATAGTGTTACAACACGAAATAGGCCTAAAATCCCCAACCGTAGAAGGATTAGGAACCTTAGGAATAAGAGCAACCACAGTAGCATTCACTTGCTTGAGCAATCTCCCGGAGCTAAAAAACGAACGAATAGCACGAAGAAAATCATCACCAACAACAGACCAAGCTTTCTTGAAGAAAGTAGCATTATACCCATCCGGACCAGGAGCTTTATTATCTTTTAAAGAGAACAAAACTGCTTTAATTTCAACATCACTAACCTCTCTACCCAAGGTAGCACACTGATCACTAGAAATACGCTTCGGGAGAGCCCGCCTCACTAAATCAAGGTCAATCCTAGGGCATCCAGCAGGCTGTCTCAGAAGTGTCTCAAAGAAGGTCACCACCGTTGATTTAACTTCACTAGGCTCCTCCACACGATTACCATGCTCATCGATAAGAGATAATACCTTACTCCTACTACATCTTTGTCTCATCGATCGAAAAAAGAACTTAGAATTCCTATCTCCCAAATTAATCCACTGAATCCGGGACTTTTGTCTCAAAAAACTCTCCTCATCTCTACTCAAGTCACCATAAAGCTTCACCAACCGAGACTCCTCCCCATGTAAAGAAATGTTCGTAGGCTGCCTCTGAATATCCCATTGCACAGACTCTAAATCATGCTTAGCTTGCTGCACCCTAGAAGACAAGTCAGAATAACACTCCCTATTAAGTTTCTTAAGCTCTACTTTCAATCTTTTTAGCTTCTTACATAGCTGAAACATAGGAGACCCATCCACCCTGTCCGCCCAAACCCGATCCACCAAGGATAAAAATTCTGGATGATCCGCCCAGAAATCAAAAAACTTAAAAGGCACCCGTCGCCGAGGGAGATCCACAATCTTAACAATCATAGGAGAGTGATCAGAAACACTAGAAGGAAGAAAATGCGCCTCTGAACCTCGAAAGGAAATATCCCAATTCAAGTTGACCAAAGCTCGATCTAACTTTCGAAGAATAGGATCAACCGTACGATGATTAGACCAAGTATAGAAGCACCCATTAAATCGCAGATCATCCAACCCAGACTCAGCTAAACAATTAGAAAAGTCATCTTTCCAATGAGGCCAAGAATTGGAGCCTCCAACACTCTCAACCGAAGACTTAATAGCATTAAAGTCACCCATCACAATCCAAGCACTATTCTCCCATTCCACTCCGCGAGCCACTAAATCAGCCCACAATGCCTCCCTACGAACATTACAATTATCACCGTACACAATCGAAATCATACACTCCCAAGTAGAATCAACAGAAGAAACTCTACAATGGATAGCTTGCTCAGAAGATCCGACAACCAAAACAGTAACATCAAACGGATTCCAACAAACCCAAATCCTCCCCAAAGAGGAAAAATTATAATTGCACTCCACCTTCCAAGACCGGTCAATGGTGTTAAGAATAACATCTTTATTTTCCTCCAGAACTTTCGTTTCCACTAAACCACACAAAGATAATTTCTCATCTTTAATCAAATTGCGAACCTCTCTTTGCTTCAAAGGGTCATTAAGACCCCTAATATTCCAGCAACCAAAAATCATAATAAATATACAATGATAAGAAGAAACCCCCACAAATCTATCTCCACTTACCCCCCTAAGGGGAGGAGTGCTTCTTATTCTTCTTACCCTTACTACTGGAACCTTTCTTCTTCTTTTTCTTTTCCAGAGAATCCTTAACTTTTGAAGCCAAAGCATTACGAGGAGGGCTAGAATCACTACCATCCTCACCATGACCAGCCTCATCATTACCACAAATAGCACCGCCATCATCACAAAAAGCATCCCTGTCATCATCATAACCATTAGCCCCATCCTTACAAAGAACAGCCCCTGCATCACAAACAATGTCCAAAATTGCTAAAGGAGTACCCTCTTCCATTACTTCCGAATTCATAGTATGGTCATTGCCCTCCATTGGTACTAAATTAAGATGATTATCAACATTTTCCACAAGCGGAACACTAGCACTATCCCCATAGTAGATAATTCTCCACCCTTGTTCTTTTTTTTAACCTCAACCCAAACCGGCCGTTTAGGCCCCAACGAGTCTTCGTTCCTCTTCTTCATATCATGAACATCAACCCCTCCATTTCCTATAACCATATTCACATTGTCACCCAAATGTTGAATACTTTGTTTATATATACTCGACGCATGCCCAAAAACCTTACAAATATTACACCTAGAAGGAAGCCACTCATAAACAGCATAAATAGTTTTCCACTCCCCATTAGCACATTGAATATCAAACTCATTAATGACATCCTTCGAAGCATCAATCTCAACACACACACGAGCAAAGCTAAGACGTTTCCTAGCTAATGTAATGTGATGGGCATGCAATGGAATGCCCAAAGCACTAACTACAAAACTCAGGCCCTTAGAAGTCCAATATTCAAACGGAAGATTGTAAAGTTTAACCCATACAGGAATATTGCGTAACTCATCTTTAGACAAGGATAAACTAGGCTGCCACCGTTTAAGAACAAGCAATTTATTCACTATATGCCATGGACCTTTTTCAAGAACTTCACAAGCATGGTCAAGACTATCAAACTTGAAAATAAAGAACCCTTGTTCCGAAGATAAAACTTCTTTAAAGCCAAACCTACCCCAAATTTTATGAACTACTGAATTCACTACGGGGAAAGGAATTCTCTTATCCACAAAGTACCCTATCAAGGAAGTTCTCCATTCTTCACTTCCCTCAATAGCTACCTCAACCGGAAGGCTAACTTTAATTCTTCCATTTTCTTCAGTTGGTTTAAAATATTGTAAGGATTCAAAGGTAGAAGATCGTACCTCACAAGCAATAGGAGATGAATTCTGGACAGCCTTAGCATAAGATGGTTTCAGCCCTTGATCATGCATGGAAGAAGGTGTTGAAAATGGTCCAAGATCAGCCCCTCCTTGTCCAAAGCTACCAAGACCCGAAATTGAACCCAAAGCATTCGATTTCGGCCCAATTACGCCCACATCAGACCCAAAATGCAAGTTACCAAGCTTTTCCTTTCTATGATCATCTCTTGCAAGCCCAAATCCACCATTATTCGAAGGTGATTCAATAACATTAATCCTTGGCCCATCTAATTTTGTGGAATCAGTCCCATTAGCTCCAATACCCGAAATTGAGCCCAAAGCACCAAAGTTTGACTCTCTTACCCCCATTCCTTGCTGACTAGTATTATTTAGTGAAGGAAAGTCATCAACAACCACCTTCCTTTGACAATTTTGGCTATTAAGGTCAATACTAGCCACCTTATTTTGAAAAACTTGTCCATGAGAATCATTCATCATTTGAATTATTTGCCCATTGCACATGATCTCATTCAACAAGTCTTCACTCTTTTCATCAATGTCAACCATAGCTTTCTTCTTGTCCAATCCCGAAATTGTTGAGAGACAACCATCCTTCACATGGTTTTCACCCAAAACCAGATTTCTACCTTCACCCAAAACCAGATTTTCATCTTCCTCATCATGCAACACCTCATGAAGAACATCAGCATGCTTGGCTTCAATATCAGCCCCATTAGCTTCAATTTCGTGCCCAACATTACCAATACCCGAATTTGAAACAAAAGCACCAGATTTTGGCCTATTCTTGACACATCTCTCACCCAAAACCAGATTACCATCTTCCTCATCATGCACCACCCTATGAAGAACATTAACATGCTTGCCATCTTCCTCATCATGCACCACCCTATGAACAACATCACCATGCTTGCCTCCAATCCCATTTGCACATGCCTTTTTGCCCATTTTACCATTACTAATCTGATTCTTAAAACTATGCAAAACATGTTGCTTGCTTAACAACAATTTTGAAGAAGCATCACAAGAGATCCTACCTCCAATAGCTATGTCAAATGCATCATCACCAGCAGCTCTCTTCTCTAGTTCTCGAACCTTCATACGTTGAATCTTCATATTAAGACCCAAATCTGAATCTTTCATAAAACCATCATGATAGCCCTTTATTCCACCATTTTTTACATCACCAGCAGTTGGTGAACCACCAACCATGGCTCCAACTAGAACACCAAGAAGAAGATGAAGATCACACCCCAACAGTAAGGAAAAAATTCAGCTCAAAATCACAAGCATACCATGGCACAAAACAAGCTAAAAAACTGCCCAGAAAATGACCAGCAAACCTAAAGCTAAAGAAGAACGAAAATTGAGCTTGTAATCATCAAAAGAAATCAATAATGATCCCAAAGAGAGAATAGAAAAAAAATCAAGAAGAACACTCAAAAAATTCTAGAGAGAAGGCAGAGCATTTTCTCTCACCTTAGTGTTAGTTACTCACTTGTGTGTGTTTTATAAATGCCCCACTTGGTTACAAACCAACGCTACTTGGTTCGGCTTCTTCAATCTGTATTGTTCTCTATTCAGATGTATTGGTCCTCCATTTTTATCTTGCCTAAGTCAGTGGTGATTAAGGTTGAAACTACTTTGTTTAGTTTTCTTTGGAAGGGTTCAGATTTAGGTAAAGGTAGGGCAAAGGATACGTGGTCTTCGGTGTGTTTACCGAAGGAGGAGGGTGGACTCGGTATTAAGAGTGTTGAGTGTTGGTATAAATCTTCCATAAGTAATCATTTGTGAGCTGTCTGTAGCAATTTGAGGTCGTCTGTCTTGGTGTCGTGGGTTAGATCTACTCTGCTTAAGGGAAAGAATGTGTGGGAGGTTAGGTGCCCTGGGGTTGCTCGTGGAGTTAGAGAAAAATTCTGGGCCTTCGGTGTCTTGTGCAGCGGTTGATGCAGTTTTGGGAGGGTAATGGGGAGGATATTTCCCTTTGGTTTGATTATTGGCATCCGTTGGGTCCTTTGGTGGAGGTGTTTAGGCGACGAATTATTTATGATTTAGGTTTTGGTCTGCATGCTAGGGTGGCGCATGTTATTCAGGGGAGGAATTGGGCTTAGCCTCGTTCCCTGACCGGGAATTGGATGGATATTATCAGTGGTATCCCTGATTCCTTCAGGCCTAATAACTCTCAAGCTGATACATTGTGTGTTGAGAATAAGGGAGCTGCACCAAGGGATCCATTGCTTGTTCCGGTTGGGCCAATAACAAGGGCAAGGGCTAAAAGATTCAAAGAAGCACTCAATGGCCTAATTCAAGACACATGGGCTGATTCTGAATTATTAAATCCCAAGATGAACCCACATGAAGACTAAGGCTTGATTAACATCATCAAGGCAATTGAGTGGGCCGAATAAGAGAAGGCTTAGGAGTGTGGCAATGTTGGCTTGGGCTTGATTTAATAGTTGCTTGTTTTAGTTTTGTCCATTTGTAAGGCAATTATGGACATTCTAGTTTTCTGTTTGTAAGGCCTTAATGGCCGAATATCTTGTTTCCTTTCCTTTCTTTTAGGATTTCAATAAATAAGGATATTGATGGATGTAAGAAGCCAGACTTGATTTTGAATGAAAATTGAGAGAGTTTTCTCTTTTGTTCTTTGAGAACTAACTGAAACTTATCAGATTCTCTGTGGCGTTCCTCCTTGACTTATCAATCAAGTATTTCATCATTGATTGTGGTGTCCTTCTTTATACCAAGGTTCACATCTCGATATAAGTGTTGGGTCGCGGTTTCCATCCGAACCAGAGGTTAGAACGAACTTCGACATCAATCTTGATACAATCGACGAGGTTCGTATCATTGTGTTGGGTTGAGGACTCTCGTGGGGCTTTCTCCATTCGTAATGCTTGGGAGGCTCTTCGGTCCCGGCAGCCAGCGGTGGATTGGTTTAGGTCCGTTTGGCATTTTAAAGCAATTCCTAGACATGCTTTCATCTTCTGGCTGGCCATTAGGGGTGCTCTTTCTACTCAGGATAAGCTTCTTATTTATGGCTATTCGTTGTGTGTTTTGTGGAGGGAGTTGTGAGGATGTCCCTCATCTCTTTTTTTATTGTTCTTATCCTTGTGAGGTTTGGTTTGCTCTTTTAAGGAAGTGCAGATTACTTCTGCATGCTCAGAGCTGGGAGGCTACTATTCTTTGGTCTTGCCATTTTTGCGATCGGCAACTTTGTGGATGGGTGGTGCGTATTATGCTTTCGGCAGCTGTCTATGCTATTTGGCGTGAGCGGAATGTTAAGATGCATGGCGAGTTACCTAAACCTGTTACCGTGGTTGTTCGCTCCATTGTTAGAGATGTTTGTATGCGTCTTAATTCCTTAGCTGGTGTGGTGCATTCTCCTACTAATAGGTGGTTCCATCAGTCTTGGCGTTTATCTGATTCTATTTTTTTGTAATTCGCTTGTTTTGCCTTTTAGGGGGCTTGTCCCTTTTGTTGTTGTTTTGGTGGATTACTTTTGGCTGTACCCTATGACAGGGTTAGTGCTTAGCTTTTTATTGCTTTGCTGTGTTTTGTGCTTCGGTTGGTAGGGGGCCTGTCCCTTGTCTGACCTTGTGATCTTCTCACTGGAGTATGCCCCTTTACTTTTGTTTTATCTCTTTGGTTAATATACTTACATTATCCAAAAAAAATATCATAATTTAAACCGCCAAAATAACGCGCCATGGACTGCTCTTCCGGCTTTGCAACGTCTCCCTTCAACATGAGATTATCAAACTCAGTAGTATACTCTGCCACCGTAAGGTCTTTTTGTCGAAAATTGTGGATCTTCAAAAAGATGTCTTGCCGATAGTTATCTGGAAGGTATTTCCTCTTCAACTCTTTCTTCATCTTTTCCCATGTAATGATCCTATTTCTCCCTTCTCTTTCTCACTGTCTCTTAAGATTCTTCCACCAAAACGATGCATGCTTCCTTAACTTGATGGCAACAAGCTTACTTTCTTGTTTTCAGGTACATCTTGATAATCAAAGATTCGATCAACCACATTCAACCACTCCACGAACTCATCTGGTTGTGACTTGCCTTCAAACTCCGGAATCTCCACTTTTGCATTGAAACCGGGTTGTGTGTCACGTTCCCTATACCCCGAAGCTCTCAAATCATGTGGACGCGGAGGAGTGCCATCATTCGATTCATGGCTGTGAGCATCTTCATGTTCTACATCACATCCCCCATTCTCTTGCCCGCGATTTTATACATTCACATTCGCAAATGGAGTTGTTGAATTTGTTGCCTCATATCTTCTATGATAAGGTCTCGTTCATCTTCTTGAGGGTGTGTTTCTTCTTCAACAGTAGGCAAACGTCCATGACCAGCCATTATAACAACTCAAGACATAAGAATCAAGTGAAGAAGTGAAGAACCACGCCAACCAAACAAAGTTTGTTTGGAACCCAAAGCTCTGATACCAAATATGGTGCCGAAACAGCCCTTGAATATATCAAATACTCTCAAGAACGTTTTGAGTACTAGAGAATTGCATAAACCCACACAAGAACAAATGAAAATAGATCAACTAATTGCCAAGGGATACAGAAATCACCACCCAACGGCTCACCACCAAGACTAATCTAAAGGGATACGGCAACACCACCCTCTCAATCTGATACGAACCCCGCCAACTTGTGACGAAACCCGAAACCAGTCTCTGATACCAAATGATACGAACCCCGCCAACTTGTGACGAAACCCGAAACCAGTCTCTGATACCAAATGATACGAACCCCGTCAACTTGTGACGAAACCCGTAACCAGCTCTGATACCAAATGATACGAACCCCGCCAACTTGTGTGACGAAACCCGTAACAATGTTCTGATACCAAATGATGCGAACCCCGTCAACTTGTGATGAAACCCGTATCAATGTTACTGCCTAGGACCGTTCTACTTTCAGGTTTAGGATGGAAACCGCGACCCAACACCTATAGAGAAGGTGCGAACCTTGGTATTAGGAGGACGCCACAATCAAAGATGGCAAACTTGATTGATAAGTCAAGGTACGAACGCCACAGAGTAATCTGATAAGTTCGTAGGTTCTTCAAAGAACCCAAGAGAGACTTAAACTCACATTTCTATATTGAAATTCATCTCTGCCTTTATTAAATGACTTACAAATGAGTTTAAATAGAAAATGAAATGTCTTGGAACAACCCTCCAAGCATGGGAAACGAAAATAAGTAAAGTAAGGTGTGATTTTGTTGACTAGAAAGGTTTGAACTCAATAAAAACGTGCAACACAATTATCAAAGGAAGAGAACACAATTGTCAAAGTAAGACAACAATTGTCAAAGTAAGACAGCTTCTGGATACTTTGAAATAACCAACCATATCTTCACCGTGTGGCCTCCAATGGATCTGATTCCAGATTCAAAGTTGAAGATAAGATCATGAACTTTGAAAAGTCCTACTCACACGCCTCCAGAAACCTAGCCGTTCACACGTTATGAATTTCCAAAGTTATCCCTACGAATCAGCAAGTTGCATCTTTCTTAACTTGAATTACATTCACTAAGGTTGGGCCCTCCTTTTGCAAGTCCATTCCTTCAATGGGCCTCCTTGAACATGTCTGAACCCAAATCACTTGAATTAGCCCACTCAATGCATTTTTGAACTTCTTAGCATGTGCTCATGTAACTGGCCCAACGGGAACTTAGATTGGATCCGCATTCCATGCCTTTGTGCTAGATAAGTCTTCATCACAATCAGTCAAGGATACAGAACCAATGATAAAACTCACCACTCAAAGGAATCAACCCAAGAGATACAGAGTTAGGAGAATAAAAACTCAAAGAGTTCTTAATTTTTATTAAAATTCACCAAAAGTTTTTAATCTGAATTACATGAGACCTTAAATAGGAAAACATGACTTGGAACAACTCTCCAAGCATGGAGAACATAAGACATAAAAGCTTTCATCTGATAAGAAGAAATAAAAGCAAAAGTTGACTTAGAATCTTGAAAACAAAGAAAAACGGTGGAACTAAACGCTTTGCTTAACAACCTGTTTATCTCATTCAAATGACTGCAAAACTGGTTAGCAATAAATGTATAGTATCACAACAGCAAGGGGAATTGGACGGGAGGTTTGAGTTCTAGTGAGAGAAAATGCTCTGACTTCTCTCTAGAATTTCTTTGAGTGTTCTTCTCAATTTTTCTATTCTCTCTTCGTGATTATTATTGATTTCTTTGATGATTACGAGCTCAATTTTCGTTTTCTTTAGTTTTAGGTTTGATGGTTCGTTTTCACCAAAACAAGAGTATAATCTGACCTTCAAAGAAATGATCATATAATTTTACTTATTAAAGCATGCAGATAATAGTACTAAGAAATTTGATTTTATATATTCTTAGATAAATTAACATTACCACTTTGCTACTGATTACTTTATTACTAAAAGGTACAAATAAAGATGAAGATGAAGTAGAACAGAGAGCAGTTGTCATCATAGTTGAAACAGATCTAACAACCCTAGACCTCCTAAGATCCGTAGATCAAAGTCAGCACCTGGAACTGTCAAAATGGCAACAAACGCCCGACGCTCTTCCTGGCTTATGGGCTAACGGCCAAAGACCTCGTCCTAGTACATAGAGAAACAAGTCTCACGACATCGTGCCTAAGATCAAAAGATCTAGATCATCTAAATGACAACTTCAGACTCTTATTACTCTATCTTCATACATGATTTGCACTTTTGGCTTTAAATTTTTCAGAAGGTAGTGAAAGGTCAATCATCTATAAATATATAAGTATCTTATTTCTTATGTTATTATAATCATGCTTTGTCAAAGAAAACTATATTGACATTTCAAATAAGAAGGTCAAGACTCTATGGTCTTGCCTCTAACTAAAGACGACTACTCACTCATAATTTAACTTTTGAATAATAGGATCAACCGTACGATGATTAGATCATGTATAGAAGCACCCATTAAATCGGATCATCCCAACCTAGACTAAGCTAAACAATTAGAAAAGTCGTCTTTTCAATGCGGCCAAAAATTGGATCCTCCAACACTCTCAATCGAAGACTTAATAACATTAAAGTCACCCATTATAATCCAAGGACTATTCTCCCATTCCACTCCGCGCGCCAGTAAATCAGCCCACAATGCCTCCCTACGAATATTACAATTATCACCGTACACAATTAAAATCAACTAAAACAATAACATGAAATGGATTATAACAAACCCAAATCCTCCCCAAAGAGGAAAAATTATAATTGCACTCCACCTTCCAAGACCGGTCAATGGTCTTAAGAATAACATCTTTATTTTTTTCCAGAAATTTCATTTCCACTAAACCACACAAAGACAATTTCTCATCTTTAATCAAACTACGAGCCTCTCTTTGCTTTCAAAGGGTCATTAAGACCCCTAATATTCTAGCACCCAAAAATCATAATAAATACACAAAGATAAGAAGAAACCCCCATAAATACTATCTCCATTTACCCCCCTTAGGGGAGGAGTGTTTCTTATTCTTCTTACCTATACTACTAGAACCTTTCTTCTTCTTTTTCTTTTCCAGAGAATCCTTAACTTTTGAAGCCAAAGCATTACGAGGAGGACTAGAATCAATACCATCCTCACTATGACCAGCCTCATCATTATCACAAAGAGCATCCCCATCATCAACATAAACATTATACCCATCCTTACAAAGAACAGCCCCTACATCACAAACAGTGTCTGCGATTTAATGGGTGCTTCTATACTTGGTCTAATCATCGTACGGTTGATCCTATTCTTCGAAAGTTAGATCGAGCTTTGGTCAACTTGAATTGGGATATTTCCTTTCGAGGTTCAGAGGCGCATTTTCTTCCTTCTAGTGTTTCTGATCACTCTCCTATGATTGTTAAGATTGTGGATCTCCCTCGGCGACGGGTGCCTTTTAAGTTTTTTGATTTCTGGACGGATCATCCAGAATTTTTATCCTTGGTGGATCGGGTTTGGGCGGACAGGGTGGATGGGTCTCCTATGTTTCAGCTATGTAAGAAGTTAAAAAGATTGAAAGGAGAGCTTAAGAAACTTAATAGGGAGTGTTATTCTGACTTGTCTTCTAGGGTGCAGCAAGCTAAACATGATTTAGAGTCTGTGCAATGGGATATTCAGAGGCAGCCTACGAACGCTTCTTTACATGAGGAGGAGTCTCGGTTGGTGAAGCTTTATGGTGACTTGAGTAGAGATGAGGAGAGTTTTTTTAGACAAAAGTCCCGGGTTCAGTGGATTAATTTGGGAGATAGGAATTCTAAGTTCTTTTTTCGATCGATGAGACAAAGATGTAGTAGGAGTAAGGTATTATCTCTTACCGATGAGCATGGTAATCGTGTGGAGGAGCCTAGTGAAGTTAAATCAACGGTGGTGAACTTCTTTGAGACACTTCTGAGACAGCCTGCTGGATGCCCTAGGATTGACCTTGATTTAGTGAGGCGGGCTCTCCTGAAGCGTATTTCTGGTGATCAGTGTGCTACCTTGGGTAGAGAGGTTAGTGATGTTGAAATTAAGGCAGTTTTGTTCTCTTTAAAAGATAATAAAGCTCCTGGTCCGGATGGGTATAATGCTACTTTCTTCAAGAAAGCTTGGTCTGTTGTTGGTGATGATTTTCTTCGTGCTATTCGTTCGTTTTTTAGCTCCGGGAGATTGCTCAAGCAAGTGAATGCTACTGTGGTTGCTCTTATTCCTAAGGTTCCTAATCCTTCTACGGTTGGGGATTTTAGGCCTATTTCGTGTTGTAACACTATCTACAAATGCATTGCCAAAATTATTGCGAATCGTGTTCAGATGGTACTGCCTGATGTTGTTAGTCCTTTTCAGTCGGCCTTCGTTGCTGGTAGGAGGAATCGTGATGGGGGTCATCCTAGGTGTGCGCTGAAGGTAGATTTAATGAAAGCCTATGATACTGTGCGGTGGGATTTCTTAGTGGCTATTTTACAGATTTTAGGCTTCCCGGAGCAGATGATAGCTTGGATTTCTGAGTTCATTTCTACTCCCCGTTTCTCTATTTCTATCAATGGCGAGTTGAATGGTTTCTTTAATAGTAGCCGAGGTTTGAGGCAGGGAGATCCTATGTCCCCTTATTTATTTGTGCTGGCTATGGAGGTCTTCTCGGGGTTGATGCGTATTATGGAGCAGGAGAGTTAGTTTGCGTACCATTGGCGGTGTGGGAAGATTGGTATTTCGCATTTATGCTTTGCGGATGATCTTATGGTTTTCTGTAGGGCAGAGAGGGAGTCAGTTGCTGCAGTTAATGTTGTCCTTGGTCAGTTCCAAGCTCTTTTTGGGTTGATTCCTAATCCTAACAAGAGCAATCTTTTTGTGGCTGGTGTGTCTTCTGAGACTAAGCAAGAGTTACTTGGGATTCTTGGTTTTCAGGAAGGGGTATTACCTGTCAGATATCTTGGGGTTCCTCTGATTTCTACTAAGCTTACGGCAGTGGATTGTAGGGTTCTTGTCGACAGGATTGTAGCGAGAGTTAAGAGTTGGACTAGTAGGGTTCTTTCTTTCGCAGGGAGGCTTCAGCTCATTCAATCTGTATTGTTCTCTATTCAGGTGTATTGGTCCTCCATTTTTATCTTGCCTAAGTCAGTGGTGATTAAGGTTGAAACTACTTTGCGTAGTTTTCTTTGGAAGGGTTCAGATTTAGGTAAAGGTGGGGCCAAGGTTGCATGGTCTTCGGTGTGTTTACCAAAGGAAGAGGGTGGTCTCAGTATTAAGAGCGTTGAGTGTTGGAATAAAGCTGCCATAAGTAAGCATTTGTGGGCTGTCTGTAGCAATTTGAGGTCTTCTGTCTGGGTCTCGTGGGTTAGATCTACTCTGCTTAAGGGAAAGAATGTGTGGGAGGTTAGGTGCCCTGGGGATTGCTCGTGGAGTTGGAGGAAAATTCTAGGCCTTCGGTGTCTTGTTCGGCGGTTGATGCAGTTTCGGGTGGGTAATGGGGAGGATATTTCTCTTTGGTTTGATTATTGGCATCCGTTGGGTCCTTTGGTGGAGGTGTTTGGGCGACGGATTATTTATGATTCTGGTCTTGGTCTTCATGCTAGGGTGGCGGATGTTGTTCAGGGAAGGGATTGGGCTTGGCCTTGTTCCCTGACCGGGAATTGGATGGACATTATCAGTGGTATCCCTGCTTCCTTCAGGCCTAATAACTCTCAAGCTGATACTTTGTGTTGGGTTGAGGACTCTCGGGGGGCTTTCTCTATTCGTAATGCTTGGGAGGCTCTTCGGTCCCGGCAGCCAGCGGTGGATTGGTTTAGGTCCGTTTGGCATTCTAAATCAATTCCTAGACATGCTTTCATCTTCTGGTTGGCCATTAGGGGTGCTCTTTCTACTCAGGATAAGCTTCTTATTTATGGCTTGATTCCGGCTATTCGTTGTGTGTTTTGTGGAGGGAGTTGTGAGGATGTCCCTCATCTCTTTTTTGATTGTTGTTATTCTTGCGAGGTTTGGTTTGCTCTTTTAAGGAAGTGCAGATTACCTCTGCGTGCTCGGAGCTGGGAGGATACTATTCTTTGGTCTTGCCATTTCCGCGGTCGGCAACTTCGTGGGTGGGTGGTGCGTATTATGCTTGCGGCTGCTGTCTATGCTATTTGGCGTGAGCGGAATGCTAGGATGCATGGCGAGTTACCTAAACCTGTTACCATGGTTGTTCGTTCCATTGTCAGAGATGTTTGTATGCGTCTTAATTCCTTATCTGGTGTGATGCCTTCTCCTACTAATAGGTGGCTCCACCAGTCTTGGGGTTTATCTGATTCTATTTTTTTGTAATTCGCTTGTTTTGCCTTTTATGGGGTCTGGTGGATTCTTTTGGTTGTACCTATGACAGGGTTTGTGCTTAGCTTTTATTGCTTTGCTGTTTTTTGAGTTTCGGTTGGTAGGGGGCCTGTCCCTTGTCTGACCTTGTGATCTTCTCGCTGGGGTATGCCCCTTTGCTTTTGTTTTGTCTCTTTGGTTAATATACTTACATTATCCAAAAAAAATCACAAACAGTATCCAAAATTGCTAAAGGATTACCCTCTTCTGTTACTTCCAAATTCAGAATATGCTTATTGCCCTCCATTGGCACTAAAGCAAGTTGATTATCAACATTTTCCACAAGCGAAACATTAGCACTGTTCTCCGTAATAGATAATTCTCCACCCTTGTTCTTTTTTATAACCTCAACCCAAACCGGTTGTAGAGGCACCAAAGAGTCTTCTTGCCTCTTCTTCATATCATGAATATCAGCTCCTCCATTTCCTGTAACCGTATTCACCTTGTCACCCAAATCTTGAACACTTTGTTGACATATACTCGGTGCATGCCCAAACACCTTACAAATATTACACCTAGAAGGAAGTCATTCATAAACAGTATATATAATTTTTCACTCCCCATTTGCACATTGAATATCAAACTCATTAATGACATCCTTCGAAGCATCAACCTCAACACACACACAAGCAAAGCTAACATGTTTCCTAGCTAAAAACTCAGGCCCTTAGAAGTCCAATATTCAAAAGGTAGATTATAAAATTTAACCCATACAGGAATATTGCGTAGCTCATCTTTAGTTGCTTTGAAGATTCGTGAGGATGATCATGATTTGGAAGATGGTGAAGTGGGAACTCCTTTGGCAATTTTGGATACTGGTTGTGATGTAAGGGCTGCTCATTGTGATTATAGGACTAGTCCATGTGTTGATTGTGGGGCTGTTCTTTGTGATGATGGGGATGCTTTTTGTGATAATGACGAGATTGGTCATGGTGAGGATGGTGTCGATTCTAGTCCCCCTGGTAATGCTTTGGCTTCTAAAGTTAAGAATTCTTTGGAAAAGAAGAAGAAGAAGAAAGGTTCTAGTAGTAAGGGTAAGAAGAATAAGAAGCATTCTACCCTTCAGGGAGGCAAGCGGAGATAGTGTAGTTGTGGGTGTGTTCTTCATATTTTATATTTTTTTATGATTTTTGGATGCTGGAATATTAAGGGTCTTAATGACCCTCTGAAGCAACGAGAGGTTAGGCGTTTGATTAAAGATGAGAAATTGTCTTTGTGTGGTTTAATGGAAACGAAAGTTATGGAGAAAAATAAAGATTTTATTGTTAGGACCATTGACCGGTCTTGGAAGGTAGAGTGCAATTATAATTCTTCTTCTTTGGGGAGGATTTGGGTTTGTTGGAATCCTTTTGATGTTTCTGTTTGGGTTATCGGTTCCTCTGAGCAAATTATTCATTGCAAAGTTTCTTCTGTTGATTTTACTTGGGAGTATGTGATTTCGATTGTGTACGGTGATAATTGTAATATGTATAGGGAGGCGTTGTGGGCAGATTTAGTGGCGCGTGGGAAGGAATGGGAGAATAGTGCTTGGCTTGTGATGGGTGACTTTAATGCTATTAAGTCTTCGGTTGAGAGTGTTGGAGGCTCCACTTCCTGGCCGCAATGGAAAGACGACTTTTCTAATTGTTTAGCTGATTCTGGGCTGGATGATCTACGATTTAATGGGTGTTTCTATACATGGTCTAATCATCGTACAGTTGATCCTATTCTTCGGAAGTTAGATCGAGTTTTGGTGAATTTGAAGTGGGATATTTCTTTCCGAGGTTCGAAGGCACATTTTCTTCCTTCCAGTGTTTCGGATCACTCTCCAATGGTTGTTAAGATCGTGGACCTTCCTTAAAGATGGGTGCCTTTTAAGTTTTTTGACTTCTGGGCTGATCATTCAGAATTCTTATCTTTTGGTGGCTCGGGTTTGGGAGGACAGGGTGGATGGTTCTCCAATGTTTCAACTTTGTAAGAAGCTCAAAAGATTGAAAGTGGAGCTTAAGAAACTTAATAGGGAGTGTTTTTCTGATTTGTCTTCTCGGGTACAAGCTAAGCATGGTTTGGAGCCTATTCAGAAGGATATTCATAGGCAGCCTTTGAATGCTTCTTTACATGAGGAGGAGTCTCGGTTGGTAAAGCTTTATGATGATTTGAGTCGAGATGAGGAGAGTTTTTTGAGGCAAAAATCCCGAGTTCAGTGGTTAATTTGGGAGATAGGAACTCAAAGTTCTTTTTTCGGTTGATGAGACAGAGATTTAGTAGGAGTAAGGTGTTATCTCTTTCTGATGAGCATGGTAATCTTGTGGAGGAACCTAGTGAAGTTAAGTCTATGGTGTTATCTCTTTCTGATAATCAGTGTGCTACCTTGGGAAGAGAGGTTAGCGATGATGAAATTAAGGAGGTTTTGTTCTCTCTAAAAGATAACAAAGCTCCTGATTCGGATGGGTACAATGCTACTTTCTTCAAGAAAGCTTGGTCTGTTGTTGGTGATGATGTTCTTCATACTATTCGTTCGTTTTTTAGCTCCGGGAGATTGCTCAGGCAAGTGAATGCTACGGTGGTTGCGCTTATTCCTAAGGTTCCCAATCCTTCTAAAGTTGGAGATTTTAGACTTATTTCGTGTTGTAATACTATCTACAAATGCATTGCCAAAATTATTGTGAATCGCGTTCAGATGGTGCTGCCTGATGTTGTTAGTCCTTTTCAATCGGCCTTCATTGCTGGTAGGAGGATTAGTGATAATATATTACTGTCGCGGGAATTGATAAGGAACTATCATTGTGATGGGGGTCATCCTAGGTGTGCGCTGAAGGTAGATTTAATGAAATCCTATGATTTTGTGTGATGGGATTTCTTAGTGGCTGTTTTACAGATTTTAGGCTTCACGGAGCAGATGATAGCTTGGATCTCTGAGTGTATTTCTACTCCCCGTTTCTCTATTTCTGTCAATGGTGAGTTGAATGGTTTCTTTGCTAGTGGACGAGATTTGAGGCAGGGGGATCCTATATCCCCTTATTTATTTGTGCTGGCTATGGAGGTCTTCTCGGGGTTGATGCGTATTATGGAGCAGGAGGGTCAGTTTGCTTACCATTGGCTGTGTGGGAAGATTGGTATTTCGCATTTATGCTTTGCGGATGATCTTATGGTTTTCTGTAAGGCAGAGAGGGAGTCAGTTGCTGCGGTTAATGTTGTTCTTTGTTAGTTCCAAGCTCTTTTTGGGTTGATTCCTAATCCTAGCAAGAGCAATCTTTTTGTGACTGGTGTGTCTTCTGAGATTAAGCAAGAGTTGCTTAGGATTCTAGGTTTTCAAGAAGAGGTATTACCTGTCAGATATCTTGGGGTTCCTCTGATTTATACTAAGCTTATGGCAGTGGATTGTAGGGTTCTTGTCGATGGGATTGTAGCAAGAGTTAAGAGTTAGACTAGTAGGGTTCTTTATTTTGCAAGGAGGCTTCAACTCATTCAATCTGTATTGTTCTCTATCCAGGTGTATTGGTCCTCCATTTTTATCTTGCCTAAGTCAGTGGTGATTAAGGTTGAAACTACTTTGCATAGTTTTCTTTGGAAGGGTTCAGATTTAGGTAAAGGTGGGGCAAAGGTTGCATGGTCTTCGGTGTGTTTACCGAAGGAAGAGGGTGGACTCGGCATTAAGAGTGTTGAGTGTTGGAATAAATCTGCCATAAGTAAGCATTTGTGGGCTGTCTGTAGCAATTTGAGGTCTTCTGTCTGGATATCGTGGGTTAGATCTACTTTGCTTAAGGGAAAGAATGTGTGAGAGGTTAGGTGCCCTGGGGATTGCTCGTGGAGTTGGAGGAAAATTTTAGGCCTTCGGTGTCTTGTGCGGCGGTTGATGCAGCTTCGGTGTCTTGGGGAGGATTATTTCCCTTTGGTTTGATTATTGGCATTCGTTGGGTCCTTTGGTGGAGGTGTTTGGGCGACGAATTATTTATGATTTTGGTTTTGGTCTTCATGCTAGGGTGGCGGATGTTATTCAGGGGAGGGATTGGGCTTGGCCTCGTTCCCTGACCGGGAATTGGATGGACATTATTAGTGGTACCTCTGATTCCTTTAGGTCTAATAACTCTTAAGCTGATACTTTGTGTTGGGTTGAGGACTCTCGTGGGGCTTTCTCTATTCGTAATGCTTAGGAAGCTCTTCGGTCCCAGCAGCCAGCGGTGGATTGGTTTAGGTCCGTTTGGCATTTTAAAGTAATTCCTAAACTTCCTTTCATCTTCTGGCTAACCATTAGGGGTGCTCTTTCAACTCAGGATAAGCTTCTTGTTTATGGCTTGATTCCGGATATTCGTTGTGTGTTTTGTGAAGGGAGTTGTGAGGATGTCCCTCATCTCTTTTTTTTATTGTTCTTACTCTTGCGAGGTTTGGTTTGCTCTTTTAAGGAAGTGCAGATTACCTCTGCGTGCTCGAAGCTGGGAGGCTACCATTCTTTGGTCTTGCCATTTCCGCGGTCAGCAACTTCGTGGGTGGGTGGTGCGTATTATGCTTGCGGCTGCTGTCTATGCTATTTGGCTTGAACGGAATACTAGGATGTATGGCTAGTTACCTAAACCTGTTACCGTGGTTGTTCGCTCCATTGTTAGAGATGTTTGTATGCGTCTTAATTCCTTATCTGGTGTGGTGCCTTCTCCTACTAATAGATGGCTCCACCAGTCTTGGGGCTTATCTGATTCTATTTTTTTGTAATCCGCTTGTTTTGCCTTTTAGGGGTCTTGTCCCTTTTGCTAGTGTTCTGGTGGTTACTTTTGGCTGTACCCTGTGATAGGGTTTGTGCTTAGCTTTTTTTGCTTTTTTGTGTTTTGAGTTTCAATTGGTAGGGGACCTATCCCTTGTCTTACTTTGTAATATTCTCGCTGGGGTATGCCCCTTTACTTTTGTTTTGTCTCTTTGGTTAATATACTTACATTATCCAAACTCACTATGGAATCACTAGGATTCTAATGTTGTTCCTTCTGAACACATCACACTTGCTGAGTCATCTACTCGTAAGCAAGAATGATCGAACCCATCTGTGAGTTCGCTAGAAATGGAGTTTGTCTAATACTGCAAAAGCAGTATATCTATATATTAAAATACAAGATCTGTGTACAGATCCTACCTCACGGTAGAAAAGGATTAAAAGTCTAAAGATTTTAGATCTAAACATGTTAAAAAGAAAAGGATTTTGTTCTTTTTATGATTTTGCTAATTTTTCTCTTCTTGCAGATTTAAATATGGCAGAATCAAGCAGATCTAACATTGTGGATCCCAAACCACAAGTCAGATACGACCTAAGTGATGACAGGTTTAATCTTGATTTGCTTGAGCCAGTTTACAGGCCCATTGCTGGTACTGTCTTTAATCAAGAACAGCAAACCATGATGGATCACATATGGAAACTCATTGCATATGAAAAGGTCAGAAAGCCCAAGTACATGCATGTGCTTCTCTACCTCAACAAGTACTTCTGGAATGTGGCTAGGAATAAGCCCTTACCACAAGCAGCCCAGATTGAAGCCTTCAGGCCTCAAAAGAATATAGAAGTCAGCCCATTCAAACTTTGACATTTATGCTGTTTTCAACGGCAAACAAACAGGCGTCTTCTCCAAATGGACAGACGTAGTCTCCAGCATCACAGGTGTTGAGAAACCTATGTTGAAAGGTTTCTATTCAGAAGACGAAGCCAAGCTAGCTCTTCACTCATATCAGATCTCCATTGATGTGAGGAACCAAGCCACCAACAACCAGACGTTGGAAGCTAAGAACCAAGCTTTGTTAGTTCAGACTACATAGCTTAAGAAGAAACATCAATCAGAAATTCAAGAATTGGAATTTCAAATTCAGAGACTTTAGTTGTTGGGATTTATGCCCTAAAACTTGTAATTGTAAATGGTTAAAGACAATAATAAGAATTATTCAGATTATCATTCAAGTTTATAAATGTTTTATATTCTACTAATACATTCGTATTGTGCAAGAACATCCTAGATTGCAAGATGTAATCTCATAATGAGTATATGATGGTTATATACAGATATGATTCATTTTGAGACGTGCAATCTAAAGAGTTCATAGAGAGCGAACAAAGCTGGGTACTTTGTTTGTAATTAATCTACTACTGCAGTCCATTCTGTAAAGTACGGTGGTCTTATCCTAGACCGCTCATGTAGTTGACATGAGAATGGAGGCACCTTATATGATGAGATCATATAGGATTGGGCCACGATTTATATGAATCTCTCACCAAGATTCGTTAATATATGAGATTTATATATAATCGATAAACGATGGCTATTTATAGATGATCTTAATCCTGAGTGTCTTATCGACTCCTTGAGGTTGGATCGTGGCTTTTGATTTACCATGAGTAAGGTTGATGAGAATCTCGACCAATACCTCCGTATCTTGGAGTTACGGTTTGGCTTGTGGCTGGGAAGGTTTGAACACAATAATGAAATCCACTTCTTCTTGATTGAAGTAGATAAGTAGTTCCTTTAAGGGTTGATTCGGGGCTTGAACAATTATGAGCGCTCTCCTTCTTCTGTGAGGAAGACAAGATTTAATTGTTCATTAGAGAATCAATGGTACTTAAAGGAAAAGATATTTCTAGAGGGGTATAACAGACTTTATGACCCAGCTCTAGTTATGAACTATTTGTGGAGGATCACACTATATGCAATTAGCTATATCAATGGACGCTGAGACTTCAGATTGTATAAACACGTCTACAGTTCTGAGAGTGCAGCCTCGGGTTTTTAGTGGAATAACTCCGAGGTTAATAATCGTGAAATATTAATTAAAGAGTTTTAATTAATATTACTAAGTATTATTGAAGCTCAAAACTGTGCATCCATTAGGTCCCCTTGCTAGCCCTTATGGTTGTTGGTAACGAGGGTCACGGTAGATTAATTGGATAGTCCAATTAATAATGTTACGAAAGTAATGCGTTTTAAATAATAGAAATTAATAATTATGAATAATTAATTCTATTTTTTAAATATGAGGTCATATAATTAAATAATGACTAGGACAAAAGAATTAAAATAATTATATTATTTTAATAGTCCAAAAGGTCATAGGTTCAAATCTTGAGGGAGACTAAAAATAAATAGAATTTAGAATCCTATTTTGACTTGGTCAAACTAAAACCCTAAAGGACTACTATATAAGTGTTATATAGTTAGGAAAAATCTAACCTAACTCAAGTGAAAAAGAAAAAGAATTTGGCCACCAAAGAGAGAAGAAAAGAAAAAAAAAAGTTTTTTCTGACTCTCCCCTCTTTTGCAAGATTCGGCCGTCGTTCTTTTCACGTGGCCTCCATCACTTGCCGTGATGTGCCGACACAAATGTTGTTAGACCGCGGATCATAGCTCGGAAGATCTAGTGGTAGATCGAGGAATCAAAAAAAAAATCAAGAAAAAGGTATGTAATTTCTAAAGTCTTTTTCTGCGTATATACAGGAACTCGTTCTTGATTGAAAAAGGTTTTTAATATAAGAAAAAATTTTGAAACCCAATTCCGCAAGTTATACGATAATCAAAATCTTTTCTAAAACTCCCTTCAATTGGTATCAGAGCCTTTGGTTCTAAGTTTTTGTATATAAGCAAAAGAAAAAGAAAAAACTACATATTTCTTGTTTATTTTTATTTTTCTTTTTAATTCTTGATCTGTGATATATTATTATGTAGGCACAAATTTAGAATGTATGATTTGTTTTTATTGTTATATAATTTGATTGTATAATTTTAAAAGCGTAGTTGGTCGTTAATTATATGGTGAATGGGTTATAGAATGATTTTTTTATTATTTGGCCAATTGTTTGTGGCAAAAGTAATTTTTTTTGTATATATATATATATATATATATATATATATATATATATATATATATATATTTGTATTGTTATTCTTGTAATCGATCTGCTCTACGAAGAGTCGAAGAAGCGGATGATGCGAAGAAGAAACGAAAAAAAAAAACGATTGCATAGCCCCAAGGGCAGCGGCCGTGCGCTAGCGGCCACGCACTCTCATGCTCGAGCGCTGGCGGTCGTGCTCGCCCAGCGGCCGTGCGTCCCCCAGTGAGCGCGAGCGCCCAGCGGCCACGCGTGCCCAGCGAGCGCACGCGGGCTGCTGTCGCGTTTGCGCTGGGGCCATTTTTTCGTGTTTTTTGCAGACGATTTTTGGCTGATTTTTCTGGAAAAATATTGTTGAATATTTTTTGGAAAAAGTGCAGAAAATTGGAGCGGAAAATTGTGGGCGAAACGACCCTAGAACGCGCGCGAAAGCACGGCTCGGGCGAAGGCCTCGCGCACCTTGCGTGCATGCGGCTACGCTGCTGGCAACCGCACTTTCACATGCGTTAGGGTTGTTTAGGGTTTCGTCTTGACCTAGGGTGCGTGTTAAAGTAATACGTGGATCTCTGGAAAAGATGTTGACTTTTGACAAAAATCAAGTTTGACTTGATTAGGAAAACGAAGACAAGAAGAATTCAACTCGAAGAAGAACTCTTGAAGACCAAGGAATGCCTTGGGAATAGTGGATTTAGTTTTTAGGAGTAAAAACTTGGTAAATCTCATTAATGACTAATCAACGAATTAAAGAGTTTAATTAAAAAGATTAGTTAGGTTCTTATCATTAATTAAGATTAATTGGATTAATTAGTTAATTAAAAAGAACCAAATAATGAGATTAGTTTTTACGAGTAAAAATTTGGTAAATCTCATTAATAACTAATCTATATTAAAGTGTTTAATTAATGATTAGTTAGATTCTTTGTATTAATTAAGATTAATTAGATTAATTACTTGATTAAAAAGAATCGAATAATGAGATTAGTTTTTAGGAGTAAAAACTTGGTAAATCTCATTAATGACTAATCAACGAATTAAAGAGTTTAATTAAAAAGATTAGTTAGGTTCTTATCATTAATTAAGATTAATTGGATTAATTAGTTAATTAAAAAGAACCAAATAATGAGATAGTTTTTAGGAGTAAAAACATGGT
Organism: Xanthoceras sorbifolium; assembly: GCA_003430845.1. Lineage (NCBI taxonomy): Eukaryota > Viridiplantae > Streptophyta > Magnoliopsida > Sapindales > Sapindaceae > Xanthoceras > Xanthoceras sorbifolium. The sequence goes on from CM010610.1 coordinate 6,405,381, forward strand.
AAATTTCATTAATAACTAATCTATATTAAAGTGTTTAATTAATGATTTTTTTTTTGGATAATGTGTTTAATTAATGATTAGTTAGATTCTTTGTATTAATTAAGATTAATTAGATTAATTACTTGATTAAAAAAAATTGAATAATGAAGTTAGTTTTTAGGAGTAATGTAACATCCCTAATTTTGAATAAATATGGAAAGTATGATTGAATTCATTAAATATGTGAATATGATTTTTATGATTTGAGGGGTGGAAATTGTAATTAAATGTATATATATTTTTAGGTTTCATAATGGACTCATTTGAACGGTCGAAAACAATGCACGAAGAAAAGGGTGAAAATCTGGACAGTAGGCATCGCGATCACTCACCGCGACCAGGAATCGCGATGAGCAGCTCGCGGTGAAAAGGATAATTTGGGGCAGTGAGTACCGCGACCAGTCACCGCGACCACAGATCGCGATGATCAGCTCGCGGTGAAAGTGGCAAATTTTGACCAGTGAGCAACGCGACCGAAGCGACGCGACCACCGCTCGCGGTACAGGTCGCGATGACTCAAAACTTGTAAAAAAAAATAAAGCGGTGGAGCGGTGCATAAAGAGAGCAACAGCTCTCAAAATTCAACAAACATCACACAGAAACAGAAACATATTAGAAACGAGAGAGGAAGAAGAGAGAAGAGGAGAGAGAAAGAAGAGAGAGAAAGAAGAAAAAGAAGAGGAAGAGAAGAAGGAAAGGAGAAGGAGGAAGCTTTCAGGTTTGATGTACACGTATTTTTCGAATTTTCAGTTTTCCAGAAATTTTCGGAATGGTTAAATTTTATAGTTTTTGAATTATTTGAATTATATGGATTATAGATTATAGTTCAGGTTTGATGTATACGTGTTTCGGAATTTTTTTCATTTTCCAGAATATTTCGGATTGATTGAATTTGATTAAATTTGAGTTATTTGAATTATATTGATTATAGATTATAGTTCAGGTTCGATGTATACGAGTTTTCGAATTTTTCCAGTTTTTCAGAAATTTTCGGAATTGTCGAATTTTATAGTTTTTTAATTATTTGAACTATATTGAGTAGAATGGATAGTTTGAAACCGATTTCGGATTGATTTGAATTCAATTTGGTTCTAATAGTGTTATGGAAATATATTGTTGAAAGTGATTTAAATTATATTATATTGTGAAATGTATAGGAAAATAATTTTGGGGCGATTTGATTCGAAATGGAATTATGAAATACGTTTGAGTATATTTTAGATTGATTTGATATGATTATTGATTTACATTCGTATATTTCCGTTATATTATATTTGATGAATTTTGTAGTTCGAAAATATAAATATATCGATATGTATTGAAATTGACTACGTTGAAAATTGAATTCGATGATTCGAAAAGAAATGAAATATGTTGACATTGGTTTTGAGAAAACATTTTGGCTCTGATGTATATAATAAACATAGATATGGATATAGGAGGTTGACATGTCAATTGGGTTTCTGTCTGAACAATACTGTGCCGATTTACTTTGATGTGCCACCCTTTGGATGTGCCGGTCCTAGGGTTCTACATTCCGTCATGGGACATTTACAGCGGGTGATTCCGTTGGTGTTCCATTCTGATTTGATGTTCGACGTGAGTTCGAAGCCGAACAACCCGTAATCCAGTCCGATAACTTATGTTTTGTATGTCAGGAGCCCAATCCGAAATCGGTTTCAAACTATCCATTCTACTCAATATAGTTCAAATAATTCAAAAACTATAAAATTCGACAATTTCGAAAATTTCTGGAAAACTGGAAAAATTCGAAAACTCGTATACATCGAACCTGAACTATAATCTATAATCAATATAATTCAAATAACTTAAATTCAATCAAATTCAATCAATCCGAAATATTCTGGAAAATAGAAAAATTTCAAAACACGTATACATCAAACCTGAACTATAATCTATAATTCATATAATTCAAATAATTCAAATTATAAAAATCATATTCACATATTCAATGAATTCAATCATACTTTCCATATTTATTCAAAATTAGGGATGTTACAATTCTTCCCCTCTTAAGAAATTTCGTCCTCGAAATTTACTTTATTCGAATAATTGTGGATATTGTTGTCTCATAATCTCTTCACTTTCCCATGTAGCTTCTTCCACATTATAGTTCCTCCAGAGAATCTTTACTCATGGGACTGTCTTATTCCGGTGTTCCTTAAGCTCTCTATCCAGAATCTCCACTGGTTCTTCCTCATATGTCAAGTCAGGTTGTATCGCAATAGATTCAGTTTGAACTCTATGAGATGGATCAGATCTGTATCTCCTCAGCATAGATACATGAAATACATTATGTATCTTTTCTAAGTCCAATGGTAAAGCTAGTCTACAGGCTACTGGTCCCACACGTTCAAGAATTTCGTACGGACCAATAAATCTAGGACTTAACTTTCCTTTCTGTCCGAATCTCATTACTATCACCGACTTCATATTCAATCTGTCTTCTTTTCAAATCTGCATATGACTTCTGACGATCATATACAGTTTCCAATCTTTCTCTACTGATTTCTCACTTCCTCCTCAGTCTTCTTAAATTATTTCAGGGCAAATTATCTTACTTTTACTCAATTCAATTAAACATAAAGGGGTCATACATTTCGCCCATATAGAACCTCGCAAGATACCATGCCAATACTTAATTAGAAGCTATTATTATAAACAACTTTAACTAAAGGAATATGTCGATATCCATTTCCTTCAAAATTAATCACACAATTTATAAACATATCTTCCCATATTTGACTTACCTGCTCAGATTGTGCTTTTCTACTCTTCATCATATGATACTAATATCAAATAAGCATTCATAGCTTTTAATGCGACTAAAGATTTCCTGCTCAAGCATCAACAACAACATTCGCCTTCCTTGGATGGTAATCAATAACACAATTATAATCTTTAATTAACTTCATCCATTTTCTCTGCCTTAAGTTAAATTCCTTCTGGGTAAGCAAATACTTAAGACTCTTGTGATTAGTGTAAATATAGCACTTCTCTCCATAAAGATAATGCCTCTATATCCTCCTTCCACTCAAAATTGACATTCTTGTGCAATAATTTAATCAACCCAAATGGCATTACGACGAATTCAAAGTGTCCATATCGTGTTTGGAAAGTTGTTTTCTGAACATCAGAATCTTTCACCCTCAACTGATGATATCCCGATCTGAGATCAATTTTCGAGAAGACACTGGCTCCTCTCAACTGATCAAACAAATTATCAATCCTAGGCAATGGGTATTTATTCTTAATGGTAAGCTTATTCAGTTACCTGTAATCAATATACAATCTCATCAACCCATCTTTCTTCTTCACAAACAATACTGGTGCTCCTCATGGGGATACTCTAGGTCGAATGAATCATTTCTCTAACAATTCTTGTAATTGTATTTTCAATTCTTTCAATTCTGCAAGTGCCATCCTGTACGGAGGAATCGATATTGGAATGGTACCTGGTATCACATCAATCACAAATTCCACATCTCTCTCCGGTGGTAATTCGGGAGTTCTTCTGGAAACACATCCAGAAAATCACATACAGTATATATTCTGCAAACTAGATTCAACCCTCTGTAAATCAACCACATGTGCTAGATATGCCTCACAATCTTTTCTTATCACTGTCTGAGCAGTAGTGGCTGAAATAACATTGCAGAGACAATCCCTCCTATCACCCACCATTATCACCTCTGTACCATTTGCTAATCTAAGCATTACTCTCTTCAAACTACAATCAATTATAACCTGATGTCTGGTTAACCAATTCATACCTAATATCACATCGAAATCATGGAATGGTAATTCCATCAAATCACCCAGAAGTTCATACCCCTGAATTCAAATAGGACAATTTCTATATACCCGGTTTACAGTCACACTGTGCCCTAAAGGATTACTCACCACTATCTCATAATCAGTAGATTCAGTTTTCAAATTTCTATTTCTCAACATAGCATCACAGATGTATAAATGTGTAAATCCTGGATCTATCAATGCAATTGCCGTAATATCAACAATAGAAATCATACCAATAATCACATATGGAGCATCTCTATAACCCATAAAATCCTTATCAGACTTGGGCTTCTCTTCGCTGATCAAATAAACCATCAACCCGAAACAATATATATTTACTTATCCTCGATCGTCAATTTATTCAGTTCTCCATATTCTACACATAATCTTAACGATTCATTCTCCAATGATAATCAATTATAATCCGATATCTCGCTAACCCAAATTTATACCTCAATTCATATCAAATTCTCAGAATTATAAATTCCATCAAATCATCTGAAAATTTATATCCCTAATTCTCAATTCGAAAATATATACTCTATTCACAATCATGCTGTAATTGAAATATAAATATTACACATGTTTTAATATATATGTTCCAATGCAGTAACATGAATATCAAAATAAACATCATACCAGTTATCACATTCGATGACCTAGCAGGAGCTGATCTCTCTGCCTGCGAAACAGGATTATCCTTTCCCTTCAGACAATCTTTACGTATATGATCATAAGATCCACATTTAAAACAAGCTCCAGTTACTCTCCAACATTCTCCAGGATGTTTCCTTTTACAATGTTCACATAGTGCTGGGGCACAACCATCATGTTTCCCTGAAGGCTCTGCTGCCCCTATATGCCTACTAACATCAGTCCCTATCTGACTGGGTCTTCTCCCTCTGGAAACAGTAGGAACTGATCTCTCCGATGGCCTAGTAGAAGCAATCTGATTCTACGGACAATCCCTTACGAAATGATCGCGGGATCCACATCTGTAACAGGCTCCGGTCAATCTCCGGCACTTCCCCAGATGCTTCTTTTTATAATGTTTGCACAGTGCTGGGACTGATCCCCTAGTTATATTCCCAGGGATACTAGTTACTGTTATAACTACCTGTCCCACTCTAACTGTGGTTAGGGGTCTCTGCTGCTGTCTCCGACACTTAATGATGAAGACTTATCTAGCACAAGGGCATGGAATGCGGATCCAATCCAAGTTCCCGTTGGGCCGGTTACAAGAGCACGTGCTAAGAAATTCAAAAATGCATTGAGTGGGCTAATTCAAGGGATTTGGGTTCAGGCATATTCATGGAGGCCCAGGGAAGGAATGGACTTGCAAAAGGAGGGCCCAACCTTAGTGAATGTAATTCAAGTTAAGGAAGATGCAACTTGCTAATTCGAAGGGATAACTTTGGAAATTCATAACGTGTGAACGGTTAGGTTTCTAGAGACGTGTGAGTAGGACTTTTCAAAGTTCATGATCTTATCTTCAACTTTTAATTTGGAATCAGATCTATTGGAGGTCACACGAGGAAGATATGGTCGGTTATTTCAAAGTATCCAGAAGCTGTCTTACTTTGACAATTGTTGTCTTACTTTGACAATTGTGTTATCTTCATTTGATAATTGTGTTGCACGTTTTTATTGAGTTCAAAGCTTCCTAGTCAACAAATCACACCTTCCTTTACTTGCTTTCGTTTCCCATGCTTGGAGGGTTGTTCCAAGACATTTCATTTTTCTATTTAAACTCATTTGTAAGTCATTTTATGGAACCATTGATCAATTAATACAAAAACTGAGTGAAATTTCGTTTCATCTACTTGTTCTTGATAGAACTACTGAACTTATCAAAGGAAGGCTTCCTTTGTGGCGTTCTTGAGTGTTTATACTTCCGGGTTCGTGGATTGAGTATTCATCGGGTCTAGAAAGGTGAAGAATTTGATTTTTGGGAGTTCTTGGGTGTAAAACAAATTGAGTGTGGGTTTGGGGGTTAAATAACCTTACGGGTTCACATCATTTGGTATCAGAGCCAAAGTTCCAAAATTAGGTTTGATTTATCTTTGAATTTTCGTTCTTTTAATTCATAGCTTCTGCATTTTATTGTTTGCTCTTTTTTCTTGTTTGTTCTTCTTGAAGATTTTGTGTATTGATTATATTAAAATTCCAAAAAAAAAAAAAATTAGAACAAGACTTCTACACAAATTCTTCTTATATCCTAAGATTTCTTTGACTTCTACACAAATTTGTGCTTGTATCCTAAGACTTCTTTGAGTTCTACACCAATTCGTGCTTGTATCCTAAGATTTCTTTGAGTTCTACACAAATTCGTGCTTGTATCCTAAGTTCTTTTCTTTGTTGACTATTCTAGGTTGTGTTGTGAGTTGTGTTCATTATCCAAAAAAAAAAAAAAAAATCATTATCCAAAAAATATATATATATATATATATTCTGGTTGTGTTGTTATTTCGTTGGTTTTTTGTTGGTTAGAATATTCATACATTGGTTATTTCTTCTTTGTTAAGTTCAATTAGTTCTTATAGGACTTGAGGGTGAAAATAAAGAGTGGAAAAAGGCAAGAGAGCGTGAGCACAGCATCGAGAAAAGCTTATTAGAGTGAAACACGAGTGGAGTGGTATCTTGAGTGCAAACACGTGAGGATTGTGAGGATTTTCTTTCTAACTCTTTCATTGCAGCTTCCTATAATGTCGAACCAAAATGATTCAACACCTAGAGAGGAGAACATGTCCATTGTTCTGAAGGCCATGCAGCAGCAATTCGAGCGAATGAACGTGGTTTTTGGGGATATTAGAGATAGGATGGATCAACAAGATGAGGTTATAGCTCGTATACAAAGGGAACAGCCTTTGAACTTAGGTAGACAAAATAGGCGTGGTGTTTTCGGAGATGTATCTGAGAGAGAACGTGAGCTTAGAAGTGGGGATGATGATGATTTCGAATCTGAAGTTGAAATGGGTAGAAATAGGCCTAGAGGAGGTAGCCATGAAGGAGTACCGAGAAGAGGATTTCGGGGTCAAAATGGAGTAGTTAGGAATCGTGAAGATAATAACTTGGGTAGTATCAAAATGAAGATTCCATCGTTTCAAGGGAAAAATGATCCGGAGGTTTATCTCGAATGGGAAAAGAAGGTGGAGGGAGTTGTGAGGATGTCCCTCATCTCTTTTTTTATTGTTCTTATTCTTGCGAGGTTTGGTGTGCTCTTTTAAGGAAGTGCAGATTACCTCTGCGTGCTCGGAGCTGGGAGGCTACTATTCTTTGGTCTTGCCATTTCCGCGGTCGGCATCTTCGTGGATGGGTGGTGCGTATTATGCTTGCGGCTGCTGTCTATGCTATTTGGCGTGAGCGGAATGCTAGGATGCATGGCGAGTTACCTAAACCTGTTACCATGGTTGTTCGTTCCATTGTCAGAGATGTTTGTATGCGTCTTAATTCCTTATCTGGTGTGATGCCTTTTCCTACTAATAGGTGGCTCCACCAGTCTTGGGGTTTATCTGATTCTATTTTTTTGTAATTCGCTTGTTTTGCCTTTTATGGGGTTTGGTGGGTTCTTTTGGCTGTACCCTATGACAGGGTTTGTGCTTAGCTTTTATTGCTTTGCTGTTTTTTGAGTTTCGGTTGGTAGGGGGCCTGTCCCTTGTCTGACCTTGTGATCTTCTCGCTGGGGTATGCCCCTTTGCTTTTGTTTTGTCTCTTTGGTTAATATACTTACATTATCCAAAAAAGGAAAAGAAGGTGGAGCTAGTGTTCGATTGCCACAATTATTCCGAGAATAAGAAGGTAAAACTTGCTGCCATTGAATTTTCTGAATATGCTATTGTTTGGTGGGATCAATTGGTGATGAACAGGAGGAGAAATAGGGAGCGTCCAATAGAGACGTGGGAGGAGATGAAAGCAGTGATGAGGAAGCGATTCGTCTCGAGCTACTACTACCGGGAGCTATACAACAAGTTGCAAAGTCTTCGACAAGGCAACCGAAGTGTGGAGGAATATTATAAGGAGATGGAGGTCGCTATGATTCGAGCAAATGTAGAGGAGGATCGGGAAGCAACAATGTCTAGGTTCTTGGCAGGTTTGAATCGTGAAATTACCAATGTGGTGCAATTGCAACATTATGTGGAGTTGGAGGACATGGTTCACATGGCAATAAAAATAGAGAACCAGCTCAAAAGAAGGGGTAATACACGTCCAAGCCAAAATTCTAGTTCATCAGCTTGGAGACCAAATCATTGGAAGAAAGATGAGAAGCAGCCGATGATGAAGCCTAAGGCCGAGCAAAAGCCAGAAGCAACAAACAAAAGAGTTATGGTGATACGAGATAATGGAGAGGTCGAATCAGAAGATGACGAAGAAAACACCGACTCTATGCCACCATTGGAGGATGCTGATAATGAAGAATGCGCTGTCCAAGGAGAGATGTTGGTGGCAAGGCGAGCGCTAAGTGTCCAAGTCAAAAAAGAAGAAGAAGTACAACGAGAAAACATTTTCCATACTAGGTGCCATGTTAATAACAAGGTATGTAGTATGATAATAGATGGTGGTAGTTGTACTAATGTTGCTAGCACTCTTATGGTGGAAAGGTTAGGCTTGCCAATAATTAAACACCCCCGACCTTACAAGTTGCAATGGCTAAACGATAGTGGTGAGGTAAAGGTGAACAAACAAGTTATGATTTCTTTTCAAATCGGAAAATATGAAGACAAAGTGTTATGCGACGTAGTTCCAATGCAAGCAGGGCACTTGTTACTAGGACGACCATGGCAGTTTGACCGACGTGTTAGTCATGATGGCTTCACCAACAAGTACTCTTTCGTGCATAACCAAAGGACAATCACTCTAGTTCCTTTGACACCACAACAAGTTTATGAGGATCAATTGAGGTTGCAACAAGAGAGTGAGAAAAAGAAAATGAGAGCAAAAGAAAAAGAGGCCGAGACAACAAAGAAAGAGAAAAATGAGAGAGAAACGACCATTGAAAGAAAAGAAGAGAGAAAAACAAATTTTTATGCTAGAGCGAGTGATGTTAAAAGAGCGATGTTGTCCAACAAACCCATACTTATACTTATGTATAAGGAAGAATGTTGAGGCTTCTTTGCCTAGCTCTGTTTTATCTCTCTTGCAGGAATTTGATGATGTTTTTCCCGAGGAAATTCCAGATGGTTTGCCACCTATTCGAGGGATTGAGCATCAAATTGATTTTGTACCCGGCGCAACCATTCCAAACCGACCAGCCTATCGCAGTAATCCTGAGGAGACAAAGGAGCTTCAAAGGCAGGTTGATGAATTAATGAAAAAAGGGTATGTTCAGGAAAGCATGAGTCCTTGTGCTGTTCCAGTTATTTTGGTTCCTAAGAAGGACGGCTCATGGAGAATATGTGTTGATTGCCGAGCTGTTAACAATATAACGGTAAAGTATCGACATCCTATTCCTCGCTTAGATGATATGCTAGATGAATTGCATGGTTCTTGTGTATTTTCTAAAGTTGATTTGAAAAGTGGATACCATCAGATTAGAATGAAAGAAGGTGATGAGTGGAAAACTGCGTTTAAAACAAAATATGGTTTATATGAATGGTTAGTTATGCCTTTTGGGTTAACTAATGCTCCTAGTACTTTCATGAGATTAATGAACCATGTTTTGCGAGCTTTCATTGGACAATTCGTAGTTGTTTATTTTGATGATATTCTCATATATAGCAAAAACTTGGATGAACATGTAGTGCATTTAAAATCTGTCTTAGATGTACTCAGGAAAGAAAAGTTGTTTGCTAATCTGAAAAAGTGTACCTTTTGCACCAATAAACTTGTGTTTCTAGGATTTGTTGTTAGTGCACAGGGTATACAGGTTGATGAGGAGAAGGTAAGTGCAATTCAAGAGTGGCCGAGTCCCACAACTGTAGGTAATGTAAGAAGTTTTCATGGACTTGCTAGTTTCTACCGACGGTTTGTGAAAGATTTTAGCTCATTGGCCGCACCGCTTACCGAAGTAATAAAAAAGAACGTTGGATTCAAGTGGGGAGAAGAACAAGAGAAGGCGTTTCAATTGATTAAGCAAAAGCTGACCAACGCCCCTTTATTGTCTTTACCTAACTTTAATAAAACGTTTGAAATTGAATGTGATGCTTCAGGTATTGGTATAGGTGCAGTATTAATGCAGGAGGGACGACCAATTGCTTACTTCAGTGAGAAACTAAGTGGGGCAGCCTTAAACTACCCGACTTATGATAAAGAGCTGTATGCATTGGTTCGGGCTTTACAGACATGCCAACATTACTTGTGGCCTAAAGAATTCGTGATTCACACCGATCATGAGTCCTTAAAACACCTTAAAGGCCAACACAAGTTGAATAAGAGGCATGCACGATGGGTCGAATTCATTGAGACTTTTCCGTACGTTATTCGATATAAACAAGGTAAGGAGAACATCGTTGCTGATGCACTTTCTCGAAGGTACACTCTTCTATCTACTCTTGATGCTAAGATTCTTGGTTTTGAGCATATTAAAGATTTATATCCTTTAGATTGTGATTTTTGTGAAGATTATGTATCTTGTGAAAAGAGTGCCAGTGGTAAGTATTTTAGACATGAGGGTTTCTTATTTCGAGACAATAAATTGTGTATACCAAATTGTTCCTTGCGAGATTTGCTGGTGAGAGAATCACATGGGGGAGGGCTAATGGGACACTTTGGGGTAGCTAAAACCTTAGCCGTTCTGCAAGAACACTTCTATTGGCCACACATGAAACGAGATGTTGAGAGACTTTGTGGTAGATGTGTCACATGTAGGCAAGCGAAATCCCGAGTACAACCCCATGGCTTATATACACCACTTCCAATTCCTAGTGAACCTTGGATTGATATTTCAATGGATTTTGTATTAGGTTTGCCTAGGTCAAAAAGGGGAAGAGATTCCGTGTTTGTTGTCGTGGATAGATTTTCTAAAATGGCACATTTTATTCCATGTCACAAGACTGATGATGCTTCACATGTTGCAGATTTGTTCTTTAAAGAAATTGTTCGCTTACATGGCGTGCCTAGAACAATTGTTTCTGATAGGGATGCTAAGTTCTTAAGTTATTTCTGGAAGACCTTATGGGCTAAGTTAGGAACTAAGTTGTTGTTTTCAACTACTTGTCATCCTCAAACTGATGGTCAAACAGAAGTAGTAAATAGGACCTTATCTACCTTGTTGCGTGCAATTATCAAAAAGAACATTAAAACATGGGAAGAATGCTTACCGCATGTTGAGTTTGCTTATAATCGTTCTGTTCATTTTGCTACTAAATTTTCACCATTTGAGATTGTTTATGGTTTTAATCCTTTAACTCCTTTGGATTTATCACCATTACCAATGTCTGAGCATGTGAATTTAGATGGGAAAAGAAAAGCTGAACTTGTAAAGCAGATTCATGAGAAAGCAAAGGTCAACATTGAACGGCGAACGGAGCAATATGAAAAACAAGCCAATAAGGGCCGACGACAGATGGTCTTCGAACCTGGAGAATGGGTTTGGGTGCATATGCGCAAGGAGTGCTTTCCGACCCAGAGGAAATCCAAGCTACTACCTAGAGGGGATGGTCCTTTTCAAGTCCTAGAACGCATCAATGATAATGCGTATAAGCTAGACTTGCCCGGTGAGTATAATGTAAGTGCTACATTCAATGTTTCTGATTTAAGTCCTTTTGATGCAGGTGATGACCTTGATTTGAGAACAAATCCTTTTCAAGAGGAGGGGAATGATGAAGACTTATCTAGCACAAAGGCGAGGCAACCTGCTGATTCGAAGGGATAACTTTGGAAATTCATAACGTGCGAACGGCTAGGTTTTTGGAGGCGTTTGAGTAGGTCTTTTTAAAGTTCATGATCTTATCTTCAACTTTGATGTTGGAATCAGATCCCTTGGAGGCCACACGAGGAAGATATGGTTGGTTATTTCAAAGTATCCAGAAGCTGTCTTACTTTGACAATTGTGTTATCTTCCTTTGACATTTGTATTGCACGTTTTTATTGAGTTCAAACCTTTCTAGTCAACAAAATCACACCTTGCTTTACTTATTTTCGTTTCCCATGCTTGGAGGGTTGTTCCAAGACATTTCATTTTCTATTTAAACTCATTTGTAAGTCATTTAATAGGCAGAGATGAATTTCAATATAGAAATGTGAGTTTAAGTCTCTCTTGGGTTCTTTGAAGAACCTACGAACTTATCAGATTAGTCTGTGGCGTTCGTACCTTGACTTATCAATCAAGTTTGCCATTCTTGATTGTGGCGTCCTCCTAATACCATGGTTCGCACCTTCTCTATAGGTGTTGGGTCGCGGTTTCCATCCAAAACCTGAAAGTAGAACGGTCCTAGGCAGTAACATTGTTACGGGTTTCGTCACAAGTTGGCGGGGTTCGTATCATGTATTTTGTCAACAAAGTCATTAAATGACACCTTCCTTTTCTTATTTTCGTTTCCCATGCTTGGAGGGTTGTTCCAAATCATTTTATTTTCTATTTAAACTCTTTGTTAGTCATTTTATGAAAAGCTTTGATGAATTTCAATATAGAAATGTGAGTTAAAATCTCTCCTGGGTTCTTTGAAAAACCTACGAACTTATCAGATTACTCTGTGGCGTTCGTACCCTGACTTATTAGTCAAATTTTTTATCCTTGATTGTGGCGTCCACTTAATACCAAGGTTCTCACCTTCTCAATAGGTGTTGGGTCACGGTTTCCATCCTAAAGCTGAAAGTAGAACGGTCCTAGGCAGTAACCTTGTTACGGGTTTCATCACAAGTTGACGGGGTTCGTATCAATAAGCTTAGTAGAAATCAGAGGGACCCCAAGATATCTGATAGGTAACACCCCTTCTTGGAAACCCAGGATCCCAAGCAACTCTTGCTTAATCTCAGAGGACACACAAGCCACAAAAAGATTACTCTTACTAGGATTAGGGACCAATCCAGAAAGAGCTTGAAACTGACCAAGAACACCATTAACCGCAGTAATTGACTCCTTCTTTGCCCTACATAAAACCATAACTCGAGTGTATTACATACTGGGTAATCCTTTGTAAGATGTGATTTGATCAAAACGTGTTGTGTTGGACTAAAGGTACTCAACTCATGTCTATTACAGATTGCATAATCGTTTGTAAGGCGCGATTTGACCCAAACGTGTCGTAGGACTAAAAGTACCCAAGTCGAGTGTATTACATGTTGGGTAATCCTTTGTAACACGCCATTTGACACAAACGTGTTGCGTAGGACTAAAGGTACTCAATTCGACTATATTATATATTGTTTAATCTTTTGTAAGACGCGATTTGACCCAAACATGTTGTAGGACTAAACGTAATCAATTCGAGTGCATTACATGTTGCGAAATCCTTTGTAAGATGTGTTTTGATCAAAACGTGTTGTGTAGGACTAAAGGTACTCAACTCTAGTCTATTACACATTGCGTAATCCTTTGTAAGGCGCGATTTGACCCAAACGTGTCGTAGGACTAAAAGTACTGGGTAATCCTTTGTAAGACGTCATTTGACACAAACGTGTTGCGTAGGACTAAAGGTACTCAATGCGACTATATTACATATTGTTTACTCCTTTGTAAGACGCGATTTGACCCAAACGTGTCGTAGTACTAATGGTACTCAAGTCGAGTGTATTAAATGTTGTGTTATTCTTTGTAAGATGCGATTTGACCAAAACGTGTTGTGTAGGACTAAAAGTACTCAATTCGAGTGTATTACGTATTGCATAATACTTTTCTAAGACGCTATTTAACCCAAACATGTTGATTAGGATTAAAGGTATTCAATTGGAGTGTATTACATGTTGTGTAATCCCTTTTGTGACAAGTGTTTATTTCAACAAATGGGTTTTAGAGAGAGAAAATGCTCTGCCTTCTCTCTAGAATTTTTTTGAGTGTTCTTCTCATTTTTTCTCTTCTCCCTTCGTGTTTATTCTTCTCTTTTCTTAATGATCACTAATTCTTTAATTACTCTTTAGTTAGGGTCTTTTGAATCTGCTAAGTATAGATGTCAAATAGAGATTGAAGCTAAAGTGTAAAGAATTTGAAGTTGTCTTTCGAAAGTGATTTTGATCTTTTACCCTAGATCCTATGTTGGATAAGGTGTTTTATTACGAGGTCTGCATTGAAATGCACCAACATGGCTGCATAATTATAAATGTCAAATAGAGATTGAAGCTAAAGTGTAAAGAATTTGAAGTTGTCTTTCGAAAGTGATTTTGATCTTTTACCCTAGATCCTATGTTTGGATAAGGTGTTTTGTTACGAGGTCTGCATTGAAATGCACCAACATGGCTGCATAATTATAAATAGTATGAAAAGAATGCTTTGCAGGAGAGAAACATAGAAAATGACGCCCAAGAACTCCCCAAAATCAAATTTTTCATCCTTCTAGACCCTATGAATACTCAATCTTTTTTAGTGTTCTTCTTGATTTTTTTCTATTCTCTCTTTGGGATCATTATTGATTTCTTTTGATGATTACAAGCTCAATTTTCGTTTTTCTTTAGCTTTAGGTTTGCTGGTCATTTTCTGGGCAGTTTTTTAGCTTGTTTTGTGCCATGGTATGATTGTGATTTTGAGCTGAATTTTTTCCTTATTGTTGGGGTGTGATCTTCATCTTCTTCTTGGTGTTCTAGTTGGAGCCATGGTTGGTGGTTCACCAACTGCTGGTGATGTAAAAAATGGTGGAATAAAGGGCTATCATGATGGTTTTATGAAAGATTCAGATTTGGGTCTTAATATGAAGATTCAACGTATGAAGATTCAGATTTGTGATGCTTCTTCAAAATTGTTGTTAAGCAAGCAACATGTTTTGCATAGTTTTAAGAATCAGATTAGTAATGGTAAAATGGGCAACAAGGCATGTGCAAATGGGATTGAAGGCAAGCATGGTGATGTTCTTCATAGGGTGGTGCATGATGCGGAAGATGGCAAGCATGTTAATGTTCTTCATAGGGTGGTGCATGATGAGGAAGATGGTAATCTGGTTTTAGGTGAGAGATGTGTCAAGAATGGGCCAAAATCTGGTGCTTTTGTTTCAATTTCGGGTATTGGTAATGTTGGGCATGAAATTGAAGCTAATGGGGCTGATATTGAAGCCAAGCATGCTGATGTTCTTCATGGGGTGTTGCATGATGAGGAAGATGAAAATCTGGTTTTGGGTGAAGATAGAAATCTGGTTTTGGGTGAAAACCATGTGAAGGATGGTTGTCTCTCAACAATTTCGGGATTGGACAAGAAAAAAGCTATGGTTGACATTGATGAAAAGAGTGAAGACTTGTTGAATGAGATCATGTGCAATGGGCAAATAATTCAAATGATGAATGATTCTCATGGACAAGTTTTTCAAAATAAGGTGGCTAGTATTGACCTTAATAGCCAAAATTGTCAAAGGAAGGTGGTTGTTGATGACTTTCCTTCACTAAATAATACTAGTCAGCAAGGAATTGGGGTAATAGAGTCAAACTTTGGTGCTTTGGGCTCAATTTCGGGTATTGGAGCTAATGGGACTAATTCCACAAAATTAGATGGGCCAAGGATTAATGTTATTGAATTACCTTCGAATTATGGTGGATTTGGGCTTGCAAGAGATGATCATAGAAAGGAAAAGCTTGGTAACTTGCATTTTGGGTCTGATGTGGGCGAAATTGGGCCAAAATCGAGTACTTTGGGTTCAATTTCGGGTCTTGGTAGCTTTGGACAAGGAGGGTCTGATCTTAGACCATTTTCAACACCTTCTTCCATGCATGATCAAGGGCTGAAACCATCTTATGCTAAGGCTGTCCAGAATTCTTCTCCTATTGCTTGTGAGGTACGATCTTCTACCTTTGAATCCTTACAATATTTTAAACCAACTGAAGAAAATGGAAGAATTAAAGTTAGCCCTCCGGTTGAGGTAGCTATTGAGGGAAGTGAAGAATGGAGAACTTCCTTGATAGGGTACTTTGTGGATAAGAGAATTCCTTTCCCCGTCGTGAATTCAGTAGTTCATAAAATTTGGGGTAGGTTTGGCCTTAAAGAAGTTTTATCTTCGGAACAAGGGTTCTTTATTTTCAAGTTTGATAGTCTTGACCATGCTTGTGAAGTTCTTGAAAAAGGTCCATGGCATATAGTGAATAAATTGCTTGTTCTTAAACGGTGGCAGCCTAGTTTATCCTTGTCTAAAGATGAGTTACGCAATATTCCTGTATGGGTTAAACTTTACAATCTTCCGTTTGAATATTGGACTTCTAAGGGCCTGAGTTTTGTAGTTAGTGCTTTGGGCATTCCATTGCATGCCAATCACATTACATTAGCTAGGAAACGTCGTAGCTTTGCTCGTGTGTGTGTTGAGATTGATGCTTCGAAGGATGTCATTAATGAGTTTGATATTCAATGTGCTAATGGGGAGTGGAAAACTATTTATGCTGTTTATGAGTGGCTTCCTTCTAGGTGTAATATTTGTAAGGTGTTTCGGCATGCGCCGGGTATATGTAAACAAAGCGTTCAAGATTTGGGTGACAACGTGAATATGGTTACCGGAAATGGAGGGGTTGATGTTCATGATATGAAGAAGAGGCACGAAGACTCGTTGGGGCCTAAACGACCGGTTTGGGTTGAGGTTAAAAAAAAGAACAAGGGTGGAGAATTATCTACTATAGGGAACAGTGCTAGTGTTCCGCTTGTGGAAAATGTTGATAATCATCTTAATTTAATAACGGAACAGTGCTAGTGTTCCGCTAGGGCAATGACCATACTCTGAATTTGGAAGTAACGGAAGAGGGTACTCCTTTAGCAATTTTGGACACTGTTTGTGATGCAGGGGCTGTTCTTTGTAAGGATGGGGCTAATGATTATATTGATGACAGGGATGCTCTTTGTGATGATGGGGTTGCTTTTTGTGATAATGATGAGGCTGATCATGGTGAGTATGGTAGTGATTCTAGTCCTCCTCGTAATGCTTTGGCTTCAAAAGTTAAGGATTCTCTGGAAAAGAAAAAGAAGAAGAAAGGTTCAAGTAGTAAGGGTAAGAAGAATAAGAAGCACTCCTCCCCTAAGGGGGGTAAATGGAGATAGATTTGTGGGGGTTTCTTTTTATCTTTATATATTTATTATGATTTTTGGGTGCTGGAATTAAAGATGAGAAATTGTCTTTGTGTTGTTTACTAGAAACAAAAGTTCTGGAGAAAAATAAAGATGTTATTTTTAAGACCCTTGACAGGTCTTGAAAGGTGGAGTGCAATTATAATTTTTCCTCTTTGGGGAGGATTTGGGTTTGTTGGAATCCGTTCGATGTTACTGTTTTGGTTGTTAGATCTTCTGAACAAGTTATCCATTGTAGACTTTCTTCTGTTGATTCTACTTGGGAGTGTATGATTTCGATTGTGTACGGTGATAATTGTAATGTTCGTAGGGAGGCGTTGTGGGCTGATTTAGTGGCGCGCGGAGTGGAATGGGAGAATAGTGCTTGGATTGTGATGGGTGACTTTAATGCTATTAAGTCTTCGGTTGAGAGTGTTGGAGGCTCCAACTTTTGGCCACATTGGAAAGATGACTTTTCTAATTGTTTAGCTGAGTCTGGGTTGGATGATCTGCGATTTAATGGGTGCTTCTATACTTGGTCTAATCATCGTACGGTTGATCCTATTCTTCGAAAGTTAGATCGAGCTTTGGTCAACTTGAATTGGGATATTTCCTTTCGAGGTTCAGAGGCGCATTTTCTTCCTTCTAGTGTTTCTGATCACTCTCCTATGATTGTTAAGATTGTGGATCTCCCTCGACGACGGCTGCCTTTTAAGTTTTTTGATTTCTGGGTAGATCATCCAGAATTTTTATCCTTTATGGTGATTTGAGTAGAGATGAGGAGAGTTTTTTGAGACAAAAGTCCCGGGTTCAGTGGATTAATTTGGGAGATTGGAATTCTAAGTTCTTTTTTCGATCGATGAGACAAAGATGTAGTAGAAGTAAGGTATTATCTCTTACCGATGAGCATGGTAATCGTGTGGAGGAGCCTAGTGAAGTTAAATCTATGGTGGTGAACTTCTTTGAGACACTTCTGAGACAGCCTGCTGGTTGCCCAAGGATTGACCTTGATTTAGTGAGGCGGGCTCTGCCGAAGCAGATTTCTAGTGATCAGTGTGCTACCTTGGGTAGAGAGGTTAGTGATGATGAAATTAAGGCAGTTTTGTTCTCTTTAAAAGATAATAAAGCTCCTGGTCCCGGATGGGTATAATGCTACTTTCTTCAAGAAAGCTTGGTCTGTTGTTGGTGATGATTTTCTTCGTGCTATTCGTTCGTTTTTTAGCTCCGGGAGATTGCTCAAGCAAGTGAATGCTACTGTGGTTGCTCTTATTCCTAAGGTTCCTAATCCTTCTACGGTTGGGAATTTTAGGCCTATTTCGTGTTGTAACACTATCTACAAATGCATTGCCAAAATTATTGCGAATCGTGTTCAGATGGTGCTGCCTGATGTTGTTAGTCCTTTTCAGTCGGCCTTCGTTGCTGGTAGGAGGATTAGTGATAATATATTACTGTCGCAGGAATTGTTAAGGAACTATCATCGTGATGGGGGTCATCCTAGGTGTGCGCTGAAGGTAGATTTAATGAAAGCCTATGATTCTGTGCGGTGGGATTTCTTAGTGGCTATTTTACAGATTTTAGGCTTCCCGGAGCAGATGATAGCTTGGATTTCTGAGTGCATTTCTACTCCCCGTTTCTCTATTTCTATCAATGGCGAGTTGAATGGTTTCTTTAATAGTAGCCGAGGTTTGAGGCAGGGGGATCCTATGTCCCCTTATTTATTTGTGCTGGCTATGGAGGTCTTCTCGGGGTTGATGCGTATTATGGAGCAGGAGAGTCAGTTTGCGTACCATTGGCGGTGTGGGAAGATTCGTATTTCGTATTTATGCTTTGCGGATGATCTTATGGTTTTCTGTAGGGCAGAGAGGGAGTCAGTTGCTGCGGTTAATGTTGTCCTTGGTCAGTTCCAAGCTCTTTCTTGGTTGGTTCCTAATCCTAGCAAGAGCAATTTTTTTGTGGCTGGTGTGTCTTCTGAGACTAAGCAAGAGTTGCTTGGGATTCTAGGTTTTCAGGAAGGGGTATTACCTGTTTGATATCTCGGGGTTCCTCTGATTTCTACTAAGCTTACGGCAGTGGATTGTAGGGTTCTTGTCGACAGGATTGTAGCGAGAGTTAAGAGTTGGACTAGTAGGGTTCTTTCTTTCGCAGGGAGGCTTCACCTCATTCAATCTGTATTGTTCTCTATTCAGGTGTATTGGTCCTCCATTTTTATCTTGCCTAAGTCAGTGGTGATTAAGGTTGAAACTACTTTGCGTAGTTTTCTTTGGAAGGGTTCAGATTTAGGTAAAGGTGGGGCCAAGGTTGCATGGTCTTCGGTGTGTTTACCGAAGGAAGAGGGTGGTCTCGGTATTAAGAGCGTTGAGTGTTGGAATAAAGCTGCCATAAGTAAGCATTTGTTTGCTGTCTGTAGCAATTTGAGGTCTTCTGTCTGGGTCTCGTGGGTTAGATCTACTCTGCTTAAGGGAAAGAATGTGTGGGAGGTTAGGTGCCCTGGGGATTGCTCGTGGAGTTGGAGGAAAATTCTAGGCCTTCGGTGTCTTGTTCGGCGGTTGATGCAGTTTCGGGTGGGTAATGGGGAGGATATTTCTCTTTGGTTTGATTATTGGCATCCGTTGGGTCCTTTGGTGGAGGTGTTTGGGCGACGGATTATTTATGATTCTGGTCTTGGTCTTCATGCTAGGGTGGCGGATGTTGTTCAGGGAAGGGATTGGGCTTGGCCTCGTTCCCTGACCGGGAATTGGATGGACATTATCAGTGGTATCCCTGCTTCCTTCAGGCCTAATAACTCTCAAGCTGATACTTTGTGTTGGGTTGAGGACTCTCGGGGGGCTTTCTCTATTCGTAATGCTTGGGAGGCTCTTCGGTCCCGGCAGCCAGCGGTGGATTGGTTTAGGTCCGTTTGGCATTCTAAATCAATTCCTAGACATGATTTCATCTTATGGTTGGCCATTAGGGGTGCTCTTTCTACTCAGGATAAGCTTCTTATTTATGGCTTGATTCCGGCTATTCGTTGTGTGTTTTGTGGAGGGAGTTGTGAGGATGTCCATCATCTCTTTTTTGATTGTTCTTATTCTTGCGAGGTTTGGTTTGCTCTTTTAAGGAAGTGCAGATTACCTCTGCGTGCTCGGAGTTGGGAGGATACTATTCTTTGGTCTTGCCATTTCCGCGGTCGGCAACTTCGTGGGTGGGTGGTGCGTATTATGCTTGCGGCTGCTGTCTATGCTATTTGGCGTGAGCGGAATGCTAGGATGCATGGCGAGTTACCTAAACCTGTTACCATGGTTGTTCGTTCCATTGTCAGAGATGTTTGTATGCGTCTTAATTCCTTATCTGGTGTGATGCCTTCTCCTACTAATAGGTGGCTCTACCAGTCTTGGGGTTTATCTGCTTCTATTTTTTTGTAATTCGCTTGTTTTGCCTTTTGTGGGGTTTGGTGGGTTCTTTTGGCTGTACCCTATGATAGGGTTTGTGCTTAGCTTTTATTGCTTTGCTGTTTTTTGAGTTTCGGTTGGTAGGGGGCCTGTCCCTTGTCTGACCTTGTGATCTTCTCGCTGGGGTATGCCCCTTTGCTTTTGTTTTGTCTCTTTGGTTAATATACTTACATTATCCAAAAAAAAAAAAAAAAAAAAATCAAAAAAAAAAAAGCATAGAAAATTAGTGTTCACAGTCAGAATAGCCAGCTGAATTTGCAAAATAAAAAATAAATCATCTTTTATAAACATACCCACACATCTTATCATTGCTGGGAAGCAAAACAACAACAAAAAAATAAGAAAAGAAGAAACAAATTATCTGATTTTTTTTTTTTTTTAGAACAAACCAAGAATAAGACAGAAATGAACAGTAGCGAAAAAAAATAAAATAAAAAAACTTAGAACTAACAAATTGGAGAAAAAATACTAAACAGACTATTACTCCCCTCAACTTAAAATAAACATTATCCTCAATGTGATAAATCAAGTAAAGGATAAAAGACAACTTATTTAAAAGTGAAGAGGAAGAATAGGAAAGAGTGCACCTGATGGTGAAGAGTGCTCTAAGCAATTTCTCTGCAACTTGTTAGTTTCCAAAACAACAAAATAAAACAAAGCAAAACAAATAAACAAAAAAAATAAAATAAAATAAGGAATACAATTACAACAAATTGGACAACAAATCAATCTTCATAGACCGGATTCTTTAGAGAGATGGTCTCATCCTCTAGAACCAGATTTTCTAAGAATGGTTTAAGACGCTTTCCATTAACTTTAAACACATTACCATTCTTAAAGTTCTCAATTTCAATAGCACCAAAGGGAAAAACTTTTTTAACCACAAAAGGACCTGTCCACCTAAAACGAAGCTTACTAGGAAATAAATGCAATCTAGAATTATACAAGAGAACTTTCTGACCAGGCTCAAAATTTTTCCTTAAAATTTTCTTATCATGAAAAACTTTCATGCGTTCTTTGTAAATTCTAGAATTCTCATATGCTTCGCTCTTAAGTTCTTCCAATTCATTTAGCTGTAATTTTATGAGAGAACTTGCATCCTTTAAACTGAAATTGAACGTCTTTATAGCCCAATAAGCTTTGTGTTCCAATTCTATAGGCAAGTGATAAGCTTTTCCATAGACTAATCTATAGGGGGACATGCCAATCGGGGTTTTAAAAGCTGTACGATAAGCCTAAAGAGTATTAGTTAGCCTTAAAGACCAATCTTTATAGTTTGAATGACGCAAGTTCAATCTGACCACTTGTCTGTGGGTGATAAGGGGTAGTAACTTTATGAGTAACACCATATTTTTTCATCAAAGTTTCAAAAGGTTTATTGCAAAAATGTTTGCCCCCATCACTGATAATGGCTCGAGGTGTTCCATATCTAGAGAAAATATTTTCCTTCAAAAATTTCAAAACAATGTTATGATCATTTTTTCGACATGGAACAGCCTCTACCCATTTTGAAACATAATCAATGCCTACCAAAATATAAAGATATCTAAAAGATGAAGGAAACGAACCCATAAAATCAATGCCCCCGAGGGTAAGAGCCGAATTTATTGTGTGAAACACGAGTGCACCCTGACAAGTTAAAGTATGCTCTTTCTAGTGAGAGAAAATGCTCTGACTTCTCTCTAGAATTTCTTTGAGTGTTCTTCTCTTCTCTCTTTTCTATTCTCTCTTCGTGATTATTATTGATTTCTTTGATGATTACGAGCTCAATTTTCGTTTTCTTTAGTTTTAGGTTTGCTGGTTCGTTTTCTTTAATTCATTAGAAGTTGTTTAGTTTGTTTTTACTACTATGGATGATTTTAATGTGGCCAATCTTGGTGGTTTTAAGGCTAATTCGAGCTGCAACTTGTCTTCAACCAATGAAATGAAGGGATGTAGGGTTTTGGTAGATCAAACCCAAAATCCTACTGCTGGTGGTGTGAAGAAGGATGGAGACCATGTTTCTTCTTTGATCTCAAATGGAATGAAGGGCTATCATATAGCTGATGGTGGTGTGAAGAAGGGTGGAGACCATGTTTCTTCTTTGAGTTCCAATGGAGTGAATGGTTATCATGAAGGGCTAGTCATGGGCTGTCATGATATATCATCTATAGATGGTGGTGTCAAGAAGGATGGAGACCATGTTTCTTCTTCTTCTTTGATGATCAATGGGATAAAGAGCTGTCATGAAGGGGTAATGAAGGGCTGCCATGATATGCCCTCTATTGTTGATGGTGGTATGAAGGATGGCAACCATGTTTCTTCTTTGAAATTCAATGGTATGAAGGGCTGTCATGATAAAGCTTCAGCTGGAGTTGTTAAAACTGAATTTGGTAATGGTGGTGCAATGAAAAATGTCTCTTTTGGTGTAAGTAGTAAGTCTCTTGAAATGGATGATAATTGTGATGGAGTAGGAGCTGTTTCCAAAGGAAGAATTGGTTGTCTTTCAACTATTTCGGGATTGGACAAGAAGAAAGGTGTAGTTGACATTGGTGACAAGGGTGAAGACTTGTTGAATGAGGTGTTGCATAGAGATAATAATGGACAAAATTTTCAAATGGTGGTTGGAGACATGTGCAATGGGCAAATAATTCAAAGGATAGATGATTCTCATGGGCGGATTTTTCAACATAAGGATGCTAATGTTGACATTAATGGCCAAAATTGTCAAAGGAAGGTGGTTGTTGATGACCTTCCTCCATTAAATAAAAGTATTCAGCAAGGAATGGGGGTAATAGAGTCAAAATGTGGTGCTTTGGGTTCAATTTCGAGTATTGGTAATGTTGGGCACGAAATTGGAGCTAATGGGGCTGATTCTACAAAATTAGATGGGCCAAGGATTAATGTTATTGAATCACCTTCGAATTATGGTGGATTTGGGCTTGCAAGAGATGATAATAGAAAGGAAAAGCTTGGCAACTTTCATTTTGGGTCTGATGTGGGTGTAATTGGGCCGAAATCGAATGCTTTGGGCTCAATTTCGGGTCTTGGTAGCTCTGGACAAGGAGGGGCTGATCTTGGACCATTTTCAACACCTTCTTCCATGCATGATCAAGGGCTGAAACCATCTTATGCTAAGGCTGTCCAGAATTCTTCTCCTATTGCTTGTGAGGTACGATCTTCTACCTTTGAATCCTTACAATATTTTAAACCTACTGAAGAAAATGGAAGAATTAAAGTTAGCCCTCCGGTTGAGGTAACTATTGAGGGAAGTGAAGAATGGAGAACTTCCTTGATAGGGTACTTTGTGGATAAGCGAATTCCATTCCCCGTAGTGAATTCAATAGTTCATAAAATTTGGGGTAGGTTTGGCCTTAAAGAAGTCTTATCTTCGGAACAAGGGTTCTTTATTTTCAAGTTTGATAGTCTTGACCACGCTTGTGAAGTTCTTGAAAAAGGTCCATGGCATATAGTGAATAAATTGCTTGTTTTTAAAAGGTGGCAGCCTAGTTTATCCTTGTCTAAAGATGAGTTACGCAATATTCCTGTATGGGTTAAACTTTATAATCTACCTTTTGAATATTGGACTTCTAAGGGCCTGAGTTTTGCAGTTAGTGCTTTGGGCATTCCATTACATGCCGATCACATTACATTAGCTAGGAAACGTCTTAGCTTTGCTCGTGTGTGTGTTGAGGTTGATGCTTCGAAGGATGTCATTAATGAATTTGATATTCAATGTGCTAATGGGGAGTGGAAAACTATTTATGCTGTTTATGAGTGGCTTCCTTCTAGGTGTAATATTTGTAAGGTGTTTGGGCATGCGTCAGGTATATGTAAACCAAGTGTTCAAGATTTGGGTGACAATGTGAATCTGGTTACAGGAAATAGAGGGGTTGATGTTCATGATATGAAGAAGAGGCAAGAAGACTCGTTGGGGCCTAAACGACCGGTTTGGGTTGACGTTAAAAAAAAGAACAAGGGTGGAGAATTATCTACTATGGGGAACAGTGCTAGTGTTCCGATTGTGGAAAATATTGATAATCATCTTAATTTAGTGCCAATGGAGGGCAATGACCATACTCTGAATTTGGAAGTAACGGAAGAGGGTACTCCTTTAGCAATTCTGGACACTGTTTGTGATGCAGGGGCTGTTCTTTGTAAGGATGGGGCTAATGGTTATGTTGATGACAGGGATGCTCTTTGTAATGATGGAGATGCTCTTTGTGATAAGGATGAGGCTGGTCATGGTGAGGATGGTAGTGATTCTAGTCCTCCTCGTAATGCTTTGGCTTCAAAAGTTAAGGATTCTCTAGAAAAGAAAAAGAAGAAGAAAGGTTCTAGTAGTAAGGGTAAGAAGAATAAGAAGCACTCCTCCCCTAAGGGGGGTAAGTGGAGATAGATTTGTGGAGGTTTCTTCTTATCTTTGTATATTTATTATGATTTTTGGGTGCTGGAATATTAGGGGTCTTAATGACCCTTTGAAGCAAAGAGAGGTACGCAATTTGATTAAAGATGAGAAATTGTCTTTGTGTGGTTTAGTGGAAACGAAAGTTCTGGAGAAAAATAAAGATGTTATTCTTAAGACCATTGACCGGTCTTGGAAGGTGGAGTGCAATTATAATTTTTCCTCTTTGGGGAGGATTTGGGTTTGTTGGAATCCGTTCGATGTTACTGTTTTGGTTGTCGGATCTTCTGAACAACTTATCCATTGTAGAGTTTCTTCTGTTGATTCTACTTGGGAGTGTATGATATCGATAGTGTACGGTGATAATTGTAATGTTCGTAGGGAGGCGTTGTGGGCTGATTTAGTGGCGTGCGGAGTGGAATGGGAGAATAGTGCTTGGATTGTGATGGGTGACTTTAATGCTATTAAGTATTCGGTTGAGAGTGTTGGAGGATCCAATTCTTGGCCACATTGGAAAGACGACTTTTCTAATTGTTTAGCTGAGTCTGGGTTGGATGATCTGCGATTTAATGGGTGCTTCTATACATGGTCTAATCATCGTACGGTTGATCCTATTCTTCGAAAGTTAGATCGAGCTTTGGTCAATTTGAAGTGGGATATTTCATTTCGAGGTTCTGAGGCGCATTTTCTTCCTTCCAGTGTTTCTGATCACTCTCCTATGATTGTTAAGATTGTGGATCTCCCTCGGCGACGGGTGCTTTTTAAGTTTTTTGATTTCTGGGCGGATCATCCAGAATTTTTATCCTTGGTGGATCGAGTTTGGGCGGACAGGGTGGATGGGTCTCCTATGTTTCAGCTATGTAAGAAGCTAAAAAGATTGAAAGTGGAGCTTAAGAAACTTAATAGGGAGTGTTATTCTGACTTGTCTTCTAGGTTGCAGCAAGCTAAGCATGATTTAGAGTCTGTGCAATGGGATATTCAGAGGCAGCCTACGAACATTTCTTTACATGGGGAGGAGTCTCGGTTGGTGAAGCTTTATGGTGATTTGAGTAAAGATGAAGAGAGTTTTTTGAGACAAAAGTCCCGGGTTCAATGGATTAATTTGGGAGATAGGAATTCTAAGTTCTTTTTTCGATCGATGAGACAAAGATATAGTAGGAGTAAGGTATTATCTCTTACCGATGAGCATGGTAATCGTGTGGAGGAGCCTAGTGAAGTTAAATCAACGGTGGTGAACTTCTTTGAGACACTTCTGAGACAGCCTGCTGGATGCCCTAGGATTGACCTTGATTTAGTGAGGCGGGCTCTCCCGAAGCGTATTTCTGGTGATCAGTGTGCTACCTTGGGTAGAGAGGTTAGTGATGTTGAAATTAAGGCAGTTTTGTTCTCTTTAAAAGATAATAAAGCTCCTGGTCCGGATGGGTATAATGCTACTTTCTTCAAGAAAGCTTGGTCTGTTGTTGGTGATGATTTTCTTCGTGCTATTCATTCGTTTTTTAGCTCCGGGAGATTGCTCAAGCAAGTGAATGCTACTGTGGTTGCTCTTATTCCTAAGGTTCCTAATCCTTCTAAGGTTGGGGATTTTAGGCCTATTTCGTGTTGTAACACTATCTACAAATGCATTGCCAAAATTATTGCGAATCGTGTTCAGATGGTGCTGCCTGATGTTGTTAGTCCTTTTCAGTCGGCCTTCGTTGCTGGTAGGAGGATTAGTGATAATATATTACTGTCGCAGGAATTGTTAAGGAACTATCATCGTGATGGGGGTCATCCTAGGTGTGCTCTGAAGGTAGATTTAATGAAAGCTTATGATTCTGTGCGGTGGGATTTCTTAGTGGCTATTTTACATATTTTAGGCTTCCCATAGCAGATGATAACTTGGATTTCTGAGTGCATTTCCACTCCCCGTTTCTCGATTTCTATCAATGGCGAGTTGAATGGTTTCTTTGCTAGTGGCCGAGGTTTGAGGCAGGGGGATCCTATGTCCCCGTATTTATTTGTGCTGGCTATGGAGGTCTTCTCGGGGTTGATGCATATTATGGAGCAGGAGGGTCAGTTTGCATACCATTGGCGGTGTGGGAAGATTGGTATTTCGCATTTATGCTTTGCGGATGATCTTATGGTTTTCTGTAGGGCAGAGAGGGAGTCAGTTGCTGCAGTTAATGTTGTCCTTAGTCAGTTCCAAGCTCTTTCTGGGTTGATTCCTAATCCTAGCAAGAGCAATCTTTTTGTGGCTGGTGTGTCTTCTGAGACTAAGTAAGAGTTACTTGGGATTCTTGGTTTTCAGGAAGGGGTATTACCTGTCAGATATCTTGGGGTTCCTCTGATTTCTACTAAGCTTACGACAGTGGATTGTAGGGTTCTTGTCGACAGGATTGTAGCGAGAGTTAAGAGTTGGACTAGTAGGGTTCTTTCGTTTGCAGGGAGGCTTCAGCTCATTCAATCTGTATTGTTCTCTATTCAGGTGTATTGGTCCTCCATTTTTATCTTGCCTAAGTCAGTGGTGATTAAGGTTGAAACTACTTTGCGTAGTTTTCTTTGGAAGGGTTCAGATTTAGGTAAAGGTGGGGCAAAGGTTGCATGGTCTTCGGTGTGTTTACCAAAGGAAGAGGGTGGTCTCAGTATTAAGAGCGTTGAGTGTTGGAATAAAGCTGTCATAAGTAAGCATTTGTGGGCTGTCTGTAGCAATTTGAGGTCTTCTGTCTGGGTCTCGTGGGTTAGATCTACTCTACTTAAGGGAAAGAATGTGTGTGAGGTTAGGTGCCCTGGGGATTGCTCGTGGAGTTGGAGGAAAATTTTAGGCCTTAGGTGTCTTGTGCGGCGGTTGATGCAGTTTCGAGTGGGTAATGGGGAGGATATTTCTCTTTGGTTTGATTATTGGCATCCGTTGGGTCCTTTGGTGGAGGTGTTTGGGCGACGGATTATTTATGATTCTGGTTTTGGTCTTCATGCTAGGGTGGCGGATGTTGTTCAGGGGAGGGATTGGGCTTGGCCTCGTTCCCTGACCGGGAATTGGATGGACATTATCAGTGGTATCCCTGCTTCCTTCAGGCCTAATAACTCTCAAGCTGATACTTTGTGTTGGGTTGAGGACTCTCGGGGGGCTTTCTCTATTCGTAATGCTTGGGAGGCTCTTCGGTCCCGGCAGCCAGCGGTGGATTGGTTTAGGTCCGTTTGGCATTCTAAATCAATCCCTAGACATGCTTTTATCTTCTGGTTGGCCATTATGGGTGCTCTTTCTACTCAGGATAAGCTTCTTGTTTATGGCTTGATTCCGGCTATTCGTTGTGTGTTTTGTGGAGGGAGTTGTGAGGATGTCCCTCATCTCTTTTTTGATTGTTCTTATTCTTGCGAGGTTTGGTTAGCTCTTTTAAGGAAGTGCAGATTACCTCTGCGTGCTCGGAGCTGGGAGGATACTATTCTTTGGTCTTGCCATTTCCGCGGTCGGCAACTTCGTGGGTGGGTGGTGCGTATTATGCTTGCGGCTGCTGTCTATGCTATTTGGCATGAGCGGAATGCTAGGATGCATGGCGAGTTACCTAAACCTGTTACCATGGTTGTTCGTTCCATTGTCAGAGATGTTTGTATGCGTCTTAATTCCTTATCTGGTGTGATTCCTTCTCCTACTAATAGGTGGCTCCACCAGTCTTGGGGTTTATCTGATTCTATTTTTTTGTAATTCGCTTGTTTTGCCTTTTATGGGGTTTGGTGGGTTCTTTTGGCTGACACCCTATGACAGGGTTTGTACTTAGCTTTTATTGCTTTGCTGTTTTTTGAGTTTCGGTTGGTAGGGGGCCTGTCCCTTGTCTGACCTTGTGATCTTCTCGCTGGGGTATGCCCCTTTGCTTTTGTTTTATCTCTTTGGTTAATATACTTACATTATCCAAAAAAAAAATCAATACCCCAACAGTCAAATATTTCAATAACCAAAATAGGATTCAAAGGCATCATATTTCTACGAGTTATCGCTCCTAATTTCTGACAACGCTCACAAATTCTACAATATACATTAGTGTCTTTGAAAAGATTAGGCCTATAAAATCCACGTTGCAAAATTTTAGCAGCTATTTTCTTAACAGAAAAATGACCACCACATACTTCATTATGGCAAAAAGAAATCACATCATGCATTTCATTATTAGGAACACATCTTCTATAGATTTGGTCACCATAGTACTTAAACAGATAAGGATCATCCTAAAAGAAACTGCGTACCTCCACCATGAATTTCTTGCAATCTTGTGCATTCCAATCCGGTGGAATTTTACCTGTACAAAGATAATTCACAATATGAGCAAACCAAGGTAATTCTGTAATAGCGAAAAGTTGCTCATTAGGAAAAGAATCATTAATGAGATGAATATCAGGATGTTCTTTAAATAAAAACCAAAAAAAAGGATGTTCTTTAAAAACCAATCTGGATAAATGATCTGCCACAACATTCTCTACTCCCTTTTTATCCTTAATAGTGATATCAAACTCTTGGAGTAGGAGGATCCACCTAATAAGTCGAGCCTTAGCATCCTTTTTATTGAGAAGGTATTTTAACGCTGCATGGTCAGTGTAAATAACAATAGGCAATCCAACAAGATAAGCACGAAATTTATCCAACGCAAATACTATTGCAAGAAGTTCTTTTTCAGTTATAGAATAATACATTTGAGCACTATTTAAAGTCCTACTTGCATAGTAAATGACATAAGGTTTCTTATCTTTTCTTTGCAGATAGGGGTGGGCGACATTCGGTTATGTTCGGTTATTAATTGGGCTAACCAAACCTAGTAACTTTTATATGAATAACCGAAAATAACCAAACCTTAAAAATTCGGTTCGACTCGGTTCGATTATCTCAGTTTGGGCCTAATTTGTATATATGGGCTAAATTAGGCCTTTTGGGGTCATAAATCAATTTCTTTTATATATTTTGGTGTCGGACAACCCTAAACAATATTTAAGGATGTCAAACACACTTACAAGTAGTCTAAACACTAGGGAAATACACGAACTAGCCTCACTCACACAAGAACCAATAATGATAGATTAACTAGTTTGCCAAGGGATACAGATATCACCACCCTTAGTAAGCTAGCAAACGGCTCACCACCAAGACCAATCTAAAGGGATACAGAAACACCGCCCTCTCAACCAGCTAAGGATATAGAACCAAGGATAAAACTCACCACTCAAAGGAATCCACCCAAGAAATACAGAGTTAGGAGAATAAAACTCCAAGAGTTCTAATTTTCATTAATATTCATCAATTGTTGTTCAAATGATTTACATGAGAGTTTACATAGGAAAACATGAATTGGAACAACCCTCTAAGCATGGGAAACATAAGACATAAAAGCTTACAGCTGATAACAAGAAGAAATAAAAGCAAAAGTTGACTTAGAAACTTGAAAACAAAGAAAAACTCTTCATTTCTCGAAATGCATTGAATCAGGCCACCAACAGACCACCAGAACGAATTCGGTCATAACTCTCTCTCCCAAATCTTTCATTTGGAATTGGTTAGCAAGCCAACCCTTTACCTCCGACAATGTTCCTACGTCATTCCCAATGAGTAAGATGTCATCTACATAAAGGACCAGGAAAACTACTTTCTTGTCAATGATGCGCTTGTATACACAAGGCTCATCAACGTTCTGCTCAAAACCATAGGTCTTGATTGTAGTATCAAACCTAATATTCCAAGATCTAGACGCCTGCTTAAGTCCATAAATAGACGTTTGCAGTTTGCAAACCTTTTGCTCTTGATCTTGGAATACGAATCCCTCTGGTTGCATCATATAGATGCTCTCATATAAATTGCCATTCAAGAATGCAGTCTTGACGTCCATTTGCCAGATTCGTAATCGAAATAGGCAGCTGTGGATAAGAGTATCCTAATAGACTTAAACATAGCTACTGGCGAGAAGGTTTCATCATAATCAATGCCTTCCTTCTGGGTGTAACCCTTAGCCACTAGCCTTCCCGTCTACTCCTCTCTTATGCTTGTAGATCCACTTACATCCAATAGGTTTTATCCCATCTGGTAAGTCTACAAGTTCCCAGACTGAGTTGGAGTACATGGACTCTATCTCGAGATTCATGGCTTTAAGCCATTCCTCTTTGTCAGAATCTTCCATTGCATGTCTAAATGTCAATGGATCATCCACACTATCATTAGAAACGACACCCTGTGCCTCTCCAATGCCTAAGTAGCGATCAGGTTGTCGAACAACCCTTCCACTGCGCTTCGGTGGTAGTGTATCCTGACTAGGAATTATCTAACTATCATATGTTTGTGGAATTATAACATCGTCTACAACTCTTGTTGACTGAGCACTAGTCTTACCAGGTTCTAGCTCCTTTAACACAATCTTACTACGAGGTTTATGATTACTCATATAATCCTCCTCAAGAAACGTTACATTTGTCGATACAAAACACTTTGTTTTCTTGTGGATTATAAAAGAATCCAGCTCGTGTTTCCTTTGGTTACCCTACAAATAAACATACTTGTGAACGAGGTTCCAACTTTCCACTCCTATTCTTCAGTACATGTACTGGACATCCCTATATGCGAAATGTCATAAACTAGCTTTTTGACCATTCCACAACTCTAGGGGAGTCTTAGGAACAAATTTGGATGGAACTACATTCAGTATGTAAGTCACTATTCGTAGTGCATATCCCCAAAAAGAATATGGTAATGATGATAAACTAATCATAGATCTCACCATTTCCATCAAGGTCCTATTTCTCCTCTCCGTAACACCATTCTGCTGTGGTGTACCTGGAGCTGTGAGTTGGGATACTATCCCATGTTCAACCATGTAATCTTCAAACTCTTGGTCGAGATACTCACCCCCACGATCCGATCGTGGTGATTTGATTGTTTTGCCTAATTGATTTTCAACTTCAGCTCGGAATTCTTTGAACCTTTCAAAGATTTCGGAGTTGCGTTGCATTAGGTAAACATACGCGTATCTAGAGTAGTCGTCAATAAATGTGACATAATACTCATAACCACCTCTAGCTCTAACACTCATAGGTCCTTAGACATCTGAATGTATAAGCTTAAGTGGTTGTGTGGCTCTAATCCCTTTTCCTGTAAAAGGTCTCTTGGTCATCTTACCCTCCAGACAAGATTCACAGACAGGTAAAATACCGATCTATAACTGACTTAAAGATTCGCTTTTTACTAGTCTGTTTATCCTATTAAGGTTTATATGTCCAAGTCTTAGATGCCACAGATACGTGTCATCAGCTGAAGAAATCTTTTATCGCTTTGTTTTAGGTTTTTCAACTTTAAACAATTTAGTATTAAGCAGTGATGTATGAATTAACGGTCTTAAAATATACAAAATATTTTCTATCATACCAAAACAAATATTCATTCCATTTATTAAAATGATAACTGATTTATCATTAAAAGAAATCTTATAAAACTGATTCCAGTAATTTGGATATAGAAATCAAATTTCTTATAAATCCAAGAATGAAATTGATATTGTTCAATGATAGAAAACAATTATTAAACTGTAGTCTAACAACTCTCACTGCTTATACTGAAACGACATCCCCTGTTCCAACGTGCATAGAAGGACCCCTCCTCCAGCTTTTGCCTATAATTATTCCAATGTAAAGAAGAACAAAATTAGTTAGTGGCCCCTGAATCTACTATTCAAGGTGAAGAATCATCTTCCACTAAACAAAATTTAATGATAAGTAAATCTGATTTACTTTTCACTTTCTTCTTATTGGAGAGTTCCTCGAGGTATTGCAGATAGTTCCTCTTCCAATGACTAACATCTTTGCAATTGAAATATTTTTCCTTTTGCTTAGTTAGTCGTGGTGCTCTTTATTTTTTTTTTTTTGGGCTTAGCCTTTACTTTACCAGAAGAAAATGGCTTAGCAACATTTGCTTTGCCGGTCTTACCCTTGGTAATTGGTCATGCGTTGATTACAGGCCCTGGAGAACATTCCTCCGTAAGCACAAATTTAATGTCTATGCAGACCATGATTGCGTTCACGTTATGTTCCACTTAATATAGTTATCCCGGTTAATGTTTCGTTTGCGAGGAAATAATAATGCAGAAGATAACGCTGACATTTAAAGACATAAATCTAAATTAATATCATTCATTTCATACATTCATATAAAATGCTATAATTCGGCATAAAATTAAACATTATGCATGAGCATATTTTAATGAACTAAAAAATCCCTAAAATTAGTTGCTATGCCATGATAATCCAATATCCCACAAGTAAGTGCCTAAGTAGGCTAGGTTAAATCCCTGCATGTTAGATCGAGACATTCTCAATCGGATAATACACTAGAATAACTCTTTATTCTTATATTATTTAACCATCGCTTTGATTTAGTCAGGATAATAAATTAATAACTTAATTAAGTCCTTTATGAGTGTGACCCATCGTTTCAGAATTCATGAACTTAACTTGAGAGTGCCTAGGTAGGCTAGGTCAGTCCCAAAATACATTCCGAAAACCTATCCGTTAGGAAGTCAACCTTGATATTGACTCTTGTGGACACCCTCCGTAGGGAGGACGAAAGCGAAGCCGTCACAAGGCGCCACTCAAGCCTCACGGTGTTGAACTAACAATGGAGACTGCGGTATATAATGTCATATATCCCTCTCCCATTCACTATTTGTAATTTAGGATTTTCTTTAAACTAAGAGTTTCTAAAACTCTATGTTTCTAGTCTTTACTTAGATTCTATGGCTAATATAAAATATAAGTTTACTAGTTATAATAAATTATTCAATTTTAACTCTTAAAATATAATTTATTATTTTAATTTCTAATTTACATAAACTATTTAAATAAACTAGAAATTAAATGTGAAATTACCAAGTTTTAACTATTAAAACTAAATCACATTATTTGGTCCAATTATGTCATTAATGTTTAATCAAATTAAATCTAACATTAAATGGACCTAACTAATCTAATTAAACACTTTAATATATAGATTAGTTATCAATGAGACTTACCAAGTTTTTACTCCTAAAAACTAATCTCATTATTTGATTCTTTTTAATTAAGTAATTAATCTTAATTAATGTAAGAACCAAACTAATCAATTTAATTAAACTCTTTAATCCGTTGATTAGTCATTAATGAGATTTATCAAGTTTTTACTTGTAACACCCTCTGACCCAAATCCACTCGGACCGAATCAGGGAGCGCTACTATATACTAAAATCTAACTTTTCCTGTTAATGCACATAATTTAAATACTCTATTAAAAACATTTGAAAATAGTCCAAATAAATTTCTAAAACTCTTGTCAGAGTTTTCTCTGTTTTTCTGACTTTCCAAAACCTGTTTACAATTAAAATTCATAAATATCAACTTTTAAATTCTCAAATCAATTTTGCGCACCCTTCCAAATATAGTGCGACTTACCAACCAATTTATCATAAGATATATATATATATATATATATATATATTTTTTTTTATATTCAGATAACATAAATAGATAATAAAGAATCAATGACAATGCCTACAAGTTAGATCTTCCAGGTGAGTATAATGTTAGTGCAAGTTTCAATGTTTCTGATTTGTCTCCTTTTGATGTAGGTGACGATTTGAGGACAAATCCTTTTCAAGAGGGAGGGAATGATGAGAATAAGGGAGCTGCACCAAGGGATCCATTGCATGTTCCGGTTGGGCCAATAACAAGGGCAAGGGCTAAGAGATTCAAAGAAGCACTCAATGGCCTAATTCAAGACACATGGGCTGATTCTGAATTATTAAAGCCCAAGATGAACCCACATGAAGACCAAGGCTTGATTAACATCATCAAGGCAATTGAGTGGGCCGAATAAGAGAAAGCTTGGCATAATTTCGGTTTGGTCATTCTCTCTTTGTGATCATTATTGATTTCTTTGGATGATTACAAGCTCAATTTTCATTCTTCTTTAGATTTAAGTTTGCTGGTTCATTCCAATGGTGCTTTGTTTGTTGTGAGTTTGTGTTGTGTTTTTTTCTTATTGTTGGTTTGTGACTGCTATCTTCTTCTTGGTGTGTTGGTTGGTGTCATGGTTGGTGATTCATTAGCTGCTGGTGGTGTGAAGAAGGGTGAATACCATGTTTCTTCTTTAATGTCCATTGGAATGAAGAAAGGTAGGGTTTTGGTAGATCAAACCCGAATTTCTACTGCTGGTGGTGTGAAGAAGGATGGAGACCATGTTTCTTCTCTGATCTCAAATGGAATATATGCCTCGGGACTGCTTGAAAACAAGAAGGATCACGGTTTTGATCAGAATATGGAGATTCAACGTAAGGAGGCAAATCGGGATCCAACTTGTCTTCAACAACTCATTCTATTTTGGGGCTGATAGATGGTGATATTAAGGATGTTTCCGGGTGTTGCGTGTCTACAAAACTTGTTCCTTCGAATTTGCCTCATGGTATTGGTGCTGTAGAAGGAAGAAGTCCGAATTTGGGTGAGAATTGCTCAAAGGATGGTTGTTTTGCTACTGTTTCGGGATTGCAATCAAATAAAACAACACATGATAGGCATGGAGCTGTTGGTTGTGTAAATGGGATTGAATCCAAGCATGATGATGTTCTTCATGGGGTGTTGCATGATGAAGAAGATGAAAATCTGGTTTTGGGTGAAGGTAGAAATCTGGTTTTGGGTGAAAACCATGTGAAGGCTGGTTGTCTCTCAACAATTTCGGGATTGGACAAGAAGAAAGCTATGGTTGACATTGATGAAAAGAGTGAAGACTTGTTGAATGAGATCATGTGCAATGGGCAATTAATTCAAATGATGAATGATTCTCATGGACAAGTTTTTCAAAATAAGGTGGCTAGTATTGACCTTAATAGCCAAAATTGTCAAAGGAAGGTGGTTGGTGATGACTTTCCTTCACTAAATAATACTAGTCAGCAAGGAATGGGGGTAATAGAGTCAAACTTTGGTGCTTTGGGCTCAATTTCGGGTATTGGAGCTAATGGGACTGATTCCACAAAATTAGATGGGCCAAGGATTAATGTTATTGAATCACCTTCGAATTATGGTGGATTTGGGCTTGCAAGAGATGATCATAAAAAGGAAAAGCTTGGTAACTTGCATTTTGGGTCTGATGTGGGCGTAATTGGACCGAAATATAGTGCTTTGGGTTCAATTTCGGGTCTTGGTAGCTTTCGACAAGGAGGGGCTGATCTTGGACCATTTTCAACACCTTCTTCCATGCATGATCAAGGGCTGAAACCATCTTATGCTAAGGCTGTCCAGAATTCTTCTCCTATTGCTTGTGAGGTACGATCTTCTACCTTTGAATCCTTACAATATTTTAAACCAACTGAAGAAAATGGAAGAATTAAAGTTAGCCCTCCGGTTGAGGTAGCTATTGAGGGAAGTGAAGAATGGAGAACTTCCTTGATAGGGTACTTTGTGGATAAGAGAATTCCTTTCCCCGTAGTGAATTCAGTAGTTCATAAAATTTGGGGTAGGTTTGGCCTTAAAGAAGTTTTATCTTCGGAACAAGGGTTCTTTATTTTCAAGTTTGATAGTCTTGACCATGCTTGTGAAGTTCTTGAAAAAGGTCCATGGCATATAGTGAATAAATTGCTTGTTCTTAAACGGTGGCAGCCTAGTTTATCCTTGTCTAAAGATGAGTTACGCAATATTCCTGTATGGGTTAAACTTTACAATCTTCCGTTTGAATATTGGACTTCTAAGGGCCTGAGTTTTGTAGTTAGTGCTTTGGGCATTCCATTGCATGCCGATCACATTACATTAGCTAGGAAACGTCTTAGCTTTGCTCGTGTGTGTGTTGAGATTGATGCTTCGAAGGATGTCATTAATGAGTTTGATATTCAATGTGCTAATGGGGAGTGGAAAACTATTTATGCTGTTTATGAGTGGCTTCCTTCTAGGTGTAATATTTGTAAGGTGTTTGGGCATGCGCCGGGTATATGTAAACAAAGCGTTCAAGATTTGGGTGACAATGTGAATATGGTTACCGGAAATGGAGGGGTTGATGTTCATGATATGAAGAAGAGGCACGAAGACTCGTTGGGGCCTAAACGACCGGTTTGGGTTGAGGTTAAAAAAAAGAACAAGGGTGGAGAATTATCTACTATGGGGAATAGTGCTAGTGTTCCGCTTGTGGAAAATGTTGATAATCATCTTAATTTAGTACCAATGGAGGGCAATGACCATACTCTGAATTTGGAAGTAATGGAAGAGGGTACTCCTTTAGCAATTTTGGACACTGTTTGTGATGCAGGGGCTGTTCTTTGTAAGGATGGGGCTAATGGTTATGTTGATGACAAGGATGCTCTTTGTGATGATGGGGGTGCTATTTGTGGTAATGATGAGGTTGGTCATGGTGAGGATGGTAGTGATTCTAGCCCTCCTCGTAATGCTTTAGCTTCAAAAGTTAAGGATTCTCTGGAAAAGAAAAAGAAGAAGAAAGGTTCCAGTAGTAAGGGTAAGAAGAATAAGAGTGAGATCTGGAGAACGTTAGTTTCATGTTTAGAGAGAGAAAATGCTCTGCCTTCTCTCTAGAATATTTTTGAGTGTTCTTCTTGATTTTTTTCTATTCTCTCTTTGTGATCATTATTGACTTCTTTTGATGATTACAAGCTCAATTTTCTTTCTTCTTTAGATTTAAGTTTGCTGGTTTCATTCCAATGGTGCTTTGTTTGTTGTGAGTTTGTGTTGTGTTTTTTTCTTATTGTTGGTTTGTGACTGCTATCTTCTTCTTGGTGTGTTGGTTGGTGTCATGGTTGGTGATTCATTAGCTGCTGGTGGTGTGAAGAATGGTGAATACCATGTTTCTTCTTTAATGTCCATTGGAATGAAGAAAGGTAGGGTTTTGGTAGATCAAACCCGAATTTCTACTGCTGGTGGTGTGAAGAAGGATGGAGACCATGTTTCTTCTCTGATCTCAAATGGAATATATGCCTCGGGACTGCTTGAAAACAAGAAGGATCACGGTTTTGATCAGAATATGGAGATTCAACGTAAGGAGGCAAATTCGGGATCCAACTTGTCTTCAACAACTCATTCTATTTTGGGGCTGATAGATGGTGATATTAAGGATGTTTCCGGGTGTTGCGTGTCTACAAAACTTGTTCCTTCGAATTTGCCTCATGGTATTGGTGCTGTAGAAGGAAGAAGTCCGAATTTGGGTGAGAATTGCTCAAAGGATGGTTGTTTTGATACTGTTTCGGGATTGCAATCAAATAAAACAACACATGATAGGCATGGAGCTGTTGGTTGTGTAAATGGGATTGAATCCAAGCATGATGATGTTCTTCATGGGGTGTTGCATGATGAAGAAGATGAAAATCTGGTTTTGGGTGAAGGTAGAAATCTGGTTTTGGGTGACAACCATGTGAAGAATGGTTGTCTCTCAACAATTTCGGGATTGGACAAGAAGAAAGCTATGGTTGACATTAATGAAAAGAGTGAAGACTTGTTGAATGAGATCATGTGCAATGGGCAATTAATTCAAATGATGAATGATTCTCATGGACAAGCTTTTCAAAATAAGGTGGCTAGTATTGACCTTAATAGCCAAAATTGTCAAAGGAAGGTGGTTGGTGATGACTTTCCTTCACTAAATAATACTAGTCATCAAGGAATGGGGGTAATAGAGTCAAACTTTGGTGCTTTGGGCTCAATTTCGGGTATTGGAGCTAATGGGACTGATTCCACAAAATTAGATGGGCCAAGGATTAATGTTATTAAATCACCTTCGAATTATGGTGGAGTTGGGCTTGCAAGAGATGATCATAGAAAGGAAAAGCTTGGTAACTTGCATTTTGGGTCTGATGTGGGCGTAATTGGGCCGAAATCGAGTGCTTTGGGTTCAATTTCGGGTCTTGGTAACTTTGGACAAGGAGGGGCTGATCTTGGACCATTTTCAACACCTTCCATGCATGATCAAGGGCTGAAACCATCTTATGCGAAGGCTGTCCAGAATTCTTCTCCTATTGCTTGTGAGGTATGATCTTCTACCTTTGAATCCTTACAATATTTTAAACCAACTGAAGAAAATGGAAGAATTAAAGTTAGCCCTCCGGTTGAGGTAGCTATTGAGGGAAGTGAAGAATGGAGAACTTCCTTGATAGGGTACTTTGTGGATAAGAGAATTCCTTTCCCCGTAGTGAATTCAGTAGTTCATAAAATTTGGGGTAGGTTTGGCCTTAAAGAAGTTTTATCTTCAGAACAAGGGTTCTTTATTTTCAAGTTTGATAGTCTTGACCATGCTTGTGAAGTTCTTGAAAAAGGTCCATGGCATATAGTGAATAAATTGCTTGTTCTTAAACGGTGGCAGCCTAGTTTATCCTTGTCTAAAGATGAGTTACGCAATATTCCTGTATGGGTTAAACTTTACAATCTTCCATTTGAATATTGGACTTCTAAGGGCCTGAGTTTTGTAGTTAGTGCTTTGGGCATTCCATTGCATGCCGATCACATTACATTAGCTAGGAAACGTCTTAGCTATGCTCGTGTGTGTGTTGAGATTGATGTTTCGAAGGATGTCATTAATGAGTTTGATATGCAATGTGCTAATGGGGAGTGGAAAATTATCTATGCTGTTTATGAGTGGCTTCCTTCTAGGTGTAATATTTGTAAGGTGTTTGGGCATGCGCCGGGTATATGTAAACAAAGCGTTCAAGATTTGGGTGACAATGTGAATATGGTTACCGGAAATGGAGGGGTTGATGTTCATGATATGAAGAAGAGGCACGAAGACTCGTTGGGGCCTAAACGACCGGTTTGGGTTGAGGTTAAAAAAAAGAACAAGGGTGGAGAATTATCTACTATGGGGAATAGTGCTAGTGTTCCGCTTGTGGAAAATGTTGATAATCATCTTAATTTAGTACCAATGGAGGGCAATGATCATTCTCTGAATTTGGAAGTAATGGAAGAGGGCACTCCTTTAGCAATTTTGGATACTGTTTGTGATGCAGGGGCTGTTCTTTGTAAGGAGGGGGCTAATGGTTATGTTGATGAGAGGGATGCTCTTTGTGATGATGGGGGTGCTATTTGTGGTAATGATGAGACTGGTCATGGTGAGGATGGTAGTGATTCTAGCCCTCCTCGTAATGCTTTGGCTTCAAAGGTTAAGGATTCTCTGGAAAAGAAAAAGAAGAAGAAAGGTTCCAGTAGTAAGGGTAAGAAGAATAAGAAGCACTCCTCCCCTAAGGGGGGTAAATGGAGATAGATTTGTGGGGGTTCTTCTTATCTTTGTATATTAATTATGATTTTTGGGTGCTGGAATATTAGGGGTCTTAATGACCCTTTGAAGCAAAGTGAGGTTCGCAATTTGATTAAAGATGAGAAATTGTCTTTGTGTGGTTTAGTGGAAACGAAAGTTCTGGAGAAAAATAAAGATGTTATTCTTAAGACCATTGACCGGTCTTGGAAGGTGGAGTGCAATTATAACTTTTCCTCTTTGGGGAGGATTTGGGTTTGTTGGAATCCGTTCGATGTTACTGTTTTGGTTGTCGGATCTTCTGAACAAGTTATCCATTGTAGAGTTTCTTCTGTTGATTCAACTTGGGAGTGTATGATATCGATAGTGTACGGTGATAATTGTAATGTTCGTAGGGAGGCGTTGTGGGCTGATTTAGTGGCGCGCGGAGTGGAATGGGAGAATAGTGCTTGGATTGTGATGGGTGACTTCAATGCTATTAAGTCTTCGGTTGAGAGTGTTGGAGGCTCCAATTCTTGGCCTCATTGGAAAGATGACTTTCCTAATTGTTTAGCTGAGTCTGGGTTGGATGATCTGCGATTTAATGGGTGCTTCTATACTTGGTCTAATCATCGTACGGTTGATCCTATTCTTCGAAAGTTAGATCGAGCTTTGGTCAACTTGAATTGGGATATTTCCTTTCGAGGTTCAGAGGCGCATTTTCTTCCTTCTAGTGTTTCTGATCACTCTCCTATGATTGTTAAGATTGTGGACCTCCCTCGGCGACGGGTACCTTTTAAGTTTTTTGATTTCTGGGCGGATCACCCAGATTTTTTATCCTTGGTGGATCGGGTTTGGGCGGACAGGGTGGATGGGTCTCCTATGTTTCAGCTATGTAAGAAGCTAAAAAGATTGAAAGTAGAGCTTAAGAAACTTAATAGGGAGTGTTATTCTGACTTATCTTCTAGGGTGCAGCAAGCTAAACATGATTTAGAGTCTGTGCAATGGGATATTCAGAGGCAGCCTACGAACGCTTCTTTACATGAGGAGGAGTCTCGGTTGGTGAAGCTTTATGGTGACTTGAGTAGAGATGAGGAGAGTTTTTTGAGACAAAAGTCCCGAGTTCAGTGGATTAATTTGGGAGATAGGAATTCTAAGTTCTTTTTTCGATCCATGAGACAAAGATGTAGTAGGAGTAAGGTATTATCTCTTACCGATGAGCATGGTAATCGTGTGGAGGAGCCTAGTGAAGTTAAATCAACGGTGGTGAACTTCTTTGAGACACTCCTGAGACAGCCTGCTGGATGCCCTAGGATTGACCTTGATTTAGTGAGGCGGGCTCTCCCGAAGCGTATTTCTGGTGATCAGTGTGCTACCTTGGGTAGAGAGGTTAGTGATGTTGAAATTAAGGCAGTTTTGTTCTCTTTAAAAGATAATAAAGCTCCTGGTCCGGATGGGTATAATGCTACTTTCTTCAAGAAAGCTTGGTCTGTTGTTGGTGATGATTTTCTTCGTGCTATTCGTTCATTTTTTAGCTCCGGGAGATTGCTCAAGCAAGTGAATGCTACTGTGGTTGCTCTTATTCCTAAGGTTCCTAATCCTTCTACGGTTGGGGATTTTAGGCCTATTTCGTGTTGTAACACTATCTACAAATGCATTGCCAAAATTATTGCGAATCGTGTTCAGATGGTACTGCCTGATGTTGTTAGTCCTTTTCAGTCGGCCTTCGTTGCTGGTAGGAGGATTAGTGATAATATATTACTGTCGCAGGAATTGTTAAGGAACTATCATCGTGATGGGGGTCATCCTAGGTGTGCGCTGAAGGTAGATTTAATGAAAGCCTATGATTCTGTGCGGTGGGATTTCTTAGTGGCTATTTTACAGATTTTAGGCTTCCCAGAGCAGATGATAGCTTGGATTTCTGAGTGCATTTCCACTCCCCGTTTCTCTATTTCTATCAATGGCGAGTTGAATGGTTTCTTTACTAGTAGCCGAGGTTTGAGGCAGGGGGATCCTATGTCCCCTTATTTATTTGTGCTGGCTATGGAGGTTTTCTCGGGGTTGATGCGTATTATGGAGAAGGAGAGTCAGTTTGCGTACCATTGGCGGTGTGGGAAGATTGGTATTTCGCATTTATGCTTTGCGGATGATCTTATGGTTTTCTGTAGGGCAGAAAGGGAGTCAGTTGCTGCGGTTAATGTTGTCCTTGGTCAGTTCCAAGCTCTTTCTGGGTTGATTCCTAATCCTAGCAAGAGCAATCTTTTTGTGGCTGGTGTGTCTTCTGAGACTAAGCAAGAGTTACTTGGGATTCTTGGTTTTCAGGAAGGGGTATTACCTGTCAGATATCTTGGGGTTCCTCTGATTTCTACTAAGCTTACGGCAGTGGATTGTAGGGTTCTTGTCGACAGGATTGTAGCGAGAGTTAAGAGTTGGACTAGTAGGGTTCTTTCTTTTGCAGGGAGGCTTCAGCTCATTCAATCTGTATTGTTCTCTATTCAGGTGTATTGGTCCTCCATTTTTATCTTGCCTAAGTCAGTGGTGATTAAGGTTGAAACTACTTTGCGTAGTTTTCTTTGGAAGGGTTCAGATTTAGGTAAAGGTGGGGCAAAGGTTGCATGGTCTTCGGTGTGTTTACCAAAGGAAGAGGGTGGTCTCGGTATTAAGAGCATTGAGTGCTGGAATAAAGCTGCCATAAGTAAGCATTTGTGGGCTGTCTGTAGCAATTTGAGGTCTTCTGTCTGGGTCTCGTGGGTTAGATCTACTCTGCTTAAGGGAAAGAATGTGTGGGAGGTTAGGTGCCCTGGGGATTGCTCGTGGAGTTGGAGGAAAATTCTAGGCCTTCGGTGTCTTGTACGGCGGTTGATGCAGTTTCGGGTGGGTAATGGGGAGGATATTTCTCTTTGGTTTGATTATTGGCATCCGATGGGCCCTTTGGTGGAGGTGTTTGGGCGACGGATTATTTATGATTCTGGTTTTGGTCTTCATGCTAGGGTGGCCGATGTTGTTCGGGGGAGGGATTGGGCTTGGCCTCGTTCCCTGACCGGGAATTGGATGGACATTATCAGTGGTATCCCTGCTTCCTTCAGGCCTAATAACTCTCAAGCTGATACTTTGTGTTGGGTTGAGGACTCTCGGGGGGCTTTCTCTATTCGTAATGCTTGGGAGGCTCTTCGGTCCCGGCAGCTAGCGGTGGATTGGTTTAGGTCCGTTTGGCATTCTAAATCAATTCCTAGACATGCTTTCATCTTCTGGTTGGCCATTAGGGGTGCTCTTTCTACTCAGGATAAGCTTCTTATTTATGGCTTGATTCCGACTATTCGTTGTGTGTTTTGTGGAGGGAGTTGTGAGGATGTCCCTCATCTCTTCTTTGATTGTTCTTATTCTTGCGAGGTTTGGTTTGCTCTTTTAAGGAAGTGCAGATTACCTCTGCGTGCTCGGAGCTGGGAGGATACTATTCTTTGGTCTTGCCATTTCCGCGGTCGGCAACTTCGTGGGTGGGTGGTGCGTATTATGCTTGCGGCTGCTGTCTATGCTATTTGGCGTGAGCGGAATGCTAGGATGCATGGCGAGTTACCTAAACCTGTTACCATGGTTGTTCGTTCTATTGTCAGAGATGTTTGTATGCGGCTTAATTCCTTATCTGGTGTGATGCCTTCTCCTACTAATAGGTGGCTCCACCAGTCTTGGGGTTTATCTGATTCTATTTTTTTGTAATTCGCTTGTTCTGCCTTTTATGTGGTTTGGTGGGTTCTTTTGGTTGTACCCTATGACAGGGTTTGTGCTTAGCTTTTATTGCTTTGCTGTTTTTTGGGTTTCGGTTGGTAGGGGGCCTGTCCCTTGTCTGATCATTGTGATCTTCTCGCTGGGGTATGCCCCTTTGCTTTTGTTTTGTCTCTTTGGTTAATATACTTACATTATCCAAAAAAAGGTAAGAAGAATAAGAAGCACTCCTCCCCTAAGGGGGGTAAGTGGAGATAGATTTGTGGGGGTTTCTTCTTATCTTTGTATATTTATTATGATTTTTGGGTGCTGGAATATTAGGGGTCTTAATGACCCTTTGAAGCAAAGAGAGGTTCGCAATTTGATTAAAGATGAGAAATTGTCTTTGTGTGGTTTAGTGGAAACGAAAGTTCTGGAGAAAAATAAAGATGTTATTCTTAAGACCAT
Source organism: Xanthoceras sorbifolium (assembly GCA_003430845.1). Taxonomy (NCBI): domain Eukaryota; kingdom Viridiplantae; phylum Streptophyta; class Magnoliopsida; order Sapindales; family Sapindaceae; genus Xanthoceras; species Xanthoceras sorbifolium. The sequence continues at coordinate 6,449,501 of CM010610.1, forward strand.
TGACCGGTTTTGGAAGGTGGAGTGCAATTATAATTTTTCCTCTTTGGGGAGGATTTGGGTTTGTTGGAATCCGTTCGATGTTACTGTTTTGGTTGTCAGATCTTCTGAACAAGTTATCCATTGTAGAGTTTCTTCTGTTGATTCTACTTGGGAGTGTATGATTTCAATTGTGTACGGTGATAATTGTAATGTTCGTAGGGTGGCGTTGTGGGCTGATTTAGTGGCGCGCGGAGTGGAATGGGAGAATAATGCTTGGATTGTGATGGGTGACTTTAATGCTATTAAGTCTTCGGTTGAGAGTGTTGGAGGCTCCAATTCTTGGCCTAATTGGAAAGATGACTTTTCTAATTGTTTAGCTGAGTCTGGGTTGGATGATCTGCGATTTAATGGGTGCTTCTATACTTGGTCTAATCATCGTACGGTTGATCCTATTCTTCGAAAGTTAGATCGAGCTTTGGTCAACTTGAATTGGGATATTTCCTTTCGAGGTTCAGAGGCACATTTTCTTCCTTCTAGTGTTTCTGATCACTCTCCTATGATTGTTAAGATTGTGGATCTCCCTCGGCGACGGGTTCCTTTTAAGTTTTTTTATTTCTGGGCGGATCATCCAGAATTTTTATCCTTGGTGGATCGGGTTTGGGCGAACAGGGTGGATGGGTCTCCTATGTTTCAGCTATGTAAGAAGCTAAAAAGATTGAAAGTAGAGCTTACGAAACTTAATAGGGAGTGTTATTCTGACTTGTCTTCTAGGGTGCAGCAAGCTAAACATGATTTAGAGTCTGTGCAATGGGATATTCAGAGGCAGCCTACGAACGCTTCTTTACATGAGGAGGAGTCTCGGTTGGTGAAGCTTTATGGTGACTTGAGTAGAGATGAGGAGAGTTTTTTAAGACAAAAGTCCCGGGTTCAATGGATTAATTTGGGAGATAGGAATTCTAAGTTCTTTTTTCGATCGATGAGACAAAGATGTAGTAGGAGTAAGGTATTATCTCTTACCGATGAGCATGGTAATCGTGTGGAGGAGCCTAGTGAAGTTAAATCAACGGTGGTGAACTTCTTTGAAACACTTCTGAGACAGCCTGCTGGATGCCCTAGGATTGACCTTGATTTAGTGAGGCGGGCTCTCCCGAAGCGTATTTCTGGTGATCAGTGTGCTACCTTGGGTAGAGAGGTTAGTGATGTTGAAATTAAGGCAGTTTTGTTCTCTTTAAAAGATAATAAAGCTCCTGGTCCGGATGGGTATAATGCTACTTTCTTCAAGAAAGCTTGGTCTGTTGTTGGTGATGATTTTCTTCGTGCTATTCGTTCATTTTTTAGCTCCGGGAGATTGCTCAAGCAAGTGAATGCTACTGTGGTTGCTCTTATTCCTAAGGTTCCTAATCCTTCTACGGTTGGGGATTTTAGGCCTATTTCGTGTTGTAACACTATCTACAAATGCATTGCCAAAATTATTGCGAATCGTGTTCAGATGGTACTGCCTGATGTTGTTAGTCCTTTTCAGTCGGCCTTCGTTGCTGGTAGGAGGATTAGTGATAATATATTACTGTCGCAGGAATTGTTAAGGAACTATCATCGTGATGGGGGTCATCCTAGGTGTGCGCTGAAGGTAGATTTAATGAAAGCCTATGATTCTGTGCGGTGGGATTTCTTAGTAGCTATTTTACAGATTTTAGGCTTCCCGGAGCAGATGATAGCTTGGATTTCTGAGTGCATTTCTACTCCCCGTTTCTCTATTTCTATCAATGGCGAGTTGAATGGTTTCTTTACTAGTAGCCGAGGTTTGAGGCAGGTGGATCCTATGTCCCCTTATTTATTTGTGCTGGCTATGGAGGTCTTCTCGGGGTTGATGCGTATTATGGAGCAGGAGAGTCAGTTTGCGTACCATTGGCGGTGTGGGAAGATTGGTGTTTCGCATTTATGCTTTGCGGATGATCTTATGGTTTTCTGTAGGGCAGAGAGGGAGTCAGTTGCTGCGGTTAATGTTGTCCTTGGTCAGTTCCAAGCTCTTTCTGGGTTGATTCCTAATCCTAGCAAGAGCAATCTTTTTGTGGCTGGTGTGTCTTCTGACATTAAGCAAGAGTTGCTTTGGATTCTTGGTTTTCAGGAAGGGGTATTACCTGTTAGATATCTTGGGGTTCCTTTGATTTCTACTAAGCTTATGGCAGTGGATTGTAGGGTTCTTGTTGATAGGATTGTAGCGAGAGTTAAGAGTTGGACTAGTAGGGTTCTTTCTTTTGCAGGGAGGCTTCAGCTCATTCAATCTGTATTGTTCTCTATCCAGGTGTATTGGTCCTCCATTTTTATCTTGCCTAAGTCAGTGGTGATTAAGGTTGAAACTATTTTGCGTAGTTTTCTTTGGAAGGGTTCAGATTTAGGTAAAGGTGGGGCAAAGGTTGCATGGTCTTCGGTGTGTTTACCAAAGGAAGAGGGTGGGCTCGGTATTAAGAGCGTTGAGTGTTGGAATAAAGCTGCCATAAGTAAGCATTTGTGGGCTGTCTGTAGCAATTTAAGGTCTTCTGTCTGGGTCTCGTGGGTTAGATCTACTCTGCTTAAGGGAAAGAATGTGTGGGAGGTTAGGTGCCCTGGGGATTGCTCGTGGAGTTGGAGGAAAATTCTGGGACTTCGGTGTCTTGTGCGGCGGTTGATGCAGTTTCGGGTGGGTAATGGGAAGGATATTTCCCTTTGGTTTGATTATTGGCATCCGCTGGGTCCTTTGGTGGAGGTGTTTGGGCGTCGGATTATTTATGATTCTGGTTTTGGTCTTCATGCTAGGGTGGCGGATGTTATTCAGGGGAGGGATTGGGCTTGGCCTCGTTCCCTGACCGGGAATTGGATGGACATTATTAGTGGTACCCCTGATTCCTTCAGGCCTAATAATCTCAAGCTGATACTTTGTGTTGGGTTGAGAACTCTCGGGGGGCTTTCTCTATTCGTAATGCTTGGGAGGCTCTTTGGTCCCGGCAGCCAGCGGTGGATTGGTTTAGGTCCGTTTGGCATTCTAAATCAATTCCTAGACATGCTTTCATCTTCTGGCTGGCCATTAGGGGTGCTCTTTCTACTCAGGATAAGCTTCTTGTTTATGGCTTGATTCCGGCTATTCATTGTGTGTTTTGTGGAGGGAGTTGTGAGGATGTCCCTCATCTCTTTTTTGATTGTTCTTATTCTTGTGAGGTTTGGTTTGCTCTTTTAAGGAAGTGCAGATTATCTCTTCTTGCTCGGAGCTGGGAGGCTACTATTCTTTGGTCTTGCCATTTCCGCGGTCGGCATCTTCGTGGGTGGGTGGTGCGTATTATGCTTGCGGCTGCTGTCTATGCTATTTGGCGCGAGCGGAATGCTAGGATGCATGGCGAGTTACCTAAACCTGCTTCCATGGTTGTTCGTTCCATTGTTAAAGATGTTTGTATGCGTCTTAATTCCTTATCTGGTGTGGTGCCTTCTCCTACTAATAGGTGGCTCCACCAGTCTTGGGGTTTATCTGATTCTATTTTTTTGTAATTAGTTTGTTTTGCCTTTTAGGGGGTTTGTCCCTTTTGCTGTCGGTTTGATGGTTTCTTTTAGCTACACCCTATGACAGGGTTTGTGCTTAACTTTTATTGCTTTGCTGTTTTTTGATTTTCGGTTGGTAGGGGGTCTGTCCCTTGTCTGACCTTGTGATCTTCTCACTGGGGTATGCCCCTTTGCTTTTGTTTTGTCTCTTTGGTTAATATACTTACATTATCCAAAAAAAAAAATTTCGGTTTGGGCTTGATTTAATAGTTGTTTGTTTTAGTTTTGGTCCATTTGTAAGGCAATTATAGCCATTCTAGTTTTCTATTCGTAAGGCCTTAATGGTTATCTTGTTTCCTTTACTTTGTTTTTAGGGTTTCATTATATAAGGATATTGATGGATGTAAGAAGGGCACTTTTGGGATTTTGAATGAAAATTGAGAGAGTTTTTCTCTTTGTTCTTTGAGAACTAACTGGAACTTATCGGAATTCTCTGTGGCGTTCCTTCTTGACTTATCAATCGAGTATTTCATCCTTGATTGTGGCGTTCTCCTTTATACCAAGGTTCACATCTTGATATAGGTGTTGGGTCGCGGTTTCTATCCGAACCAGAGGTTAGAATGAATATTGGCATCAATTTTGATACAATCGACGAGGTTCATATCAAATGTTTAATATGCTCAAAACCAAGAATCTTAGCATCAAGAGTAGAGAGTAGAGTGTACCTTCGAGAAAGTGCATCAGCAACGATGTTCTCCTTACCTTGTTTATATTGAATAACGTACGGAAATGTCTCAATGAATTCGACCCATCGTGCATGCCTCTTATTCAACTTGTGTTAGCCTTTAAGGTGTTTTAAGGACTCATGATCGGTGTGAATCACGAATTCTTTAGGCCACAAGTAATGTTGCCACGTCTGTAAAGCCCGAACCAATGCATACAGCTCTTTATCATAAGTCGGGTAGTTTAAGGTTGCCCCACTTAGTTTCTCACTGAAGTAAGCAATTGGTCGTCCCTCCTGCATTAATACTGTACCTATACCAATATCTGAAGCATCACATTCAATTTCAAACGTTTTATTAAAGTTAGGTAAAGACAATAAATGGGCGTTGGTCAGCTTTTGCTTAATCAATTGAAACGCCTTCTCTTGTTCTTCTCCCCACTTGAATCCAACGTTCTTTTTTATTACTTCGGAAAGCGGTGCGGCCAATGAGCTAAAATCTTTCACAAACAGTCGGTAGAAACTAGCAAGTCCATGAAAACTTCTTACATTACCTACAGTTGTGGGACTCGGCCACTCTTGAATTGCACATAACTTCTCCTCATTAACCTTTTTTTGGATAATGTAAGTATATTAACCAAAGAGACAAAACAAAAGCAAAGGGGCATACCCCAGCGAGAAGATCACAAGGTCAGACAAGGGACAGGCCCCCTACCAACCGAAACTCAAAAAACAGCAAACCAATAAAAGCTAAGCACAAACCCTGTCATAGGTACAACCAAAAGAATCCACCAGACCCCATAAAAGGCAAAACAAGCGAATTACAAAAAAATAGAATCAGATAAACCCCAAGACTGGTGGAGCCACCTATTAGTAGGAGAAGGCATCACACCAGATAAGGAATTAAGACGCATACAAACATCTCTGACAATGGAACGAACAACCATGGTAACAGGTTTAGGTAACTCGCCATGCATCCTAGCATTCCGCTCACGCCAAATAGCATAGACAGCAGCCGCAAGCATAATACGCACCACCCACCCACGAAGTTGCCGACCGCGGAAATGGCAACACCAAAGAATAGTATCCTCCCAGCTCCGAGCACGCAGAGGTAATCTGCACTTCCTTAAAAGAGCAAACCAAACCTCGCAAGAATAAGAACAATAAAAAAAGAGATGAGGGACATCCTCACAACTCCCTCCACAAAACACACAACGAATAGTCGGAATCAAGCCATAAATAAGAAGCTTATCCTGAGTAGAAAGAGCACCCCTAATGGCCAACCAGAAGATGAAAGCATGTCTAGGAATTGATTTAGAATGCCAAACGGACCTAAACCAATCCACCGCTGGCTGCCGGGATCGAAGAGCCTCCCAAGCATTAACCTATATACCCTGTGCACTCACAACAAATCCTAGAAACACAAGTTTATTGGTGCAAAAGGTATACTTTTTCAGATTAGTAAACAACTTTTCTTTCCTGAGTACATCTAAGCCAGATTTTAAATGCACTACATGTTCATCCAAGTTTTTGCTATATATGAGAATATCATCAAAATAAATAACTACGAATTGTCCAATGAAAGCACGCAAAACATGGTTCATTAATATCATGAAAGTACTAGGAGCATTAATTAACCCAAAAGGCATAACTAACCATTCATAACATTATCCAAAAAAAAAAAAAAAAACATTATCCAAAAAAACTAACCATTCATACAAACCATATTTTGTTTTAAACGCAGTTTTCCACTCATCACCTTCTTTCATTCTAATCTGATGGTATTCACTTTTCAAATTAACTTTAGAAAATACACAAGAACTATGCAATTCATCTAGCATATAATCTAAGCGAGGAATAGGATATCGATACTTTACCGTTATGTTGTTAACAGCTCGGCAATCAACACACATTTTCCATGAGCCGTCCTTCTTAGGAACCAAAATAACTGGAATAGCACAAGGACTCATGCTTTCCTGAACATACCCTTTTTTCATTAATTCATCAACCTGCCTTTGAAGTTCCTTTGTCTCCTCAGGGTTACTGCGATAGGCTGGTCGATTTGGAATGGTTGCGCCGGGTACAAAATTAATTTAATGCTCAATCCCTCGAATAGGTGGCAAACCATCCGGAATTTCCTCGGGAAAAACATCATCATATTCCTGCGAGAGAGACATAACAGAGCTAGGCAAAGAAGCTTTAAGTTGGTTAACATTTAAACATTCTTCCTTATACATAAGTATAAGTATGGGTTTGTTGGACAATATCGCTCTTTTAATATCACCCTCTCTTGCATAAAAATTCATTTTTCTCTCTTCTTTTCTTTCAATGGCCGTTTCTCTCTTTTTTTTCTCTTTCTTTTTTGTCTCGGCCTCCTTTTCTTTTGCTCTCATTTTCTTTTTCTCACTCTCTTGTTGCAACCTCAATTGATCCTTATAAACTTGTTGTGGTGTCAAAGGAACTAGAGTGATTGTCCTTTGGTTATGCACAAAAGAGTACTTGTTGGTGAAGCCATCGTGGCTAACACATCGGTCAAACTGCCATGGTCGTCCTAATAACAAGTGCTATGCTTTCATCGGAACTACGTCGCATAATACTTTGTCTTCATATTTTCGATTCAAAAAGAAACATAACTTGTTTGTTCACCTTTACCTCACCACTATCGTTTAGCTATTGCAACTTGTAAGGTCGGGGGTGTTTAATTATTGAACCCGTAAGGTTATATAACCCCCAAACCCACACTCAATTTGTTTTTACACCCAAGAACTCCCAAAAATCAGATTCTTCACCTTCTAGACCCGATGAATACTCAATCCACGAACCCGGAAGTATAAACACTCAAGAACGCCACAAAGGAAGCCTTCCTTTGATAAGTTCAGTAGTTCTATCAAGAACAAGTAGGTGAAACGCAATTTAACTCAAGTTTTGTATTAATTGATCAATGGTTCCATAAAATGACTTACAAATGAGTTTAAATAGAAAATGAGTCTCGGTTGGTGAAGCTTTATGGTGACTTGAGTAGAGATGAGGAGAGTTTTTTGAGACAAAAGTCCCGGGTTCAGTGGATTAATTTGGGAGATAGGAATTCTAAGTTCTTTTTTCGATCGATGAGACAAAGATGTAGTAGGAGTAAGGTATTATCTCTTACCGATGAGCATGGTAATCGTGTGGAGGAGCCTAGTGAAGTTAAATCAACGGTGGTGAACTTCTTTGAGACACTTCTGAGACAGCCTGCTGGATGCCCTAGGATTGACCTTGATTTAGTGAGGCGGGCTCTCCTGAAGCGTATTTCTGGTGATCAGTGTGCTACCTTGGGTAGAGAGGTTAGTGATGTTGAAATTAAGGCAGTTTTGTTCTCTTTAAAAGATAATAAAGCTCCTGGTCCGGATGGGTATAATGCTACTTTCTTCAAGAAAGCTTGGTCTGTTGTTGGTGATGATTTTCTTCGTGCTATTCGTTCGTTTTTTAGCTCCGGGAGATTGCTCAAGCAAGTGAATGCTACTGTGGTTGCTCTTATTCCTAAGGTTCCTAATCCTTCTACGGTTGGGGATTTTAGGCCTATTTCGTGTTGTAACACTATCTACAAATGCATTGCCAAAATTATTGCGAATCGTGTTCAGATGGTACTGCCTGATGTTGTTAGTCCTTTTCAGTCGGCCTTCGTTGCTGGTAGGAGGATTAGTGATAATATATTACTGTCGCAGGAATTGTTAAGGAACTATCATCGTGATGGGGGTCATCCTAGGTGTGCGCTGAAGGTAGATTTAATGAAAGCCTATGATACTGTGCGGTGGGATTTCTTAGTGGCTATTTTACAGATTTTAGGCTTCCCGGAGCAGATGATAGCTTGGATTTCTGAGTGCATTTCTACTCCCCGTTTCTCTATTTCTATCAATGGCGAGTTGAATGGTTTCTTTAATAGTAGCCGAGGTTTGAGGCAGGGAGATCCTATGTCCCCTTATTTATTTGTGCTGGCTATGGAGGTCTTCTCGGGGTTGATGCGTATTATGGAGCAGGAGAGTCAGTTTGCGTACCATTGGCGGTGTGGGAAGATTGGTATTTCGCATTTATGCTTTGCGGATGATCTTATGGTTTTCTGTAGGGCAGAGAGGGAGTCAGTTGCTGCAGTTAATGTTGTCCTTGGTCAGTTCCAAGCTCTTTCTGGGTTGATTCCTAATCCTAACAAGAGCAATCTTTTTGTGGCTGGTGTGTCTTCTGAGACTAAGCAAGAGTTACTTGAGATTCTTGGTTTTCAGGAAGGGGTATTACCTGTCAGATATCTTGGGGTTCCTCTGATTTCTACTAAGCTTACGGCAGTGGATTGTAGGGTTCTTGTCGACAGGATTGTAGCGAGAGTTAAGAGTTGGACTAGTAGGGTTCTTTCTTTCGCAGGGAGGCTTCAGCTCATTCAATCTGTATTGTTCTCTATTCAGGTGTATTGGTCCTCCATTTTTATCTTGCCTAAGTCAGTGGTGATTAAGGTTGAAACTACTTTGCGTAGTTTTCTTTGGAAGGGTTCAGATTTAGGTAAAGGTGGGGCCAAGGTTGCATGGTCTTCGGTGTGTTTACCAAAGGAAGAGGGTGGTCTCGGTATTAAGAGCGTTGAGTGTTGGAATAAAGCTGCCATAAGTAAGCATTTGTGGGCTGTCTGTAGCAATTTGAGGTCTTTTGTCTGGGTCTCGTGGGTTAGATCTACTCTGCTTAAGGGAAAGAATGTGTGGGAGGTTAGGTGCCCTAGGGATTGCTCGTGGAGTTGGAGGAAAATTCTAGGCCTTCGGTGTCTTGTTCGGCGGTTGATGCAGTTTCGGGTGGGTAATGGGGAGGATATTTCTCTTTGGTTTGATTATTGGCATCCGTTGGGTCCTTTGGTGTAGGTGTTTGGGCGACGGATTATTTATGATTCTGGTCTTGGTCTTCATGCTAGGGTGGCGGATGTTGTTCAGGGATTGGGCTTGGCCTCGTTCCCTGACCGGGAATTGGATGGACATTATCAGTGGTATCCCTGCTTCCTTCAGGCCTAATAACTCTCAAGCTGATACTTTGTGTTGGGTTGAGGACTCTCGGGGGGCTTTCTCTATTCGTAATGCTTGGGAGGCTCTTCGGTCCCGGCAGCCAGCGGTGGATTGGTTTAGGTCCGTTTGGCATTCTAAATCAATTCCTAGACATGCTTTCATCTTCTGGTTGGCCATTAGGGGTGCTCTTTCTACTCAGGATAAGCTTCTTATTTATGGCTTGATTCCGGCTATTCGTTGTGTGTTTTGTGGAGGGAGTTGTGAGGATGTCCCTCATCTCTTTTTTGATTGTTCTTATTCTTGCGAGGTTTGGTTTGCTCTTTTAAGGAAGTGCAGATTACCTCTGCGTGCTCGGAGCTGGGAGGATACTATTCTTTGGTCTTGCCATTTCCGCGGTCGGCAACTTCGTGGGTGGGTGGTGCGTATTATGCTTGCGGCTGCTGTCTATGCTATTTGGCGTGAGCGGAATGCTAGGATGCATGGCGAGTTACCTAAACCTGTTACCATGGTTGTTCGTTCCATTGTCAGAGATGTTTGTATGCGTCTTAATTCCTTATCTGGTGTGATGCCTTCTCCTACTAATAGGTGGCTCCACCAGTCTTGGGGTTTATCTGATTCTATTTTTTTGTAATTCGCTTGTTTTGCCTTTTATGGGGTCTGGTGGATTCTTTTGGTTGTACCTATGACAGGGTTTGTGCTTAGCTTTTATTGCTTTGCTGTTTTTTGAGTTTCGGTTGGTAGGGGGCCTGTCCCTTGTTTGACCTTGTGATCTTCTCGCTGGGGTATGCCCCTTTGCTTTTGTTTTGTCTCTTTGGTTAATATACTTACATTATCAAAAAAAAAATAGAAAATGAAATGTCTTGGAACAACCCTCCAAGCATGGGAACGAAAACAAGTAAAGGAAGGTGTGATTTTGTTGACTAGGAAGCTTTGACCTCAATAAAAACGTGCAACACAATTGTCAAAGGAAGATAACACAATTGTCAAAGTAAGACAACTAATTATCAAAGTAGAAAGCTTCTGGATACTTTGAAATAACCGACCATATCTTCCTCGTGTGGCCTCTAATGGATCTGATTCCAAATTCAAAGTTGAAGATAAGATCATGAGCTTTGAAAAGTCCTACTCATACGCCTTCAGAAACCTAACTGTTCAAACGTTATGAATTTCCAAAGTTATCCCTACGAATCAGCAGGTTGCCTCTTCCTTAACTTGAATTACATTCACTAAGGTTGGGCTCTCCTTTTGCAAGTCCATTCCTCCACCTATTAGTAGGAGAAGGCACCACACCAGATAAGGAATTAAGACGCATACAAACATCTTTAACAATGGAACGAACAACCACGGAAACAGGTTTAGGTAACTCGCCATGCATCCTAGCATTCCGCTCACGCCAAATAGCATAGACAGCAGCCGCAAACATAATACACACCACCCACCCACGAAGATGCCGACCGCGGAAATGGCAAGACCAAAGAATAGTAGCCTCCCAGCTCCGAGCACGAAGAGATAATCTGCACTTCCTTAAAAGAGCAAACCAAACCTCGCAAGAATAAGAACAATAAAAAAAGAGATGAGGGACATCCTTACAACTCCCTCCACAAAACACACAACGAATAGCCGGAATCAAGCCATAAACAAGAAGCTTATCTTGAGTAAAAAGAGCACCCCTAATGGCCAGCCAGAACATGAAAGCATGTCTAGGAATTGATTTAGAATGCCAAACGGACCTAAACCAATCCACCGCTGGCTGCCGAGACCGAAGAGCCTCCCAAGCATTACGAATAGAGAAAGCCCCTCGAGAGTCCTCAACCCAACACAAAGTATCAGCTTGAGAGTTATTAGGCCTGAAGGAATCAGGGGTACCACTGATAATGTCCATCCAATTCCCGGTCAGGGAACGAGGCCAAGCCCAATCCCTCCCCTGAATAACATCCGCCACCCTAGCATGAAGACCAAAACCAGAATCATAAATAATCCGACGCCCAAACACCTCCACCAAAGGACCCAGCGGATGCCAATAATCAAACCAAAGGGAAATATCCTCCCCATTACCCACCCAAAACTGCATCAACCGCCGTACAAGACACCGAAGGCCCAGAATTTTCCTCTAACTCCACGAGCAATCCCCAGGGCACCTAACCTCCCACACATTCTTTCCCTTATGCAGAGTAGATCTAACCCACGACACCCAGACAGAAGACCTCAAATTGCTACAGACAGCCCACAAATGCTTATTTATGGCAGCTTTATTCCAACACTCAACGCTCTTAATACCGAGTCCACCCTCTTCCTTCGGTAAACACACCGAACACCATGCAACCTTTGCCCCACCTTTACCTAAATCTGAACCCTTCCAAAGAAAACTACGCAAAATAGTTTCAACCTTAATCTCCACTGACTTAGGCAAGATAAAATTGGAGGACCAATACACCTGGATAGAGAACAATACAGATTGAATGAGCTGAATCCTCCATGCAAAAGAAAGAACCCTACTAGTCCAACTCTTAACTCTCGCTACAATCCTATCGACAAGAACCCTCCAATCCACTGCCATAAGCTTAGTAGAAATCAGAGGAACCACGAGATATCTAACAGGTAATACCCCTTCCTGAAAACCTAGAATCCCAAGCAACTCTTGCTTAGTCTCAGAAGACACACCAGCCATAAAAAAATTGCTCTTGCTAGGATTAGGAACCAACCCAGAAAGAGCTTGGAACTGACCAAGGACAACATTAACCGCAGCAACTGACTCCCTCTCTGCCCTACAGAAAACCATAAGATCATCCGCAAAGCATAAATGCGAAATACCAATCTTCCCACACCGCCAATGGTACGCAAACTGACTCTCCTGCTCCATAATACGCATCAACCCCGAGAAGACCTCCATAGCCAGCACAAATAAATAAGGGGATATAGGATCCCCCTGCCTCAAACCTCGGCTACTAGTAAAGAAACCATTCAACTCGCCATTGATAGAAATAGAGAAACGGGGAGTACAAATGCACTCAGAAATCCAAGCTATCATCTGCTCCGGGAATCCTAAAATCTGTAAAATATCCACTAAGAAATCCCACCGCACAGAATCAAAGGCTTTCATTAAATCTACCTTCAGCGCATACCTAGGATGACCCCCATCACGATGATAGTTCCTTAACAATTCCTGCGACAGTAATATATTATCACTAATCCTCCTACCAGCAACGAAGGCCGACTGAAAAGGACTAACAACATCAGGCAGTACCATCTGAACACGATTCGCAATAATTTTGGCAATGCATTTGTGGATAGTGTTACAACACGAAATAGGCCTAAAATCCCCAACCGTAGAAGGATTAGGAACCTTAGGAATAAGAGCAACCACAGTAGCATTCACTTGCTTGAGCAATCTCCCAGAGCTAAAAAACGAACGAATAGCACGAAGAAAATCATCACCAACAACAGACCAAGCTTTCTTGAAGAAAGTAGCATTATACCCATCCGGACCAGGAGCTTTATTATCTTTTAAAGAGAACAAAACTGCCTTAATTTCATCATCACTAACCTCTCTACCCAAGGTAGCACACTGATCACTAGAAATCTGCTTCGGGAGAGCCCACCTCACTAAATCAAGGTCAATCCTTGGGCAACCAGCAGGCTGTCTCAAAAGTGTCTCAAAGAAGTTCACCACCATAGATTTAACTTCACTAGGCTCCTCCACACGATTACCATGCTCATCGGTAAGAGATAATACCTTACTGCTACTACATCTTTGTCTCATCGATCGAAAAAAGAACTTAGAATTCCTATCTCCCAAATTAATCAACTGAACCCGGGACTTTTGTCTCAAAAAACTCTCCTCATCTCTACTCAAATCACCATAAAGTTTCACCAACCGAGACTCCTCCTCATGTAAAGAAACGTTCGTAGGCTGCCTCTGAATATCCCATTGCACAGACTCTAAATCATGTTTAGCTTGCTGCACCCTAGAAGACAAGTCAGAATAACACTCCCTATTAAGTTTCTTAAGCTCTACTTTCAACTTTTTAGCTTCTTACATAGCTGAAACATAGGAGACCCATCCACCCTGTCCGCCCAAACCCGATGCACCAAGGATAAAAATTCTGGATGATCCGCCCAGAAATAAAAAAACTTAAAAGGCACCCGTCGCCGAGGGAGATCCACAATCTTAACAATCATAGGAGAGTGATCAGAAACACTAGAAGGAAGAAAATGCGCCTCTGAACCTCGAAAGGAAATATCCAAATTCAAGTTGACCAAAGCTCGATCTAACTTCCGAAGAATAGGATCAACCGTACGATGATTAGACCAAGTATAGAAGCACCCATTAAATCGCAGATCATCCAACCCAGACTCAGCTAAACAATTAGAAAAGTCATCTTTCCAATGTGGCCAAGAATTGGAGCCTCCAACACTCTCAACCGAAGACTTAATAGCATTAAAGTCACCCATCACAATCCAAGCACTATTCTCCCATTCCACTCTGCGCGCCACTAAATCAACCCACAACGCCTCCCTACGAACATTACAATTATCACCGTAGACAATCGAAATCATACACTCCCAACTAGAATCAACAGAAGAAACTCTACAATGGATAACTTGTTCAGAAGATCCGACAACCAAAACAGTAACATCGAACGGATTCCAACAAACCCAAATCCTCCCCAAAGAGGAAAAATTATAATTGCACTCCACCTTCCAAGACCTGTCAAGGGTCTTAAGAATAACATCTTTATTTTTCTCCAGAACTTTTGTTTCCACTAAACCACACAAAGACAATTTATCATCTTTAATCAAATTGCGAACCTCTCTTTGCTTCAAAGGGTCATTAAGACCCCTAATATTCCAGCTCCCAAAAATCATAATAAATATACAAAGATAAGAAGAAACCCCCACAAATCTATCTCCACTTACCCCCCTTAGGGGAGGAATGCTTCTTATTCTTCTTACCCTTACTACTAGAACCTTTCTTCTTCTTTTTCTTTTCCGGAGAATCCTTAACTTTTGAAGCCAAAGCATTACGAGGACTAGAATCACTACCATCCTCACCATGATCAGCCTCATCATTATCACAAAGAGCACCCCCATCATCACAAAGAGCATCCCTGTCATCAATATAATCATTAGCCCCATCCTTACAAAGAACAGCCCCTGCATCACAAACAGTGTCCAAAATTGCTAAAGGAGTACCCTCTTCCGTTACTTCCAAATTCAGAGTATGGTCATTGCCCTCCATTGGTACTAAATTAAGATGATTATCAACATTTTCCACAAGCGGAACACTAGCACTGTTCCCTATAGTAGATAATTCTCCACCCTTGTTCTTTTTTTTAACCTCAACCCAAACCGGTCGTTTAGGCCCCAACGAGTCTTCGTGCCTCTTCTTCATATCATGAACATCAACCCCTCCATTTCCGGTAACCATATTCACATTGTCGCCCAAATCTTGAACGCTTTGTTTACATATACCCGGCGCATGCCCAAACACCTTACAAATATTACACCTAGAAGGAAGCCACTCATAAACAGCATAAATAGTTTTCCACTCCCCATTAGCACATTGAATATCAAACTCATTAATGACATCCTTCGAAGCATCAATCTCAACACACACACAAGCAAAGCTAAGACGTTTCCTAGCTAATGTAATGTGATCGGCATGCAATGGAATGCCCAAAGCACTAACTACAAAACTCAGGCCCTTAGAAGTCCAATATTCAAACGGAAGATTGTAAAGTTTAACCCATACAGGAATATTGCGTAACTCATCTTTAGACAAGGATAAACTAGGCTGCCACCATTTAAGAACAAGCAATTTATTCACTATATGCCATGGACCTTTTTCAAGAACTTCACAAGCATGGTCAAGACTATCAAACTTGAAAATAAAGAACCCTTGTTCCGAAGATAAAACTTCTTTAAGGCCAAACCTACCCCAAATTTTATGAACTACTGAATTCACTACGGGTAAAGGAATTCTCTTATCCACAAAGTACCCTATCAAGGAAGTTCTCCATTCTTCACTTCCCTCAATAGCTACCTCAATCGGAGGGCTAACTTTAATTCTTCCATTTTCTTCAGTTGGTTTAAAATATTGTAAGGATTCAAAGGTAGAAGATCGTACCTCACAAGCAATAGGAGAAGAATTCTGGACAGCCTTAGCATAAGATGGTTTCAGCCCTTGATCATGCATGGAAGAAGGTGTTGAAAATGGTCCAAGATCAGCCCCTCCTTGTCCAAAGCTACCAAGACCCGAAATTGAACCCAAAGCACTCGATTTCGACCCAATTACGCCCACATCAGACCCAAAATGCAAGTTACCAAGCTTTTCCTTTCTATGATCATCTCTTGCAAGCCCAACTCCACCATAATTCGAAGGTGATTCAATAACATTAATCCTTGGGGGTTTCTTCTTATCTTTGTATATTTATTATGATTTTTGGGTGCTGGAATATTAGGGGTCTTAATGACCCTTTGAAGCAAAGAGAGGTTCGCAATTTGATTAAAGATGAGAAATTGTCTTTGTGTGGTTTAGTGGAAACGAAAGTTCTGGAGAAAAATAAAGATGTTATTCTTAAGACCATTGATCGGTCTTGGAAGGTGGAGTGCAATTATAATTTTTCCTCTTTGGGGAGAATTTGGGTTTGTTGGAATCCATTCGATGTTACTGTTTTGGTTGTCGGATCTTCTGAACAAGTTATCCATTGTAGAGTTTCTTCTGTTGATTCTACTTGGGAGTGTATGATTTCGATTGTGTACGGTGATAATTGTAATGTTCGTAGGGAGGCGTTGTGGGCTGATTTAGTGGCGCGCGGAGTGGAATGGGAGAATAGTGCTTGGATTGTGATGGGTGACTTTAATGCTATTAAGTCTTCGGTTGAGAGTGTTGGAGGCTCCAATTCTTGGCCTCATTGGAAAGATGACTTTTCTAATTGTTTAGCTGAGTCTGGGTTGGATGATCTGCGATTTAATGGGTGCTTCTATACTTGGTCTAATCATCGTACGGTTGATCCTATTCTTCGAAAGTTAGATCGAGCTTTGGTCAACTTGAATTGGGATATTTCCTTTCGAGGTTCAGAGGCGCATTTTCTTCCTTCTAGTGTTTCTGATCACTCTCCTATGATTGTTAAGATTGTGGACCTCCCTCGGCGACGGGTACCTTTTAAGTTTTTTGATTTCTGGGCGGATCACCCTGATTTTTTATCCTTGGTGGATCGGGTTTGGGCGGACAGGGTGGATGGGTCTCCTATGTTTCAGCTATGTAAGAAGCTAAAAAGATTGAAAGTAGAGCTTAAGAAACTTAATAGGGAGTGTTATTCTGACTTGTCTTCTAGGGTACAGCAAGCTAAACACGATTTGGAGTCTGTGCAATGGGATATTCAGAGGCAGCCTACGAACGCTTCTTTACATGAGGAGGAGTCTCGGTTGGTGAAGCTTTATGGTGACTTGAGTAGAGATGAGGAGAGTTTTTTGAGACAAAAGTCCCGAGTTCAGTGGATTAATTTGGGAGATAGGAATTCTAAGTTCTTTTTTCGATCCATGAGACAAAGATGTAGTAGGAGTAAGGTATTATCTCTTACCGATGAGCATGGTAATCGTGTGGAGGAGCCTAGTGAAGTTAAATCAACGGTGGTGAACTTCTTTGAGACACTCCTGAGACAGCCTGCTGGATGCCCTAGGATTGACCTTGATTTAGTGAGGCGGGCTCTCCCGAAGCGTATTTCTGGTGATCAGTGTGCTACCTTGGGTAGAGAGGTTAGTGATGTTGAAATTAAGGCAGTTTTGTTCTCTTTAAAAGATAATAAAGCTCCTGGTCCGGATGGGTATAATGCTACTTTCTTCAAGAAAGCTTGGTCTGTTGTTGGTGATGATTTTCTTCGTGCTATTCGTTCATTTTTTAGCTCCGGGAGATTGCTCAAGCAAGTGAATGCTACTGTGGTTGCTCTTATTCCTAAGGTTCCAATCCTTCTGCGGTTGGGGATTTTAGGCCTATTTCGTGTTGTAACACTATCTACAAATGCATTGCCAAAATTATTGCGAATCGTGTTCAGATGGTACTGCCTGATGTTGTTAGTCCTTTTCAGTCGGCCTTCGTTGCTGGTAGGAGGATTAGTGATAATATATTACTGTCGCAGGAATTGTTAAGGAACTATCATCGTGATGGGGGTCATCCTAGGTGTGCGCTGAAGGTAGATTTAATGAAAGCCTATGATTCTGTGCGGTGGGATTTCTTAGTGGCTATTTTACAGATTTTAGGCTTCCCAGAGCAGATGATAGCTTGGATTTCTGAGTGCATTTCCACTCCCCGTTTCTCTATTTCTATCAATGGCGAGTTGAATGGTTTCTTTACTAGTAGCAGAGGTTTGAGGCAGGGGGATCCTATGTCCCCTTATTTATTTGTGCTGGCTATGGAGGTTTTCTCAGGGTTGATGCGTATTATGGAGCAGGAGAGTCAGTTTGCGTACCATTGGCGGTGTGGGAAGATTGGTATTTCGCATTTATGCTTTGCGGATGATCTTATGGTTTTCTGTAGGGCAGAGAGGGAGTCAGTTGCTGCGGTTAATGTTGTCCTTGGTCAGTTCCAAGCTCTTTCTGGGTTGATTCCTAATCCTAGCAAGAGCAATCTTTTTGTGGCTGGTGTGTCTGCTGAGACTAAGCAAGAGTTACTTGGGATTCTTGGTTTTCAGGAAGGGGTATTACCTGTCAGATATCTTGGGGTTCCTCTGATTTCTACTAAGCTTACGGCAGTGGATTGTAGGGTTCTTGTCGACAGGATTGTAGCGAGAGTTAAGAGTTGGACTAGTAGGGTTCTTTCTTTTGCAGGGAGGCTTCAGCTCATTCAATCTGTATTGTTCTCTATTCAGGTGTATTGGTCCTCCATTTTTATCTTGCCTAAGTCAGTGGTGATTAAGGTTGAAACAACTTTGCGTAGTTTTCTTTGGAAGGGTTCAGATTTAGGTAAAGGTGGGGCAAAGGTTGCATGGTCTTCTGTGTGTTTACCAAAGGAAGAGGGTGGTCTCGGTATTAAGAGCGTTGAGTGTTGGAATAAAGCTGCCATAAGTAAGCATTTGTGGGCTGTCTGTAGCAATTTGAGGTCTTCTATCTGGGTCTCGTGGGTTAGATCTACTCTGCTTAAGGGAAAGAATGTGTGGGAGGTTAGGTGCCCTGGGGATTGCTCGTGGAGTTGGAGGAAAATTCTAGGCCTTCGGTGTCTTGTGCGGCGGTTGATGCAGTTTCGGGTGGGTAATGGGGAGGATATTTCTCTTTGGTTTGATTATTGGCATCCGTTGGGTCCTTTGGTGGAGGTGTTTGGGCGACGGATTATTTATGATTCTGGTTTTGGTCTTCATGCTAGGGTGGCGGATGTTGTTCAGGGGAGGGATTGGGCTTGGCCTCGTTCCCTGACCGGGAATTGGATGGACATTATCAGTGGTATCCCTGCTTCCTTCAGGCCTAATAACTCTCAAGTTGATACTTTGTGTTGGGTTGAGGACTCTCGGGGGGCTTTCTCTATTCGTAATGCTTGGGAGGCTCTTCGGTCCCGGCAGCCAGCGGTGGATTGGTTTAGGTCCGTTTGGCATTCTAAATCAATTCCTAGACATGCTTTCATCTTCTGGTTGGCTATTAGGGGTGCTCTTTCTACTCAGGATAAGCTTCTTGTTTATGGCTTGATTCCGGCTATTCGTTGTGTGTTTTGTGGAGGGAGTTGTGAGGATGTCCCTCATCTCTTTTTTGATTGTTCTTATTCTTGCGAGGTTTGGTTTGCTATTTTAAGGAAGTGCAGATTACCTCTGCGTGCTCGGAGCTGGGAGGATACTATTCTTTGGTCTTGCCATTTCCGCGGTCGGCAACTTCGTGGGTGGGTGGTGCGTATTATGCTTGCGGCTGCTGTCTATGCTATTTGGCGTGAGCGAAATGCTAGGATGCATGGCGAGTTACCTAAACCTGTTACCATGGTTGTTCGTTCCATTGTCAGAGATGTTTGTATGCGGCTTAATTCCTTATATGGTGTGATGCCTTCTCCTACTAATAGGTGGCTCCACCAGTCTTGGGGTTTATCTGATTCTATTTTTTTGTAATTCGCTTGTTTTGCCTTTTATGGGGTTTGGTGGGTTCTTTTGGCTGTACCCTATGACAGGGTTTGTGCTTAGCTTTTATTGCTTTGCTGTTTTTTGAGTTTCGGTTGGTAGGGGGCCTGTCCCTTGTCTGATCTTGTGATCTTCTCGCTGGGGTATGCCCCTTTGCTTTTGTTTTGTCTCTTTGGTTAATATACTTACATTATCCAAAAAAAAACATTAATCCTTGGCCTATCTAATTTTGTGGAATCAGTCCCATTAGCTCCAATACCCGAAATTAAGCCCAAAGCACCAAAGTTTGACTCTATTACCCCCATTCCTTGCTGACTAGTATTATTTAGTGAAGGAAAGTCATCAACAACCACCTTCCTTTGACAATTTTGGCTATTAAAGTCAATACTAGCCACCTTATTTTGAAAAACTTGTCCATGAGAATCATTCATCATTTGAATTATTTGCCCATTGCACATGATCTCATTCAACAAGTCTTCACTCTTTTCATTAATGTCAACCATAGCTTTCTTCTTGTCCAATCCCGAAATTGTTGAGAGACAACCATCCTTCACATGGTTTTCACCCAAAACTAGATTTCTACCTTCACCCAAAACCAGATTTTCATCTTCCTCATCATGCAACACCCCATGAAGAACATCAGCATGCTTGGCTTCAATATCAGCCCCATTAGCTTCAATTTCCTGCCCAACATTACCAATACCCGAAATTGAAACAAAAGCACTAGATTTTGGCCCATTCTTGACACATCTCTCACCTAAAACCAGATTACCATCTTCCTCATCATGCACCACCCTATGAAGAACATTAACATGCTTGCCATCTTCCGCATCATGCACCACCCTATGAAGAACATCACCATGCTTGCCTTCAATCCCATTTGCACATGCCTTGTTGCCCATTTTACCATTACTAAACTGATTCTTAAAACTATGCAAAACATGTTGCTTGCTTAACAACAATTTTGAAGAAGCATCACAAGAGATCCTACCTCCAATAGCTATGTCAAATGCATCATCACCAGCAGCTCTCTACGTTGAATCTTCATACGTTGAATCTTCATATTAAGACCCAAATCTGAATCTTTCATAAAACCATCATGATAGCCCTTTATTCCACCATTTTTTACATCACCAGCAGTTGGTGAACCACCAACCATGGCTCCAACTAGAACACCAAGAAGAAGATGAAGATCACACCCCAACAATAAGGAAAAAATTCAGCTCAAAATCACAAGCGTAACCATGGCACAAAACAAGCTAAAAAACTGCCCAGAAAATGACCAGCAAACCTAAAGCTAAAGAAGAACGAAAATTGAGCTTGTAATCATCAAAAGAAATCAATAATGATCCCAAAGAGAGAATAGAAAAAAATCAAGAAGAACACTCAAAAAATTCTAGAGAGAAGGCAGAGCATTTTCTCTCTCTAAAACCCTTTTCTTCCCTATATTAGGTTAGGTTTTTTCTAACTATATAACACTTATATAGTAGTCCTTTAGGGTTTTAGTTTGACCAAGTTAAAATAGGATTTTAAATCCTATTTAGTCTTCCTAAAGATTTGAATCTGTAACCTTTTGGATATTAAAATAATCTAATTATTTTAATTCTTTTGACCTAGTCATTATTTAATCATATAACCTCACATTTAATAAATAGAATTAATAATTCATAATTATTAATTTCTATTATTTTATTATTTCATTATTCTCTTTTATTTAAAACGCATTACTTTTGTAACACTATTAATTGGACCCTCCAATTAATCTACCGTGACCCTCGTTACCAACAACCATAAGGGCTAGCAAGGAGACCTAATGGACCCACAGTTTTGAGCTCCAATAATACTTAGTAATATTAATTAAAACTTTTTAATTAATATTTCACGATTATTAACTTCGGAGTTATTCCACTAAAAATCTGAGCCTGCACTCTCATAACTGTAGACGTGTTTATACAATCTGAAGTCTCATTGTCCATTAATATAGCTAATTGCATATAGTGTGATCCTCCACAAATAGTTCATAACTAGAGTTGGATCATAAAGTCCGTTATACCCCTCTAGAAATATCTTTTCCTTTAAGTACCATTGATTCTCTAATGAACAATTAAATCCTGTCTTCCTCACGGAAGAAGGAGAGCGCTCATAATCGTTCAAGCCCTGAATCAACCCTTAAGGGAACTACTCATCTACTTCAATCAAGAAGGAGTGGATTCCACTATTGTGTACAAACCTTCCCAGCCACAAGCCAAACTGCATCTCCAAGATACGGAGGTATTGGTCGAGATTCTCATCAACCTCACTCATGGTAAATCAAAAGCCACGATCTAACCTGAAGGAGTCGATAAGACACTCAGGATTAAGATCACCTATAAATTGCCATCGTTTATCGATTATATATGAATCTCATCTACTAACGGATTTTGGTGAGAGATTCATATAAATCGTGGCCCAATCCTATATGATCTCATTATATAAGGGGCCTCCTGATATGAACCTCGTTGATTGTATCAAGATTGATGCCAATATTCGTTCTAACCTCTGGTTCGGATGGAAACCGCGACCCAACACCTATATCGAGATGTGAACCTTGGTATAAAGGAGGACGCCACAATCAAGGATGAAATACTCGATTGATAAGTCAAGGAGGAACGCCACAGAGAATTCTGATAAGTTCCAGTTAGTTCTCAAAGAACAAAGAGAAAACTCTCTCAAATTTCATTCAAAATCAATAATTACCCTTCTTACATCCATCAACATCCTTATATAATGAAACCCTAAAACAAAGGAAAGAAAACAAGATAGCCATTAAGGCCTTACAAATAGAAAACTAGAATGGTCATAATTGCCTTACAAATGGACCCAAACTAAAACAAACAACTATTAAATCAAGCCCAAACCGAAATTATGCCAAGCTTTCTCTTATTCAGCCCACTCAATTGCCTTGATGATGTTAATCAAGCCTTGGTCTTCATGTGGGTTCATCTTGGGCTTTAATAATTCAGAATCAGCCCATGTATCTTGAATTAGGCCATTGAGTGCTTCTTTGAATCTCTTAGCCCTTGCCCTTGTTATTGGCCCAATCGGAACATGCAATGGATCCCTTGGTGCAGCTCCCTTATTCTCATCACCTCCATTCTCATGTCAACTGCATGAGCGGTTTAGGATAAGACCACTATACTTTACAGAATGGATCGCAACAATAGATCAATCACAAACAAAGTACCCAGCTTTGTTCGCTCTCTACGGACTCTTTAGGTTTTTCAACTTTAAACAATTCAATATTAAGCAGTGTTGTATGCATTAACGGTCTTAAAACATACAAGTCATTTTCATTTATTTCAGAACCATCATTCATTCCATTTCTTAAAATGATAACTGATTTATCATTTAAAAAACTTTATGAAACTTTTTCCTATAATCTGGATACAGAAATCAAATTTCTTGTAAATCCAGGAATGAAATATACATTGTTCAATAAAAGAAAATGAATGATTATTTGTAGTCTAACTACTCCCACTGCTCGTGCTGGAACGACATCTCCTGTTCCAACGTGCATAGTGAAGGACCCCTCCTCTAGCTTTTGCCAATAATCATTCCAATGTAAAGAAGAACAAAATTAGTTAGTGGCCCCTGAATCTACTATTCAAGGTGAAGAATCATTTTCCACTAAACAAAATTTAATGATAAGTAAATCTGATTTACTTTTCACTTTCTTCTTATTGGAGAGCTCATCGAGGTATTGAAAATAATTCCTCTTCCAATGACCAACCTCTATGCAATCGAAACATTTTTCCTTTTGCTTAGTTAGTCATGGTGCTCTTTATTTTGGATAGTTAATGGGTGGTTACTAAAGGGAGTTTTAGAAAATATTTTGATTATCGTATAACATGCAGAATTGGGTTTCAAAAATTTTTATTATATTGAAAACTTTTTTCAATCAGGAACGAGTTCCTGTATATACGCAGAAAAAGACTTTAGAAACTACATACATTTTTTTTTATTTTCTTTTTTCTGATTCCTCGATCTACCACCAGATCTTCCGAGCTATGACCTGCGGTCTAACAACGTGTCTGTGGGCATGTCACGGCAAGAGATGGAGGTCACGTGAAAAGAACGTTGGCCGAATCCTGCAAAAGAGGGGAGAGTCAGAAAAAACTTTTTTTTTTCTCTTTTCTTCTCTCTTTGGTGGCCGAACTCTTTTTCTTTTTTACTTGTGTGCTAGGTTACGTTTTTCCTAACTATATAACACTTATATAGTAGTCCTTTAGAGTTTTAGTTTGACCAAATTAAAATAGGATTCTAAATCTTATTTATTTTTAGTCTTCCTAAAGATTTGAATCTGTGACATTTTGAACTATTAAAATAATCTAATTATTTTAATTCTTTTGTCTTAGTCATTATTTAATCACATGACCTCACATTTAATAAATAGAATTAATAATTCATAATTATTAATTTCTATTATTTTATTATTTAATTATTCTCTTTTATTTAAAACGCATTACTTTCGTAACACTATTAATTGGACCCTCAAATTAATCTACCGTGACCCTCGTTACCAACAACCATAAGGGCTAGCAAGGGGACCTAATGGACCCACAGTTTTGAGCTCCAATAATACCTAGTAATATTAATTAAACTCTTTAATTAATATTTCACGATTATGAACCTCGGAGTTATTCCACTAAAAACCTGAGGCTGCACTCTCATAACTGTAGACGTGTTTATACAATCTGAAGTCTCAATGTCCATTGATATAGCTAATTGCATATAGTGTGATCCTCCACAAATAGTTGGAGGGTGTTAATTTGCATTCCATATGTATCATAGCTATTTAGTTATTGGGGTGTATGGTTGCTAAGTTAATGATTTCCATCATTTTGGTATCAGAGCTTAGCTCAAGTTTGAGGTTTGCGTATCCATTTATTTGCTCCTCTTTTTAACACCATATTTGATGAAGACTTATCTAGTACAAGGGCATGGAATGCAGATCCAATCCAAGTTCCCGTTGGGCCGGTTACAAGAGCAGGTGCTAAGAAATTCAAAAATGCGTTGAGTGGGCTAATTCAAGGGATTTGGGTTTAGGCATGTTCATGGAGGCCCATTGAAGGAATGAACTTGTAAAAGGAGGGCCCAACCTTAGTGAATGTAATTCAAGTTAAGGAAGAGGCAACCTGCTAATTCGTAGGGATAACTTTGGAAATTCATAACATTTGAACGGTTAGGTTTTTGGAGGCGTGTGAGCAGGACTTTTCAAAGCTCATGATCTTATCTTCAACTTTCAATTGGAATCAGATCCATTGGAGGCCACACGAGGAAGATATGGTCGGTTATTTCAAAGTGTCCAGAAGCTTTCTACTTTGACAATTGTGTTATCTTCCTTTGACAATTGTGTTGCACGTTTTTATTGAGTTCAAAGCTTCCTAGTCAACAAAATCACACCTTCCTTTACTTGTTTTCGTTTCCCATGCTTGGAGGGTTGTTCCAAGACATTTCATTTTCTATTTAAACTCATTTGTAAGTCATTTTATAAAACCATTGATCAATTAATACAAAACTTGAGTGAAATTTAATTTCACCTACTTGTTCTTGATAGAACTACCGAACTTATCAAAGGAAGGCTTCCTTTATGGCGTTCTTAAGTGTTTATACTTTCGAGTTCGTGGATTGAGTATTCATCAGGTCTGGAAGGGTGAAGAATTTGATTTTTGGGAGTTCTTGGGCGTAAAAAAACAAATTGAGTGTGGGTTTGGGGGTTATATAACCTTACGGGTTCACATTATTTGGTATCAGAGCCAAAGTTCCAAAATTAGGTTTGATTTATCTTTGAATTTTCGTCCTTTTAATTCATAGCTTCTTCATTTTATTGTTTGCTCTTGTTCTTGCTTGCTCTTCTTGAAGATTTTGTGTATTGATTATATTAAAATTCAAAAAAACAAAAAATTAGAACAAGACTTCTACAGAAATTCTGCTTGTATCTAAGATTTCTTTGAGTTCTACACAAATTTGTGTTGTGGGTTGTGTTCATTATCCAAAAAAAAAAAAAGAATCATTATCCAAATATATATATATATATATATATTCTGGTTGTATTGATATTTCGTGGGGTTTTTGTTGGTTGAAATATTCATACATTGGTTGTTTCTTCTTTGTTAAGTTCAATTAGTTCTTCTAGGACATGAGGGTGAAAATAAAGAGTGGAAAAAGGCAAGAGAGTGTGAGCATAGCATCGAGAAAAGCCTATTAGAGTGAAACACGAGTGGAGTGGTGTCTTGACTGCAAACACGTGAGGATTGTGAGGATTTTCTTTCTAACTCTTTCATTGCAGCTTTCTATAATGTCGAACAAAAGTGATTCAGCACATAGAGAGGAGAACATGTCCAATGTTCTGAAGGTCATGCAGTAGCAATTCGAGCAAATGAATGTGGTTTTTGGGGATATTAGAGATAGGATGGATCAACAAGATGAGGTCATAGCTCGTATACAAAGGGGACAGCTTTTGAACTTGGGTAGACAAAATAGGCGTGGTGTTTTCGGAGATGTATCTAAGAGAGAACGTGAGCTTAGAAGTGGGGATGATGATGATTTCGAATCTGAAGTTGAAATGGGTAGAAATAGGCCTAGAGGAGGTCGGCATGAAGGAGTACCGAGAAGAGGATTTTGGGGTCAAAATGGGGTAGTTAGGAATCGTGAAGATAATAACTTGGGTAGTATCAAAATGAAGATTCCGTCGTTTCAAGGGAAAAATGATCCGGAGGTTTATCTCGAATAGGAAAAGAAGGTGGAGCTAGTGTTCGATTGCCACAATTATTCCGAGAATAAAAAGGTAAAACTTGCTGCCATTGAATTTTCTGAATATGCTATTGTTTGGTAGGATCAATTGGTGATGAACAGGAGGAGAAATAGGGAGCGTCCAATAGAGATGTGGGAGGAGATGAAAGCAATGATGAGTAAGCAATTCGTCCCAAGCTACTACTACCGAGAGCTATACAACGAGTTGCAAAGTCTTCGACAAGGCAACCGAAGTGTGGAGGAATATTATAAGGAGATGGAGGTCGCTATGATTCGAGCAAATGTAGAGGAGGATCAGGAAGCTACAATGTCTAGGTTCTTGGAAGGTTTGAATCGTGAAATTACCAATGTGGTGGAATTGCAACATTATTTGGAGTTAGAGGACATGGTTCACATGGCAATAAAAATAGAGAACCAGCTCAAAAGAAGGGGTAATACACGTCCAAGCCAAAATTCTAGTTCATCAGCTTGGAGACCAAATCATTGGAAGAAAGATGAAAAGCAGCCAATGATGAAGCCTAAGGCCGAGCAAAAGCCAGAAGCAACAAACAATGGAAATTAAGGTAAATCTGATTCTTCCACTTCTAGGAATCGTGATATTAAGTGTTTTAAGTGTCAAGGCAGGGGTCATATAGCTAGCCAATGTCCGAACAAAAGAGTTATGGTAATACGAGATAATGGAGAGGTCGAATCCAAAGATGACGAAGAAGACACCGACTCTATGCCACCATTGGAGGATGCTGATAATGAAGAATACGCTGTCCAAGGAGATATGTTGGTGGCAAGGCGAGCGCTAAGTGTCCAAGTCAAAAAAGAAGAAGAAGTACAACGAGAAAACATTTTCCATACTAGGTGTCATGTTAACAACAAGGTATGTAGTATGATAATAGATGGTGGTAGTTGTACTAATGTTGCTAGCACTCTTATGGTGGAAAGGTTAGGCTTGCCAATAATTAAAAACCCCCTGTTGGGATTTATGCCCTAAAGCTTGTAATTGTAAATAGTTAAAGACAACAATAAGAATTATTCAGATTATCATTCAAGTTCATAAAATGTTTTATATTCAGTAATACATTCGTATTGTGCAAGAACATCCTAGATTGCAAGATGTAATCTCATAATGAGTATACGATGGTCATATACAGAGAGGATTCATTTTGAGACCTGCAATCTAAAGAGTCCGTAGAAAGCGAACAAAGCTGGGTACTTTGTTTGTGATTGATCTACTACTGCGGTCCATTCTGTAAAGTACGGTAGTCTTATCCAAGACCGCTCATGTAGTTGACATGAGAATGGAGGCACCTTATATGATGAGATCATATAGGACTGGGCCACGATTTATATGAATCTCTCACCAAGATTCGTTAGTAGATGAGATTCATATATAATCGATAAACGATGGCTATTTATAGGTGATCTTAATCCTGAATGTCTTATCGACTCCTTCAGGTTAGATCGTGGCTTTTGATTTACCATGAGTGAGGTTGATGAGAATCTCGACCAATACCTCCGTATCTTGGAGCTGCGGTTTGGCTGGTGGCTGGAAAGGTTTGTACACAATAGTGGAATCCACTCCTTCTTGATTGAAGTAGATGAGTAGTTCCCTTAAGAGTTGATTCGGGGCTTGAACGATTATGAGCGCTCTCCTTCTTCCGTGAGGAAGACAGGATTTAATTGTTCATTAGATAATCAATGGTACTTAAAGGAAAAGATATTTCTAGAGGGGTATAACGGACTTTATGACCCAGCTCTAGTTATGAACTATTTGTGGAGGATCACTATATGCAATGGACACTGAGACTTCAGATTGTATAAACACGTCTACAGTTCTGAGAGTGCAGCCTCGGGTTTTTAGTGGAATAACTCCGAGGTTAATAATCGTGAAATATTAATTAAAAAGTTTTAATTAATATTACTAAGTATTATTGGAGCTCAAAACTGTAGGTGCATTAGGTTCCCTTGCTAGCCCTTATGGTTGTTGGTAACGAGGGTCACGGTAGATTAATTGGATGGTCCAATTAATAGTGTTACGAAAGTAATGCGATTTAAATAAAAGAGCCATTGGTTCTAAGTTTTTGTATATACGTAAAAGAAAAAGAAAAAACTACATATTTCTTGTTTTTTTTTTTTTTTTCTTTTTGATTCTTGATCTGTGATATATTATTGTGTAGGCACAAATCTAGAATGTATGATTTGTTTTTATTGTTATATAATTTGATTGTATAATTTTAAAAGCGTAATTGGTCGTTAATTATATGGTGAATGGGTTATAGGATAAATTTTTATTTTTTGGCCAATTACGCTTTTAAAATTTTTATATGGCAAAAGTTTTTTTTTTGTATATTTTTTTATTGTTATTCTTGTAATCGATCTGCCCTACGAAGAGTCGAAGAAGCGGATGATGTGAAGAAGAAACGAAAAAAAAAAAAAAAAACGATTACATAGCCCCATGGGCAGCAGCCGCGCACGCTCACGCCCAGCGGCCGCGCGCGCCTCATTGGCCACGCTTGCACTGGGGCCGTTTTTTCGTGTTTTTTTTTTTGCGAACGATTTTTTGCTGATTTTTCTGGAAAAATATTGTTGAATATTTTTTGGAAACGACTCAAGAACGCTCGCGAAAGCGCGGCTCGAGCGAGGGCTGCGCGCACCTTGTGTGCGTGCGGCTACGCTGCTGGCAGCCGCACTTTCTCACACGTTAGGGTTGTTTAGGGTTTCGTCTTGACCTAAGGTGCGTGTTAAGGTAACACATGGACCTCTGGAAAAGATGTTGACTTTTGACAAAAATCAAGTTTGACTTGATTAGGAAAATGAAGACAAGAAGAATTCAACTTGAAGAAGAACTCTTGAAGACCAAGGAATGCCTTGGGAATACAATTGTAATTAGAGTTGTTTAAGTTAGATAACCCATGTCACTCGGTCAATTACGTATGCTTTATTTATTTTCATGTGATGATTATTTTTTTGGATAATGTAAGTATATTAACCAAAGAGACAAAACAAAAGTAAAGGGGCATACCCCAGCGAGAAGATCACAAGGTCAGACAAGGGACAGGCCCCCTACCAACCGAAACTCAAAAAACAGCAAAGCAATAAAAGCTAAGCACAAACCCTGTCATAGGGTACAGCTAAAAGAACCCACCAAACCCCATAAAAGGCAAAACAAGCGAATTACAAAAAAATAGAATTAGATAAACCCCAAGACTGGTGGAGCCACCTATTAGTAGGAGAAGGCATCACACCAGATAAGGAATTAAGACGCATACAAACATCTCTGACAATGGAACGAACAACCATGGTAACAGGTTTAGGTAACTCGCCATGCATCCTAGCATTCCGCTCACGCCAAATAGCATAGACAGCAGCCGCAAGCATAATACGCACCACCCACCCACGAAGTTGCCGACCGCGAAAATGGCAAGACCAAAGAATAGTATCCTCCCAGCTCCGAGCACGCAGAGGTAATCTGCACTTCCTTAAAAGAGCAAACCAAACCTCGCAAGAATAAGAACAATCAAAAAAGAGATGAGGGACATCCTCACAACTCCCTCCACAAAACACACAACGAATAGCCGGAATCAAGTCATAAATAAGAAGCTTATCCTGAGTAGAAAGAGCACCCCTAATGGCCAACCAGAAGATGAAAGCATGTCTAGGAATTGATTTAGAATGCCAAACGGACCTAAACCAATCCACCGCTGGCTGCCGGGACCGAAGAGCCTCCCAAGCATTACGAATAGAGAAAGCCCCCCGAGAGTCCTCAACCCAACACAAAGTATCAGCTTGAGAGTTATTAGGCCTGAAGGAAGCAGGGATACCACTGATAATGTCCATCCAATTCCCGGTCAGGGAACGAGGCCAAGCCCAATCCCTTCCCTGAACAACATCCGCCACCCTAGCATGAAGACCAAAACCAGAATCATAAATAATCCGTCGCCCAAACACATCCACCAAAGGACCCAACGGATGCCAATAATCAAACCAAAGAGAAATATCCTCTCCATTACCCACCCGAAACTGCATCAACCGCCGCACAAGACACCGAAGGCCCAGAATTTTCCTCCAACTCCACGAGCAATCCCCAGGGCACCTAACGTCCCACACATTCTTTCCCTTAAGCAGAGTAGATCTAACCCACGAGACCCAGACAGAAGACCTCAAATTGCTACAGACAGCCCACAAATGCTTACTTATGGCAGCTTTATTCCAACACTCAATGCTCTTAATACCAAGACCACCCTCTTCCTTTGGTAAACACACCGAAGACCATGCAACCTTTGCCCCACCTTTACCTAAATCTGAACCCTTCCAAAGAAAACTACGCAAACTAGTTTCAACCTTAATCACCACTGACTTAGGCAAGATAAAAATGGAGGACCAATACACCTGAATAGAGAACAATACAGATTGAATGAGCTGAAGCCTCCCTGCAAAAGAAAGAACCCTACTAGTCCAACTCTTAACTCTCGCTACAATCCTGTCGACAAGAACCCTACAATCCACTGCCGTAAGCTTAGTAGAAATCAGAGGAACCCCAAGATATCTGACAGGTAATACCCCTTCCTGAAAACCAAGAATCCCAAGTAACTCTTGCTTAGTCTCAGAAGACACACCAGCCACAAAAAGATTGCTCTTGTTAGGATTAGGAATCAACCCAGAAAGAGCTTGGAACTGACCAAGGACAACATTAACTGCAGCAACTGACTCCCTCTCTGCCCTACAGAAAACCATAAGATCATCCGCAAAGCATAAATGCGAAATACCAATCTTCCCACACCGCCAATGGTATGCAAACTGACCCTCCTGCTCCATAATATGCATCAACCCCGAGAAGACCTCCATAGCCAGCACAAATAAATAAGGGGACATAGGATCCCCCTGCCTCAAACCTCGGCCACTAGCAAAGAAACCATTCAACTCGCCATTGATAGAAATCGAGAAACGGGGAGTGGAAATGCACTCAGAAATCCAAGTTATCATCTGCTCTGGGAAGCCTAAAATCTGTAAAATAGCCACTAAGAAATCCCACCGCACAGAATCATAAGCTTTCATTAAATCTACCTTCAGCGCACACCTAGGATAACCTCCATCACGATGATAGTTCGTTAACAATTCCTGGGACAGTAATATATTATCACTAATCCTCCTACCAGCAAGGAAGGCCGACTGAAAAGGACTAACAACATCAGGCAGCACCATCTGAACACGATTCGCAATAATTTTGGCAATGCATTTGTAGATAGTGTTACAGCACGAAATAGGCCTAAAATCCCCAACCTTAGAAAGATTAGGAACCTTAGGAATAAGAGCAACCACAGTAGCATTCACTTGCTTGAGCAATCTCCCGGAGCTAAAAAACGAATGAATAGCACGAAGAAAATCATCACCAACAACAGACCAAGCTTTCTTGAAGAAAGTAGCATTATACCCATCCGGACCAGGAGCTTTATTATCTTTTAAAGAGAACAAAACTGCCTTAATTTCAACATCACTAACCTCTCTACCCAAGGTAGCACACTGATCACCAGAAATACGCTTCGGGAGAGCCCGCCTCACTAAATCAAGGTCAATCCTAGGGCATCCAGCAGGCTGTCTCAGAAGTGTCTCAAAGAAGTTCACCACCATTGATTTAACTTCACTAGGCTCCTCCACACGATTACCATGCTCATCGGTAAGAGATAATACCTTACTCCTACTACATCTTTGTCTCATCGATAGAAAAAAGAACTTAGAATTCCTATCTCCCAAATTAATCCACTGAACCCGGGACTTTTGTCTCAAAAAACTCTCTTCATCTCTACTCAAATCACCATAAAGCTTCACCAACCGAGACTCCTCCCCATGTAAAGAAATGTTCGTAGGCTGCCTTTGAATATCCCATTGCACAGACTCTAAATCATGCTTAGCTTGCTGCACCCTAGAAGACAAGTCATAATAACACTCCCTATTAAGTTTCTTAAGCTCCACTTTCAATCTTTTTAGCTTTTTACATAGCTGAAACATAGGAGACCCATCCACCCTGTCCGCCCAAACTCGATCCACCAAGGATAAAAATTATGGATGATCTGCCCAGAAATCAAAAAACTTAAAAGGCACCCGTCGCCGAGGGAGATCCACAATCTTAACAATCATAGGAGAGTGATCAGAAACACTGGAAGGAAAAAAATGCGCCTCAGAACCTCGAAATGAAATATCCCACTTCAAATTGACCAAAGCTCGATCTAACTTTCGAAGAATAGGATCAACCGTACGATGATTAGACCATGTATAGAAGCACCCATTAAATCGCAGATCATCCAACCCAGACTCAGCTAAACAATTAGAAAAGTCGTCTTTCCAATGTGGCCAATAATTGGATCCTCCAACACTCTCAACCGAAGACTTAATAGCATTAAAGTCACCCATCACAATCCAAGCACTATTCTCCCATTCCACTCCGCGCGCCACTAAATCAGCCCACAACGCCTCCCTACGAACATTACAATTATCATCATACACTCCCAAGTAGAATCAACAGAAGAAACTCTACAATGGATAACTTGTTCAGAAGATCCGACAACCAAAACAGTAACATCGAACGGATTCCAACAAACCCAAATCCTCCCCAAAGAGGAAAAATTATAATTGCACTCCACCTTCCAAGATCGGTCAATGGTCTTAAGAATAACATCTTTATTTTTCTCCAGAACTTTCGTTTCCACTAAACCACACAAAGACAATTTCTCATCTTTAATCAAATTGCGAACCTCTCTTTGCTTCAAAGGGTCATTAAGACCCCTAATATTCTAGCACCCAAAAATCATAATAAATATACAAAGATAAGAAGAAACCCCCACAAATCTATCTCCACTTACCCCCCCTAGGGGAGGAGTGCTTCTTATTCTTCTTACCCTTACTACTAGAACCTTTCTTCTTCTTTTTCTTTTCCAGAGAATCCTTAACTTTTGAAGCCAAAGCATTACGAGGAGGACTAGAATCACTACCATCCTCACCATGACCAGCCTCATCCTTATCACAAAGAGCATCCCTGTCATCAACATAACCATTAGCCCCATCCTTACAAAGAACAGCCCCTGCATCACAAACAGTGTCCAGAATTGCTAAAGGAGAGTCAGTTTGCGTACCATTGGCGGTGTGGGAAGATTGGTATTTCGCATTTATGCTTTGCGGATGATCTTATGGTTTTCTGTAGGGCAGAGAGGGAGTCAGTTGCTGCAGTTAATGTTGTCCTTGGTCAGTTCCAAGCTCTTTCTGGGTTGATTCCTAATCCTAACAAGAGCAATCTTTTTGTGGCTGGTGTGTCTTCTGAGACTAAGCAAGAGTTACTTGGGATTCTTGGTTTTCAGGAAGGGGTATTACCTGTCAGATATCTTGGGGTTCCTCTGATTTCTACTAAGCTTACGGCAGTGGATTGTAGGGTTCTTGTTGACAGGATTGTAGCGAGAGTTAAGAGTTGGACTAGTAGGGTTCTTTCCTTCGCAGGGAGGCTTCAGCTCATTCAATCTGTATTGTTCTCTATTCAGGTGTATTGGTCCTCCATTTTTATCTTGCCTAAGTCAGTGGTGATTAAGGTTGAAACTACTTTGCGTAGTTTTCTTTGGAAGGGTTCAAATTTAGGTAAAGGTGGGGCCAAGGTTGCATGGTCTTCGGTGTGTTTACCAAAGGAAGAGGGTGGTCTCGGTATTAAGAGCGTTGAGTGTTGGAATAAAGCTGCCATAAGTAAGCATTTATGGGCTGTCTGTAGCAATTTGAGGTCTTCTGTCTGGGTCTCGTGGGTTAGATCTACTCTGCTTAAGGGAAAGAATGTGTGGGAGGTTAGGTGCCCTGGGGATTGCTCGTGGAGTTGGAGGAAAATTCTAGGCCTTCGGTGTCTTGTGCGGCGGTTGATGCAGTTTCGGGTGGGTAATGGGGAGGATATTTCTCTTTGGTTTGATTATTGGCATCCGTTGGGTCCTTTGGTGGAGGTGTTTGGGCGACGGATTATTTATGATTCTGGTCTTAGTCTTCATGCTAGGGTGGCGGATGTTGTTCAGGGAAGGGATTGGGCTTGGCCTCGTTCCCTGACCGGGAATTGGATGGACATTATCAGTGGTATCCCTGCTTCCTTCACGCCTAATAATTCTAAAGCTGATACTTTGTGTTGGGTTGAGGACTCTCGGGGGGCTTTCTCTATTCGTAATGCTTGGGAGGCTCTTCGGTCCCGGCAGCCAGCGGTGGATTGGTTTAGGTCCGTTTGGCATTCTAAATCAATCCCTAGACATGCTTTCATCTTCTGGTTGGCCATTAGGGGTGCTCTTTCTACTCAGGATAAGCTTCTTATTTATGGCTTGATTCCGGCTATTCGTTGTGTGTTTTGTGGAGGGAGTTGTGAGGATGTCCCTCATCTCTTTTTTGATTGTTCTTATTCTTGCGAGGTTTGGTGTGCTCTTTTAAGGAAGTGCAGATTACCTCTGCGTGCTCGGAGCTGGGAGGCTACTATTCTTTGGTCTTGCCATTTCCGCGGTCGGCATCTTCGTGGGTGGGTGGTGCGTATTATGCTTGCGGTTGCTGTCTATGCTATTTGGCGTGAGCGGAATGCTAGGATGCATGGCGAGTTACCTAAACCTGTTACCATGGTTGTTCGTTCCATTGTCAGAGATGTTTGTATGCGTCTTAATTCCTTATCTGGTGTGATGCCTTCTCCTACTAATAGGTGGCTCCACCAGTCTTGGGGTTTATCTGATTCTATTTTTTTTGTAATTCGCTTGTTTTGCCTTTTATGGGGTTTGGTGGGTTCTTTTGGCTGTACCCTATGACAGGGTTTGTGCTTAGCTTTTATTGCTTTGCTGTTTTTTGAGTTTCGGTTGGTAGGGGGCCTGTCCCTTGTCTGACCTTGTGATCTTCTCGCTGGGGTATGCCCCTTTGCTTTTGTTTTGTCTCTTTGGTTAATATACTTACATTATCCAAAAAAAAAAACCCTCTTCCGTTTCTTCCAAATTCAGAGTATGGTCATTGCCCTGCATTGGCACTAAATTAAGATGATTATCAATATTTTCCACAAGCGGAACACTAGCACTGTTCCCCATAGTAGATAATTCTCCACCCTTGTTCTTTTTTTTAACCTCAACCCAAACCGGTCGTTTAGGCCCTAACGAGTCTTCTTGCCTCTTCTTCATATCATGAACATCAACCCCTCTATTTCCTGTAACCAGATTCACATTGTCACCCAAATCTTGAACACTTGGTTTACATATACCCGACGCATGCCCAAACACCTTACAAATATTACACCTAGAAGGAAGCCACTCATAAACAGCATAAATAGTTTTCCACTCCCCATTAGCACATTGAATATCAAACTCATTAATGACATCCTTCGAAGCATCAATCTCAACACACACACGAGCAAAGCTAAGACGTTTCCTAGCTAATGTAATGTGATGAGCATGTAATGGAATGCCCAAAGCACTAACTACAAAACTCAGGCCCTTAGAAGTCCAATATTCAAAAGGTAGATTATAAAGTTTAACCCATACAGGAATATTGCGTAACTCATCTTTAGACAAGGATAAACTAGGCTGCCACCTTTTAAGAACAAGCAATTTATTCACTATATGCCATGGACCTTTTTCAAGAACTTCACAAGCATGGTCAAGACTATCAAACTTGAAAATAAAGAACCCTTGTTCCGAAGATAAGACTTCTTTAAGGCCAAACCTACCCCAAATTTTATGAACTACTGAATTCACTACGGGGAAAGGAATTCGCTTATCCACAAAGTACCCTATCAAGGAAGTTCTCCATTCTTCACTTCCCTCAATAGCTACCTCAACCGGAGGGCTAACTTTAATTCTTCCATTTTCTTCAGTAGGTTTAAAATATTGTAAGGATTCAAAGGTAGAAGATCGTACCTCACAAGCAATAGGAGAAGAATTCTGGACAGCCTTAGCATAAGATGGTTTCAGCCCTTGATCATGCATGGAAGAAGGTGTTGAAAATGGTCCAAGATCAGCCCCTCCTTGTCCAAAGCTACCAAGACCCGAAATTGAGCCCAAAGCACTCGATTTCGGCCCAATTACACCCACATCAGACCCAAAATGCAAGTTACCAAGCTTTTCCTTTCTATTATCATCTCTTGCAAGCCCAAATCCACCATAATTCGAAGGTGATTCAATAACATTAATC
This sequence comes from Xanthoceras sorbifolium, assembly GCA_003430845.1. Lineage (NCBI taxonomy): Eukaryota > Viridiplantae > Streptophyta > Magnoliopsida > Sapindales > Sapindaceae > Xanthoceras > Xanthoceras sorbifolium. Next base: position 6,485,764 of record CM010610.1, read on the forward strand.
CTTGGCCCATCTAATTTTGTAGAATCAGCCCCATTAGCTCCAATTTCGTGCCCAACATTACCAATACCCGAAATTGAACCCAATGCACCACATTTTGACTCTATTACCCCCATTCCTTGCTGAATACTTTTATTTAGTGGAGGAAGGTCATCAACAACCACCTTCCTTTGACAATTTTGGCCATTAATGTCAATATTAGCATCCTTATGTTGAAAAATCCGCCCATGAGAATCATCCATCCTTTGAATTATTTGCCCATTGCACATGTCTCCAACCACCATTTGAAAATTTTGTCCATTATTATCTCTATGCAACACCTCATTCAACAAGTCTTCACCCTTGTCACCAATGTCAACCACACCTCTCTTCTTGTCCAATCCCGAAATAGTTGAAAGACAACCAATTCTTCCTTTGGAGACAGCTCCTACTCCATCACAATTATCATCCATTTCAAGAGACCTACTACTTACACCAAAAGAGACATTTTCATTGCACCACCATTACCAAATTCAGTTTTAACAACTCCAGCTGAAGCTTTATCATGACAGCCCTTCATACCATTGAATTTCAAAGAAGAAACATGGTTGCCATCCTTCATACCACCATCAACAATAGAGGGCATATCATGGCAGCCCTTCATTACCCCTTCATGACAGCTCTTTATCCCATTGATCATCAAAGAAGAAGAAGAAACATGGTCTCCATCCTTCTTGACACCACCATCTATAGATGATATATCATGACAGCCCATGACTAGCCCTTCATGATAACCATTCACTCCATTGGAACTCAAAGAAGAAACATGGTCTCCACCCTTCTTCACACCACCATCAGCTATATGATAGCCCTTCATTCCATTTGAGATCAAAGAAGAAACATGGTCTCCATCCTTCTTCACACCACCAGCAGTAGGATTTTGGGTTTGATCTACCAAAACCCTACATCCCTTCATTCCATTGGTTGAAGACAAGTTGCAGCTCGAATTAGCCTTAAAACCACCAAGATTGGCCACATTAAAATCATCCATAGTAGTAAAAACAAACTAAACAACTTCTAATGAATTAAAGAAAACGAACCAGCAAACCTAAAACTAAAGAAAACGAAAATTGAGCTCGTAATCATCAAAGAAATCAATAATAATCACGAAGAGAGAATAGAAAAGAGAGAAGAGAAGAACACTCAAAGAAATTCTAGAGAGAAGTCAGAGCATTTTCTCTCACTAATTCTCCTTCTTTCCTTTATGTGATGATTATATGGATGTTAAAGTATTGTCATACATATGAATGTCATCTAGATTAGGTGTGCCTACACATGCATAATAATATGTTATGCATAATTGTCATATTATATTGTTTTATTTTAATGTAATTAAAATAGGAAACAATTTTATAAATAGCAATGGAATAATGGATTTAGTTTTTAGGTGTAAAAACTTGGTAATATCCATTAATTGACTAATCAACAAATTAAAGAGTTTAATTAAAATGATTAGTTAGATTCTTTGTATTAATTAAGATTAATTAGATTAATTCTTTAATTAAAAAGAATCAAATAATGAGATTAGTTTTTAGGAGTAAAAACTAGGTAATTCTCATTACATTAACTAATCCATTAATTAAAGAGTTTAATTAAATTGATTAGTTAGGTTTTTACATTAATTAAGATTAATAAGATTAATTACTTAATTAAAAAAGAACCAAATAATGAGATTAGTTTTTTTAAAAGTAAAAACTTGGTAATTCTCATTATATTAACTAATCCTTTAATTAAAGAGTTTAATTAAATTGATTAGTTAGGTTCTTACATTAATTAAGATTAATAAGATTAATTACTTAATTAAAAAGAACTAAAACTCGGGTGGGTAATGGGGAGGATATTTCTCTTTGATTTGATTATTGGCATCCGTTGGGTCCTTTGGTGGAGGTGTTTGGGCGACGGATTATTTATGATTCTGGTCTTGGTCTTCATGCTCGGGTGGCGGATGTTGTTCAGGGAAGGGATTGGGCTTGGCCTCGTTCCCTGACCGGGAATTGGATGGACATTATCAGTGGTATCCCTGCTTCCTTCAGGCCTAATAACTCTCAAGCTGATACTTTGTGTTGGGTTGAGGACTCTCGGGGGGCTTTCTCTATTCGTAATGCTTGGGAGGCTCTTCGGTCCCGGCAGCCAGCGGTGGATTGGTTTAGGTCCGTTTGGCATTCTAAATCAATTCCTAGACATGCTTTCATCTTCTGGTTGGCCATTAGGGGTGCTCTTTCTACTCAGGATAAGCTTCTTATTTATGGCTTGATTCCGGCTATTCGTTGTGTGTTTTGTGGAAGGAGTTGTGAGGATGTCCCTCATCTCTTTTTTGATTGTTCTTATTCTTGAGCGGTTTGGTTTGCTCTTTTAAGAAAGTGCAGATTACCTCTGCGTGCTCGGAGCTGGGAGGATACTATTCTTTGGTCTTGCCATTTCCGCGGTCGGCAACTTCGTGGGTGGGTGGTGCGTATTATGCTTGCGGCTGCTGTCTATGCTATTTGGCGTGACCGGAATGCTAGGATGCATGGCGAGTTACCTAAACCTGTTACCATGGTTGTTCGTTCCATTGTCAGAGATGTTTGTATGCGTCTTAATTCCTTCTCTGGTGTGATGCCTTCTCCTACTAATAGGTGGCTCCACCAGTCTTGGGGTTTATCTGATTCTATTTTTTTGTAATTCGCTTGTTTTGCCTTTTGTGGGGTTTGGTGGGTTCTTTTGGCTGTACCCTATGATAGGGTTTGTGCTTAGCTTTTATTGCTCTGCTGTTTTTTGAGTTTCGGTTGGTAGGGGGCCTGTCCCTTGTCTGACCTTGTGATTTTCTCGCTGGGGTATGCCCCTTTGCTTTTGTTTTGTCTCTTTGGTTAATATACTTACATTATCCAAAAAAAAAAGAACTAAATAATGAGATTAGTTTTTAGAAATAAAAACTTGGTAAATCTCATTAATAACTAATCTATATATTAAAGTGTTTAATTAGATTAGTTAGGTCCATTTAATGTTAGATTTAATTTGATTAAACATTAATGACATAATTGGACCAAATAATGTGATTTAGTTTTAATAGTTAAAACTTGGTAATTTCACATTTAATTTCTAGATTATTTAAATAGTTTATGTAAATTAGAAATTGAAATAATAAATTATATTTTAAGAGTTAAAATTGAATAATTTATTATAACTTGTAAACTTAGATTTTATATTAGCCGTAGAATCTAAGTAAAGACTAGAAATATAGAATTTTAGAAACTCTTAGTTTAAAGAAAATCCTAAATTACAAATAGTGAGTGGGAGAGGGACATATGACATTATATCCCGCAGTCTCCATTGTTAGTTCAACACCGTGAGGCTTGAGTGGCGCCTCATGACGGCTTTACTTTCGTCCTCCCTAAGGAGGGTGTCCACAAGAATCAATACCAAGGTTGACTTCCTAATGGATAGGTATTCGGAATGTATTTTGGGACTAACCTAGCCTACCTAGGCACTCTCAAGTTAAGTTCATGAATTCTGAAACGATGGGTCACACTCATAAAGGACTTAATTAAGTTGTTAATTTATTGTCCTGACTAAATCAAAGCGATGGTTGGATAATATAAGAATAAAGAGTTATTCTGGTGTATTATCCGATTGAGAATGTCTCGATCTAACATGCAGGGATTTGACCTAGCCTACCTAGGCACTTACTTGTGGGATATTGGATTATCGTGGCATAGCAACTAATTTTAAGGATTTTTTAGTTCATTAAAATATGCTCATGCATCATGTTTAATTTTATGTCGAACTATAGCATTTGATATGAATATGAATGTATGAATGAATGATATTAATTTAGATTTATGTCTTAAATATCAGCGTTATTTTCTGCATTATTATTTCCTCGCAAACGAAACATTGACCGGGATAACTTTATTAAGTGGAACCAACATGAACGCAATCATGGTCAGCATATACCTTACATCTGTGCTTGTGGAGGAATGTCCTCCAGAGCCTGTAACCAACACATGACCAATTACTAAGGGTAAGACCGGCAAAGCAAATGTTGCTAAGCCATCTTCTTCTGGTTTCAAGAAGACGAAGAGGTCTACTGGTAAAGTTAAAGGCTAAGCCAAAAATAAAGAGCACCACGACTGACTAAGCAAAAGGAAAAATATTTCCATTGCAAAGAGGTTAGTCATTGGAAGAGGAACTGTCTACAGTACCTCGAGCAGCTCTCCAATAAGAAGAAAGTGTATAAATCAAATTTACTTATCATTAAATTTTGTTTAGTGGAAAATGATTCTTCACCTTAAATAGTAGATTCAGGGGCACTAACTAATTTTGTTCTTCTTTACATTGGAATGATTATTGGCAAAAGCTGGAGGAGGGGTCTTTCATTATGCACGTTGGAACAGGGGATGTCATTCCAGCACGAGCAGTGGGAGTAGTTAGACTACAAATAATTATTCATTTTCTTTTATTGAACAATGTATGTTTCATTCCTGGATTTACAAGGAATTTGATTTCTGTATCCAGATTACATGAAAAAGTTTCATAAAGTTTTTTAAATGATAAATCAATTATTGGTGTGCTGTCGTAGGCAACCAAAAATAAAACCTATACTCCTAAAAATATATGTAGTAATGCGAGTAAGTATCGTTCTCACGAAGAGTATCTAGTTTAATTTTATGTTATGTGAACAAAGATGGGGGGGTGTTTGCATATAACGAAAGCAATTTTAAGAAAAATAACTAAGGAACAATTCAAATTAAAATATCGAAATCAATCAAAGAATAAACATTGGTCTAAGTCAACATCCACCATTGGAACTTTACAACTGATCATTGATGCAAGTATATATCAATTCACACTTTGAATATTCACCGTTGGAACTATTTTCCTAACTCTCCTTAGTCACAATTAATTAGAAAACAGGTGATCTAATTAATCCTAACTACTAAATAACCCAAGACAAGCGCTAAAGGTTTAATCTAATAGCAGCTTTAAGAATTAGAGAGATCGATGAAACTAAACAACACAAGCACAAGCGGTTGCATTTAATTTAGTCGAGCGTTCTTCCTAAGATCTAATAATTTCTGACACAGTAAATCATTAAATTTTAATTGCTTCACAAATTAGAGGAATCAAACAATTACGGATTTGATTTCTAACTTAGCAGTAGATTGTAACGAATAATAAACTAGTAAGCCTCCTAATAATTAAACGAGACAATCATAAAAATAGGCACAGAAGAATAACCGATACTCAAAATATAAATTAAACAATAAAAACAAAAAGATCTTACAGTTTTATTGATTCCGAGGATTCCGTTTCCTTCGACCAATTATCAAGACTTAGCCACGCAGGGCCATAAAAGTTAAAGGAAAAGCTAGAGAATAGAGGAGAGAAAGACGTGAGAGAGGAGACTACTGGTCTGATGATGAGAGGTCTTTAAACACATCAACTCCTCTATTGGAAGCCTACCAAAACTCTAAAACTTAAGCTAACACTTATCCTCAAATAATAATATTTAAGTTTGACTAAAAAGTGAAAAGCTAAAATAATATAATATAAAGTCCTAATACAAATAGGAAAGTGGTAATTTCAGTTGTGATTTTTCGTGCACCAGATTTGGAAGCTTCCAAAAATAAACCGCTATCACTTGCATGCTAAGAAACGCTCCAGAACATCAACAGTGCAGGTGCAGCAACTTCATGCCCGATTTCGACCTTGATGCTGCCTGTATCTCTCCAATCTCAAAATATGAAAGTTGTAGAGCTGTTTCTTTCCGTTCCATATCATTTTGAATCATCTCCATCGGAGCTTGGATGAGAAAGTTATGCCCATATTATGAAGTGATGTCGAAACTGTCAAAAATCGCCTGATTAACTTTGTTTTGCACTTACAGCCTCGATTTGCATCCTAAATCAAAATATAAAAATAATCAGTACATTTAGGAACCAAATAAGTATAAAAGACTAAAAATTTGGGAAGAAAAATAGGACATTTTGCATTCTCATCAAATTCCCCCACACTTAACTTTTGCTCGTCCTTGAGTAAAACTCAAATTCACTCTCCCAAAAACAACAAGGTTGCAACACCATCAACAAAGAACAACCAAGCCTTTCAAAGCTCATAAAACATCATGAACAAGCATTCTTAAACAACTTACAATTACTTAGTAAGCATTTTCACTTGAAGATGGAATAAACTAAATACGTATTCCTTCCAGTGTTTCTTATCACTCTCCTATGATTGTTAAGATTGTGGATCTCCCTCGGCGACGGGTGCCTTTTAAGTTTTTTGATTTCTGGGCGGATCATCCATAATTTTTATCCTTGGTGGATTGGGTTTGGGCAGACAGGGTGGATGGGTCTCCTATGTTTCAGCTATGTAAGAAGCTAAAAAGATTGAAAGTGGAGCTTAAGAAACTTAATAGGGAGTGTTATTCTGACTTGTCTTCTAGGGTGCAGCAAGCTAAGCATGATTTAGAGTCTGTGCAATAGAATATTCAAAGGCAGCCTACGAATGTTTCTTTACATGAGGAGGAGTCTCTGTTTGTGAAGCTTTACGCGGATTTCTGGTGATTAGTGTGCTACCTTGGGTAGAGAGGATAGTGATGATGAAATTAAGGCAGTTTTATTCTCTTTAAAAGATAATAAAGCTCTTGGTCCGGATAGGTATAATGCTACTTTCTTCAAGAAAGCTTGGTCTGTTGTTGGTAATGATTTTCTTCGTGCTATTCGTTCGTTTTTTAGCTCCGGGAGATTGCTCAAGCAAGTGAATGCTACTGTGGTTGCTCTTATTCCTAAGGTTCCTAATCCTTCTGAGGTTGGGGATTTTAGGCCTATTTCGTGTTGTAACACTATCTACAAATGCATTGCCAAAATTATTGCGAATCGTGCTCAGATGGTGCTGCCTGATGTTGTTAGTCCTTTTCAGTCGGCCTTCGTTGCTGGTAGGAGGATTAGTGATAATATATTACTGTCGCAGGAATTGTTAAGGAATTATCATCGTGATGGGGGTCATCCTAGGTGTGCGCTGAAGGTAGATTTAATGAAAGCCTATGATTATGTGCGGTGGGATTTCTTAATGGCTATTTTACAGATTTTAGGCTTCCCGGAGTAGATGATAGGGTGGACTCGGTATTAAAAGTGTTGAGTTTTGGAATAAATCTGCCATAAGTAAGCATTTGTGGGCTGTCTATAGCAATTTGAGGTCTTCTGTCTGGGTGTCGTGGGTTAGATCTACTCTGCTTAAGGGAAAGAATGTGTGGGAGGTTAGGTGCCCTGGGGATTGCTCGTGGAGTTGGAAGAAAATTCTAGGCCTTCGGTGTCTTGTGCGGCGGTTGATGCAGTTTCGGGTGGGTAATGGGGAGGATATTTCCCTTTGGTTTGATTATTGGCATCTATTGGGTCCTTTGGTGGAGGTGTTTGGGCGTCATATTATTTATGATTATGGTTTTGGTCTTCATGCTAGGGTGGCGGATGTTATTCAGGGGAGGGATTGGGCTTGGCCTCGTTCCCTGACCGGGAATTGGATGGACATTATCAGTGGTACCCCTGATTCCTTCAGGCCTAATAACTCTCAAGCTGATACTTTGTGTTGGGTTGAGGACTCTCGAGGGGCTTTCTCTATTCGTAATGCTTGGGAGGCTCTTCGGTCCCAGAAGCCAGCGGTGGATTGGTTTAGGTCCGTTTGGCACTATAAATCAATTTCTAGACATGCTTTCATCTTCTGGCTAGACATTAGGGGTGCTCTTTCTACTCAGGATAAGCTTCTTGTTTATGGCTTGATTCTGGCTATTCATTGTGTGTTTTGTGGAGGGAGTTGTGAGGATGTCCCCATCTCTTTTTTGATTGTTCTTATTCTTGCGAGGTTTGGTTTGCTCTTTTAAGGAAGTGCAGATTACCTCTGCGTGCTCGGAGCTGGGAGGCTACTATTCTTTGGTCTTGCCATTTCCGCGGTCGGCAACTTCGTGGGTGGGTGGTGCATATTATGCTTGCGGCTGCTGTCTATGCTATTTGGCGTGAGCGGAATGCTAGGATGTATGGCAAGTTACCTAAACCTGTTACCGTGGTTGTTCGTTCCATTGTTAGAGATGTTTGTATGCGTCTTAATTCATTATCTGGTGTGGTGCCTTCTCCTACTAATATATGGCTCCACCAGTCTTGTGGTTTATCTGATTCTATTTTTTTGTAATTCGCTTGTCTTGCCTTTTAGGGGGTTTGTCCCTTTTGCTTCGTTCTGGTGGTTTCTTTTGGCTGTACCCTATGACAAGGTTTGTGCTTAGCTTTTATTGCTTTGCTGTTTTTTGAGTTTCGGTTGGTAGGGGGCCTATCCCTTGTCTGACCTTGTTATCTTCTCGCTGGGGTATGCCCCTTTGCTTTTGTTTTGTCTCTTTGGTTAATATACTTACATTATCAAAAAAAAAACTAAATACGTAGACCCTCACGGAAATAAACACTCGACTCTCATGTGTTTGAATGGTATTAGTTTCGCTCAAATTTATTCCAATGGAAATGATCTACCATAGGCTTGCATATCTTCTCATTTTCCACCACTGGATCACATGCATTACACAAATCATAAGGACTTTTCAAGGGTTGTAATGGGGTTTAGGATCAAGGTGGGAAATATTTGGGAATATAGCTCAATAGCCATCGAAACTAGTTGAGCAAAAAAAATGAATCAACTCAAGCTCGAATATATAAGACATGTAAAACCAATCACTCCATTCAGCAACTTCTTCAGGTTTGGCTTTAAAGCATTTCAATGATATAAAACTTTTCTTTTTTTTCTTTTTTTTTCATTCATTTTTTTTCAAAAAATAAAAAAAATCGTTTAAAGGAACACTTTTCGTTTGCAGCACGGAACAATCCTTCACAACAACTTCCACCTTTTTATATATCACGAATGGACAAACCCCTTATCTTCTTCTTCTTTGTTTATTTTTCTTTATTTTTTTCTTTTCATTACATCAACAATGGAACTCACAAATTGAGGATGAAAACATGTTTCACTTCACCAGTCTTAGCCATAACAACAAATCTAGGCACCCCCACACTTATTTCTTGCACACCCATACATATCATAATAATGAACAATGCTCCACTAGCTCTACGGCTCAGGTAAGGATATTGTTTTTTGGGTTTAAAGTGTGTAACTTGGGTTCACAATAAATGACAGAGGCCAATAAAGCTCAATTCTGACTTGTCTTCTAGGGTGCAGCAAGCTAAACATGATTTGGAGTCTGTGCAATGGGATATTCAGAGGCAGCCTACGAACGCTTCTTTACATGAGGAGGAGTCTCGGTTGGTGAAACTTTATGGTGACTTGAGTAGAGATGAGGAGAGTTTTTTGAGACAAAAGTCCCGAGTTCAGTGGATTAATTTGGGAGATAGGAATTCTAAGTTCTTTTTTCGATCCATGAGACAAAGATGTAGTAGGAGTAAGGTATTATCTCTTACCGATGAGCATGGTAATCGTGTGGAGGAGCCTAGTGAAGTTAAATCAACGGTGGTGAACTTCTTTGAGACACTCCTGAGACAGCCTGCTGGATGCCCTAGGATTGACCTTGATTTAGTGAGGCGGGCTCTCCCGAAGCGTATTTCTGGTGATCAGTGTGCTACCTTGGGTAGAGAGGTTAGTGATGTTGAAATTAAGGCAGTTTTGTTCTCTTTAAAAGATAATAAAGCTCCTGGTCCGGATGGGTATAATGCTACTTTCTTCAAGAAAGCTTGGTCTATTGTTGGTGATGATTTTCTTCGTGCTATTCGTTCATTTTTTAGCTCCGGGAGATTGCTCAAGCAAGTGAATGCTACTGTGGTTGCTCTTATTCCTAAGGTTCCTAATCCTTCTACGGTTGGGGATTTTAGGCCTATTTCGTGTTGTAACACTATCTACAAATGCATTGCCAAAATTATTGCGAATCGTGTTCAGATGGTGCTGCCTGATGTTGTTAGTCCTTTTCAGTCGGCCTTCGTTGCTGGTAGGAGGATTAGTGATAATATATTACTGTCGCAGGAATTGTTAAGGAACTATCATCGTGATGGGGGTCATCCTAGGTGTGCGCTGAAGGTAGATTTAATGAAAGCCTATGATTATGTGCGGTGGGATTTCTTAATGGCTATTTTACAGATTTTAGGCTTCCCAGAGCAGATGATAGCTTGGATTTCTGAGTGCATTTCCACTTCCCATTTCTCTATTTCTATCAATGGCGAGTTGAATGGTTTCTTTACTAGTAGCCGAGGTTTGAGGCAGGGGGATCCTATGTCCCCTTATTTATTTGTGCTGGCTATGGAGGTCTTCTCGGGGTTGATGCGTATTATGGAGCAGGAGAGTCAATTTGCGTACCATTGGCGGTGTGGGAAGATTGGTATTTCGCATTTATGCTTTGCGGATGATCTTATGGTTTTCTGTAGGGCAGAGAGGGAGTCAGTTGCTGCGGTTAATGTTGTCCTTGGTCAGTTCCAAGCTCTTTCTGGGTTGATTCCTAATCCTCGCAAGAGCAATCTTTTTGTGGCTGGTGTGTCTTCTGAGACTAAGCAAGAGTTACTTGGGATTCTTGGTTTTCAGAAAGGGGTATTACCTGTCAGATATCTTGGGGTTCCTCTGATTTCTACTAAGCTTACGGCAGTGGATTGTAGGGTTCTTGTCGACAGGATTGTAGCGAGAGTTAAGAGTTGGACTAGTAGGGTTCTTTCTTTTGCAGGGAGGCTTCAGCTCATTCAATCTGTATTGTTCTCTATTCAGGTGTATTGGTCCTCCATTTTTATCTTGCCTAAGTCAGTGGTGATTAAGGTTGAAACTACTTTGCGTAGTTTTCTTTGGAAGGGTTCTGATTTAGGTAAAGGTGGGGCAAAGGTTGCATGGTCTTCGGTGTGTTTACCAAAGGAAGAGGGTGGTCTCAGTATTAAGAGCGTTGAGTGTTGGAATAAAGCTGCCATAAGTAAGCATTTGTGGGCTGTCTGTAGCAATTTGAGGTCTTCTGTCTGGGTCTCGTGGGTTAGATCTACTCTGCTTAAGGGAAAGAATGTGTGGGAGGTTAGGTGCCCTGGGGATTGCTCGTGGAGTTGGAGGAAAATTCTAGGCCTTCGGTGTCTTGTGCGGCGGTTGATGCAGTTTCGGGTGGGTAATGGGGAGGATATTTCTCTTTGGTTTGATTATTGGCATCCGTTGGGTCCTTTGGTGGAGGTGTTTGGGCGACGGATTATTTATGATTCTGGTTTTGGTCTTCATGCTAGGGTGGCGGATGTTGTTCGGGGGAGGGATTGGGCTTGGCCTCGTTCCCTGACCGGGAATTGGATGGACATTATCAGTGGTATCCCTGCTTCCTTCAGGCCTAATAACTCTCAAGCTGATACTTTGTGTTGGGTTGAGGACTCTCGGGGGGCTTTCTCTATTCGTAATGCTTGGGAGGCTCTTCGGTCCCGGCAGCCAGCGGTGGATTGGTTTAGGTCCGTTTGGCATTCTAAATCAATTCCTAGACATGCTTTCATCTTCTGGTTGGCCATTAGGGGTGCTCTTTCTACTCAGGATAAGCTTCTTGTTTATGGCTTGATTCCGGCTATTCGTTGTGTGCTTTGTGGAGGGAGTTGTGAGGATGTCCCTCATCTCTTTTTTGATTGTTCTTATTCTTGCGAGGTTTGGTTTGCTCTTTTAAGGAAGTGCAGATTACCTCTGCGTGCTCGGAGCTGGGAGGATACTATTATTTGGTCTTGCCACTTCCGCGGTCGGCAACTTCGTGGGTGGGTGGTGCGTATTATGCTTGCGGCTGCTGTCTATGTTATTTGGCGTGAGCGGAATGCTAGGATGCATGGCGAGTTACCTAAACCTGTTACCATGGTTGTTCGTTCCATTGTCAGAGATGTTTGTATGCGGCTTAATTCCTTATCTGGTGTGATGCCTTCTCCTACTAATAGGTGGCTCCACCAGTCTTGGGGTTTATCTGATTCTATTTTTTTGTAATTCGCTTGTTATGCCTTTTATGGGGTTTGGTGGGTTCTTTTGGCTGTACCCTATGACAGGGTTTGTGTTTAGCTTTTATTGCTTTGCTATTTTTTGAGTTTCGGTTGGTAAGGGGCCTGTCCCTTGTCTGACCTTGTGATCTTCTCACTGGGGTATGCCCCTTTACTTTTGTTTTGTCTCTTTGGTTAATATACTTACATTATCCAAAAAAAAAATAAAGCTCAAAGGGGTTCAACAAGGGAAAAAAAAACATTAATTACAAGGCAGGCTATTTGGCTTATGTAGGTTATAAGAAAGAGGGCCTTAATCATGTTCATGCATACATGTGTCAATGTGACCTCAAAGAGAATTAAGGCAAGTTCTAGAGAAATAAATTCGTGGAATAATATCTCACATGAAAGAAAATAATGAGACTGATATGAATGTGTCAGTCTAAAGGCTCAAAATCTCACCAGCTTTTGTCTACCAAATTTAGTCACTACCATTCTCAACGAAAATAACTAGACTAATTAATTCTAAGCTGGAAGATTACTTGTTCAATCATGTTATGAATTTTTTTCAAGCTTAATTGAATCTTGCTTAGGACATACACAACCAAAAATCATTGAAAACCACAAAAACAAAGAGAAAAAAAAAAAAAACACAACCTAATAGTTCCAACGGTGAATATTCAAAGTGTGAATTGATATATACTTGCATCAATGATCAGTTGTAAAGTTCCGATGGTGGATGTTGACTTAGACCAATGTTTGTTCTTTGATTGATTTCGATATTTTTATTTGAATTGTTCCTTAGTTATTTTTCTTAAAATTGCTTTCGTTATATGCAAACCCCCCCCCCCCCCCATCTTTGTTCACATAACATAGAATTAAACTAAATACTCTTCGTGGGAACGATCTTTACTCGCACTACTACATATATTTTTGGGAGTATAGGTTTTATTTTTTGTTGCCTGCGACAGCACACCAAATTTTGGAGCCGTTGTCGGGGAGGCATTCTAGTTGATTTTTGTGTTTTTTTTTTGTGATCCTTATTTTATTTTATTTTTCTTCTTTCCAAAAAAAAAAAAACAATATATATATATATTATAAAAGTTCCACTTTCGGAAAAAAAAAATGTCACTTTGACTTTTTGTCACCATTTTGTTTTTTAGTGTAAAATTGTTTTTATCTCTTTTCATTACTCTAGACTTTTCCTTTCCTGATCTGTCTTTCATGGGCTATTAAGAGTTTCGTTATTCTTCGTTTTTATGACTTTAACTCGCTCTTCTAATCAAGGTGATTTTCAATACGATCTATAAATTGAAAGGACTTTGTGCAGGTTAAGGAGGGAAGCTCGAAGAAATTTTGAAGAGAACGATCTAGCCCTAGATTCTCTATTTGTTAGCAATTCTGATTTAGAAAAGAAGGAAATCATGGCTGGAAATCAAACTTTGAAAGAGCTTGCTGCCCCTGATTTGAATCAACAACCCTTATGCATAACTTTTCCTACTTTAGATGCTACTACTACTTTTGAATTAAAATTTGGACTAATACATCTCTTGCCCACTTTTCATGGCCTTGCAAGTGAAGATCCTCACAAGCATCTAAAGGAGCTTCACGTGGTATGCACGAGTATGAAACCCACAGGTGTGACTGAAGAGCAAATCAAATTGAGAGCCTTTCCATTTTCTTTGAAGGATTCGGCTAAGGATTGGCTTTATTATCTACCCTCCGCAAGTATTACCACATGGAACGATATGAAGAGATTGATCTTGGAGAAATACTTTCCAGCTTCAAGGGCGGCCAGCATTCGAAAAGAAATTTGTGGCGTAAGGCAGCACAATGGAGAATCCCCTCACAAAGATGAAGTTGTTTGTGAAGAGAGAGAAAATGCTCTGCCTTCTCTCTAGAAATTTTTGAGTGTTCTTCTTAATTTTTTTCTATTCTCTCTTTGGGATCATTATTGATTTCTTTTGATGATTACAATCTCAATTTTCGTTCTTCTTTAGTTTTAGGTTTGCTGGTCCGTTTTCTTTAATTTATTAGAAGTTTTAGTTTGCTTTTCTGCTATGGATGATTTTAATGTGGCCAATCTTGGTGGTTTTAAGGCTAATTCGAGCTGCAACTTGTCTTCAACCAATGGAATGAAGGGATGTAGGGTTTTGGTAGATCAAACCCAAAATCCTACTGATGGTGGTGTGAAGAAGGGTGGAGACCGTGTTTCTTCTTTGAGTTCCAATGGAGTGAATGGTTATCATGAAGGGCTAGTCATGGGCTGTCATGATATATCATCTATAGATGGTGGTGTCAAGAAGGATGGAGACCATGTTTCTTCTTCTTCTTTGATGATCAATGGGATAAAGAGCTGTCATGAAGGGGTAATGAAGGGCTGCCATGATATGCCCTCTATTGTTGATGGTGGTATGAAGGATGGCAACCATGTTTCTTCTTTGAAATTCAATGGTATGAAGGGCTGTCTTGATAAAGCTTCAGCTGGAGTTGTTAAAACTGAATTTGGTAATGGTGGTGCAATGAAAAATGTCTCTTTTGGTGTAAGTAGTAGGTCTCTTGAAATGGATGATAATTGTGATGGAGTAGGAGCTGTCTCCAAAGGAAGAATTGGTTGTCTTTCAACTATTTCGGGATTGGACAAGAAGTTAGGTGTGGTTGACATTGGTGACAAGGGTGAAGACTTGTTGAATGAGGTGTTGCATAGAGATAATAATGGACACAATTTTCAAGTGGTGGTTGGAGACATGTGCAAGGGGCAAATAATTCAAAGGATGGATGATTCTCATGGGCGGATTTTTCAACATAAGGATGCTAATATTGACATTAATGGCCAAAATTGTCAAAGGAAGGTGGTTGTTGATGACCTTCCTCCACTAAATAAAAGTATTCAGCAAGGAATGGGGGTAATAGAGTCAAAATGTGGTGCTTTGGGTTCAATTTCGGGTATTGGTAATGTTGGGCACGAAATTGGAGCTAATGGGGCTGATTCTACAAAATTAGATGGGCCAAGGATTAATGTTATTGAATCACCTTCGAATTATGGTGGAGTTGGGCTTGCAAGAGATGATAATAGAAAGGAAAAGCTTGGTAACTTGCATTTTGGGTCTGATGTGGGTGTAATTGGGCCGAAATCGAGTGCTTTGGGCTCAATTTCGGGTCTTGGTAGCTTTGGACAAGGAGGGGCTGATCTTGGACCATTTTCAACACCTTCTTCCATGCATGATCAAGGGCTGAAACCATCTTATGCTAAGGCTGTCCAGAATTCTTCTCCTATTGCTTGTGAGGTACGATCTTCTACCTTTGAATCCTTACAATATTTTAAACCTACTGAAGAAAATGGAAGAATTAAAGTTAGCCCTCCGGTTGAGGTAGCTATTGAGGGAAGTGAAGAATGGAGAACTTCCTTGATTGGGTACTTTGTGGATAAGCGAATTCCATTCCCCGTAGTGAATTCAATAGTTCATAAAATTTGGGGTAGGTTTGGCCTTAAAGAAGTCTTATCTTCGGAACAAGGGTTCTTTATTTTCAAGTTTGATAGTCTTGACCATGCTTGTGAACTTCTTGAAAAAGGTCCATGGCATATAGTGAATAAATTGCTTGTTCTTAAAAGGTGGCAGCCTAGTTTATCCTTGTCTAAAGATGAGTTACGCAATATTCCTGTATGGGTTAAACTTTATAATCTACCTTTTGAATATTGGACTTCTAAGGGCCTGAGTTTTGCAGTTAGTGTTTTGGGCATTCCATTACATGCCGATCACATTACATTAGCTAGGAAACGTCTTAGCTTTGCTCGTGTGTGTGTTGAGGTTGATGCTTCGAAGGATGTCATTAATGAGTTTGATATTCAATGTGCTAATGGGGAGTGGAAAACTATTTATGTTGTTTATGAGTGGCTTCCTTCTAGGTGTGATATTTGTAAGGTGTTTGGGCATGCGTCGGATATATGTAAACCAAGTGTTCAAGATTTGGGTGACAATATGAATCTGGTTACAGGAAATAGAGGGGTTGATGTTCATGATATGAAGAAGAGGCAAGAAGACTCGTTGGGGCCTAAACGACCGGTTTGGGTTGAGGTTAAAAAAAAGAACAAGGGTGGAGAATTATCTACTATGGGGAACAGTGCTAGTGTTCCGCTTGTGGAAAATATTGATAATCATCTTAATTTAGTGCCAATGGAGGGCAATGACCATACTCTGAATTTGGAAGTAACGGAAGAGGGTACTCCTTTAGCAATTCTGGACACTGTTTGTGATGCAGGGGCTGTTCTTTGTAAGGATGGGGCTAATGGTTATGTTGATGACAGGGATGCTCTTTGTGATAAGGATGAGGCTGGTCATGGTGAGGATGGTAGTGATTCTAGTCCTCCTCGTAATGCTTTGGCTTCAAAAGTTAAGGATTCGCTGGAAAAGAAAAAGAAGAAGAAAGGTTCTAGTAGTAAGGGTAAGAAGAATAAGAAGCACCCCTCCCCTAGGGGGGGTAAGTGGAGATAGATTTGTGGGGGTTTCTTCTTATCTTTGTATATTTATTATGATTTTTGGGTGCTGGAATATTAGGGGTCTTAATGACCCTTTGAAGCAAAGAGAGGTTCGCAATTTGATTAAAGATGAGAAATTGTCTTTGTGTGGTTTAGTGGAAACGAAAGTTCTGGAGAAAAATAAAGATGTTATTCTTAAGACCATTGACCGGTCTTGGAAGGTGGAGTGCAATTATAATTTTTCCTCTTTGGGGAGGATTTGGGTTTGTTGGAATCCGTTCGATGTTACTGTTTTGGTTGTCGGATCTTCTGATCAAGTTATCCATTGTAGAGTTTCTTCTGTTGATTCTACTTGGGAGTGTATGATATCGATAGTGTACGGTGATAATTGTAATGTTCGTAGGGAGGCGTTGTGGGCTGATTTAGTGGCGCGCGGAGTGGAATGGGAGAATAGTGCTTGGATTGTGATGGGTGACTTTAATGCTATTAAGTCTTCGGTTGAGAGTGTTGGAGGATCCAATTCTTGGCCACATTGGAAAGACGACTTTTCTAATTGTTTAGCTGAGTCTGGGTTGGATGATCTGCGATTTAATGGGTGCTTCTATACATGGTCTAATCATCGTACGGTTGATCCTATTCTTCGAAAGTTAGATCGAGCTTTGGTCAATTTGAAGTGGGATATTTCATTTCGAGGTTCTGAGGCGCATTTTCTTCCTTCCAGTGTTTCTGATCACTCTCCTATGATTGTTAAGATTGTGGATCTCCCTCGGCGACAGGTGCCTTTTAAGTTTTTTGATTTCTGGGCGGATCATCCAGAATTTTTATCCTTGGTGGATCGAGTTTGGGCGGAAAGGGTAGATGGGTCTCCTATGTTTCAGCTATGTAAGAAGCTAAAAAGATTGAAAGTGGAGCTTAAGAAACTTAATAGGGAGTGTTATTCTGACTTGTCTTCTAGGGTGCAGCAAGCTAAGTATGATTTAGAGTCTGTGCAATGGAATATTCAGAGGCAGCCTACGAACATTTCTTTACATGGGGAGGAGTCTCGGTTGGTGAAGCTTTATGGTGATTTGAGTAGAGATGAAGAGAGTTTTTTGAGACAAAAGTCCCGGGTTCAGTGGATTAATTTGGGAGATAGGAATTCTAAGTTCTTTTTTCGATCGATGAGACAAAGATGTAGTAGGAGTAAGGTATTATCTCTTACCGATGAGCATGGTAATCGTGTGGAGGAGCCTATTGAAGTTAAATCAACGATGGTGAACTTCTTTGAGACACTTCTGAGACAGCCTGCTGGATGCCCTAGGATTGACCTTGATTTAGTGAGGCGGGCTCTCCCGAAGCGTATTTCTGGTGATCAGTGTGCTACCTTGGGTAGAGAGGTTAGTGATGTTGAAATTAAGGCAGTTTTGTTCTCTTTAAAAGATAATAAAGCTCCTGGTCCGGATGGGTATAATGCTACTTTCTTCAAGAAAGCTTGGTCTGTTGTTGGTGATGATTTTCTTCGTGCTATTCATTCGTTTTTTAGCTCCGGGAGATTGCTCAAGCAAGTGAATGCTACTGTGGTTGCTCTTATTCCTAAGGTTCCTAATCCTTCTAAGGTTGGGGATTTTAGGCCTATTTCGTGTTGTAACACTATCTACAAATGCATTGCCAAAATTATTGCGAATCGAGTTCAGATGGTGCTGCCTGATGTTGTTAGTCCTTTTCAGTCGGCCTTCGTTGCTGGTAGGAGGATTAGTGATAATATATTAC
This sequence comes from Xanthoceras sorbifolium, assembly GCA_003430845.1. NCBI lineage: Eukaryota > Viridiplantae > Streptophyta > Magnoliopsida > Sapindales > Sapindaceae > Xanthoceras > Xanthoceras sorbifolium. Next base: position 6,503,944 of record CM010610.1, read on the forward strand.
TGTCGCAGGAATTGTTAAGGAACTATCATCGTGATGGGGGTCATCCTAGGTGTGCGCTGAAGGTAGATTTAATGAAAGCTTATGATTCTGTGCGGTGGGATTTCTTAGTGGCTATTTTACAGATTTTAGGCTTCCAAGAGCAGATGATAACTTGGATTTCTGAGTGCATTTCCACTCCCCGTTTCTCGATTTCTATCAATGGCGAGTTGAATGGTTTCTTTGCTAGTGGCCGAGGTTTGAGGCAGGGGGATCCTATGTCCCCTTATTTATTTGTGCTGGCTATGGAGGTCTTCTCGGGGTTGATGCATATTATGGAGCAGGAGGGTCAGTTTGCATACCATTGGCGGTGTGGGAAGATTGGTATTTCGCATTTATGCTTTGTGGATGATCTTATGGTTTTCTGTAGGGCAGAGAGGGAATCAGTTGCTGCAGTTAATGTTGTCCTTGGTCAGTTCCAAGCTCTTTCTGGGTTGATTCCTAATCCTAGCAAGAGCAATCTTTTTGTGGCTGGTGTGTCTTCTGAGACTAAGCAAGAGTTACTTGGGATTCTGGGTTTTCAGGAAGGGGTATTACCTGTCAGATATCTTGGGGTTCCTCTGATTTCTACTAAGCTTACGGCAGTGGATTGTAGGGTTCTTGTCGACAGAATTGTAGCGAGAGTTAAGAGTTGGACTAGTAGGGTTCTTTCTTTTGCAGGGAGGCTTCAGCTCATTCAATCTGTATTGTTCTCTATTCAGGTGTATTGGTCCTCCATTTTTATCTTGCCTAAGTCAGTGGTGATTAAGGTTGAAACTACTTTGCGTAGTTTTCTTTGGAAGGGTTCAGATTTAGGTAAAGGTGGGGCAAAGGTTGCATGGTCTTCGGTGTGTTTACCAAAGGAAGAGGGTGGTCTCGGTATTAAGAGCGTTGAGTGTTGGAATAAAGCTGCCATATGTAAGCATTTGTGGGCTATCTGTAGCAATTTGAGGTCTTCTGTCTGGGTCTCGTGGGTTAGATCTACTCTGCTTAAGGGAAAGAATGTGTGGGAGGTTAGGTGCCCTGGGGATTGCTCGTGGAGTTGGAGGAAAATTCTAGGCCTTCGGTGTCTTGTGCGGCGGTTGATGCAGTTTCGGGTGGGTAATGGGGAGGATATTTCTCTTTGGTTTGATTATTGGCATCCGTTGGGTCCTTTGGTGGAGGTGTTTGGGCGACGGATTATTTATGATTCTGGTTTTGGTCTTCATGCTAGGGTGGCGGATGTTGTTCCGGGGAGGGATTGGGCTTGGCCTCGTTCCCTGACCGGGAATTGGATGGACATTATCAGTGGTATCCCTGCTTCCTTCAGGCCTTTTTTTTTTTTTTTTGGATAATGTAAGTATATTAACCAAAGAGACAAAACAAAAGCAAAGGGGCATACCCCAGCGAGAAGATCACAATGGTCAGACAAGGGACAGGCCCCCTACCAACCGAAACTCAAAAAACAGCAAAGCAATAAAAGCTAAGCACAAACCCTGTCATAGGGTACAACCAAAAGAACCCACCAAACCCCATAAAAGGCAGAACAAGCGAATTACAAAAAAATAGAATCAGATAAACCCCAAGACTGGTGGAGCCACCTATTAGTAGGAGAAGGCATCACACCAGATAAGGAATTAAGCCGCATACAAACATCTCTGACAATAGAACGAACAACCATGGTAACAGGTTTAGGTAACTCGCCATGCATCCTAGCATTCCGCTCACGCCAAATAGCATAGACAGCAGCCGCAAGCATAATACGCACCACCCACCCACGAAGTTGCCGACCGCGGAAATGGCAAGACCAAAGAATAGTATCCTCCCAGCTCCGAGCACGCAGAGGTAATCTGCACTTCCTTAAAAGAGCAAACCAAACCTCGCAAGAATAAGAACAATCAAAGAAGAGATGAGGGACATCCTCACAACTCCCTCCACAAAACACACAACGAATAGTCGGAATCAAGCCATAAATAAGAAGCTTATCCTGAGTAGAAAGAGCACCCCTAATGGCCAACCAGAAGATGAAAGCATGTCTAGGAATTGATTTAGAATGCCAAACGGATCTAAACCAATCCACCGCTAGCTGCCGGGACCGAAGAGCCTCCCAAGCATTACGAATAGAGAAAGCCCCCCGAGAGTCCTCAACCCAACACAAAGTATCAGCTTGAGAGTTATTAGGCCTGAAGGAAGCAGGGATACCACTGATAATGTCCATCCAATTCCCGGTCAGGGAACGAGGCCAAGCCCAATCCCTCCCCCGAACAACATCGGCCACCCTAGCATGAAGACCAAAACCAGAATCATAAATAATCCGTCGCCCAAACACCTCCACCAAAGGACCCAACGGATGCCAATAATCAAACCAAAGAGAAATATCCTCCCCATTACCCACCCGAAACTGCATCAACCGCCGTACAAGACACCGAAGGCCTAGAATTTTCCTCCAACTCCACGAGCAATCCCCAGGGCACAAACCTCCCACACATTCTTTCCCTTAAGCAGAGTAGATCTAACCCACGAGACCCAGACAGAAGACCTCAAATTGCTACAGACAGCCCACAAATGCTTACTTATGGCAGCTTTATTCCAGCACTCAACGCTCTTAATACCGAGACCACCCTCTTCCTTTGGTAAACACACCGAAGACCATGCAACCTTTGCCCCACCTTTACCTAAATCTGAACCCTTCCAAAGAAAACTACGCAAAGTAGTTTCAACCTTAATCACCACTGACTTAGGCAAGATAAAAATGGAGGACCAATACACCTGAATAGAGAACAATACAGATTGAATGAGCTGAAGCCTCCCTGCAAAAGAAAGAACCCTACTAGTCCAACTCTTAACTCTCGCTACAATCCTGTCGACAAGAACCCTACAATCCACTGCCGTAAGCTTAGTAGAAATCAGAGGAACCCCAAGATATCTGACAGGTAATACCCCTTCCTGAAAACCCAGAATCCCAAGTAACTCTTGCTTAGTCTCAGAAGACACACCAGCCACAAAAAGATTGCTCTTGCTAGGATTAGGAATCAACCCAGAAAGAGCTTGGAACTGACCAAGGACAACATTAACCGCAGCAACTGACTCCCTTTCTGCCCTACAGAAAACCATAAGATCATCCGCAAAGCATAAATGCGAAATACCAATCTTCCCACACCGCCAATGGTACGCAAACTGACTCTCCTTCTCCATAATACGCATCAACCCCGAGAAAACCTCCATAGCCAGCACAAATAAATAAGGGAACATAGGATCCCCCTGCCTCAAACCTCGGCTACTAGTAAAGAAACCATTCAACTCGCCATTGATAGAAATAGAGAAACGGGGAGTGGAAATGCACTCAGAAATCCAAGCTATCATCTGCTCTGGGAAGCCTAAAATCTGTAAAATAGCCACTAAGAAATCCCACCGCACAGAATCATAGGCTTTCATTAAATCTACCTTCAGCGCACACCTAGGATGACCCCCATCACGATGATAGTTCCTTAACAATTCCTGCGACAGTAATATATTATCACTAATCCTCCTACCAGCAACGAAGGCCGACTGAAAAGGACTAACAACATCAGGCAGTACCATCTGAACACGATTCGCAATAATTTTGGCAATGCATTTGTAGATAGTGTTACAACACGAAATAGGCCTAAAATCCCCAACCGTAGAAGGATTAGGAACCTTAGGAATAAGAGCAACCACAGTAGCATTCACTTGCTTGAGCAATCTCCCGGAGCTTTTAAAGAGAACAAAACTGCCTTAATTTCAACATCACTAACCTCTCTACCCAAGGTAGCACACTGATCACCAGAAATACGCTTCGGGAGAGCCCGCCTCACTAAATCAAGGTCAATCCTAGGGCATCCAGCAGGCTGTCTCAAGAGTGTCTCAAAGAAGTTCACCACCGTTGATTTAACTTCACTAGGCTCCTCCACACGATTACCATGCTCATCGGTAAGAGATAATACCTTACTCCTACTACATCTTTGTCTCATGGATCGAAAAAAGAACTTAGAATTCCTATCTCCCAAATTAATCCACTGAACTCGGGACTTTTGTCTCAAAAAACTCTCCCCATCTCTACTCAAGTCACCATAAAGCTTCACCAACCGAGACTCCTCCTCATGTAAAGAAGCGTTCGTAGGCTGCCTCTGAATATCCCATTGCACAGACTCCAAATCGTGTTTAGCTTGCTGTACCCTAGAAGACAATTCAGAATAACACTCCCTATTAAGTTTCTTAAGCTCTACTTTCAATCTTTTTAGCTTCTTACATAGCTGAAACATAGGAGACCCATCCACCCTGTCCGCCCAAACCCGATCCACCAAGGATAAAAAATCTGGGTGATCCGCCCAGAAATCAAAAAACTTAAAAGGTACCCGTCGCCGAGGGAGGTCCACAATCTTAACAATCATAGGAGAGTGATCAGAAACACTAGAAGGAAGAAAATGTGCCTCTGAACCTCGAAAGGAAATATCCCAATTCAAGTTGACCAAAGCTCGATCTAACTTTCGAAGAATAGGATCAACCGTACGATGATTAGACCAAGTATAGAAGCACCCATTAAATCGCAGATCATCCAACCCAGACTCAGCTAAACAATTAGGAAAGTCATCTTTCCAATGAGGCCAAGAATTGGAGCCTCCAACACTCTCAACCGAAGACTTAATAGCATTGAAGTCACCCATCACAATCCAAGCACTATTCTCCCATTCCACTCCGCGCGCCACTAAATCAGCCCACAACGCCTCCCTACGAACATTACAATTATCACCGTACACTATCGATATCATACACTCCCAAGTTGAATCAACAGAAGAAACTCTACAATGGATAACTTGTTCAGAAGATCCGACAACCAAAACAGTAACATCGAACGGATTCCAACAAACCCAAATCCTCCCCAAAGAGGAAAAGTTATAATTGCACTCCACCTTCCAATACCGGTCAATGGTCTTAAGAATAACATCTTTATTTTTCTCCAGAACTTTCGTTTCCACTAAACCACACAAAGACAATTTCTCATCTTTAATCAAATTGCGAACCTCACTTTGCTTCAAAGGGTCATTAAGACCCCTAATATTCCAGCACCCAAAAATCATAATTAATATACAAAGATAAGAAGAAACCCCCACAAATCTATCTCCACTTACCCCCCTTAGGGGAGGAGTGCTTCTTATTCTTCTTACCCTTACTACTGGAACCTTTCTTCTTCTTTTTCTTTTCCAGAGAATCCTTAACCTTTGAAGCCAAAGCATTACGAGGAGGGCTAGAATCACTACCATCCTCACCATGACCAGTCTCATCATTACCACAAATAGCCCCCCCATCATCACAAAGAGCATCCCTCTTATCAACATAACCATTAGCCCCCTCCTTACAAAGAACAGCCCCTGCATCACAAACAGTGTCCAAAATTGCTAAAGGAGTGCCCTCTTCCATTACTTCCAAATTCAGAGAAAGATCATTGCCCTCCATTGGTACTAAATTAAGATGATTATCAACATTTTCCACAAGCGGAACACTAGCACTATTCCCCATAGTAGATAATTCTCCACCCTTGTTCTTTTTTTTAACCTCAACCCAAACCGGTCGTTTAGGCCCCAACGAGTCTTCGTGCCTCTTCTTCATATCATGAACATCAACCCCTCCATTTCCGGTAACCATATTCACATTGTCACCCAAATCTTGAACGCTTTGTTTACATATACCCGGCGCATGCCCAAACACCTTACAAATATTACACCTAGAAGGAAGCCACTCATAAACAGCATAGATAGTTTTCCACTCCCCATTAGCACATTGAATATCAAACTCATTAATGACATCCTTCGAAGCATCAATCTCAACACACACACGAGCATAGCTAAGACGTTTCCTAGCTAATGTAATGTGATCGGCATGCAATGGAATGCCCAAAGCACTAACTACAAAACTCAGGCCCTTAGAAGTCCAATATTCAAATGGAAGATTGTAAAGTTTAACCCATACAGGAATATTGCGTAACTCATCTTTAGACAAGGATAAACTAGGCTGCCACCGTTTAAGAACAAGCAATTTATTCACTATATGCCATGGACCTTTTTCAAGAACTTCACAAGCATGGTCAAGACTATCAAACTTGAAAATAAAGAACCCTTGTTCTGAAGATAAAACTTCTTTAAGGCCAAACCTACCCCAAATTTTATGAACTACTGAATTCACTACGGGGAAAGGAATTCTCTTATCCACAAAGTACCCTATCAAGGAAGTTCTCCATTCTTCACTTCCCTCAATAGCTACCTCAACCGGAGGGCTAACTTTAATTCTTCCATTTTCTTCAGTTGGTTTAAAATATTGTAAGGATTCAAAGGTAGAAGATCGTACCTCACAAGCAATAGGAGAAGAATTCAGGACAGCCTTCGCATAAGATGGTTTCAGCCCTTGATCATGCATGGAAGGTGTTGAAAATGGTCCAAGATCAGCCCCTCCTTGTCCAAAGTTACCAAGACCCGAAATTGAACCCAAAGCACTCGATTTCGGCCCAATTACGCCCACATCAGACCCAAAATGCAAGTTACCAAGCTTTTCCTTTCTATGATCATCTCTTGCAAGCCCAACTCCACCATAATTCGAAGGTGATTTAATAACATTAATCCTTGGCCCATCTAATTTTGTGGAATCAGTCCCATTAGCTCCAATACCCGAAATTGAGCCCAAAGCACCAAAGTTTGACTCTATTACCCCCATTCCTTGATGACTAGTATTATTTAGTGAAGGAAAGTCATCACCAACCACCTTCCTTTGACAATTTTGGCTATTAAGGTCAATACTAGCCACCTTATTTTGAAAAGCTTGTCCATGAGAATCATTCATCATTTGAATTAATTGCCCATTGCACATGATCTCATTCAACAAGTCTTCACTCTTTTCATTAATGTCAACCATAGCTTTCTTCTTGTCCAATCCCGAAATTGTTGAGAGACAACCATTCTTCACATGGTTTTCACCCAAAACCAGATTTCTACCTTCACCCAAAACCAGATTTTCATCTTCTTCATCATGCAACACCCCATGAAGAACATCATCATGCTTGGATTCAATCCCATTTACACAACCAACAGCTCCATGCCTATCATGTGTTGTTTTATTTGATTGCAATCCCGAAACAGTATCAAAACAACCATCCTTTGAGCAATTCTCACCCAAATTCGGACTTCTTCCTTCTACAGCACCAATACCATGAGGCAAATTCGAAGGAACAAGTTTTGTAGACACGCAACACCCGGAAACATCCTTAATATCACCATCTATCAGCCCCAAAATAGAATGAGTTGTTGAAGACAAGTTGGATCCCGAATTTGCCTCCTTACGTTGAATCTCCATATTCTGATCAAAACCGTGATCCTTCTTGTTTTCAAGCAGTCCCGAGGCATATATTCCATTTGAGATCATAGAAGAAACATGGTCTCCATCCTTCTTCACACCACCAGCAGTAGAAATTCGGGTTTGATCTACCAAAACCCTACCTTTCTTCATTCCAATGGACATTAAAGAAGAAACATGGTATTCACCATTCTTCACACCACCAGCAGCTAATGAATCACCAACCATGACACCAACCAACACACCAAGAAGAAGATAGCAGTCACAAACCAACAATAAGAAAAAAACACAACACAAACTCACAACAAACAAAGCACCATTGGAATGAAACCAGCAAACTTAAATCTAAAGAAGAAAGAAAATTGAGCTTGTAATCATCAAAAGAAGTCAATAATGATCACAAAGAGAGAATAGAAAAAAATCAAGAAGAACACTCAAAAATATTCTAGAGAGAAGGCAGAGCATTTTCTCTCTCTAAACATGAATTCTCCAGTCAATTCAGGCCTAATAACTCTCAAGCTGATACTTTGTGTTGGGTTGAGGACTCTCGGGGGGCTTTCTCTATTCGTAATGCTTGGGAGGCTCTTCGGTCCCGGCAGCTAGCGGTGGATTGGTTTAGATCCGTTTGGCATTCTAAATCAATTCCTAGACATGCTTTCATCTTCTGGTTGGCCATTAGGGGTGCTCTTTCTACTCAGGATAAGCTTCTTGTTTATGGCTTGATTCCGGCTATTCGTTGTGTGTTTTGTGGAGGGAGTTGTGAGGATGTCCCTCATCTCTTTTTTGATTGTTCTTATTCTTGCGAGGTTTGGTTTGCTCTTTTAAGGAAGTGCAGATTACCTCTGCGTGCTCGGAGCTGGGAGGATACTATTCTTTGGTCTTGCCATTTCCGCGGTCGGCAACTTCGTGGGTGGGTGGTGCGTATTATGCTTGCGGCTGCTGTCTATGCTATTTGGCGTGAGCGGAATGCTAGGATGCATGGCGAGTTACCTAAACCTGTTACCATGGTTGTTCGTTCCATTGTCAGAGATGTTTGTATGCGGCTTAATTCCTTATCTGGTGTGATGCCTTCTCCTACTAATAGGTGGCTCCACCAGTCTTGGGGTTTATCTGATTCTATTTTTTTGTAATTCGCTTGTTTTGCCTTTTGTGGGGTTTGGTGGGTTCTTTTGGCTGTACCCTATGACAGGTTTTTTGCTTAGCTTTTATTGCTTTGCTGTTTTTTGAGTTTCGGTTGGTAGGGGGCCTGTCCCTTGTCTGACCTTGTGATCTTCTCACTGGGGTATGCCCCTTTGCTTTTGTTTTGTCTCTTTGGTTAATATACTTACATTATCCAAAAAAAAAAATGGAGAATCCCTTCATGAATATTGGGAACGTTTCAAGAGATTATGTGCCCCTATCATCAAATTAGTGAGCAGCTACTTATCCAGTATTTCTATGAGGGCCTTCTACCCACTGATAGGAGCATGATTGATGCCGCCAGTGGAGGAGATTTGGTGGATAAAACTCCCGAGGCCGCTAGACACTTGATTGCAAATATGGCGGCCAATTCTCAACAATTTAGCACTAGACTTGATTCTCCAGCAAAGAATGTTAATGAGGCAAATATTTCCTTCCTTGAACAAAAAATTGCTAGTCTAACTTCTCTTGTTCGTCAAATGGCTGTAGGTAATATGCAAACGGCAAAGGCTTGTGGGATATGTTCGGTGGAAGGGCATCCAACTGATATGTGCCCAACTCTTCAAGAAGAGCCTATTGAGCAAGTGAATTCGGCGGGTGGTTTTCCTGGACAACCATAAAGA